>OY288206.1:70000-1270000 GCA_958449745.1 Ochropleura leucogaster
TGGATCATGTGGTGCAGGCGGTGGCGCCCCCGCGCCTGTCGCCCGCTGATCACCCCCCGGGGCGGTTGAGGACGGGCGTTGTGCTCGCCGTCTTCCACCCCTTCTTCGTCTGCGGAGCGGCGCCGCGAGAGGGTCGTCTTCCCGCGTGCGCTCCGCCGCCTCCTTCTGTGACATGACGTCCTCACAGAAGGAGGCTACTTCTGCCCATGCCTCCTCACTTCCCAGCATGGCTGAAATCACACTGGGGAGTGAGAGGTCGTTCCCGACCACTGCCACCATGGCGCGGCGGGGTTCGTCCCACGAGAGGCACACCTCAAGAGTGTGCTCAGGGGTATCCACTGCGGCCTCGCAGTGGTGACACTGTGGGGTCTCCTCCCGCCCTATCCGATGCAGGTACGATCCGAAGCAGCCGTGCCCGGACAGCACCTGCACCAGACGCAGGGAGAGGCAACCATGTCGCCGGTCGAGCCAATCGTTCAGGACGGGCCCGATGGCGTCCAGTGTCCGGCGACCGAATGTTGCTGAGGCTAGGTCTTCGGCCCACTGCAGAGTTATTGCCTCGCGAACCTCCTCACGCACTTCCTCCTTTTCTTGAGGGTCCGGGCGCCGGTTGAGCGCCCTCTGACCCGCCGTCCAGTCGTACACTCTGGCGAGCACCCAAGCCTCGAGCTCCCAAGGTGGGGTTCCCGCCAGAGCGCACGATGCCGCGAAACTCACTGTGCGGTACGCCCTCGCCACCCGCTGTGCAATGGCCCTTTGTGGCCTGCGGAGGGCAGCGGCGTTCTCCCGTCTGCCCAGTGAGTCCGTCCAGATTGGGGCCCCGTATAGGGCCATACTCTTTAGTATGCCGGCGTATAGACGCCGGCATTGGTCGCCGGGCCTCCCGATGTTGGGGAGGAGCCACGAGAGGGCGCCCGCAGTCTTCAGCAAGCGCGTCGACAGCCCGCTGAAGTGTGCTCCAAAGCGCCACTTGCTGTCGAGCACTAGGCCCAGATATTTCATCTGGGCTTGCACCTCAATGCGGACACCCTCTACATGGATATGGGCATCGGGCGGTTGACGCTGCCGCGGCCCGCGGAAGAACACGGCCTCGGTCTTGTGCAACGCCACCGTCAGCCCTAGGCGGGCGATGCGGTCCACCACCTGCGAACCGCCCGCCGAGGCCAAGCTGGCCGCCTCTAAGAAATTTCTCCCCCGGGCTGTCAGAAGGGTGTCGTCTGCATAGCAGATGACAGACGTGCCACGGGGGAGGTGTCCCCGCAGGAGCCAGTCGAATCCGATGTTCCAGAGGAGCGGTCCCAGGACAGAACCCTGTGGGACACCGGACTCGACGCCGTATCGTCGGAGCTGGCCCGACTTGTCTTCGAGGAGGACTGTGCGATTTGACAAATAGTCCGCCAACAGCCCCCGCAAATACGTAGGCACTCCGTGGAAGCGGAGCGCCTCTAGGATGGTGGAGTGGGGAATGGAGTTGAACGCGTTAGATATGTCGAACGACACAGCCAACAGTCCATCCCCCGCGTCCATCGCCTCCCTCACCTGGCCCTTGAGCCGGGACAGGGCGTCCACTGTCGATCGCTCAGCTCGAAAACCGAACTGAGCGTCCGCCAGGTCCGGGCCAATTGTGCACAAGTGCCTGTTGACACGGGCGGCGAGGATCCTCTCGAACGTTTTACCGACCTCATCCAGTAAGACGATGGGCCGGTATGCCGATGGGGAGTCCACCGGCCGCCCTTCCTTCCGAAGAAGGCACAACCGACCCTCCTTCCATGGCTTCGGGAACCTCTCACACGCAACACACGCACTGAAGAGGTCCCGAAACCTGTCTCCCATCTGGGAGGCGGCGATGGCCACCACCTTTGCGGGGACGCCGTCCGGACCTGGGGCAGTGTTTTTGCCCCGGAGGCAGAAGACCGCCTTCTCCATCTCGTCCTCCGTGACTGGAGGGACCGCCTCATCTGCCGATAGAGCCGCACCGCGCGGGTCGCTCATCACTGGTGGAGTGAAGTTGTCCCTGCGTGGAAACAGGGACTGGACCACCCCATCCAGCAACGTCGGCTCGAGGGTCTCGGCAACTGGGGGACCGTACGGGCGCAGTTTGTTACGCGCCGCCTTGTACGGCCTCCCGAAAGGGTCAGCATCTAGACCCTCCGCCATTTCCGCCCTCGCGCGGTCCTGGGCTGCGCCCATTCGCGCCGTCAGGGTCGCTTTGGCCTCCATGTAGGCTACATAAAGGCGGTCCTCGTTGTCGCGGTCGCGATGGCGCCGTCGTCTGCTCCTAGTGTAGGCGCGCCGGGCCACCACACAGGCAGCCCGCAGGCCCACCAACTCCTCCGACCACCAGTAGACGGCGCGTCGAGGAGGCGGACGGTGAGACCGAGGCATGCTCGAGTTGCACACCTCGGTCAGGGAGTCCCTCAACTGGGCTGCAGTGGCGTCCACGTCCTGGACGTCGACAGGAGGCGACAGCCAGTCCTGGATGAACACCGCCTCCGTGGCGGCCTCTCGGTCAAGGCGGGACAGCGCCCATCGCGGGAAGTGAGACCGACCCGCGCGAGCCCTCCGGGAGTCCGGGGCGGTGATGTCGAACCGCACGTATCGGTGGTCCGACAGCGTCTCCACCAGCTCCACCCGCCAGTCCACCACAATGGCAGCCAAAGACGGGGAGGCAAAGGCGAGGTCCACAATGGAGCCCCCCTCCCGCCGCACGCAGGTATGAACGCTGCCACTGTTGAGGAGGGACAGACCGGACGCCACGGACCAGGTCTCCACCTCGCGTCCTCGGGCGTCGGTGGTCGGGTTGCCCCATAAAACCGACTTGGCGTTAAAGTCGCCCACGACCAACACCCTGCGCTGCGCCACCCTACCTGCCACCCTGGCCAGGACCTCGAGGAAGTTCTCGAAGGCCGTGATGGGGCGGTTTGGGGAGAAATACACCCCTATAAGGGCTATGTCCCCCCACGCGGTGGCCACGTATCCCGGTCCCCTCTCTAAGAGCGAGAGGGAAGGGGAGTCCGTGGAAGACCGCGACACCAATGCAACCGAACCGTTGTCGTCTCCTAGCCAGCTGCCAGGGACAGAATACGGCTCGGCTACAACCGCCACGTCCACCAACCACTCCGCAACGGTTTGGACCAGTAAGTCCTGGGCCGCTCTGCAGTGGTTGGTGTTAGCCTGAAGAATTCTTCTTCGAAGCCCAGCCATCAGTTCGTGTTCATGGCACTTCCCTCAGTGGCCGGCACTGAAACTGGGGTTCCAGTGGCGGCGGCAGCAGCAGCACGCGATGGCGCCTGCACTTTCCCTTTGGTTTTCGGTGGGCAGCACCTCCTGCTCGTCATGGTGTGGTCAGCTGGACGACCACTGGCAGCACAGACTGCACAGTGCGGGGCTGTGGCCTCGCAGGTGGCCGCCCTGTGCCCCTCCTTTCCGAACCTAACCTAACCTAACCTAACCTAACCTAACCTAACCTAACCTAACCATCGATAACTTTTTTGTTTAGGGTCCGATTTTCAAGCTGTTTTCAGCTATTTTAGACTAAACTAGGCAACCGCTTAGTACCTGACCGGTTTGAACCCATTTGAACGCACCCCTAAAAAACTTCCCTTAGAAAACTCACATTTTTAATAATTTTCATTTTAAAAAGTCAAAATCTACGTTGTTTTCAAAATTTTTGTTTTTGTTTCAGTAGATTATAGTTGCAATAATACTCATCCTTCATCCCTGAAATTTGGTCCGCGATCCGTGTACCCGAATTCAGGTTGGGGGTTGATTTTCGAATTTTTTTCCTAAAAAACCACGTTTTTGGACCATAACTCAAAATTTTTGTTCCACCGACAATAAGTTTTATTCCATAATCGGCTAGCCCGCGCGGAGACGCGTCTCTGGACACCTCGGTCGAGGGCCTAGCTCGAAATAAAAATCCCCGCCCACCCACCCTATAGTGTATAGGAAGGCTGGGGTGGTCGGCTGACATTATTTCTTTTTATTTTATTTTGTCTCCTTTAGCTTCTGTTTATCTTATCTGGGATTTCTGACAGGCGTGTTAGGGTTAATTGTGCCGTAAATTATTACATATCGTTATTTTGACCAAAATTCTTTCATATTTTACTTTTTTGACAGTATTTATTGATACCTTTTATGTGTGTTACTTGAATTCTTTATTTTCAATTGATTTCCTTCCCCCCTTTACAGGGACAAGGAGTGCCAGTGACCTAGTGATCTTTTCCTCTCTAGAACACAAATTTACCTGACTGACCCCCACTTTACAGGGGTCTGATTCCATTTTAATTGTTTTTTTTTTATTAAACTTTATAATTATGTTCCGTACCCCATCTGCCACCATGATGACGCTGAGTTTTGGGAGCTCGCAAAGTTCGACGCGATCGGCGGAGAAAGCGGGGCCTTCACCTACTCTCGCTACAAGGAAAATCTCCTTTACCGGTGATTCTCCTTCCGATCTGCGGGATGGCCCTGCCACTCCGGTGACGCGTCGAACTTTCGTGGACGGCTCTAGAGCGCCCAAGAAGTCTGAAGCTGGGTACCCCAGTCGCACTGCGGAGGCGAGAGCTTGCCTGAGTAAGGCAAAAGTCAACCTGGGCAACTCTCGCAACCTCAGGACCGATATAAAGACTGCGGTACTCGAAGCTATAAACAGGCTTTTTGAGCTGGTCAAGGAGTCGGAGCGTGACAAAGCCCCTGTCGCACCCGTAGCCGAACCGATACCCATGCCCACTGCCGGCCTCAGTCCCCAACCCATCGCCACCGAAATCCTTGCTGGCCAGACTGAGCTCCTAAACACACTGAAAGAGCATATCTCGGAGCTGAAGGACAACTCCGAGAAACTCGAAAGACTCCGAGACAGCCTGGCTAGCAGGGAAAGTGCTGGGGAGACAACTTACGCAAGTGTAGCAGCCGTCAGTAAGAGCCACACCGGGGCACAGGCCTCGGGGCGAACAACACTGCACTCCGTGGTTGTCTCTTCAACACATGAGATGGACACAGGTGACGAAATTTTAGAAAGAGTGCGGAAAGCGGTGGATGCGAAGGAAGGCTGGGTGCGTGTGGAAAGAGTAAGGAAGGCTAAAGACCAGAAGATTATCATGGGGTGCGCTACAAAGGAGGAAAGGTCTAAATTAAAGCAGCGACTACAGACAGCCGGAGAAAACCTCGTTGTCGAGGAGATGACGAACCGGGACCCGCTTCTGGTTCTTAAGGACGTGTTGTCAGTACACAGCGACGACGAAGTACTAAAAGCCCTTAAGAATCAGAATCGGGAGATCTTTCACGAACTCGGCAGTAGAGACCAACGAATGTCCATAAAATATAGGAGACAGTCGAGGAACCCACATACGACCAGCATCGTGATGAGTGTTTCCCCAGCAATCTGGAGGAGAGCGCTCGAAGGAGGCAAGCTCCGCATTGACCTCCAGAGAGTGCGCGTCGAAGACCAGACGCCACTGGTGCAGTGCACCCGCTGCCTGGCATACGGACACGGCAAACGCCTGTGCACGGAGCCAGCCGACCTGTGTAGCCACTGCGGCGGAAAACACTTCAGAGCGGACTGCCCGGCTGGACAGGTCGGTGAAGCAGCGGTATGCGTGAACTGCACCAGAGCCAAGCTTGGGGAACACTCCCACGATGCGTTTAGCAAAGAGTGCCCGGTACGCAGGAAGTGGGACGCATTCGCGCGAGCAACCATAGCGTATTGCTAAAGTTGCCGGTGCGCCCACTTCCGCGTACATAGAGACTACCATCTCGACACAACTAAAAAGCAGATGCATTGAGCGAACCACTAGGGTTGGCTCAATGGAGGATGATAATTGGAGCCACTTTCATGAGAAAGTGGTTAAAATTAGACTGGTCTATGAGTCAACTCTAGTGGAACCGCCAAGTTGTGTCGAGCTGGGTGACACAATCTGCAGTCATTTTAAAGTAGCAGGAGCAAATTCTGCATTATATCCTGTTACGTATATATTGTATTGTTTGTTATTTGTTATATATATATATATATATGATATTTAAGTATATACTAGGTATATAGCGGAAATATTATAGAAAAATATAAAAACCAAATCAAATGGCAAAAGCAGAAGTTATCTCTTAGGGTAAAACTAAAAGGGGACGTGACGCATGAATTTAAATTAATAGTAACGAATAAAAATTCCATATAAAGCAAAATAATTAGTAGTTAACCGTGTTTAATATAGTATGAAGAAAGATAATTTAGTAAATAACAATTAAAAACAAAAACCTAACTTGTAAATTAACAGTAGTATTTATAAATATTGTAAAACCAGACAAAGCATAAGGTCTCTACGGCCTCCAAGAAAAAAGTCGCTGACAAAGATCAACAATGAGTACACAAGGTCTCTAATCATGTTAGAGGGACACTGGCGGGGCAGGAGTGTGGTTTTAGCCGGTTCGAGTCCGGCACTACCTCGACTGTCTCACAGCCTGTGAGATAGTCGAGGTGTCCGTGGGGATTTCCCACTCCTGCCAATAAAAAAAAAAAAAAAAAAAAAAAAAAAAAAAAAAAACCTAACCTAACCTAACCTAACCTAACCTAACCTAACCTAACCTAACCTAACCTAACCTAACCTAACCTAACCTAACCCAGTCACACGGATCGATAACTTTTTTGTTTAGGGTCCGATTTTCAAGCTGTTTTCAGCTAATTTAGACTAAACTAGGCAACCGCTTAGTAACTGACAACTTTGCACCCTGTCGCACGCACCCTGAAAAACTTCCCTTAGACAAACACATATTTTTAATAATTTACAAATTCAAAATTCAAAATCTACTTTGTTTTCAAAATTTTTGTTCTTGTTTCAGTAGATTATAGTTGCAATAGTACTCATCCTTCATCCCTGAAATTTGGTCCGCGATCCGTGTACCCAAATTCAGGTTGGGGGTTGATTTTCGAAATTTTTTGCTCAAAAACTAGGTTTTTTGACCATAACTCAAAATTTTTGTTCCACCGACAGTAAGTTTTATTTCATAATCGGCTAGCCCGCGCGGAGACGCGTCCCTGGACACCTCGGTCGAGGGTCTAGCTCAAAATAAAACTGTTTGTTTTTTCATATTAGTCAATTTCTCATAAACGTCATAAGTACCAAAATCCACCTAAGGGAACACAAAAATTATTAAAGTATCGATAACTTTTTTGTTTAGGGTCCGATTTTCAAGCTGTTTTCAGCTAATTTAGACTAAACTAGGCAACCGCTTAGTAACTGACAACTTTGCACCCTGTCGCACGCACCCTGAAAAACTTCCCTTAGACAAACACATATTTTTAATAATTTACAAATTCAAAATTCAAAATCTACTTTGTTTTCAAAATTTTTGTTCTTGTTTCAGTAGATTATAGTTGCAATAGTACTCATCCTTCATCCCTGAAATTTGGTCCGCGATCCGTGTACCCAAATTCAGGTTGGGGGTTGATTTTCGAAATTTTTTGCTCAAAAACTAGGTTTTTTGACCATAACTCAAAATTTTTGTTCCACCGACAGTAAGTTTTATTTCATAATCGGCTAGCCCGCGCGGAGACGCGTCCCTGGACACCTCGGTCGAGGGTCTAGCTCAAAATAAAACTGTTTGTTTTTTCATATTAGTCAATTTCTCATAAACGTCATAAGTACCAAAATCCACCTAAGGGAACACAAAAATTATTAAAGTATCGATAACTTTTTTGTTTAGGGTCCGATTTTCAAGCTGTTTTCAGCTAATTTAGACTAAACTAGGCAACCGCTTAGTAACTGACAACTTTGCACCCTGTCGCACGCACCCTGAAAAACTTCCCTTAGACAAACACATATTTTTAATAATTTACAAATTCAAAATTCAAAATCTACTTTGTTTTCAAAATTTTTGTTCTTGTTTCAGTAGATTATAGTTGCAATAGTACTCATCCTTCATCCCTGAAATTTGGTCCGCGATCCGTGTACCCAAATTCAGGTTGGGGGTTGATTTTCGAAATTTTTTGCTCAAAAACTAGGTTTTTTGACCATAACTCAAAATTTTTGTTCCACCGACAGTAAGTTTTATTTCATAATCGGCTAGCCCGCGCGGAGACGCGTCCCTGGACACCTCGGTCGAGGGTCTAGCTCAAAATAAAACTGTTTGTTTTTTCATATTAGTCAATTTCTCATAAACGTCATAAGTACCAAAATCCACCTAAGGGAACACAAAAATTATTAAAGTATCGATAACTTTTTTGTTTAGGGTCCGATTTTCAAGCTGTTTTCAGCTAATTTAGACTAAACTAGGCAACCGCTTAGTAACTGACAACTTTGCACCCTGTCGCACGCACCCTGAAAAACTTCCCTTAGACAAACACATATTTTTAATAATTTACAAATTCAAAATTCAAAATCTACTTTGTTTTCAAAATTTTTGTTCTTGTTTCAGTAGATTATAGTTGCAATAGTACTCATCCTTCATCCCTGAAATTTGGTCCGCGATCCGTGTACCCAAATTCAGGTTGGGGGTTGATTTTCGAAATTTTTTGCTCAAAAACTAGGTTTTTTGACCATAACTCAAAATTTTTGTTCCACCGACAGTAAGTTTTATTTCATAATCGGCTAGCCCGCGCGGAGACGCGTCCCTGGACACCTCGGTCGAGGGTCTAGCTCAAAATAAAAAATCCCCACCCACCCGCCCATTGGTCTATAGGAAGGTAGAACTTGACGAATCGGCAAAATATTTTATTTTATTTTTTGCCTCTGTATCTCTTACTGGCGTGTAAAAAGTTACTTTACAGGGTTTCTGACCAAAAAATCTTAAAATTTGACAAGCCAATTGGCTAGACATAAGCCTTATTTATTGTAGGGCTTAGGAAATTATTATCTTTTTATATTTTAATCTTATTTTTACTTCATTTAATCTGATTTTAACCTTAATTAATCTATTTTAAATATTTTACTCCCATTTTAATTTTATTCAATATAAATATTAATCTTTTGTATATTATTTGATTTTTAAAAAAGACTGCAGTCTGAGTCCCCTTTTTACAGGGACTCAGTCTTTGTTACTTATTCTTTTATTGACTCTGTATCTCCCCTTTACAGGGATCCAGTCAACGTGTCCCCTGACTATTTAGTTTGTTTAAGTGCGGTCTCTCCTGCCGCGTGATGTTCGGGATCAGAACACCTGTTACGAAGGCGAAGGTTGTGGAAGAGGCCATAATGGTGGAGGAAAGTTGCCCAGTACAGGCGGGCCCCTCAGTTCGGCGCAGTATTGGCGAGTGGGAAGCGGAGAAACAAAAGCCGGGGCAAATTGGCAGAACTACACCATCTCCTGTACCCGTTACCACTCCTCCCACCAAGACGCTTGTGCCCAGCCCCTCCAAACCCAAGCCTAAGGCCACATTAACGCGGCAAACAAAAATAGACGACCCCAAGCAGTCGGACAGGGCCCTGCAGAGCTCGCCTCGGGAATTGCCACCCGTGAAGTATGTCAACAGAACCACGGAGGCAAAGGCGTGTCTCTGCAGTGCTAAAATACAACTTGACAGCTCGCGTAACCTTAAAAAGGAAATAAAAGATGGCCTTACTAAAGCGGTCGAGAGGCTCTACCAACTTGTTAAAGAAGGAGAGAGCGAGAGGGCAAAAATACCCGGAGAGGCGGTCGATCCCGAACAGCCCCCTAGGGACCTGAGGCCAACCTCGGATGCAACGACGGAGCTCATGAGGCAGCTGACGGAAAACCTTCAGCAGCACAAACAGGCGCTGGAGGAGTGCCAGCTGCATACGCGGGCTCTGTCGGAGCACCTCCAGCAGGCCCCACGCTTTGTCACCGGACAGGGACCCTCGTTCGCGGAAATGGCTGCTGCTGTCCCAAAGCAGAAATTCCAAGAGCCCCTTCACTCGGTGGTCGTGTCATCTGTCGATGACAAGGACACCGGGGAAGAGGTGATTGCGAAGCTAAGGACGGCAATAGATGCCAGGAACGAGGGCACCAGGGTGGACAGGCTAAGAAAGGTGAGAGACCAGAAGGTCGTGGTTGGCTTCAGGACCAAAGAGGAGCAGTCACGGGTGGCTGAGCGGATCCGGAAGGCGGGAAACCTAGTGGTCGAAGAGGTGAAGAACAAGGATCCGCTCATCATCATGAAGGATGTTCTTTCCTGCCACTCAGATGAGGAAGTCACCGACGCGTTAAGGCGTCAAAACGCCCACCTGATCGGGGACTTACCTGCAGATGAAGTGAGGATGGGGGTGAAGTACCGTCGCAGGACACGGAACCCTCACATGAGCCACATCATCCTGCAGGTGTCTCCGTCGGTGTGGCAAAGCCTAACAACGGCGGGTCGAGTGCACATCGACTTGCAGCGGGTGCGGGTGCAGGACCAGTCTCCGCTGATCCAGTGCACCCGCTGCTTGCGTTTCGGCCACGGTCGCAAACTGTGCACGGAACCCGCTGACCTCTGCACACACTGTGGTGACCCTCATCTGAGAGCCGACTGCCCCTCACGGATAGCTGCTGAACCTCCCAAGTGCAGGAACTGCGCCTTGGCAAAGCTGGGCGGGACCGAACACAACGCCTTCGACAGCACGTGCCCAATTCGCGTTAAGTGGGACGCATTGGCACGGCTGTCGGTGGCGTATTGCTAAGGGCCAGCCAGCGGAAACAGCCAGCAGGGACTCGTCCAGGGATTCCCGAACACACCCGAGTGCTCACAAGAGTTACCAGGTGATCCAAGCGAATCTGCAGCGAAAGAACTTAGCAACCCAAGAGCTTATGATTGTGGCTAGTGAGCGGAGGGTTGCGTTCGCATTGCTCCAGGAGCCATATGTGGGTGGGGTTAAAAGGATGAGAGACTACCGGGGAGCGAGAGTCTACCAGTGCGCTGAACAAGGAGATGGAACTGTGAAGGCGGCAATAGCCGTCTTCGATCACGATCTCGACGTGACACAGTGTCCGAAACTCACTACCAACAACATCGTGGTGGTGAGGATCCGTACCAGCGCCTGGGAAATCGCAGTAGTCTCTTTCTACTTTGAACCAGACCGCCCCATACAGCCATACCTGGAGCAGCTTCTGCAGATTCGCAAGGAAATAAGCCCCACTAGGATACTCATGGGCGGTGACGCCAACGCCAAGAGCACCTGGTGGGGTAGCCTGGTGACTGACAGCAAGGGAGAGGACCTGTCGGGAACCCTGGAAGATATGAGCATGCAGGTACTCAACGTCGGCAACACCCCGACTTTCGACACCGTCAGAGGCAACACCTTGTACAGCAGCTTCGTTGATGTCACTTTTTGCTCGACGGAGCTGCTGGACTTGGTGGAGGACTGGCGGGTCGATGAAGGCATGACGAGCTCGGACCACAACGGTATAGTATTCAAAATCAGATTACAAAAATCAAAAGGAAGTAGAATCAACAGGACCACAAGATTATACAACACCAAAAAGGCGAATTGGAGCCAATTTCGTGAGAAATTGGCCCAATTAGAAGCTGACACAAATTTAAATCAAATTGAAATTAGTAACATAAATAATAAAATAGACCTAGAATGTAACGTTAATAAATTTATAACAAACATAAAAGAATCTTGTGAAGGAACTTTTTCAAAATTAAAGAATGAGGAAACCGTTACTATACCGTGGTGGTCCAAAGAGCTCGGCGATCTGATGTCGGAGGTGAACACCCGAAGACGCCGCATTCGATGCGCTGCACCTGTCCGCAGACAAAAAGTCGTCGATGAGTACCTGCAGGCGAAAGTAAAATATGAGTCTCTTGCCATAAAGGCGCAGACGGAGGGATGGAAGGGGTTCTGTGGCAAACAGGACAAGGAAGGAATGTGGGAAGGAATATATAGGGTCATAGGACGGACCGCCAAAAGATACGAGGACCTGCCGTTGGTGAAGGATGGAGTGCCACTGAGCGCACAGCAATCGGCCGAGCTGCTAGCTGGGACCTTCTACCCCGAGGACCTTGAAGAGGGTGAAACCGTAGACCACCGTCGGACACGAGAAGCGGCCAGTCGTGTAAACGAGTGGGCGCATGATGAAAACCATGACCCGCCGTTTACACTTCTGGAGCTGAAAACCGCGGTGGAAAGTTTTAACCCGAAAAAGGCACCCGGGGCGGACGGTCTCACGGCCGATATCTGTGCCCAGGCTATTTCTCGGGACCCGGGGACGTTCCTAGCGCTGGCCAACAAGTGCTTGGAGCATGGACACTTCCCTGGGGCCTGGAAAGTGGCCACGGTGGTAGTCCTCCGAAAGCCCGGCAAAGACTCCTACACCACCCCTAAATCGTACAGGCCGATCGGCCTCCTACCAGTCCTAGGCAAAACGCTCGAGAAGATGCTCGTAGCAAGGCTGAAGTGGCACCTGATCCCGCGGTTTAGTACTCGCCAGTTTGGTTTTATGCCCCAGAAGAGCACCGAGGACTCCCTCTACACAATGATACAACATATCAAGGGGAAGCTAAGTGAAAAGAAGCTGATCACTGTTGTATCGTTGGATATAGAGGGAGCCTTCGATAGCGCGTGGTGGCCGGCCATCAGGACCAGACTGGCTGAGGAAAAGTGCCCGGTGAACCTAAGAAGGTTGCTAGACAGCTACTTGACTGGTAGGAGCGTCCGCGTAAGGTACGCAGGGGCTGAGTGTCGAAGAAACACTAATAAGGGGTGTGTGCAAGGGTCCATTGGCGGTCCGATCCTGTGGAACCTGATCCTGGATCCCCTCCTGAAGGGGTTGGTGACGAGAGGCGTCCACTGCCAGGCTTTCGCCGATGATGTTGTGATGATCTTCGACGGTGACACAGCGTTGGAGGTTCAGAGACAGGCCAATGCCGCCCTCGAGTATGTTCGGGGGTGGGGCATCCGAAACAAGCTGAAGTTTGCACCGCAAAAAACATGTGCAATGGTGGTTACCAAGAAGCTGAAGTACGATGTCCCGCTCCTGAGCATGGGCGGGGTAGACATTGGCATGTCTAAGGAACTGAAAATACTGGGGCTCACCGTCGACCACCAGCTCACTTTCAACTCCCACGTCGCTAACGTTTGCAGAAAAGCT
The DNA here is from genome assembly GCA_958449745.1 of Ochropleura leucogaster. NCBI lineage: Eukaryota > Metazoa > Arthropoda > Insecta > Lepidoptera > Noctuidae > Ochropleura > Ochropleura leucogaster. The sequence goes on from OY288206.1 coordinate 83,021, forward strand.
GTGAACATTTACAAACAGCTGGCACGAGCGGCAAAAGTGAGCTGGGGCCTTCACCCGGAGATCATCCACACCATCTACACGGCAGCAGTGGAGCCGATAATTTTGTACGCGGCGAGCGCATGGGCGCCGGCAGCTACAAAGATCGGAGTGCAGAAAAGCCTTAACACGGTCCAGCGAGGTTTCGCGCAGAAGCTCTGCAAATCCTACCGCACAGTATCGCTAAACGCGTCCTTGGTGCTGGCTGGGATACTCCCACTCGACCTCCGAATACAGGAAGCAGCCGCACTGTATGAGGCAAAGAGGGGGGTGTCGCAGCCGGCACTGGCGGGCAGGGAGGTTGAGCGTGTGGTGGCATTTGCAGAGACTCCGCACCCGGCGAAACATACGGCCATGGAGTTCGTGTGCCTGGAAGATCAGACTCTTGTGGAGACCTATAATAACCAGTCGGTACGATTCTTCACCGACGGCAGCAAAATTGAGGGCAAGGTCGGAGCTGCACTGTCACTTTGGGACGGTGCGGCCGAGATCAAGTCCGTAAAACTCAGCCTGCCGTCGTACTGCACAGTCTACCAGGCGGAACTCCTGGCCATATGCGTAGCCACGCGCGAAATCCTCAAGCGCAAAGAGGGAACCTTTGGCATCTATAGTGACTCGAAGGCGGCACTGCAAACAGTCACAAACCAGGGTTCCCTCCACGCGCTGGCCGTGGAGGCGAGAGCGAATGTGGGCGCTGCTTTGTCCCAGAGCAAAGTTGTGTCTTTGTTCTGGGTTAAAGCACATGCCGGGCTGGAGGGTAATGAGCGCGCAGACCACCTCGCTAAGGAGGCTGCACTCCGATCTAGGAAGAGGCCGGACTATGACCGTTGCCCGGTTTCATTCGTCAAGCGGCAGATCCGTTCGGGGTCGCTCGACGAATGGAACCGAAGGTACAGGAACGGCAATACAGCCTCAGTAACCAGAATGTTTCTCCCAGACGCGACCGACGCCCACAAAATCGTATTAAGTCTGAAACCAGTCGGTATCGTCACACAGATCTTAACGGGACACGGTGGGTTCTCCGAATACCTGCACCGTTTCAAGTGCAAAGAGAGCCCATCGTGTATCTGTGAACCGGATGCGGTGGAGTCGGTCGCCCACATTCTGTTGGAATGCCCGGTCTTCCTCGGGGAAAGACATGACACGGAACACAGACTCGAAACAAAACTGGTCAAAGAAAACATCTATAAAATTATTGGTGACCGTAAAAAGCGCAAAATTTTCATAGATTACTGCATCGAAGTTTCCACAAAAGTAGTGAAAAGGAACAAAATCACTTGAAGCCATGTTTTATCCTATATGAATATTTCAACCAGAAAAGATATAGAGATCAAAGCATAGAGCTGAAGAATTTTGTCAAATGCAGAAAATTTAGGTTTTGAAATATTAGGTAGTAAATAACAATAGAATAAAAATTAGAAAACAGGGTTCAAAATTAAATTATGTATTTTTTTTTTAAAAATTGCGTTCTCAAATAAAGAAGATAAATAAATAAATGAAGTCCCAATAAGGTCTCTGACCATGTCAGAGGGACACGAGCAGAGCAGGAGGGTGGTTTTAGTCGGTTCAAGTCCGACACTACCTCGACTGTCGCACAATCTGTGAGGCAGTCGAGGTGTCCGTGGGGATTTCCCCCTCCTGCCAAAACAAAAAAAAAAAAAAAAAAAAAAAAAAAAAAACCCAGTCACACGGCGCCCCCCGCAGCGACCGGATCACTTTTAAGCCGCTCCGCGCTCGAAAAATCGCGAAAAATAGTCAAAGTGAGCAAAAAGTTCCAAATTTTTGCTAAAAAGTGCGCGCCACCGAAATACACCCGGTAGTGAAAAAATTTTCAAAATCAGTGAAAAACTCGCTTATTTATAGTGAAAAAACTAAGTTTTTAACCTCAAAACTGACTGTGAAAACAATAAAAAGTGAAACGCTGCTCGTTTTAGATCGGTGACCTAGTGTTTTTGGACTGCCCTTCGAAGCGCCTAGACAAGCTCCACATTCTGGCTGAGTCCGGGATTTTTCCCGTGGAAACTCGCCGAGCTACAGGGGAAAAAGAAAAACCCACGTGGACACGAGGTCAAGAACCAGCAGTTGCAGGGGGAACCTGGATATGAGGATAGGCGCAGGAAGCCATCCCCTATCATCCGACACCTTGGTCGTCAAAATCGAACAACCCTTCTGGAAGTTACAAATTTTTAAAGTTTTTCTTTGTAGTGTCAAAATTAAAACATTAATATCTTAAAATCTAAATCGACAACATATAATTTTTTGGACGTTAAAATATAGTGTTTAGTGTAAATAATTTAATTGCAAAATTTTGTATTTTTCGGACTAGTATTTATAAAGTTAAGATTTTTCAAAAATATTCCTTAAAAAGTAAACATCGTTAGATATTTAAAATTAAAATCCGAAAAAATTCGTCAAGGTTGTCCTGACCAGAAACAACACAAATCTGGTTGAAAATAAATTTTCCACCCGGGAACACTTTAGACGTCGCTGGAGCGGTGAAGACCAGCAGTGGACGGAAGACTCTTAGATAAGTACCTAAAATAAGTTATCAATTAAGTTTAGAATTAAGAACTATTTTGTAGTACAAAACAGTGTTAACATACTTGTAATAAGTGGCCCTCAGCCAAACTTTTGACATTGAGATACCGCTCATAAAATTTTGCTACCCCCTACCCCCTCCCCCCTTTTTTTTTCAAAAACTAACCTATACATCTCTATTAAACTTAGAATTAGACAGAGGCCATCAGCCACAGAAACAAGTTTTACCAATACCCCTCCCCCCCCCAACCCCTTCCCCTTACCTGACCCTGGAACCTGACCTACCAGGAAGAGCTCAACAAGACCAAATAAACGAGCCCACGCACGCCAAAATCGGATCAGAGTAGACCCAGCTAGGTCAACTGGAAGATCTACTCGACAGTCCCGCGACACGGCACGGCGCGGTACGGTGCAGTAATCCTATCAAACCGGATATCTCTGAAACCAGACGAGATAGGACATTTTAGACCACCACAGAGGTATCCATCCCCCCCACCCTTTCCTTTTTTCCTTAAAGTTCCCACCCCTAAATACCCAACGGTCTATATCTCGGGAACGAGAGGAGGTAGAACGTTTTCGACCTCAGAATCAGCCTTTGTGGTGTCGAAGACACCACGGCTAAAGTCGCATACGAGGTACCCTCTCCCCTCAGTTTGGACCCCCTCCCACCCCTTTCCTTTTTCCAAATACAAAACGGCCCATATCTCGGGAACGAGAGGACGTAGAGCGTTTTTGACCTCAAAATCAGCCTTTGTGGTGTCGAAGACACCACGGCTAAAGCCACACACGAGGTACCCTCCCCCCCCAGTTTGGACCCCCCCCGCCCCTTTCCTTTTTACAAATAAAAAACGGCCCATATCTCGGGAACGAGAAGACGTAGAGCGTTTCTGACCTCAAAATCAGCCATTGTGGTGTCGAAGACACCACGGCTAAAGCCGCACACGAGGTACCCTCCCCCGACGTTTGGACCCCCCCCCCCCACCCCTTTAGACAAAAACACTGTTTTGTTTTGTTTGTTTTATTGCATAAACTACGATAGCTGTAATATTTGGACTGCGGACTGGTACTGCCCGACTTTGTTTTTGACTTGATTTACAGGGTTTAAACAGACCCACTAAGTGTAACATTCACCCCCCTATACAGGGAAGACCACCGACAAACCGTCTTGGTTGAAAATATTTCATTTACTTTTAATTTTACCTTGATTCTATTATATTATATTATTTTGACAACTTTCCCCCCCTCTTGCCGTGCCCTATACACACGAGCCACACACGACCCCACACTAAAAAACAAAGGAGCTCAAGTAGTAAAAAATGGTTCTCGGACTCCGCACCCCAATACCGAAGGTTAGTGCCGAAGAAAGACAAGCGTCCACGTCGCCTACCCAACCGGGAGACCAGGGGCCCTCAGGAACGCGCCAGGCGCCGAAGGGGATAGCCCTGACGTTCGGCAGGAAAAACGCTGTTCCAGCGGAAACAGCTGAAACACCACCGTCGTCAACGGCAGGAACCTCCGGTGCCGTCGCTCGCACTACCACCCCCAGCCCCGTAGGCCCAACTGGACAAGCGCCGGACGCCGCTAGGACGTTTATCAGGAGACCGGAGCGGAAGAGAAGGTCCGTGGATAATATGGAGTCTTACAGGAGACAAACAGATACGTACACCGCTTTGTCCAATGACAGTCTCCTCCAGGACGTCATGAAAACCTTCGAAGACATACCGTCCCGTGTCAAAGACTACCCTCAGATGAGGAAAGACATTAAGATTTTCCTGGAGACCCAGTCGGACAAAAGCCTACGTATCTTGTTTGAACTCAGTAAACGAATGAAGGCCCTAGAGACAAAATCCAAAACGGTTCCGCCCACAAAGACCAACACCTCACCCACATCGTCCAAACTACCGGACGAAATACTGGAGAGGCTAGAAAAGGTGGAGGCAAACATCAACTCCCGAATAATTGACCTGGAGATAAAAGTACAAAAAGGCCTCGAGGACCTGACCGAGCACCACACCGAGAACGGTGCCGACGTCATCGACAAGGTCATCGAAAGGATCGACGAGGTCAGCCTCAAGATCGACGTTGTCCAAGAGAGCATAAACCATACGATAGAAGGGGTGAAGGTCGTAGGTCGCGCCGCTGTTGCTCTCGAGGACAAAATCGGTGACGTTGCCGGTGAGGTCGCCGCCGGCTCGGAGAGGATGCGGGAGGCCTTTAGAGGCGAGGCACGCGAGCCAAAAACATACGCCGACGTTACGGCAGCCAAACCAGGGCGTCGGCCGGCACTTCATTCCATGGCGGTCACCCTCGAAGGCAGCCTGGAAACTGCTGACGAGGTGCTCGCCAGGGTGAAGGAGGCGGTCGACGCCAGGGGAACTGGCCTAAAAATAAGCAAAGTCCGTAAGGCAAAAAATCAAACGATCATATTGGGTTGTGACACAGAGGCGGAGCTCAAAAGAGTTAAGGACAGGATAGAGAGCCGGGGTAAAGGGCTAGTAGCAGCGCCCATGAAGAACAAAAACCCACTCGTCGTCCTCAAGGATGTCTTCTTGGACAGTAACGACGACGAGATGGTAAGGGCGCTCTACTCCCAAAATGAAAATCTGTTTGGGGACTTAGAAGAAGATGAAAGGGAAATGGTTATAAAATTCAAAAAGAGAACTAGAAACCCTAAAACAGCACACGTCGTCGTCCAGGTCAGACCCAGGGTATGGCAGAGGATGACGGAGGCTGGGGCTCTTTACCTGGATCTGCAAAGAGTCAGGGTGGAGGACCAGTCGCCGCTCATACAATGCACAAAATGCCTAGCGTTCGGTCACGGCCGGAAATTTTGCACTGAGAGTGTGGACAGATGCAGTCACTGTGGAGGACCGCACCTACGCGAAAAGTGCGTGGAGTTTATTGCGGGGAATGAACCGCAGTGCTGCAACTGCTCACACTCCAAGCATCAGAGGACCGACCACAACGCATTCAGCGTGGAGTGCCCGGTCCGCAAGAAATGGGACTACCTGGCTCGGACGACGACGGCGTACGCTTAGACTGCCTCCTGAGGAACACGTTACACACGCAAAACACACACTAACTCACACAAGAACAAACACAACACACACAAGAACTCACACAGGAACATACATAACACGCACAGGAACTCGCACAGGAACATACATAACACGCCCAGGAACACACACAGGAACTCGCACAGGAACATACAAAACACGCACAGGAACACACACAGAAACATACCAATACAGTAACACAAACTGGAAGTACAGAAAAAGTGTGAAGTATAACCACAAAATGAAGGACACACGGAAACCAGTAAACAACAAAAAACACAGATATACAAAGTATATAATAAATATATACACATATATCCAAAACACACTCAAAACACCAAACTCACACACTAAACAAACAATAAAAACGCACAAAATAATAAACAAAACAGACCAAGAAATGACAATAATTATGTATAACATAAGTATATATATATATTATTGCCGCAACCAAAAAAAGGAAAATATATATTTCAACAAGGCCAGAAACCACACAAGCCCATAGAGCAGTCCAAATAAAGCAGGTACAAACCTAGGTTAGTAAAAAACTGTAAAACCATGTTTATAAATATGAAAATGTAAACACTGTACTAGAAAATAAGAAGCTAAGTATAAGACAAACCATATATTGTAATAAATATAAACAAATAGACGTAAAATAGTGATGTATGAAAACATTCTTGATACCTAATTTAGAAACTAAAACTTTTTGTAGAAATATTGAAACGTGTATTAACATAAAATAGATTTAAAATATAAGTTATATCCACAAGTAGAAAAATAGTACATTAGAAGTATAGAATAAATAAAACTAGTATTATGTAAAATAGTAAGTAAGAGATATAGTTAAGAGATCATGTAAGCCCAACAATGTTTATGTCACGATGAAAAATAAAATAACTTTGTCTGTCTAAAACCCTAAACAAAAAAATAAAGACAAACAGTAGCCAGAATAGCGGGAGTCCCACCCGGCTAAGAATGAATGTGTGTGCAAAAGAAAGATAAAGTATGAAGCTTGAAAGTGCGAGAGGAATAAACGCGAGAACTGGAATGAAAGAGTAACTAGAATTCTAAGAGCCCTTTTTATGAAAGGGGAAAAGCACAAAAAAAACAAAAAAAAAAAAAAAAAAAAAACCTAACCTAACCTTTTTTTTTTTTTTTTTTTTTTTTGTCGCTGGGAAAAAATGCTATTACGCATCCCCTTCCCGTCGGGGGACGGGAGAGGGGTATGTGGGACTCCCCGGTAAAGTCGTTCCCGGTATACCCACTAAAAATACCCAGCGGCACTCCGACCTCGCCTGAGTGGAGGGGACCTGGGAGTCTATGTCGTCCAGTCCCCCTCCGGCGAATGCCCACCTTACGGCAGGCCCTACACGTCCCCCCCCAGTAGGGAGGGGCTTTTATCATGGCCGGAGCACAGGAGGTGGATCATGTGGTGCAGGCGGTGGCGCCCCCGCGCCTGTCGCCCGCTGATCACCCCCCGGGGCGGTTGAGGACGGGCGTTGTGCTCGCCGTCTTCCACCCCTTCTTCGTCTGCGGAGCGGCGCCGCGAGAGGGTCGTCTTCCCGCGTGCGCTCCGCCGCCTCCTTCTGTGACATGACGTCCTCACAGAAGGAGGCTACTTCTGCCCATGCCTCCTCACTTCCCAGCATGGCTGAAATCACACTGGGGAGTGAGAGGTCGTTCCCGACCACTGCCACCATGGCGCGGCGGGGTTCGTCCCACGAAGGGCACACTTCTAGGGTGTGCTCTGGGGTATCCACTGCGGCCTCGCAGTGGTGACACTGTGGGGTCTCCTCCCGCCCTATCCGATGCAGGTACGATCCGAAGCAGCCGTGCCCGGACAGCACCTGCACCAGACGCAGGGAGAGGCAACCATGTCGCCGGTCGAGCCAATCGTTTAGGACCGGCCCGATGGCGTCTAGTGTCCGGCGACCGAATGTTGCTGAGGCTAGGTCTTCGGCCCAGTGCCGAGTTATTGCCTCGCGAACCTCCTCACGCACTTCCTCCTTTTCCTGAGGGTCCGGGCGCCGGTTGAGCGCCCTCTGACCCGCCGTCCAGTCATACACTCTGGTGAGCACCCAAGCCTCGAGCTCCCAAGGTGGGGTTCCCGCCAGAGCGCACGATGCCGCGAAACTCACTGTGCGGTACGCCCTCGCTACCCGCTGTGCAATGGCCCTTTGTGGCCTGCGGAGGGCAGCGGCGTTCTCCCGTCTGCCCAGTGAGTCCGTCCAGATTGGGGCCCCGTATAGGGCCATACTCTTTAGTATGCCGGCGTATAGACGCCGGCATTGGTCGCCGGGCCTCCCGATGTTGGGGAGGAGCCACGAGAGGGCGCCCGCAGTCTTCAGCAAGCGCGTCGACAGGCCGCTGAAGTGTGCTCGAAAGCGCCACTTGCTGTCGAGCACTAGGCCCAGATATTTCATCTGGGCTTGCACCTCAATACGGACACCCTCTACATAGATATGGGCATCGGGCGGTTGACGCTGCCGCGGCCCGTGGAAGAACACAGCCTCGGTCTTGTGCAACGCCACCGTCAGCCCTAGGCGGGCGATGCGGTCCACCACCTGCGAACCGCCCGCCGAGGCCAAGCTGGCCGCCTCTAAGAAATTTCTCCCCCGGGCTGTCAGAAGGGTGTCGTCTGCATAGCAGATGACAGACGTGCCACGGGGGAGGTGTCCCCGCAGGAGCCAGTCGAATCCGATGTTCCAGAGGAGCGGTCCCAGGACAGAACCCTGTGGGACACCGGACTCGACGCCGTATCGTCGGAGCTGGCCCGACTTGTCTTCGAGGAGGACTGTGCGATTTGACAAATAGTCCGCCAACAGCCCCCGCAAATACGTAGGCACTCCGTGGAAGCGGAGCGCCTCTAGGATGGTGGAGTGGGGAATGGAGTTGAACGCGTTAGATATGTCGAACGACACAGCCAACAGTCCATCCCCCGCGTCCATCGCCTCCCTCACCTGGCCCTTGAGCCGGGACAGGGCGTCCACTGTCGAACGCTCAGCTCGAAAACCGAACTGAGCGTCCGCCAGGTCCGGGCCAATTGTGCACAAGTGCCTGTTGACACGGGCGGCGAGGATCCTCTCGAACGTTTTACCGACCTCATCCAGTAAGACGATGGGCCGGTATGCCGATGGGGAGTCCACCGGCCGCCCTTCCTTCCGAAGAAGGCACAACCGACCCTCCTTCCATGGCTTCGGGAACCTCTCACACGCAACACACGCACTGAAGAGGTCCCGAAACCTGTCTCCCATCTGGGAGGCGGCGATGGCCACGACCTTTGCGGGGACGCCGTCCGGACCTGGGGCGGTGTTTTTGCCCCGGAGGCAGAAGGCCGCCTTCTCCATCTCGTCCTCCGTGACTGGAGGGACCGCCTCATCTGCCGATAGAGCCGCACCGCGCGGGTCGCTCATCACTGGTGGAGTGAAGTTGTCCCTGCGCGGAAACAGGGACTGGACCACCCCATCCAGCAACGTCGGCTCGAGGGTCTCGGCAACTGGGGGACCGTACGGGCGCAGTTTGTTACGTGCCGCCTTGTACGGCCTCCCGAAAGGGTCAGAATCTAGACCCTCCGCCATTTCAGCCCTCGCGCGGTCTTGGGCTGCGCCCATTCGTGCTGTCAGGGTCGTTTTGGCCTCCATGTAGGCTACATAGAGGCGGTCCTCGTTGTCGCGGTCGCGATGGCGCCGTCGTCTGCTCCTAGTGTAGGTGCGCCGGGCCACCACACAGGCAGCCCGTAGTCCCACCAACTCCTCCGACCACCAGTAGACGGCGCGTCGAGGAGGTGGACGGTGAGACCGAGGCATGCTCGAGTTGCACACCTCGGTCAGGGAGTCCCTCAGCTGGGCTGCAGTGGCGTCCACGTCCTGGACGTCTACAGGAGGCGACAGCCAGTCCTGGATGAACACCGCCTCCGTGGCGGCCTCTCGGTCTAGGCGGGAGAGCGCCCATCGTGGGAAGTGAGACCGACCCGCGCGAGCCCTCTGGGAGTCCGGGGCGGTGACGTCGAACCGCACGTATCGGTGGTCCGACAGCGTCTCCACCAGCTCCACCCGCCAATCCACCACAATGGCAGCCAAAGACGGGGAGGCAAAGGCGAGGTCCACAATGGAGCCCCCCTCCCGCCGCACGCAGGTGTGAACACTGCCACTGTTGAGAAGGGACAGACCGGACGCCACGGACCAGGTCTCCACCTCGCGTCCTCGGGCGTCAGTGGTTGGGTTGCCCCATAAAACCGACTTGGCGTTAAAGTCGCCCACGACCAACACCCTGCGCTGCGCCACCCTACCTGCCACCCTGGCAAGGACCTCGAGGAAGTTCTCGAAGGCCGTGATGGGGCGGTTTGGGGAGAAATACACCCCTATAAGGGCTATATCCCCCCACGCGGCGGCCACGTATCCCGGTCCCCTCTCTAAGAGCGAGAGGGAAGGGGAGTCCGTGGAAGACCGCGACACCAATGCAACCGAACCGTTGTCGTCTCCTAGCCAGCTGCCAGGGACAGAATACGGCTCGGCTACAACCGCCACGTCCACCAACCACTCCGCAACGGTTTGGACCAGTAAGTCCTGGGCCGCTCTGCAGTGGTTGATGTTAGCCTGAAGAATTCTTCTTCGAAGCCCAGCCATCAGTCCGTGTTCATGGCAGTTCCCTCAGTGGCCGGCACTGAAACTGGGGTTCCAGTGGCGGCGGCAGCAGCAGCACGCGATGGCGCCTGCACTTTCCCTTTGGTTTTCGGTGGGCAGCACCTCCTGCTCGTCATGGTGTGGTCAGCTGGACGACCACTGGCAGCACAGACTGCACAGTGCGGGGCTGTAGCCTCGCAGGCGGCCGACCTGTGCCCGACCTTTCCGCAGCGGAAACACAATTCCTCGCGCTCGGCAGTGGACGGACAGAGAGGCCGGGTGTGGCCGATGCCGAAGCACTTGTAACAGCGCATCGGCTCATCCTCCAGCACCCGGACCCCACCTGAACTAAATCCGACCGCTAGGCGACCCTTGGCCAGAACTGCCTTGGCCACCACGATGGGGCACTCTAGGCGCATGGTGCCCATACCCCGACGACCCTGTCTGATGGCGCGGCCCTTGACAGCTGCGACGTCACAGCCCCCGGCCGCCGCCACGACGGCCACCACCTCCTCTTGGGTAACTGAGTCGTCGAGGTCAGTCACCTCAAGAGCCACACACTTGACGGGCCTCGCGACCTTAGCCGTGTCCGCGACGGCTTCCTTGAGCTTTGCCGCAAAGAGGTCCGCCTTGGTGCCACCCTGAGTCCCCGAGAACTCGAAAAGACGAGCCCCCGTTTGGGTCTTCCGGCAGGTAACTCTGCCGGCCCCAAGTTGCGCCGGATCGACATTTGTACGGGCCCGCCGTAACACGGACTCGTACGTCTCCCCTCGCTCCGCTGCCTCTGGGGTCAGCGTGACCACCACGGCTGCCGTTTTCGGAATAGGAGGGAGCTTCCTCCTCTTATCCACGGCAGCTGCAGCTGCAGGCTTGGCTGCAGGGGGCTTAGGGGCCGTCTTCTTTTTCCCCTTCTTCCCCACTACCTTAATCCAAGGCTGGTTGGAAGGGGTGGTGGAGGGTAGGAGAGGGTCTTGGTCTTCCCTCTCTGGTTCCGGCTGGGCAGTTGGGGCAGAAGCGGTCTTCTTGCCCTTACCCTTGCCCTTGGTGGTCTTGGGCACCTGGGGCTGCTCCTGCTGGACTGTGGCCGTTGAGGGTCCTGGTGCGCTGGACACCCTTTCGGGAAGCGGCTTATCCACTGCAAGCGGAGGACGAAGCCGCTTTTCCGGCAGAAGCCGGTCCTCAATGCCGGCCAAACAGGCCCTGGTGAAGGCCCTCTCCTCCATGACGACCTTGCGGATGATATCCTCAAGGTTGGAGGGTGAGGACATCGTCGCTGGACCTGCGTCGGACGACACCTCAGGCCGAGTAACCAGCTCGGCAACGCGCGTGTGTAACGCCGACACCTCTTTCTGCAGGCGATCGACTTTCGCCTGCAGTTGCCGAGTCTCGTCAGAAGTTGTGCGCTCCGCCAACTCCTTGACAATGCCGAGCAGACTCGCTGCCCTACATTTCAGGGCCTTCTGAAAGGTGCCCTTCAAGTTGGAGGACTTGGAGGCCACCTCCAAGATCTCCTGCTGATCCTCCAAAGCCATGCGCTCCATTTCTTCTACGGAGTGATCCGCGTAGAGGACACTGGAGGCGCCGTAGCCGGCCTTGGCTCTAGTGGTTCGCGCCCGCTGCTCTTTGGAGGCGATCCTCTCCTCCAAGTCGGCTTGTATGACAGCCCGCTTCGCGGGCTTCTCCGCTGCGTCCGGAGAGCCCCCGGAGCCGCGTCTGAGGAAAGCCCTCTTCCTCGATTGATGGGTTGAACCGCAGTTCGACCCACTCATGATCGACTCGGTGTCGGAAAAATCCGTCACGACGTCGCTCCCTCTAACAACGCTTGCCACGGATGGCGCGCGACTTGTCTCCGATGCCGAAGCATCGCGAGACATGGGTTGGCCCTGAGAAGGGCCTTTGGATTGGCCCTGAGAAGGGCCTTTGGGTTGGCCCTGAGAAGGGCCTTTGGGTTGGCCCTGAGAAGGGCCTTTGGAGAGAAAGCGCCCGGAGGCGTCCCTCGAAGGTTGTGACATGGTCACTCAACAATATCGCAGCAAAAGACAGTAGAGATGCTCCGATTCACAGTGTTCGTTAGCCGCCGGCCTGCCACTCCGTTACGGTGGTCAGGCGCGACGTTGCCCAGGGGTCACTACGTGGAAGTCAACACTGTGGGGGTACCCCCAACCTAACCTAACCTTTTTTTTTTTTTTTTTTGCGCTGGGAAAAAATGCATTACGCATACCCACCCATCGGGGGATAAGGGGGCTATGTGGGACTCCCCGGTCTGACCCGGTATACCCACTAAAAATACCCAGCGGCACTCCCGCTTCGTCCAAGAGGCGGGGGACTGGGAAACCGGCACAGCCTTAACGTCCAGTCCTCCGCCGACGATTGCCCTCCATGCCGGGACCCCTAACGCCCTCCCCTAGGTGGGGAGGGGGAGCCGGGCCCGGGAGTGACCGACGAAGGTGGCGATGGGTGCAATGCAGGCAAGGGCACCCCCGTGCCCATCGCCCGCCCATCGCCACCATGAAGAGGAGGGAGAGGACGGCGCCTTCTCCGACCCCTTCGTCGTCTGCGGAGCGGCGCAGCGAGAGGGTCGTCCTCCCGAGCGCGCTCCGCCTCCTCTTTTTGCGAGATGACATCCTCGCAAAAGGAGGCAACCGCTGCCCAGGCCTCCTCGCTCTCCAGCATGGCGTTGACGACGCCGGGAAGCGAGAGGTCCTGTCCAACTACCGCGGTCATACCGCGGCGTTGTTCGGACCAAGCCGGGCATACTTCGAGGGTGTGCTGGGCCGTGTCCTCCGCCGCGCCGCAGTAGTGGCAGACCGGGGTCTCCTCCCTCCCGATCCGGTGCAGGTGCGATCCGAAACAGCCATGGCCGGACAACACCTGCACCAGGCGGAATGAGAGGAAACCGTGGGACCGCTCGAGCCAGCCCTGCAGAACCGGACCGATCGCGTCCAACGTCCGGCGGCCGAAGGCGGCTGCAGCGAGGTCCTCCGTCCAGTGGAGGACGATGGCTTCCTTCGCCTCTCGCCGCACGGCCTCCCGCTCCTCGGCGACGGGGCGCTCCCCGAGCGCCTTCCGTTGCGCGGTCCACTCGTACACTCTGGCGAGCACCCAGGCCTCCAACTCCCAAGGAGGGGTGCCGGCCAGAGCGCACGCCGCCGAAAAACCCACCGAGCGGTAGGCCCTTGCCACCCTCAGTGCAATGGCCCTTTGGGGCTTGCGGATGGCAGTCGCGTTCTCCCTCCTGTGTAGGGAGTCGGCCCAGATGGGGGCCCCGTATAGGGCCATGCTCCTCAAGATGCCCGAATACAGGCGCCGGCATTTCGCCTTGGGCCCCCCCAAGTTCGGGAGGAGCCACGAGAAAGCATCCGCGGCTTTCAACAGGCGCGTCGACAGCCCGCTGAAATGCGGGCCAAACCGCCACCTGTCGTCCAGCACCAGGCCCAGATACTTCATCTGGGGCTGGACCCCTATCGTGACGCCCCCCACGACAATGTGAGCATCGGGAGGAGGGCAGCGTTGCCGAGGCCCGCGAAAGAACACGGCCTCAGTCTTGTGCAGCGCCACCTTCAATCCCAGGCGGCGGATCCTCTCTGCAACCAAGGACCCGCCAGCCGAGGCCAGACAGGCCGCATCCCCAAAGTTCTTCCCCCGAGCAATGAGGAGGGTGTCATCCGCGTAGCAGATGACACTCGTGCCCTGGAGGAGTACTCCCCGCAGGATCCAGTCGTACCCGATGTTCCACAGGGGAGGTCCGAGCACCGACCCTTGCGGAACACCGGACTCTGCGCCGTACCGCCTCACCATGGCCCTCTTGTCAACGAGGAGAACCTCTCGGCCCTCCAAGTAGCTGGCTAGGAGGTTGCGCAGGTATTGCGGCACGCCGTGATACCGGAGCGCCTCCAATATTGTCGCGTGGGGCATGGAGTTGAAGGCGTTGGCAATGTCGAATGACACCGCCAGCACTCCATCTCCCGCGTCCACCGCCTCCTTCACCTGGCCCTTGAGTAGGGCTAGCGCATCGATAGTCGAACGCCCTCGTCGAAAACCGAATTGGGCGTCCGACAGGTTGGGCCCAACCCCCCGCAAAAAGCTATCAAGCCGGGAGGCGACAATCCCCTCGAACAACTTACCGACCTCATCGAGCAGGACGATGGGCCGGTATGCCGATGGAGAGTCCACCGGGCGTCCCTCCTTTCGGAGGAGGCATAGCTGCCCCTCCTTCCACAGTTTCGGAAACCTCCCAGCAGTGAAACAAGCGCTGAAGAGGTCCCGAAACCTGTCATCCATTTCGGAGGCGGTGATCGCCACCACCCGTGCGGGGACGCCGTCTGGTCCGGGTGCCGTCTTCTTCGCGCGGAGGCTGAGAACCCCAGCGCGAAACTCCGCCGCCGTCACCGGGGGGACCTCCTCCTCCGGCGAAGCCGCCCCTTGCGGGGGATCCATAGTTGGTGGGGTGAAGTCGGTCCTGCGCGGAAACAGGGACCGGACCACCCCGTCCAGCAACACTGGCTCGAGGGTCTCCGTCAGTGGGGGACCAAAGGGGCGTAGCTGGTTCCGCGCCACCCTGTATGGTCTCCCATAAGGATCCCTGTCGAGACCCTCCAGCATCTCGGCCCTCGCCGAGTCTTCTGCAGCTCCCATCGCAGACTTGAGGACCATCGTCGCCTCTCGATAAGAGGCGTATAGGCGGTCCTCTTCTGCCTGTACTCGGTTTTGGGCGCTGCGCCGTCGGCTCCGCGCGTAGGCCCTTCTGGCCGCCACACAGGCAGCCCGGAGCCCCGTCAGCTCCTCCGTCCACCAATAGACGGCGCGACGGGGAGGCGGGCGGCGAGACCGAGGCATGCTGGAGTTGCACACCTCGGTCAGCGACCCCCTGAGTCGGACCGCTGCGGCGTCCACGTCTAGGACCGCAACAGGGGGCGACAGCCAGTCCTGGAGAAAGGCTGCCTCCTTCGCTGCCTCCCGGTCCAGGCGGGTGAGTGCCCACCGCGGGAAGGGAGATTGCCCAGAGCGGGACATCCCCCGCCCTTGCCGGGTGGAGATGTCGAACCGCACATATCGGTGGTCCGACAAGGTCTCCACCATCTCTACACGCCAGTTGACGACGCGAGTGGCTAGCGCGGGGGTGGCAAACGAGACGTCCACCACCGACCCTCCCTGCTGCCGTACACACGTGTGGACCGACCCCCTGTTGAGGAGGGACACACCGCATGATGCCGCCCAAAACTCGAGGGCGCGACCACGGACGTTGCAACCGGTGGCCGGGTTGCCCCAGGCCGTCGACTTGGCGTTCGGGTCGCCCAACACCATAACCTGTCGCGGCGCCGCCCTCCCTACCACTGCGGTTAGAACCTCCAGGAAATCCTCAAAGTCCGAGAGAGGGCGGTTTGGGGAGAAATAGACCCCCACCACAGCCATGTCTGCCCACGCGGCGGCCACGTATCCCGGTCCCCTCTCTAAGAGCGAGAGGGGAGGGGAGTCTGTGGAAGACCGCGACACTAACGCCACCAAGCCGTCCCGGTCGCCCAGCCAACGGCCAGGGACCGAGTAAGGCTCGGCGACCACTACCAAGTCCACCAACCACTCGGCCATGGTCTGCATCAGCAGATTCTGGGCTGCCCTGCAGTGGTTGGCGTTCGCCTGAAGGATGCGATGTTCGACCCTATCCATCAGTCGGACATTGCACCCCCCTCCTCCGCAGCCGCCGCTGGAACGACGGCGCTGACGGCAGCGGCAGCAGGCCCGAACGGCGCCTGCGCTTTACCCCGCTTAGGGGGTGGATTGCAGCTCCTCCCCTTCATAACGTGGTCTGACGGGCAGCCACTGGCGGCACATACCGCGCAGTGCGGCGTGGCAGCCTCACAAGAGGCGGCTTTGTGGCCCTCCTTACCGCAGCGGTAGCACGTGTCTGTCCTGTCCACCGTGGACGGACACAGCGGCCGCGTGTGTCCGATGCCAAAGCATCGGAAACACCGTACAGGCTGATCGTCGAGTGCCCGGACTGCACCCGAGCTGAAGCCGACTGTAAGGCGTCCTTTGGCAAGGATGGCTTTGGCAGCGGCGATTGGGCACTCGAGGCGAATGGTGCCCATGCCGCCGCGGCCGGGCCTTATGTCCCGGCTTTGGACCGCCGCGACGTCACAGCCCCCTATCGCTGCGATCGCCTTCGCCACCTCCTCCTTGGTGACGGAGTCGTCCAGGTCAGCCACCTCTATGGCCGCTGACTTGACCGGTCGGGCCACCTTGGCCGAGTCCGCGATGACCTCCTGCAGCTTGGCTGCAAAGAGGTCCGCATGGGCACTCCCCTCTGCCCCCGGGAACTCGAAGATTCGAGCCCCGGCTTGCGTTCGCCGGCAAGACACACTGCTGATCCCGAGCTGGGTGGGATCGGCATTAGCACGCGCCCGCACCAAAATGGACGCGTACGTCTCCCCTCGCCCCGCCGCCTCCGCGGTGAGAGTCACCACGACGGCCGCGGTTTTTGGGGCGACTAGCTGCCCTTTTGCTCTCCCTTTGCCTGTCCTCTTCCCCTTTCCCTTGCCGGTGGTGGCGGGGACGACAGGGGCGGCCGTCGCCGACTTTTTCCCTTTGCCCTTCCCCTTACGGACCACTTCTGTCCACTCGTTGGACGGGGTGGTCGAGGGGAGAAGGGCATCCTCCGTCTGGGAGGAGGACGGCCCCGGCTCGGATTGCCTGTTATCTGCCGCAAGCGGCGGTCGGAGGCGTTTCTCCGGCAACAGCCGGTCCTCGATGCCTGCTAAGCAGGCTCTTGTGAAGGCCCTCTCCTCCATTACAACCTTGCGGATGACTTCCTCAAGGTTGGAGGGGGGGGCCTCTGCCATAGGGCTTGTCTGGGCCTGTTGTGGCCGGGCCGTGGCTTCAGCTAGCTTCTGATGAAGCTGGCTGACCTCCGACTGCAGGCGATCTATTTTTGCCTGCAGTTGCCGCGTCTCGTCGGTGGCCTTGCGTTTCACCAGCTCCGCAACGACACCGCGCAAGCTCGCGGCCCGGCTCTTGAGGGCCTTTTGGAAGGTCCCCTTCAGGTTGGAGGACTTTGAGGCAACCTCCACAATCTCCTCCTCGTCCTCCTCCGCCATTCTTTCCAGCTCTTCCATAGAGTGGTCCGCGTATAAAACGCGGGACGCACCGTACCCGGACTTGGCCCGGGCGACGTGCGCCCGCTTTTCTTTTGCGGCAACCCGCTCTTCTAGCTCTTGCTGGAGCTGCGCCCGTCGAGCCAGGTCCAACTGGCGTTGGGCATCCGCGAGTCCAACGACATGGGTATCCGCGGCCACCGTCGGCTTTTTAGCCTTCGGCAAACGCTTCGACCCCGAGGCCGAGGACCCATCGCTCCTCGATCTGACCCGCTTCCGCGGCTGAGACTCGTCCGCATCCGACACACCGACCATTGAGTCGTCAGACCACTCGTCCGCCCCTCCAAAGTTACTAGTCTCTGACGCCGAAGCGTCGGAGAGGCCCTGAGAAGGGCCTTTGGGTTGGCCCTGAGAAGGACCTTTGGGTTGGCCCCGAGAAGGGCCTTTGCGTTGGCCCTGAGAAGGGCCTTTGGGTTGGCCCTGAGAAGGGCCTTTGTCTTTTAAAAACCGCCCGCAGGCGTCCCGCGAAGGTTTCGGCATGATTCCGCAGGTTCGTAACTGTCAAGGCAAAGATTTTGGATAGCTACGAGAGCACAGTGCACTTTGGCCAACCCAGTCTGCCACTCCGTTACGGTGGTCAGAACTGGGTCGTTTCCAGGGGACGCGACGTGGACGCAAGCACTGTGGGGTGGTCCCCCAACCTAACCTAACCTAACCTAACCTTTTTTTTTTTTTTTTTTTTTATTGTCGCTGGGAAAAAATGCAATTACGCATCCCCTTCCCGTCGGGGGACAGGAGAGGGGTATGTGGGACTCCCCGGTAAAGTCGTTCCCGGTATACCCACTAAAAATACCCAGCGGCACTCCGACCTCGCCTGAGTGGAGGGGACCTGGGAGTCTATGTCGTCCAGTCCCCCTCCGGCGAATGCCCACCTTACGGCAGGCCCTACACGTCCCCCCCCAAAAGGGAGGGGCTTTTATTATGGCCGGAGCACAGGAGGTGGATCATGTGGTGCAGGCGGTGGCGCCCCCGCGCCTGTCGCCCGCTGATCACCCCCCGGGGTGGTTGAGGACGGGCGTTGTGCTCGCCGTCTTCCACCCCTTCTTCGTCTGCGGAGCGGCGCCGCGAGAGGGTCGTCTTCCCGCGTGCGCTCCGCCGCCTCCTTCTGTGACATGACGTCCTCACAGAAGGAGGCTACTTCTGCCCATGCCTCCTCACTTCCCAGCATGGCTGAAATCACACTGGGGAGTGAGAGGTCGTTCCCGACCACTGCCACCATGGCGCGGCGGGGTTCGTCCCACGAAGGGCACACCTCAAGGGTGTGCTCTGGGGTATCCACTGCGGCCTCGCAGTGGTGACACTGTGGGGTCTCCTCCCGCCCTATCCGATGCAGGTACGATCCGAAGCAGCCGTGCCCGGACAGCACCTGCACCAGACGCAGGGAGAGGCAACCATGTCGCCGGTCGAGCCAATCGTTCAGGACGGGCCCGATGGCGTCCAGTGTCCGGCGACCGAATGTTGTTGAGGCTAGGTCTTCGGCCCAGTGCCGAGTTATTGCCTCGCGAACCTCTTCACGCACTTCTTCCTTTTCTTGAGGGTCCGGGCGCCGGTTGAGCGCCCTCTGACCCGCCGTCCAGTCGTACACTCTGGCGAGCACCCAAGCCTCGAGCTCCCAAGGTGGGGTTCCCGCCAGAGCGCACGATGCCGCGAAACTCACTGTGCGGTACGCCCTCGCCACCCGCTGTGCAATGGCCCTTTGTGGCCTGCGGAGGGCAGCGGCGTTCTCCCGTCTGCCCAGTGAGTCCGTCCAGATTGGGGCCCCGTATAGGGCCATACTCTTTAGTATGCCGGCGTATAGACGCCGGCATTGGTCGCCGGGCCTCCCGATGTTCGGGAGGAGCCACGAGAGGGCGCCCGCAGTCTTCAGTAAGCGCGTCGACAGCCCGCTGAAGTGAGCTCGAAAGCGCCACTTGTTGTCGAGCACTAGGCCCAGATATTTCATCTGGGCCTGCACCTCAATGCGGATACCCTCTACGTAGATATGGGCATCGGGCGGTTGACGCTGCCGCGGCCCGTGGAAGAACACGGCCTCGGTCTTGTGCAGCGCCACCGTCAGCCCTAGGCGGGAGATGCGGTCCACCACCTGCGAACCGCCCGCCGAGGCCAAGCTGGCCGCCTCTAAGAAATTTCTCCCCCGGGCAGTCAGAAGGGTGTCGTCTGCATAGCAGATGACAGACGTGCCACGGGGGAGGTGTCCCCGCAGGAGCCAGTCGAATCCGATGTTCCAGAGGAGCGGTCCCAGGACAGAACCCTGTGGGACACCGGACTCGACGCCGTATCGTCGGAGCTGGCCCGACTTGTCCTCCAGGAGGACTGTGCGATCCGACAAATAGTCCGCCAACAGCCCCCGCAAATACGGAGGCACTCCGTGGAAGCGGAGCGCCTCTAGGATGGTGGAGTGGGGAATGGAGTTGAACGCGTTAGATATGTCGAACGACACAGCCAACAGTCCATCCCCCGCGTCCATCGCCTCCCTCACCTGGCCCTTGAGCCGGGACAGGGCGTCCACTGTCGAACGCTCAGCTCGAAAACCGAACTGAGCGTCCGCCAGGTCCGGGCCGATTGTGCACAAGTGCCTGTTGACACGGGCGGCGAGGATCCTCTCGAACGTTTTACCGACCTCATCCAGTAAGACGATGGGCCGGTATGCCGATGGGGAGTCCACCGGCCGCCCTTCTTTCCGAAGAAGGCACAACCGACCCTCCTTCCATGGCTTCGGGAACCTCTCACACGCAACACACGCACTGAAGAGGTCCCGAAACCTGTCTCTCATCTGGGAGGCGGCGATGGCCACGACCTTTGCGGGGACGCCGTCCGGACCTGGGGCGGTGTTTTTGCCCCGGAGGCAGAAGACCGCCTTCTCCATCTCGTCCTCCGTAACTGGAGGGACCGCCTCATCTGCCGATAGAGCCGCACCGCGCGGGTCACTCATCACTGGTGGAGTGAAGTTGTCCCTGCGCGGAAACAGGGACTGGACCACCCCATCCAGCAACGTCGGCTCGAGGGTCTCGGCAACTGGGGGACCGTACGGGCGCAGTTTGTTACAACCTAACCTAACCTTTTTTTTTTTTTTTTTTTTTTTTTTTTTGTCGCTGGGAAAAAATGCTATTACGCATCCCCTTCCCGTCGGGGGACGGGAGAGGGGTATGTGGGACTCCCCGGTAAAGTCGTTCCCGGTATACCCACTAAAAATACCCAGCGGCACTCCGACCTCGCCTGAGTGGAGGGGACCTGGGAGTCTATGTCGTCCAGTCCCCCTCCGGCGAATGCCCACCTTACGGCAGGCCCTACACGTCCCCCCCCAGAAGGGAGGGGCTTTTATCATGGCCGGAGCACAGGAGGTGGATCATGTGGTGCAGGCGGTGGCGCCCCCGCGCCTGTCGCCCGCTGATCACCCCCCGGGGCGGTTGAGGACGGGCGTTGTGCTCGCCGTCTTCCACCCCTTCTTCGTCTGCGGAGCGGCGCCGCGAGAGGGTCGTCTTCCCGCGTGCGCTCCGCCGCCTCCTTCTGTGACATGACGTCCTCACAGAAGGAGGCTACTTCTGCCCATGCCTCCTCACTTCCCAGCATGGCTGAAATCACACTGGGGAGTGAGAGGTCGTTCCCGACCACTGCCACCATGGCGCGGCGGGGTTCGTCCCACGAAGGGCACACCTCAAGAGTGTGCTCTGGGGTATCCACTGCGGCCTCGCAGTGGTGACACTGTGGGGTCTCCTCCCGCCCTATCCGATGCAGGTACGATCCGAAGCAGCCGTGCCCGGACAGTACCTGCACCAGACGCAGGGAGAGGCAACCATGTCGCCGGTCGAGCCAATCGTTTAGGACGGGCCCGATGGCGTCCAGTGTCCGGCGACCGAATGTTGCTGAGGCTAGGTCTTCGGCCCAGTGCCGAGTTATTGCCTCGCGAACCTCCTCACGCACTTCTTCCTTTTCCTGAGGGTCTGGGCGCCGGTTGAGCGCCCGCTGACCCGCCGTCCAGTCATACACTCTGGCGAGCACCCAAGCCTCGAGCTCCCAAGGTGGGGTTCCCGCCAGAGCGCACGATGCCGCGAAACTCACTGTGCGGTACGCCCTCGCCACCCGCTGTGCAATGGCCCTTTGTGGCCTGCGGAGGGCAGCAGCGTTCTCCCGTCTGCACAGTGAGTCCGTCCAGATTGGGGCCCCGTATAGGGCCATACTCTTTAGTATGCCGGCGTATAGACGCCGGCATTGGTCGCCGGGCCTCCCGATGTTGGGGAGGAGCCACGAGAGGGCGCCCGCAGTCTTCAGCAAGCGCGTCGACAGGCCGCTGAAGTGTGCACGAAAGCGCCACTTGCTGTCGAGCACTAGGCCCAGATATTTCATCTGGGCTTGCACCTCAATGCGGACACCCTCTACATGTATATGGGCATCGGGCGGTTGACGCTGCCGCGGCCCGTGGAAGAACACGGCCTCGGTCTTGTGCAGCGCCACCGTCAGCCCTAGGCGGGCGATGCGGTCCACCACCTGCGAACCACCCGCCGAGGCCAAGCTGGCCGCCTCTAAGAAATTTCTCCCCCGGGCTGTCAGAAGGGTGTCGTCTGCATAGCAGATGACAGACGTGCCACGGGGGAGGTGTCCCCGCAGGAGCCAGTCGAATCCGATGTTCCAGAGGAGCGGTCCCAGGACAGAACCCTGTGGGACACCGGACTCGACGCCGTATCGTCGGAGCTGGCCCGACTTGTCTTCGAGGAGGACTGTGCGATTTGACAAATAGTCCGCCAACAGAACCCGCAAATACGTAGGCACTCCGTGGAAGCGGAGCGCCTCTAGGATGGTGGAGTGGGGAATGGAGTTGAACGCGTTAGATATGTCGAACGACACAGCCAACAGTCCATCCCCCGCGTCCATCGCCTCCCTCACCTGGCCCTTGAGCCGGGACAGCGCGTCCACTGTCGAACGCTCAGCTCGAAAACCGAACTGAGCGTCCGCCAGGTCCGGGCCGATTGTGCACAAGTGCCTGTTGACACGGGCGGCGAGGATCCTCTCGAACGTTTTACCGACCTCATCCAGTAAGACAATGGGCCGGTATGCCGATGGGGAGTCCACCGGCCGCCCTTCTTTCCGAAGAAGGCACAACCGACCCTCCTTCCATGGCTTCGGGAACCTCTCACACGCAACACACGCACTGAAGAGGTCCCGAAACCTGTCTCCCATCTGGGAAGCGGCGATGGCCACCACCTTTGCGGGGACGCCGTCCGGACCTGGGGCGGTGTTTTTGCCCCGGAGGCAGCAGATCGCCTTCTCCATCTCGTCCTCCGTGACTGGAGGGACCGCCTCATCTGCCGATAGAGCCGCACCAAGCGGGGCGCTCATCACTGGTGGAGTGAAGTTGTCCCTGCGCGGAAACAGGGACTGGACCACCCCATCCAGCAACGTCGGCTCGAGGGTCTCGGCAACTGGGGGACCGTACGGGCGCAGTTTGTTACGTGCCGCCTTGTACGGCCTCCCGAAAGGGTCAGCATCTAGACCCTCCGCCATTTCCGCCCTCGCGCGGTCCTGGGCTGCGCCCATTCGCGCCGTCAGGGTCGCTTTGGCCTCCATGTAGGATACATAGAGGCGGTCCTCGTTGTCGCGGTCGCGAAGGCGCCGTCGTCTGCTCCTAGTGTAGGCGCGCCGGGCCACCACACAGGCAGCCCGCAGGCCCACCAACTCCTCCGACCACCAGTAGACGGCGCGTCGAGGAGGTGGACGGTGAGACCGAGGCATGCTCGAGTTGCACACCTCGGTCAGGGAGTCCCTCAACTGGGCTGCAGTGGCGTCCACGTCCTGGACGTCGACAGGAGGCGACAGCCAGTCCTGGATGAACACCGCCTCCGTGGCGGCCTCTCGGTCTAGGCGGGAGAGCGCCCATCGTGGGAAGTGAGACCGACCCGCGCGAGCCCTCCGGGAGTCCGGGGCGGTGACGTCGAACCGCACGTATCGGTGGTCCGACAGCGTCTCCACCAGCTCCACCCGCCAGTCCACCACAATGGCAGCCAAAGACGGGGAGGCAAAGGCGAGGTCCACAATGGAGCCCCCCTCCCGCCGCACGCAGGTGTGAACACTGCCACTGTTGAGAAGGGACAGACCGGACGCCACGGACCAGGTCTCCACCTCGCGTCCTCGGGCGTCAGTGGTCGGGTTGCCCCATAAAACCGACTTGGCGTTAAAATCGCCAACGACCAACACCCTGCGCTGCGCCACCCTACCTGCCACCCTGGCAAGGACCTCGAGGAAGTTCTCGAAGGCCGTGATGGGGCGGTTTGGGGAGAAATACACCCCTATAAGGGCTATGTCCCCCCACGCGGCGGCCACGTATCCCGGTCCCCTCTCTAAGAGCGAGAGGGAAGGGGAGTCCGTGGAAGACCGCGACACCAATGCAACCGAACCGTTATCGTCTCCTAGCCAGCTGCCAGGGACAGAATACGGCTCGGCTACAACCGCCACATCCACCAACCACTCCGCAACGGTTTGGACCAGTAAGTCCTGGGCCGCTCTGCAGTGGTTGGTGTTGGCTTGAAGAATTCTTCTTCGAAGCCCAGCCATCAGTCTGTGTTCATGGCACTTCCCTCGGTGGCCGGCACTGAAACTGGGGTTTCAGTGGCGGCGGCAGCAGCAGGACGCGAAGGCGCCTGCACTTTCCCTCTCCTTTTCGGCGGACAGCACTTCTTGCTCGTCATTGTGTGGTCCGCTGGACGACCACTGGCAGCACAGACTGCACAGTGCGGGGCTGTAGCCTCGCAGGTGGCCGCCCTGTGCCCCTCCTTTCCGCAGCGGAAGCACAGTTCCTCCCGCTCGGCAGTGGACGGACAGAGGGGCCGGGTGTGGCCGATGCCGAAGCACTTGTAACAGCGCATCGGCTCATCCTCCAGCACCCGGACCCCACCCGAGCTAAATCCGACCGGGAGGCGACCCTTGGCCAGAACTGCCTTGGCCACCACGATAGGGCACTCTAGGCGCATGGTGCCCATACCCCGACGACCCTGTCTGATGGCGCGGCCCTTGACAGCTGCGACGTCGCAGCCCCCTGCCGCCGCAACCACGGCCACCACCTCCTCTTGGGTAACTGAGTCGTCGAGGTCAGTCACCTCAAGAGCCACACACTTGACGGGCCTCGCGACCTTAGCCGTGTCTGCGACGGCCTCCTTGAGCTTTGCCGCAAAGAGGTCCGCCTTGGTGCCACCCTGAGTCCCCGAAAACTCGAAAAGACGAGCCCCCGTTTGGGTCTTCCGGCAGGTAACTCTGCCGGCCCCAAGTTGCGCTGGATCGACATTTGTACGGGCCCGCCGTAACACGGACTCGTACGTCTCCCCTCGCTCCGCTGCCTCTGGGGTCAGCGTGACCACCACGGCTGCCGTTTTCGGAATAGGAGGGAGCTTCCTCCTCTTATCCACGGCAGCTGCAGCTGCAGGCTTGGCTGCAGGGGGCTTAGGGGCCGTCTTTTTCTTCCCCTTCTTCCCCACTACCTTAATCCAAGGCTGGTTGGAAGGGGTGGTGGAGGGTAGGAGAGGGTCTTGGTCTTCCCTCTCTGGTTCCGGCTGGGCAGTCGGGGCAGAAGTGGTCTTCTTGCCCTTACCCTTGCCCTTGGTGGTGATGGGCACCTGGGGCTGCTCGCGCTGGACTGGGGCCGTTGAGGGTCCTGGTGCGCTGGACACCCTTTCGGGAAGCGGCTTATCCACTGCAAGCGGAGGACGAAGCCGCTTTTCCGGCAGAAGCCGGTCCTCAATGCCGGCCAAACAGGCCCTGGTGAAGGCCCTCTCCTCCATGACGACCTTGCGGATGATATCCTCAAGGTTGGAGGGTGAGGACATCGTCGCTGGACCTGCGTCGGACGACACCTCAGGCCGAGTAACCAGCTCGGCAACGCGCGTGTGTAACGCGGACACCTCTTTCTGCAGGCGATCGACTTTCGCCTGCAGTTGCCGAGTCTCGTCGGAAGTTGTGCGCTCCGCCAACTCCTTGACAATACCGAGCAAGCTCGCTGCCCTGCATTTCAGGGCCTTCTGAAAGGTGCCCTTCAAGTTGGAGGACTTGGAGGCCACCTCCAAGATCTCCTGCTGATCCTCCAAAGCCATGCGCTCCATTTCTTCTACGGAGTGATCCGCGTAGAGGACACTGGAGGCGCCGTAGCCAGCCTTGGCTCTAGTGGTTCGCGCCCGCTGCTCTTTAGAGGCGATCCTCTCCTCCAAGTCGGCTTGTATGACAGCCCGCTTCGCGGGCTTCTCCGCTGCGTCCGGAGAGCCCCCGGAGCCGCGTCTGAGGAAAGCCCTCTTCCTCGATTGATGGGTTGAACCGCAGTTCGACCCACTCATGATCGACTCGGTGTCGGAGAAATCCGTCACGACGTCGCTCCCTCTAACAACGCTTGCCACGGATGGCGCGCGACTTGTCTCCGATGCCGAAGCATCGCGAGACATGGGTTGGCCCTGAGAAGGGCCTTTGGATTGGCCTTGAGAAGGGCCTTTGGGTTGGCCCTGAGAAGGGCCTTTGGGTTGGCCCTGAGAAGGGCCTTTGGGTTGGCCCTGAGAAGGGCCTTTGGAGAGAAAGCGCCCGGAGGCGTCCCTCGAAGGTTGTGACATGGTCACTCAACAATATCGCAGCAAAAGACAGTAGAGATGCTCCGATTCACAGTGTTCGTTAGCCGCCGGCCTGCCACTCCGTTACGGTGGTCAGGCGCGACGTTGCCCAGGGGTCACTACGTGGAAGTCAACACTGTGGGGGTACCCCCAACCTAACCTAACCTAACCTAACCTAACCTAACCTTTTTTTTTTTTTTTTTTTTTTTTGTTGTCGATGTGGAAATCCTCATGGATGTCCCCCGTCCTTGGGGAGGACGGGGGGGTCTGTCAGACTCTACTGACTAAAACCACACCGGTGTTCCTTCTCACACTTGCGTCAGGGGGCAGCGGGAACAAGTGCGACTTCCGCTGCCCCGGACTAGTGTGGCCCGCTTGACCTGTGCGGGCCTCGTCCCTTAGGAGGGGAGTGAGGTGTCAGACTCCCCCCCGCTACGTCTGAGAGGCGCGCGTGAACACATCGCGCCACCGTCTCGGGTCCGATGTGATGGGGGGCGACGGATGTCCCCGAATCCGCCGCCCCTGAACCCATTTATGGGGGCTGGAAGAGGGCGTTGTCCGCTCTCTGCCGACGCCCCGTGCGTCTGCTGCGGGATGGGCGAGAGCTGGTCATCTCCCTTTCTCTTTCCGCAGCTTCCTTCAGCGACAGGACGGTTTCGCAGAAGGACACCACCGCGTCCCAGGACTCTGTGCTGCCAACCATCGATCGAACGACATTCGGCAGCGACAGGTCTCCTCCGACCTCAGTCATGAGGGCACGGCGCGGCTCGTCCCACGCCGTGCATTCGGCCAGCGTATGCTGCGCCGTATCCTCCAGACAATGGACGCAGTGATGGCACCGGGCGTCCGGCTCCCTGCTTAAGCGACACAGGTACTTCCCGAAGCAGCCGTGCCCCGACAGCACCTGCGTCACCCGAAATGTCAGAGAGCCGTGCCTCCTCCCGAGCCAGTCGTCGAGTACTGGTCGGATCGCCTCGATCGTGTTGAGGCCGGCCGAAGGAAGCGTGAGCCTCCTGCGCCATTCCGCCACCATGACCTGCCGGAGCTGAGACCGGTGCTGCGTCATTTGTCGCTCCACCAGCCTTTCGCCCCGGTCATTGGCCTCCTCGCGCCACTGATGCAACGTCGCGAGGGTCTTCGCCTCCAGGTCCCATGGTGGGGATCCGGCCAGTACGCAAGCCGCCTCGTAGGAGATCGTGCGATATCCCCGTATGACTCTGTTAGCCATCACTCTCTGCGGTCTGCGCAGAACGGCGATAGTACGGGCCGTCAGGTCGGTCGCCCAGACCGGGGCCCCATAAAGAGCCATGGATCGCACGATCCCCACGTATAACCGCCTACAAGCGGTGCTCGGGCCCCCCAGATTGGGAAGTAGCGTTGATAGCGCGCCCGCCGCGCCCATCAACTTGGGCACCAGCCGCTGGAAGTGGGGGCCGAAGTCCCATCGGCTGTCGAGCACCAATCCCAGATATTTCATGGTTGACTCGACAGCGATATTGGTCCCCCCAACCACAATGTGCAATCCCGGTGGCAGTGCCCGTCGGGAGCCATGAAAAGCAATGGCTTCCGACTTGTTGAGGGCCACCTCCAGGCCCAGGCGCCGTATGCGGCTCACCACCTGTGAGACCGCAGCCGTGGCCAGCAACGCTGCCTCCCTGTACGAACTCCCCCAAGCCGCAACCAGCGTGTCGTCCGCATAGCACGTCAGGCTCACGCCCGGAGGGAGTTGGCCCCGCAAAACCCAGTCGTACCCGATGTTCCACAGGAGCGGTCCAAGAACCGAACCCTGTGGAACACCGCACGACATCTCACGACGGCCCCTGCCGTCGCGACCCATGAAGGTGACATACCTCCCCGCCAGATAGGCCCCCACGATGTTGCGGAGGTAGGAGGGCACTCGATGGTAACGCAGTGCCTCCCTAATGCAACTCCAGGGCAGGGTGTTGAAGGCGTTGGAGATGTCTAATGACACCGCCAGCATCACCCCACCCCGGGACACCGCTTCCTCCGCGAGGACTCTTACTCTCGCAATGGCGTCGATCGTTGAGCGCCCGCGCCGGAATCCGAACTGGCTGTCGTCCAGGTTCGGCCCCTCTGTACACAAGTGGCTGACGAGGCGGTCTGCAATTATTCGCTCGAGCAGCTTGCCTGCCTCGTCCAGCAGCACTATGGGCCGATAAGCGGACGACGAATCAGCCGGGCGCCCCGCCTTCTTGAGCAGGACCAGTCGCCCAGCCTTCCACCTGGATGGGAACTGACCCCGCTCAAGGCATGACGAGAAAAGTCCTCTCAGTGAAGGCTCCAGCTCTTTTAGGGCGAGGACCAGAGCGAGGCCAGGCACTCCATCAGGGCCCGGAGCAGTGTTTTTTGCCCGGAGTCGCATCACAGCCGCGCTCATCTCCGCCTGTGTCACCTCTGGGCCGGTTTCGCTGCCTTCAGGCTCTGCAGCTGTGGGCAGCACCATCGGCGGTGGCTCGTACTCGACTCTCTCAGGAAAGAGAGCCGAGACTACTCGCTCCAAAAACTGTGGCTCGAGACCTTCCGTTAAGGGCGGCGCCCAAGGCCGAAGTTTTCCACGGACCGTTCGGTACGGGCGCCCCCACGGATCCCCGTCTAGCGATGCCAGCAGCTCCTCTCTGGAGCGCGTCTTCGACTCGCCGATAGCCAGCCACAGCGCCTGTTTAGCCGCGCGGTACACCTCATACAGCGCGGCTTCTTCGTCAGTATTTCGTGGACGTCTTCTCCGGCATCGCGTGTACGGGCGTCTAGCGTCTACGCACTCGACGCGCAACCGTTCGATTTCAACGCACCACCAGTACACGCGGCGCCTTGCGGACGGAGAGAAGACGCGTGGCATGGATGCGTCACAAATTTGCACCATGGCATTGCCCAACCACTGCGCCTCCTGTTCGACGTCCACGGGACCGACGGTAGCCGACTCCCGGATCCAGGCCTGGACGATGGCGGCTTCTTCGAGAGCCTCCCTGTCGAGGCGTTTTAGTGCCCAACGCGGGCCGTCTCTTCGGGGGGCCGATTGGCTACGCCCTCCAGCGGTCTGGGTGGAGACGTCGAATCGAATGTATCGATGGTCCGATAGCGTCTCCACCTCCACTTCTACGTGCCAATCGTGGACGCGGTGCAGGACAGCGGGACTGGCGAACGAGACATCCACTATCGACCCTCCCCGCTGCCGCACACACGTGTAGGCCGAGCCCCGATTTAAGACAGCCAAGCCGGTCGTAATGGCCCACTCCTCTAACACGTCGCCTCTCGGGTCCGTTACCGGGGATCCCCACGCCGCAGATTTGGCGTTGAGATCACCGAGAAGCAAAATGGGACGAGGGTGAGACCGGCCGACGACGGCTCCCAACTCCACAAGGAAACTCTCGAAGTCGGCGATACTCCTGTTGGGCGAAAAATATGCCCCAATCGTAGCGATCCCGTTCACAAGGACAGACACCCAACCGTGACCACGGGATACGTCGACGAGAGTCGCGCCGATGATGGCTACCAAGCCGTCTAGATCTCCTGCCCAGTTGTCCCGGGGAGGGATAAAATACGGCTCAGCGACCACCGCCACATTTATCGACCACTGCGCCATGCTCAGGAGCAAGAGATCCTGAGCTCTGGTGCAGTGGTTGATGTTCGCCTGGAGAAAATGAAGGTGTGCCATTACTGGCAGACCATTTCTTCGGCGCTTCCTCCTACCACAGGCCGGGAGTCGGCCGATGTGGTGCTAGGTTGCGGGGGGTTTGAAGCCCCCACAGTCTTGCTCCCTCGATAGTTGCGCTTTCTGGGCGCACCACAGGCTTTGCCTCCGACTCTATGCCCCGCAGGCCTTCCTGCAGCCACACACAGGCTGCAGTTTGGCTCCGCGGAGCAAAGAGACGCCTTATGGCCGGGCAGACTGCAGCGGTAACATAAATCGCTGCGGTCTGTTTCGCAGGTGCACCGTGCCCGGACATGGCCTTTCTCCAGGCACCGGTAACACTGCATGGCCCTAGGTGCCAGGAGTGTTATTCTCGCTGACACCCAGCCCACCAGAAGTCGTCCCGCATCGGTGACCTGTTTGGCCGCAACCACCGGGCACCTCACCCAGATGGAGCCAAGCCCGCCAGCATTTACGCGGATTTCGCCCGCCCGCACGTTTTCCGGCGGGCATCCGCCGCTTCGGGCTATGGCCGCCACCACCTCCTCCGGGGTCACCGAATCGTCCAGCCCATCGATCCGAACCTCAGCCGTCTTAATGGGTCTGGACACCCTTGCCTCCTCGGGATTGAGCACATCACGCAGTTTTGCAGCGAGAGCATCCGCTCTTTCGGCGCTGCTTGTCCCCGCCAACTCAAACATTTTCGCCCCCGTGGCTGCGGTTTTAAATCGGAAGCCATCCGGGGTGCCAAAGTCGGCAAAGACGAGCTTGCCTCTCGCCTCCGCCAGTACCTTTTGGTACGTGACGCCTCGCTCTTTAGCTTCGGGCTGCAGCGTGATCACTACAGCCTCGGAGCGAGGGACGCGGATCCGCGGAGAACTCCCGCTGCCCTTGCTGGCTTGCTCCTTGGTGCCCGGCGTAGCTTTGCCCTTACGGCCCCTCTTCTTCCTCTTCTTTTTTCGGCTCCCAGCCATCTGCCATTTGCCCTCTTCGGCAGGCTGGGGGGTCTCCTCCGCGGTGCTTCGCTGCATCTGCTCCGGTTGTTTAGACCGCTGCGTGGCTCCTTTGGCCGCCTGTGACGCTTTTTTAGTCGCAGGTGGCGCTTTCGCCACCTGGGCAAACGTAGGCGGTAAACAAGGAGTGGGCTCGACATCTCTTCTCCGCTTATCCGCAGCCAACGGTGGTCGGAGAGTAACGGGGGGGTTCAGCCTGGGCTCCAGATTGTCTAGGCGGGCAGTCATGATGCTCAACAGCCGGTTGAACTGGTCTTCCCCCAACGACCCGTTCTGTGGCAGAGTGTGACAATCTACGGTCGTCGCACTCTGCTGCCGGCTGAAGTCTGCCCTAAGGGCGCTTACCTCTCGCTGGAGGTCCTCCAGTCTTGTATGAAGACGGCCATTTTCTTCTCGGAGCTTGACTGTCTCCTCCGAGGTCGTTCGGTCTAGGAGGACCTCGACCGCCTCCTTGATGGCGTCAGCCGCCTCCTTCAGGGCCCGTGTAAACGTGCCTTTCAGGTTGCCCGATTTTGTAGCAACCTTCAGGACCACGTCCACGCCATCCAAAACCTGACGGCTGAGGGCTTCCGCCGTCATTCCCTCTGGCGCTGCGGTAGTCTGCGCCCGTCTCTCTCTCGCCTGACGGGCTAATTCGGAGACCTCATCTGTCGCGATGGCCTTCCTACCCTCACGCCTAGCGGCGTTGAGCTCCGCCTTGGTCTTCACTAGGAAGGCGGAAGTATCGGTGGGAACCGCCTCCACCTCCATAGTCCCATCCCCGGAGTCACTTGCTGCACTGACTATGGGCGTATCGGGGCGCTTCAAAAAGCGGCCCTTGTTGTCGCGTGTCGGTGCCGGAGTATTTGCTCCGGAGAGTGTCCTGCGACTCTTGCCCCTCCTGGCTGTCGTCACCTTGGGTGCCGGCAGGTTCTCCTCGCTTGAGGAAAAGCACGCCGACCCCGCGTCCGACCCACCTTCGCGTGTACGCTTCCCCCAGAACTTGGAGCGAGCGTCCCCGCGGCGATCACCCGATTCTCGGTCGGGCACCTGATAAGAGGTCAGGTCTTCAAAAGACCTGGACCTGTTGGAGCCTCCTCGGCTCTTGCTGCCACTGGCAGACGGTATAATTAACTGTGAACGACTGTCGCCCCCCCCAGAATACGTGGGGCATGACGGTTGAACCGTGGAGGATTCTCCAGCTGCTGGGCAGCTGGTACCTCCCTGGGGTATAATATTCCCAATCGTTGTGTTCATGTTGTTTTGTTCCTTTGAAGGGTGTGGTCCCTATCTCCCGACTTCTCTTCTCTCTTCGTCTCTACCCTCCCCGACAATTCTATTACCCTCACGGTCACGTTTGTTGAACAGACGCGAACCAGAGGGAGATGAATAGCCTACCCTGATTCACTTCCCGAGTAAAACCTCAAGAAGTGAATCTTAAATCACACAGCGTGCGATAGACCCACTCGCGTAGGTCATCGCACGCTGTCCGAATAAATCCCCTATATACGGCGAGTGCCTCTCCTAGTGTGGTCTCTCACTTGGAACAGATGGAAAACTCCAAGATCACTGAGACACGCAAGTTCCACTACGACGACAACGTGGAGACACTCCCCCCCCCCCCCCCTTTGTCAGAATATTAGCCACAGACAGTAGCATTCTCCAAAGAATAAGAATCTCTTCCCATTCCTCGAGGAAGACTATTGCCCACGCCCAGGATGCACCGGCCCCACGGCTGCTGTTCCCTCGAGATGTATCGCTAAGTTAACCTAACCTAACGACACATCGCGAGGGACAAGCAGAACCTAACCTAACCTAACCTAACCCGAGTCAGCTGGGGTTTACACCCAGAAGTGATAAGGGCTATATACACAGCTGCAGTTGAGCCCACAATCTTGTACGCTGCGAGTGCTTGGGCACCCGCCGCCAATAAACTGGGGGTTATTAAACAGCTGAACGTGGTCCAGAGAGGGTTTGCGCAAAAGCTGTGCAGAGCCTACCGTACGGTCTCCCTAAACTCGGCGCTGGTACTGGCTGGGATACTCCCACTCGACCTCCGCATACGAGAGATGGCGGCGTTGTACGGAGCTAAGAGGGGTGTTCCCCAGCCGGTGCTGGGAGGTCGGGAGGTAGAACGGATGGCTCCAGCAATAGAAGCCCCGCACCCCGCGGACCAAGTGAAGCTGGAGTTTGCAAGCCTGGTGGACGAGGAACAATATCAAAACCACAGCAATTTTGACGTGCGAATATTTACGGACGGCAGCAAGATTGAGGACAGGGTTGGAGCGGCCATATCCGTATGGAATAGTGCCGCCGAAACTAAGGCCATTAAACTTGCTATGCCGTCCTACTGTACCGTCTACCAGGCAGAACTCCTGGCCCTCCAGAAGGCGGCGGGAGAAGTGCTCAGAAGTAGTGCAACCACGTTCGGCATCTTCAGCGACTCTAGGGCGGCCCTTCAAACGATTGCAAATGTGGGGTCCCCTCATCCCTTAGCGGTGGAAACTAGAGACACCATTCGACGCTGTATGCTCCAGAACAAAAGTGTCTCCTTGTTCTGGATCAAGGCCCACGCAGGGTTGGAGGGGAATGAGAGAGCCGACCAGCTCGCGAAGGAAGCCGCCCTGAAGTTGAAGAAGGAGCCGGACTACGATCTGTGCCCTGTCTCGTTTGTCAGGCGTCAAATCCGTTTGGAGACGCTTGACCAGTGGAACAAGAGGTACGGATCGGGTGAAACTGCCTCGGGAACAAAGTTGTTTTTCCCGGACGCGATCGCGGCGTACAGGGTTGTGCGTAAAATGGTTCCCACAGCCGTCACCACGCAAGTACTTACGGGGCACGGTGGGTTCTCCGCATACTTGAGTCGTTTCAAGTGTAAGGAGAGCTCATCGTGTGCATGCGAGTCCAGCAAGGAGGAAACGGTGCTCCACATACTGCTGGAGTGCCCAATAACCGCCAAAGAGAGGTATGAGGCAGAACAGGAGCTTGGCGTCAGGCTCATAGTAGCAAATCTCCCGAATCTTATACAAAATAAATTCACCCGTAATAAGTTTTTAAAATACTGCAGCCAGATGGCAGCAAAAGTAATTAATAGAAATAAGTAGGTTAAGAAAATTTGAAAATTTGTAACAGAAGCATATCTAAAGAATATTTGTAAAGTAAAAGCAAAGAAAGTAATAACAAACAGTGTATAACGTGAATATAAAAAAAAAAAAAAAAAAAAAAAAAATAACCGACCCATGGGAGATAGCCCCTCTAGATTTTTTCATTAAAATAAACAGAAAAGAATTAACAAAATATGCATAAAAAAGGCTCTGATCATGTCAGAGGGCACTTGGGCGCAATCAGTTCTTCTTTAGTATTTATCT
Source organism: Ochropleura leucogaster (assembly GCA_958449745.1). NCBI lineage: Eukaryota > Metazoa > Arthropoda > Insecta > Lepidoptera > Noctuidae > Ochropleura > Ochropleura leucogaster. The sequence continues at coordinate 117,009 of OY288206.1, forward strand.
CTACGTTTGTATAAACTAGTTCCTTGGCCCGACCCCACACGAAAAAGTCAAGCGGCGTTAGATCGGGTGACCGGGCGGGCCAAGGGATTGGTCCGTCTCTGCCGATCCAGCTGTCAGGGAAGCAATTGTTTAAGTGCTCGCGTACATTCAATGTCCAATGCGCTGGACAACCATCTTGTTGGAAAATAATTTCTCGGTCTCCTGTGAATATTAGGGCCCCGGATTCCTCTACAAGCTCTGGAAAATCATTTTGTAAGAATTCCAAATAACTATTGCCATTCAAATTATCCGGTAAGAAATGGGGCCCAACCAGTGTTCTGCCGATCACTCCGGCCCACACGTTGACCGAGAATTTCCTTTGAAATGACTTCTGCTTTTTCCAATGTGGATTGTTGTGTTTTTCAGCCCATTGATGAAGATTGTGGAAATTAGTTATGCCTTCCCTAGAAAATTTACTTTCGTCTGTCCACAAGATTGACTTCAGAAACCATGCATTTTCAATGTCAGAGTTAAGAAGAAAACGACAAAACTGTATCCTTCTCTGAGGATCTCGCTCTTCAAGACCTTGAACGCCCGTGCCATGATACGCATACCTGTTATTTTGGTGCATTATATATCTATATATATATGTGTTGTAAAACACTCTTACGTTCGGTACTCTCCGATTAGGATAGCGTTCTTGGTACATCCGTCTTGCTAAAGATCCATTGCCGTCTGCTCTGCCATACATAAAAACGATGTCAGCATATTCCTCGTTCGAGAAAGTAGCCATAGTCAGTTCTCACAAAAACGGCTGGTAACGCACTAAAAGTTCAACTTAAAATAAAAGTTCAAGAGTCACGTGCAGGAGCGCAAAGGGCTACAACTGAACACGATGAATTGTCACGAAAAAGGAGATAACGTCTAGTCACAAGCGCAGTTGTTACTCGACTGAGTAAACTGGCGTCCCTTCAAAAAAACAGGTAGTTACTGACCCTATCTAAAGAAACACGACCCTATTGTCTTACCAATAAAGTCGTTTTTGCTGTGAAATGTGTTCACGTAACTAGGGGTGCGCGGGCGCTACCTGAAATTGTCAAAGTTATCGCCATCTTATCGCTCGCGTCACGCGTCGGCAGTGTTAGAGAGTCTCCCCTAAATTTTATTTCGAATGTCCAAAATTAAAGTTATCTTCTTATTTTTTTTTAACATAAAATCTATTTTTTAATAAGTATAATAATAAATGTTATTATTTTAAAGCACTAGTCTCGTTTTATCACCCTATTTAAAATGTTTAATTTTCTCCCTCACTTTAGTTTGTAGATCCTAATTTCAATAATTTGTAAGCTATCTGCGTAATTGATACCTCAAAAGAAAGTCTAATAACTAGGCATGTCTTTAAAAATGTTTGAACAGAAAAAGCACGATCCGTGATTTTTTTTTAAACTGTCTAAAATCTGTTTTCTTAATCTAAAAACAGAAGTATTAACTTCAACTGTCTAAAAAAAAAAATTCTCATGACACAGATGCCTTAATCATGTTTCGTTTGATTGTTCAGACATTACTTTAATAAAATAAATTAAAAAAATAAATGATTTATCTTTCAAACTGACTAATTATTTGCAAATAACTGCAAAATTTTAGGATTATCATCAAAAATCATTAAAATTTGATTTAAAAAAAATAGTCACACTTCGCCGAAGACAAGTTAGGTTCAAATGGTTCTAAATAGTCTATACTAGGTCTGCTTCACGGCTTTGCATCGATCTTCCAAACACCCTGTATATTAGTGTTTATGTTCCCTTTTCTTGAGGGCCCGGGCGCCGGTTGAGCGCCCTCTGACCCGCCGTCCAGTCGTACACTCTTGAGAGCACCCAAGCCTCGAGCTCCCAAGGTGGGGTTCCCGCGAGAGCACACGATGCCGCGAAACTCACTGTGCGGTACGCCCTCGCCACCCGCTGTGCAATGGCCCTTTGTGGCCTGCGGAGGGCAGCGGCGTTCTCCCGTCTGCCCAGTGAGTCCGTTCAGATTGGGGCCCCGTATAGGGCCATACTCTTTAGTATGCCGGCGTATAGACGCCGGCTTTGGTCGCCGGGCCTCCCGATGTTGGGGAGGAGCCACGAGAGGGCGCCCGCAGTCTTCAGCAAGCGCGTGTCCACAGCCCGCTGAAGTGTGCTCGAAAGCGCCACTTGCTGTCGAGCACTAGGCCCAGATATTTCATCTGGGCTTGCACCTCTATACCCCTCAACAATACCTCTCAAACCCTCTACATAGATATGGGCATCGGGCGGTTGACGCTGCCGCGGCCCGTGAAAGAACACGGCCTCGGTCTTGTGCAACGCCACCGTCAGCCCTAGGCGGGCGATGCGGTCCACCACCTGCGAACCGCCCGCCGAGGCCAAGCTGGCCGCCTCTAAGAAATTTCTCCCCCGGGCTGTCAGAAGGGTGTCGTCTGCATAGCAGATGACAGACGTGCCACGGGGGAGGTGTCCCCGCAGGAGCCTGTCGCCGTTAGCCAATCTTGCCGTTAGTTCTTCTGTGGCTGGATAGATGGCGCTGTAGTTCTTTTTGCCACTTGCATCTTTTTGTGTCGCTACAAGTACTTGCATAGACACAACCTTGTAGTCAGGATTACCTATTAGCAACTTGCTCTAAAATATAGCCTTGTCGAATCGGAAGTGCCGTACTACAGGTATGAGCCCGACCCAGTTCTCGAACATAGCAATATCACATTGTACTGGGAGCGATCCATTATCTCTGACAGGACTATTGTTGCAAAAAAGCCTACTATTGTTGCCTCTAGATATAGTGCTGGTGGATCGATCAGAGCGGCGCGCAATGATCGTTGACATAATAGACCCGCATGATGAGAACCTCGTGAAAGCCGAGAAAGATAAGCAAATCAAGTATATTGATAGTCATATCTGCCAATGGCTTAATTGCCAAGAGTCACGATCAATACTTTTTTTTTTCGGGTGGGAAATCATCCAATGACTTCCCCGGGGGGCATGTCAGACTTGTACTGACTAAAACCCACCCATGTTCCTTCTATTTCCCTTTACGTTCCGAGGCCGCGGTATGTCTTTCGAACAACCCGCAACCCCGGCAGGCGGAGGCTCTGGCAAGCCCCTCTGCTTTGCTGACTCTCTTTGAGCCACGCGTGAAACACGAACACGCCGTCGACACGGCCTGTCGTCAATCGACGGACGGACGGTGAACTACCCATTGCTCACCGCCCACAGGCCCGCATCTACGGTGGTCGGGAGTCGTATGTTCGATCAATACTTGAGGAGGCTCTCGTTAGGCAGCTGAATCAAGGGCTTGATACAGAAAGCGGTACTCCTGGACACGGCTCGTATTATTAGGAGGTTCCTTTGAGGTATTTTTGACCGCCGATAGCTTGGACCCTGTTCCCGATACCGGTGGGCTATTATTTTTATATTTTTAAATGTTTTTTGTTTTTGATAAGAAATAAGTAAAAATATTTAAAAAAATGTGTAAAATAAAAAATGAGTAAGTAATTTGAGCAAGTACTGTAAGTACGTAGTACAAAGTAAGGTGCCTAATCAGCTAAACTTAATAAGCAAAGAAAACGCTATAAAATTCGAACAAATGCATTCGCTTTTGAAATTGTGATTTTTTTTTTTAATTTTTGCCATACTAGGAATTTCTCCCGTATCTTGGGTACATTAACAAACATTTTAACTGACATACATAAACAGCCAGAAACGGAACAACTATCAGTAGGTCATACAAATATTTGTTCCTTGCGGGGATCGAACCCGCAGCATCGATCGCTCAGCCACTGCGCTAACCGTGTGTCAGTATCATTGTCAATGATACTGACCCTCTCGATTTTTTTTTAAACCAGCTAGTTTGTCCTTTAGATCAAAAATAATAATTGAATACTAATTTGAAATAGTATGTGTTGCTTAGACTTTTTTAACCGACGAAAAAAATAGAGGAGGTTCTCAATTCGACATATTTTTTTTTATGTATGACCACGCATAACTTTTTACTGACACGTGCAATTTTAAAATTCCTTTTTTTCTTGGAAAGAGTATATTTCAAAGTTGGTCCCATTTTAATTTGAAAAAAAAAATCGGCCCTTATGGGTGGGAAAATAGGGGGTGATTGATTTTTTTCAAACTGAATTTTCAATTGTGAACCGATTCTGTTTAAATTTGGCAAATATATGTAGTTCTGATGACAATTCGACGTTCGTAAAGATCTGATAATGGACGATGGAGACGAAAAACACTTGCAACTTGCTAGAGGTGCTCAACAGTTTAAAGTAGCGATATATCGTGTTACAACTCATTTCATGCACGTTGAAGGGAACTTTAGAACTTGCTGGAGGATGGCGCTGTCATTTTTTTTTTTTTTTTTTTTTTTTTTTTATTCAAGTAAAAGTAAAACTATGATTTACATTAATCGTCATAGAGGAAAATTAATTCTAACTATAATGTAGACCTGCCTGATCTAGGTTTATGAAAACCTGTGTTTCAGGCCATCAATTTACGTCATACATTTAAAAAGAGGACATTAGTAAATTTCTTAGTAGCTAACTTATAGAGAAGACATATTATTTTCAACGACTTAATATCAAGTAATTATTTAGGTATATAATATTAAATATTATGTTATTTTATCGAATGTAAGAAATAATATTATGTTAAAATAAATTAACGAATAATGTTAAAGTAGATAGAGTAGATTAGGTAAACAGTGAGACTTTTATTAGAGTGTGTACATTCAGACTTTATTTTACAATTTCTAGTAGTTTTTCCGTGTCTGCATAATTGTGTTTTGCCAGGTATTCCTGAACTAGTAGATTACACCTGTTATAACTTAAACTATAAATATTTAGTACTCTGTTAAACTGGTTATATAAGTAGGGTCCCAAAAATAAGTAAAAACGATTAGCAAAAGCATGTTTCGTCCGAAGGTTAGCACAAACCAAATCTTTTCTCCTCCTATCTGAGGGTACTGGGTTAAAATAAAGTTCAGTGTGTTGTAATAAGATTACGTTCAAAACAAACAATTGACGCACTGTTAGCACCTTGCATGCTATATACAGCTGATGTGTAGGAAATCTGAAAGGACGAAAAGTAGCAACCTTTAAAACTGCTCGTTGGGCGCGTTCTAGGGGCAGCAAAATTGATTTAGCGACACCACCCCAGGATGTTATGCAGTAGGTAATAATAGATTGACACAAAGCCAAAGTTCAGATTTGAGTCAATCGTAATACCTAGATATTTGATATGGTCTGTTTTCGCTAAAGTGGGACAAGTGCATGCAATGTCAGCATTATGTAAATTACAATTGTTATGCGCTTGAATGCTTAGATTAGTAAGAGTTGGATAAGCGTTTCTCATTGTAAATAATAGGTATTTTGTTTTGTTTATATTTAGTGTTAAGAGATTGTTATGAAGCCAGTTAGACACAGTATTGAAACCTTTCTGTGCAACATCATAGACGTCGACTGTTGATTTAGCTGCGAACAGTAGAGCTGTATCATCCGCATATGACATAATGACACCATTTTGGAGTGTCAAATTGCATAGGTCATTTATATATATTAAGAACAAGGTAGGACCCAAAATACTGCCTTGTGGGATTCCGTAACAGGTATTTTTAAGCTCAGAACTGATGCACTGACCTATTTTTACACACTGATGGCGGTCGCTGAGGTAATCAGACAACAGTTGCAATTGTACACCCCGTATTCCCATCATCTCCAGCTTGGATAAAAGCAAGGTACAAGAAATTGTATCAAAAGCCTTGGCTAGGTCTAAAAATATCCCTATTGTGTGCATGCCGTTATCTAGGTTAGTGCTTATAAAATTAGTCAGACGATGAACAGCTTGGCTTGTAGATCTTTTAGGCCTAAAACCAAATTGATGATCAGAAAGCAATTTATTACTTTCAAGATATTTTATTAATCTAGAGTTTATAATTTTTTCTAATATCTTTGAGAGGCCTGTTAGAACCGAAATTGGCCTGTAGTTATTTACACAACTTTTATCTCCAGCTTTAAACACAGGGGTAACAAGGGCTTTTTTAAGCAATTTAGGAAATACTCCTTTTGTTAAACATAGCTGAAAAATGTGTGTCAAAGGAGGGGCAATGAGGTATTTAAATCTTTTGAGTATGCTATTAGGTATGTCGTCACACCCTAGGGCACAAATTTCCTTTAATCCATCTATTATACCTACTACCTCATTAACATCGGTATCTAATAAGACGAAAGAATTTTGTGTTGCGTATGTCATAGTTTGGCTTGGAATGGAATTACTAGAAAGTAAAATTTTCTCTGCTAAGTTTTTTCCTACGTTAATGAAGTAGTTGTTAGCTTTATTTGCTGCTTCGGTAGGGCTTAGCTCAAAAGATAGAAGATCAAGGGCTGGTTCGGAATTTTTTGATCTAATAGTGTTAGCTTTTATGAATTTCCATATAAGCTTACTGTTTTTACCTGCTTTCTGTAGTTGACTCTGATCATATTGGTTTTTTAACTTCTTCAACAGATTATTACAGAAATTCCTATACCGTTTGTATGTAATTGATATTAGTTTATTATCCGGTGCATTTTTCGATTTTCGGTGGAGTTTATCTCTTTGTCTGATACAGCGAACCAGTCCGGGCGTAATCCATGGTTTAATGTTACTATACTTGCTAGGTATTATTTTGGTAAACGTATTTTTCCTAAGCGCAGATTGCAATAAATCTACAAAATATTGTAGGGAATCATTTGGGTCATGTGAGTTATAAACGGGGTCAAAATTAATACCGCGTAAGTCAGTTTCGAGACTCGTCATGTTGAGTTTAGTATAGCTACGCATGCATTTATTTCTAGGTGAAGTTATTTGTAACGTTAGTAAAACAGCTTGATGATCGGTCAAGGATGAATTAGTAACCAACGTTTTTGATGGGCTTTTCGACTTTATAAGGATATGATCTAGGCAGGAGCCACTCTGGTGGGTTGGATGATAATGAGCTGGTAATAAACCATGAAATGAGCAAATATTGAGATACTTATGTGCATGAGTGTCGAGTTTTACAGCAGCTGTGTTTATGTTGATATCACCTACCAGTATGATATTTTTAAATGAAGATAATTTACCTAAGTTAGTGTTAAGCGAGTCCAAAAACCCATCAATACCCTGGGATGGAGGCCTGGAGGCATTGAAGGTCTGAAGATGGAGACGGAATGCAATTGCAAGAGGGCCCCATGGATTTACAGTAGCCATTCTGTGTTTGGGGTCGTTTTATTAACCTTGATGAGAACTTTGAGCCAAGCTGGATAATTACTGTCACGGATGATCTAACGATGGAGATGGAAGGTATTTGCAAGAGGTTCTGAACAGTTTACAGCAGCTATATCGTGTTTGGGCTCCTTTCATGCATCTTGACGAGATCTTTACAGCTAGCTGGAGAATTACGGTCACAGAAGGTCTGATGATGGAGACGGAAAGTATTTCCTAGGCGTTCTCAATAGCTTACAGCAGTTGTATTGAGTTTAGGCTCATTTCATGTACCTCTCTGTACTCTCTCTGTACTGTTGACCTTGCCGGATTATGGTTTTTATCGAAACTGGCGGTGGAAACGGAAGACAATTACAAGAGGTTCCGAACAGTATAAAGCCACTTGGGCTCATTTCTTGAACTTTATAGCCCTGGCTCAGTCCATGGTCCGAAGCCAGAGAGTATAGGAAGCGGTTACCTCCGTAAAGAGATGTCAGCAAAGCAGAGAGGCTTGCCAGGTCCAGCAAAGAGCACGGTATCTCTTTGGAACAACTCGAAACCCCGGAACATAAAGGGCAATAGAAGGAACATGATTTGGTTTTTTTTTTCAGTACAAATCTGATGCTCCCCGAAAGTTATTTGATGATTTCCCATCCGCAAAAAAACGGTTCCAGCGACGGACGGATGCCCTTATTTGATAAAACATACATATTATTGTCTTTTAGAGATTACGGCAACAATTGAATTTCTGTATATGTGCAGGGCTTAGTTACTGTTAACCTTTCAGTCTCTGCACTTTAGTCAGCGCCAGTGCCGTATTATCCATAAGGCACTTTAGGCCAGTGCCTAGGGGCCCACTGTGACCAGGGGCCCAGCAAGCCCAATTAACAAATGAAAAAAAGGGGGATTGTGTGGCTATATGAAACCAAGGTAAAAGTGAAACTTTTTTCACTTTGCAATGTGATGTCTGAAGTCTGTTGGTGATGATGATGGTACCTTCATTCTTTTTTGAATTTCCAAATATCGTTGTTGTGCCACTAGGGAGGCACAGCTCGTCCCCCTCCCCTTTTCATAAGAGGAAGGGGAAGCGAGCTGTGCCTAGGGGCCCCAAGATGGTTAATCCGGCCCTGGTCAGCGCGCTCATCATACAGTTAGAATAACACCTTATTTGGTTCTAAATCTGATAATGATGGTAAAACTTTTAGTGCCAGGTCAATTCATGCTTTGTAGAAGGCCGACTCTTGCAGTTTATGTACCCTGACAGCCCAGCTTAGAATTACCGGCAACATCATGCGTTCAAAAACATATTAAGTACTTATTCTTTTAGAAATTACAATCAGGAGAGGTCTAGCAACACATACATCGTTTTCACTATATTTCGTTTGCTTTCATCGGTACCACAATTCTTCAGATTTTTGGTAGGTACAACAATATCTGGAGGTATCCCACGGACGCGTTGCTGTTTCGAATTCATAGTAGTCATCTTAGCACTTGTCAACCTGTTTGAAGGGGGGGAACAGTCTTATCGAAGCACCATCGTCAACATTGATTTGCTGTTAAAGAAAACCAAAAAGAGATAAATACAAACTTTTTAACAAAAAATTGAACCGACGAAAAGTGAAAAATAAAAACCTTTTAGTCTAGCTAAGCTCCAAACTTAATGTAGGTATGAAATTAACTTTGAGGTGGCGCACACCGTGCAATGATCGAGGATCAATAAAGCTGACTATATTTCCCGTTTTACCTTATTAGTTTTCTTGCATGTTTGGCGTCGACTTGAAATTAATTTCATACCTATATTAACTTTGGAGCTTACCTAGACTAAAAGGTTTTTATTTTTCACTTTTCGGCGGTTCAATTTTTTGTTAAAAAGTTTTTATTGATGTGTGTATTATCTTTTATTTGATACCATGACAACTCCACTTTTTAACCGACAAAAAAAAGAGGAGGTTCTCAATTGGACATGTACTTATATTTTTTTATGACCCCGCATATCTTTTTACTGGGACGTGCGATTTTAAAAATTCTTTTTTATTGGAAAAGAGTATATTTCAAAGTTGGTCCCATTTTAATTTGAAAAAAAAATCGGCCCCTAAGGGGGGTGATTGATTTTTTTTGATTGATACTAATTTTTAATTGTGAACGATTTTGTTTAAATTTGGCACATTTATGCAGATCTGATGATGGATGATGAAACGGAAAACACTTGCAACTTGGAAGAGGTACTCAACAGTTTAAAGCAGCGATACATCGTGTTTCAACTCGTTCCATTCACGTTGACGAGAACCATAGACCTTACTGGAGGCTGGCGCTGTCATTGAAGGTCTGACGATGGAAACGGAATGCAATAGCAAGCCACGTAGACTACGCACCGCCGGAAAGAGCGGAAAGTATCAGAGTTATGCATAGGAACTGTCGATTCTTGGTGTATAAAATAAAAACTCCTTCATCTTTTAGTTAGTCTTTATTGGTCGTGTCAAAAATTACACAACGATTCAATAAATTATTTTTATTTTATAAATCTTTCTTTATAAAAAAAAGATACAGATGAGCCAGCACTGAGCGGCGCGCGCCCGCTCGCGAACCGCCCGGGCACTCGCGCGGGCGCGCGGCCCGGCCGGGCTCGCGGGCGGCCGCGACTCTTTGTGTACATATAAAAATAGATCACTTATTTTACACTAAACTAGGAGGAGAACGCGTCGGCTACTTACTCGACATTTAAATGCACAGTTTAAAGTATGATATGAAACTACAATTGGAGCACCATTTCATTAATATATCCCCGCGACGGGGCGCGGCGTCTCGCGCGCACAGTCTTACCGCTCGCACACCCCACGTACTCGCGATTCCCAATAAGAATATTATCTATCTAACATGACGCAAATTAAACAAAAAGATGGGAGCCGTAGGATACAATGTTATTATCATGTGAATTGTTGTTGTTCATAACTGAGAATTAAAATAAATAGCACAGCCACACGAAGTAGTGAAGCGATACAGAGTACCAGTTATGGTATTGGTACCGAAGTAGCGATTGACCTTTGTTTTGGTGTCACGCCTGTCAGTCCCATGCGTGTCGCGGTGTCGCCCTATGTTACCAGGTGTGCGTCCTTCTTTCATACAGAACAGAATATATACTTAAAATGTGATTGTTCCCGACGTATCTCGGAATTTCATCGTGGAAAAAGTAAGTTATACAAATAAAAAGTTTATCACCTTCCTTCAGATATTTACAACATGATCTATCTAATTCGTAATTTACTAATACTATGTACAAGTCTTATACACCCTATGTCGTCTGCTCCTACCACGCGCGGAGCAACGAACATGCACGTTCACAGATAGTTATATACAAAATACATTCTCGTGCATTATTAACTGTTTTGTTTGATAATTATAATACTTATAGTTCCAAAATTATAATTATAGTTCATCTATGGACCAACTTTCGTATTTTAATGAATTTAGTTTTTTTATTTCTCATTTGTAATACAAATCTCGCAGTCACAAACAGCAATTTGGGGATCATTACCAGTAGTTGGTCCATAACAGTTCTTTATAGGAAGTTCCGAAATCACAACCAACTTTTACCTATCGCGCCGCATCTTCCACTTTAGCTTAACTAAAATCCATCGATATTACAATTTATACGACGGCGACTTTTAACGGTAAAAGTTTAATGATATATTTCATTCAATATTTTTTTTCTAATATATTACAAGGTACTTCAGCCTTCAGCACACCGCAATGTTGGAGCGTAAGTAGTGTTCAGCACGCACGAGCTCGCCCCGGACGCGCGCGTTAGAGTCCGCGCGCGCAGCCGCGCGAGTGCGCGCGACGCCGGCGTCACACGTCCGTGTGGCGCGCGCCCGGCGTCGGCTCCGGCTCCGCGTCCGACTCCTCGATCTCGCACAGGTTGGCCGACAGCTCGCTGCCCGAGCCGTCGTCGTCCCCGCCCAGCAGCGAGTTGCGTTCCTCTGTGTACACACAACGGTAAGGTCAGAGAGTGCCGGAGCGCAAGCGAGGCGCGGCCGAGGCGCGGAGCGAGCACTCACCTAGCATCGTTATAAGGCTGGCGGCATCCGGCTCGCGCAGCGACCGCGCCCGGAGCTGCTCCGAGTCGTCGGTGGCGCGAACTCCGTACTCATCGGTGTGCAGCAGGTAAGAAGAGGCTGCAACAAGCGAAAGAACGCTCAGGTCAGTGGGACGCCTGGTGTACGGGGAGGAGCGGGGGAGGGCGGGAGCTCTACCGTCGGTGAGGCGCAGCGCGTCGGCGTCGTCGCTGTCGGGCGCGGCGCGGGGCCGGCGGCGGCGCGGCGCGGGGCTGGCGCCGGGCGACGCGGCCGACGACGAGTCGGGCCGCTCCGAGCCCGCCACCTCGCTGATGCCGGGCAGCGCGCCGCCGCCGCCGCACCAGTCCGAGCAGTCCCAGTGGTAGCCGCCCACCAGGTGCGGCTCCACGGCGCCGCCCGCCCCGACGCCGCCCATCACGACGCCGCCCGTCGGCCCCGTCGGCCCGGTTGCTCGCCTCGCGCATCCGGGTGACCTTGCACGTATTCGGGGCTTACATCCTTTTAGATCTAAAACATACAACATACAGTTTAGCCATTTTACTAAATTATTTTGAATTAAGTTATCCAGCCGGGTTTTCGTCTACATATTACTCAAAAATATACACAATTTAAACAATGGCAGAGTCGATATTTAAGGAGCTCACCGTTATATATTTTGTTGTCGACGAAAGTCTGGAGATGCATCTGCTCGGACCAGGGCTTGCGGTCGACGACGTCGATGTTGAGATTGCGGCGGTAATCGGGCGGGATGCCCTCGAGCTCGTCGCCGGCGGAGCCGTACGAGCGCAGCGTGTCCACGTTGTTGAGCGGCGGCGGGTCCGCGCAGCTCGCGGGCCGCTCGCGCCGCACGGCCTCCAGGTTGGACAGCTTGGACGCGCGCGGCGCCAGCTTGTCGGGCGGCGACGCGGCCGGCTTGCGGCGCGCGCGCCGGCGCAGCGCCAGCGGCAGCGCGGCCGCCAGCAACAGCGCCAGCAGCGCCGCCGCCGCCGCCGCCAGCGGCCAGCGCGCCTCCAGCGCCCAGCGCCACGCCGAGCGCAGCGCGTGCGCCGGGCCCGCGCCCGCGCCGCCCGACACCACCGCGTCCGAGTACAGCGGGTTGCCGCAGTTCATGCCTGCCGAGAGAGACGCAGATGATGATACGATCCAGACCGACGGAAAATGGGTACGTCGATCTAGCATCGAAGCTTTCTATTACGAGATAGAAAAACTTAAAATCTTATGCTTCGCTACAGGCCTCGGTATCTCGACATGAACTATTTATTACTCTTAAACTCATCAGCACCTGTTTTATCTGGCGGACAAAGGCAACGGAAGGAGCCGGGTTCGTTGACGCAGGTGGCGCCGTTGAGGCAGGGCTCGCCGGCGCATTCGTCCACGTCGTACTGGCAGCGCGGCCCGTAGTAGCCGCGGCAGCGACACGACGGGCCCCACTCGCCCTCCTCGCACGCGCCGCCGTGCGCGCACACGTCGCCCGCGCACCAGCGCCCGCGCTCGCAGCGCTCGCCCGACAGCCCGGCCGCGCAGGCGCAGCGGAAGCCGCGCGCGTCCGCCGCGCACGAGCCGCCGTGCAGGCATGGCGCCGACGCGCACGGCTCGCTGTCCAGCTCGCAGCGCCGGCCCGAGAAGCGCGCGTGGCACGTGCACGCGTAGCCCTCCGAGGCATCGGTCGTATCCTCCAACAGGTCGGCCACGTCCCGACACGTGCCGCCGTTGAGGCACGGGTACGACGCGCACGGCGTGGGCGGCGGCAACGCCTCGCACGCGCTGCCCACGCGCACGCGGACGCGTCGCACGAGTTGAGCGCGCCCGTCGCTCGAGGTGCCGCCTTCTTCCAGCGGTAGAACGGCACCCCCCAGTTTCACATCCGATATGCAGCCATGAAAGCCGTATGTCACCTGCGAAATCGAAAATGGTTAAGGACGTCTAGTGCGAGTCGCGAGCGGCGCTATCGATCACGGACAGATCGTACCTGTTCGGAGGCGAAGGCGTGCGCGTGTCGCTCCAGCGCGGCGCCCAGCAGCAAGCGGTCGGCGCGCACGTCCAGCACGGCGGCCGGCGCCGGCGTCTGCGCCTGCGCACTGCGCCGGTCCACCGTGAGGCGCATGCTGGCCCCGCGCCGCTCCAGGCGCGCCTCGTGCCACAGCCCGTCCGCCACGGGCACGGCCGCGCGCACCTGCGCCGGGCCCGCGCCCAGCTCCATGCGGAACTGCAGGTAGCCCTCCGCCACCTCAAGCGCGGCGTAGTCCACGCGGCCGGCCGCCTGCAGCAGCGTGCCGCGCTCGCGCCGCGTGCGGAAGCGCAGCGACAGCGTGAGCTCGTCGTCCAGCAGGCGCGCGCCCGCCACGGCGCCGCGCTCCAGGCGGAACAGCAGGTAGCCGTCGCCCGCCAGCTGCGCCACGGGCGGCGCGCGGCAGGCGGCGCAGTCGGGCGGCGCGCGGTCGCAGCGCGGCCCGCCGTAGCCGGGCGCGCAGGCGCAGGCGCCGCGCAGACGGTGCGGCGGCGCCACGAGCGCGAACACCTCGCAGGCCACCGCGCGCGCCGCGCCCGCCCGTAGCGCCACGCGCTCTGCGCAGGCGCCGTGCACGCAGCCGCCGCACGCCGCGCGCAGCAGCTCCTCCACCACGAGGCGCGAGCGCTCCTCCAGGCGCTCGAGGTGCGCGTGCAGGCGGCGGCGCAGCGCGTCGGCTGGCAGGAAGCCATCGGCCGCGCGCACGGCGAAGGCCACGTCTAGGTCCTGCGCCACCTGGCGCCGCACGCGGCCCGTGTCGTCCACATCGTCCGCATCGTCCGTGTCTCCGGACGGCTGCACGCTGACTATAATGACGTCACCGGGTTCACAGTCGGTCGCCTCGCCGATGGCTCGGACGAAGCCTTTGCGATGGCTTAGAATAAAATCGCGATCGGTCACTTCCCGGAAACGCACCACTATCGCTTGCGCGAGCATTTCGTCAGATATGAGTATGACAGTTACCTTCACGACGGCAAACCCGACAAACTTTCCATCACCGACGGTGATATTGAGTCGGTAATCTCCCACGTCTAGACGAGGTGCAGCTTTTAATGTTCCATCGGATGTATCAATTTCAAACAAGTCTGTCGGAGGGTAAGGTGCGTCGTCGGTCGGAGCAATGGCATATGTCAAAGTGTCATAAGCGTCGCGATCTGAAGCGAAAACTCGTCCAATGATACCACCCGGGAATTCGTCCAAATAAGAGTTGACGACGACTTCTAATGGCGTTACTACCGGAGGATACTGAGATTCTTCTATCACTCTTATGTACACCCACGTATCGGAGTAGAGCGGCGGCGTGCCGTTGTCGAACACGCGAACTTGCAACACGTATCGGTCCTTGATGCGATGGTTGAAGCGAGTAGCCGACCGCAAGTAGCCGTCCTGTTCCAGACGAAAAGCGCCCATTTCATTGCCAGACTGAAAATCGAATGTGTAAGGTGCAGCATTGGGCGGAGCGTCAGCGTCTTCTACGACGAACTTTAGGATTGTATGTCCAAGCGGGCGATCTTCCTGGACGACTGCGCTGTAGTTGGATTGTGCGAACAGAGGCGGGTTATCGTTCGCGTCGACCACTTCGATGTTGACTAGAGCGGAGGCCTCGAGAGTGGGAAGGCCGTGGTCTCGCGCGTGCACTTCCAGCACATAGGCGGGCGCGGTCTCTCTGTCCAACGGCGCCGCGACGGACAAGTAGCCCGTGTCGGCATCGATGGCGAAGCGGCCTTCGCGGTCCCCGCGGGCGATGGAATACGTCACACGACCGTTGGCGCCCGAGTCGGCGTCGTCCGCGACCACCTGCAGCACGTGCGCGCCCGCCGCCGCGTCCTCGCGCACGCGCGCGCCGTACGACGCCTGCGAGAACTGCGGCGCGTTGTCGTTGCCGTCCGCCACGCTGATGTTGACCGTGGCCAGGTCGCTGAGCGGCGGGGTGCCGCCGTCCACGGCCTGCACCGTGAGCAGGTACTCGCGCCGGCGCTCGTAGTCCAGCGGCCGCGCCACGGTGAGCACGCCGCTGGCGCGCCCCACGGCGAAGTCGTCGCGGTCGTCGCCGCCCACGAGCGAGTAGTACACGTCGGCGTTGACGCCCGCGTCGCGCGACGTGGCGCGCACGCGTAGCAGCTCGGTGCCGGGCGCGTCCAGCTCGGGTACGGCGGCGCGGTACTGGTGGAACTCGAACTCGGGCGGATTGTCGTTGACGTCGGCCACGGTGAGGCGCAGCGTGGCCGTGGCGGAGCGGGCGGGCCGTCCGGCGTCGCTGGCGCGCAGTAGGACGCGATGCTCGGCCTGCGTCTCGCGGTCTAGCGGCGCGCGCAGTGTGATGATGCCGCTGTCGGGCGCCAGTTCAAAGGCGCCGCTCGTCTCCTCTACGAACGAGTAGCGCACCAGGCGGTTCTCACCGATGTCGGCGTCCGTCGCATGTACCTGAGTGTACAAAGATAGTATATAGGAAGCAATGCTCACTTGAAATCGAGTTACATGATTGCGCAACTGCGGCAAAAGAATCATGGATTCACCACCTATGAAATTGCGCACTCAGATATTCCAGAGAAGCCTAATTAAAGTAAAGTGTTTACCTAATTTGGCAATATTACAGTTGTACCGTAAAATGTGATTTGTCAGCCCAAAAATAAAATCGTTTCCCGGTGGTTACTTCTGCGTAGACTTACTTGGTTTGTTGTACTTAAATGTTTGGTTGAAGTGTTCGCTAAGAATAAAGAACGGTGTGCAGTCGTACCTTGGCGACTAGAGTGCCGAGGTCGGCGTCCTCGGGCAGCGTGACGCTGTAGGTGTCGGCGGAGAAGCGCGGCGCGTTGTCGTTGACGTCGTCCAGCGCCACCAGCAGCTCCGAGCTGCACTCCCAGTCCGCGCGCTCGCGGTCCTGCGCGTGCGCCCGCAGGCGGTACGTCGCGCGCGCCTCGCGGTCCAGCCGCGCCGCCACGCGCACCTCGCCCGTCTCCTTGTGGATGGCGAAGTGCTGCGCCAGCTCGCCCGTGAGGTAGTAGCGCAGGCGCGCGCCCGAGGGCTCGTCGGCGTCGCCGGTCTCCAGCGTCATGACGCGCGTTCCGTTCGCCGCGTCTTCCGGAAGCCGCGCATAGTAGCGGTAGCGGAGACAGTACGGTGGATTGTCTGCAGACGGAAGCGGTCGGCGTGAGTGACGGGTTCGAACGGTGAAATCGCAACGAGCGGACGACGACTCACCGTTGACGTCGAGAATAGTGATGCGGACGCGCGTGTATGCCGTGAACTTGCCGTCGGTGGCGGCGACTCGCAGGTCGTAGAGCGGCTCGGTCTCGCGGTCCAGCTCGCGCGCCACGTACAGCTCGCCCGACGCGCGCAGCTGAAAGCGCGCGCGCGGGTCGCCGTCGGCCACGAAGAACGCGAGCGGCGCGCCCGCCGCGTCCGCGTCGCGCACCTCCAGCCGCGCCACCACCGTGCCCGCGGCCGCGTCCTCGCGCACCTCGGCGTCGTACTGCGCGCGCCGGAACTCGGGCGGGCAGTCGTTGTAGTCCACGAGGCGCACGACGAGCGTGCCGCGCGCCACGCGCCGCTCGGCGCCCGCGTCGCTGGCCAGCAGCGCCACGCGGTGCTCGGCGCGGGCCTCGCAGTCGAGCGGCGCCAGCGTGGTGACCCAGCCGCTGTAGGGGTCGACGGCGAACAGCGCGGCGTCGCCGGCGCTGTCGGCCGCGAGCGAGTAGCGCACCTCGCCGTTGGTGCCGGAGTCGGGGTCGTCAGCCATCACTGAAATGTTACATTTCTTTTGTTTGTCAACAAAACTTCTATCGAATATAAAAGGCTACGTTAATTGTACAATTTATAATTTGAATCGACATTCGTCATTTTTGGTCATTTTATCAGTAATATCGGAGGCCACGGGAGTGGTCTCGCCAAGTCGAGCGCAAAGCTCACTGCCGTACTATCCTTTACAGGAACCATTTCACCGCATTTTCAGGCCCCTATTTGAGAACCTCTGGATAAGACCAGAACGCTGAAATTTATTATTATAGTCATCCAGTAAGCTATAATCACATACTTAAAATCCAAAAATTTGAGCAAACTATTTTCAGGCTTTGTGCTTATTACGTTACACTTTGTATCATGCCGTGAATGCAACCAAATCTTTCTGTAAGAGAGAACAATTATCACGACTTTTAACAGACCTTCTTTTTTTTAGCTGTAAGTTCTCCATGCTGTAATAAATAAATAAATAAATATTTTGATATCGTCGGCGTACAAAAGTAATTTTGAGGTTTTAAAACATGTAACGACGTCATTAATAAAAAAAATAACATGAGAGGTCCCAAAATGGAGCCCTGTGGTACTCCCTGTGGAAGTAACAGTAACAGTAGAACCATCTCAAAAGGTCGCCACGTATCCCATTGAACGCAATTTTCTGCCAAAAGCAGTTCATAGTCAACCTTGTCAAACGTTTTCTTGAAATCAGTATATGTATATGGTATACAACTTGAACGCGAGCATCCAAGTTGTTAAACAGATAATTTACAAAAGTTACCAGGTTTGTTGCAGTTGTCTTTTAGTTGTGATATGAAGGTATCTCACACAATGTATTTTAGAATTGATTTTCCATTTCTACAAAAGCTCGCGAAAAATAACTTAAAAAATTGGCAGACACGTCTCAAAATTATTTTGTTGTCAGTTTTTCTTCATATTTGAAGTTTCATCTCTTTACTTTTGTATATTGTCTATGTATGTCTGTATCTGAAATTTGCACATTGCACCTACTATGTTTTAGTTTCTATCACCCTAAAGTTGACTGGTAGAAAATGCCCAAAGCATGAAGTCCGTACGTATGTACAGTGTTTGCTTACATGTGCATTAAGTTTTAATAAAGCAATAAAAGATAGAATTTCGTCTATACACACTAATCCCGCCGACAAACTGTTACGCAGTTTGGCGGGTTTACTAAATTTAAAACAATTTTGGTCCAAAAATAAATGATTTATTTAATTATTTACTAGGAGAAAAAATATGTAATTTAGAAGATAAGTCAAACCAAAAGCACATTAAAATATAGATAAATTTTATATCTGACCTCTTTCCTTTCCATTATAGAAATAATTTTGAATGTCGGACCACAATTGATAGACCAGGGTAGAAGCCTTTAAAAATAATGAAAAGTGAAAAAAATTATAATAGAATGAAACCCATTAGAAAAGGAGGGAAATATGATAAAAATTAAAGGAAAAATAATTTACGGGCGATCTGAGGTTGGGAAGGGGAGGGGGGTGAGTTTTTAAGGGGAAAAAAACGGATTTTCTCGATTTCCGGCAAAACTAAAAGTCCTATCGAAAAAAGTCAAATGGAAAAGTTGTAGATAATAAAAAGATCTAAAACTTTTGTATTTACACTTTTTTCACATAACCTCAAAATTTATGTGAAAAATTCAAAAAACCAAGTTTTGGGTTTTTTATTTTTATCTTTTACAAATTTTATTTTTTATAACGAAATTTTGTGAAAACTTACCTTTTTATGTCCCAAATACGCTGTAATTTATTTGATTAAAAATATTTATTTTTTCACCTTGTTTTGAATTAATATCGAAAAAACACCTTAATTTTCAATCGAAAATTCACCCGTCAAAATATCAGCCTTTTTCAAAAAGTTGGTATGGTTTCTGTTCTTTGAAATCTCTACTTTTCGATGATGAAAAAAAAAATATATGTTACTATGGTAAATCTTCTCAGAAAACGCAAAAATTAAAAAAAAAACTTGAATTCGAATTTTTTTTTTAATTATTATAAATAATTTTGAGCTATTTATTAAAATTTAGACTTTAATTACTCGAAAAACGTTAGATTACATGTGACGCTGATAACAAAAAAACTGCAAATAAAAATAATTATACTACTATAATTAAGAAACAAATAAGTTAATTAAATTAATATTTAATAAGACATCTATAATATTTGGAGAGAGTTGTCTAATTTTCTTTAAATTATATGCGTAGATGCTTATTTATAACTATTTTGAGACAAATTATATATATATATATACCTGAGTAGATATACCTGAGTGACCTACGAAAAATTGTAGCCCATCAAAAGGTATTTCGTGGAGAAGTGGGGAAGGGGCTAGGCGGGTCTGGGTCTTACTACATACATACCTACTATTATATACTATATATTTCGTAGCAGCTGTTACAACCGCTAGCCTAACCAGTATTCGAAATACAGTAAAGTATACAACATCGTTTATAAAAATACACGTGCACGCTGAGTTTCTTGAAGATAATTGTGACAAGTTTACTTAAAAAAACAATAAAACTTTTCGAATCTGCATAGGAAGGTAAATACTATCTTTATTTTTATCTGTATCAATCAACTCAACCATAAAAATCGTGATATTTTCTTTGAAAAATAGTATGCTTAACTTAACATAACCTAAAGATTGAAATTAAATGATATTTTAGTACAAGATAAAAAAATAATTATCTCCTTAATTTTGCACAAACAAATTTAGTTAATCCCATGAAAAAAAAAAATTACTAAATCTATAAAAAATATATATCGTAAATATATTTCTAATAAAACAAACTTTTGGCCGATTTTTTTTAATATATTTTATACTTTTTATAGATTTATAATATATTATTTATACATTTTGACATTGATTTCTTTAATATATTTTTGAAGTTATACTTCTTTTGGGGCGATGGAGAAGATTGATGAGAGTGATTTGGTACTACAGCGACACAGTGAAGTTAGTTCTAGGTGGTATCCAGTGTGACCATATGTGGCAGGAACCTGCATTTTGGCAGATTAAGTCCTTTATTTTACTCTCTGGCACTTTTGTTGACAAAATGACAAAAGCGATGTATAAAGAAAGTGATCAAGAAAAATTCGATGTTAATACGAATGTACAATTTAATTCAGTTCACTTTTAGACTTTAAGATCAATTATTTTAAATAAAACTCCAAAAAATAATGTGTGTATTTATTTTAAATTTTTGGAGTGCTATTAAATTACATTGGCATTTTGTGCTTTCGATTTTGGCAGGATTTGTCAGTTTTTTTGCCTAAGTTGGGCAGGATCTCTAATTTGTAGTTGGTCACACTGGTGATTAATCGTGAAGTTAGTTCTAGGTGGCATGAAAATCGATAACATATGCCCAAGTTGTATATAATCTACTTTCTAGTATTTTTATATTTATAGCACGTGTTTCATAACAGTACAATTAAACAGTGTGAATAAATGAATATTATTTTGGTGTTTTTATAAAAGTATAAATGTCAACGACTTGTCAAAGTTACGAGCTGTTTTCAATGTGTTTACTTTTCGATTTCGGTCGGCTATCCACAAAAATGTAAAATATCTTGTTCAGATAGTGAATCAAGTGATTTTGAAAGATTTTTGGGCTGGAGTAACTCCGAACCAGTTGAAGATAGTGGTTCTAATCAATGAAGATATAAATTGAAGATGGATCATTTTAGTATCTTCGATAATAATAAGCCATCTGTACAAAGTTTACATGTCGAAGTTAATCCCCATCTTAGACTGAAGGAGCCAGGTATGTGTATGTCTTACCGTATAATATTCATTTGAGACAACCAAAACAACACCATTCATTACGCATTTTACTCATGGTAAACATGATACATCCTTTTCACCAACTCATAATGAGTACGATTTTACCCATTAGGGACAATGCTAATACGAGTGACTGACTTTGTTGGTGTATCTAAATCATCAGTTTGTTGTATGTTATAGCAGTATTTATTTGTTTCATTGGTACCTTGTAAATCATATAATAATTTTATTTCATCATCCATGTATTATTTAGTAGGAGATGGGATTAGGTTTTACTATATTAATTTTTGTTAACACAATTCAATTCTTTCCTTAGGTTCAGAGACTGGAGAATTTAGAAATTGAAAGGGATGAAATATGAATTTAGTAGCCCGTTGGCCTGGTTCAGCTTCTGATGCCACTATATTTAACAACTAATAAAAATTACAGGTAACTTTTCTATTATATTACAGCATTATAAAGCAAGTTTTGTGACCAAATAATTTGAATTCAGTACCTATCCCGAACTACATCTTTTATCAGCTCAGTGTGAAAGTAGATTGTACGGTCACAAATGGCTGCTTGCAGACATTGCATATCTTTTAAACCTTACACCTTTGTTAAACCCTCAATTACATTATTTAGGTGTACTAGTACTTATTTAAAATGTTATTTATTTTATATTTTTTTAGGTTTTATAAGAAAACTAACATACCCGGTGTTATATGTAGAATGTATAGATAGCACATTATTTGCTATGATGATACCTAAGGAGAATGAAGAAAGATAATATATAATAATATTACTGTCGCAAAGGATATCATGCAAGAAATGTTCTATTGGTAAGTTCAGTGAAAGAAACACATTTTTATTTGGATATCAAATAGTATAATAATAATATCAAATTACATAAGTACATTTAAAACCTAATCATTTATGTTATATTAAGATAATAACACCAAAAAAACCAATGTATTATTTTACTGTAAACAAAGTGTAAGTAATAAGTATTTTTTACTCTAATTGCAGATAACAGATGCAGATTTAAATATAATACATGTGGGTAAGGCGGATCATGTCACGATAAACAGCCTGGCACCTCAATTAAATAGTCATCAATATCCTGAATCAATATTTTTTTAATGTCAAAAATTAGATAGTATTAAACCAATATAAATCATTGAGGTTGTTGTATTTTGTCAGTTTTGTTTCTGTTGTTTCCTTGATCGTGTTTGTAAACATGAACGAAAAAGTGTTGTGTGCTGAACTGATATTGATTATGGTGACAAAATTCAAATATTAGCCTATAATTATTTTTCTATAAGTACGTCAAAGAAGTATAACTTCTAACGCGTGTACATAAGTACACACACCCCTTTTTTTTTTTTCATGGGATTTTATTCACGATTAAATAGTGAAGACATTATTAATTCGATTTTGTCTTTTCAGATTATCAGTATGGATGAATCTGTTTGTATCATTTGCAATAAGGCAGATGATAAGCAAGTGTATGCAATAAAACACGCAGCTTTGAATCGTTTAGTGGTATCCAGCAAAAAAAGGATCGACAAGTTGATTGATACAGATAAAAATAAAGATAGTATTTACCTTCCTATGCAGATTCGAAAAGTTTTATTGTTTTTTTAAGTAAACTTGTCACAATTATCTTCAAGAAACTCAGCGAGCACGTGTATTTTTATAAACGATGTTGTATACTTTACTGTATTCCGAATACTGGTTAGGCTAGCGGTTGTAACAGCTGCTACGAAATATATAGTATATAATAGTAGGTATGTATGTAGTAAGACCCAGACCCGCCTAGCCCCTTCCCCACTTCTCCACGAAATACCTTTTGATGGACTACAATTTTTCGTAGGTCACTCAGGTATATCTACTCAGGTATATATATAATTTATCTCAAAATAGTTATAAATAAGCATCTACGCATATAATTTAAAGAAAATTAGACAACTCTCTCCAAATATTGTAGATGTCTTATTAAATATTAATTTAATTAACTTATTTGTTTCTTAATTATAGTAGTATATTTTTATTTGCAATTTTTTTGTTATCAACGTCACATGTAATCCAACGTTTTTCGAGTAATTAAAGTCTAAATTTTAATAAATAGCTCAAAATTATTTATAATAATTAAAAAAAAAATTCGAATTCAAGTTTTTTTTTTAATTTTTGCGTTTTCTGAGAAGATTTACCATAGTAACATATTTTTTTTTTTCACCATCGGAAAGTAGAGATTTCAAAGAACAGAAACCATACCAACTTTTTTATAAAGCTGATATTTTGACGGGTGTTTCTTCGATATTAATTCAAAATAAGGTGAAAAAATAAATATTTTTAATCAAATAAATTACAGCGTATTTGGGACATAAAAAGGTAAGTTTTCACAAAATTTCGTTAAAAAAAAATAAAATTTGTAAAAGATAAAAATAAAAAACCCAAAACTTGGTTTTTTGAATTTTTCACATAAATTTTGAGGTTATGTGAAAAAAGTGTAAATACAACAGTTTTAGATCTTTTTATTATCTACAACTTTTCCATTTGACTTTTTTCGATAGGACTTTTAGTTTTGCCGGAAATCGAGAAAATCCGTTTTTTACCCTTAAAAACTCACCCCCTCCCCTTTCCCAACCTCAGATCGCCCGTAAATTATTTTTCCTTTAATTTTTATCATATTTCCCTCCTTTTCTAATGGGTTTCATCCTATTATGATTTTTTTTTGGTTTTAAAAATTATCGACCCTGGACTATGATAGAGAAATCGCTTAACAAAACTACAAAAAAAAACATAACACAATGGAATTGAGAGGGTTCTCTCTATCTTATGATATGATATCTTCCCTATATCTTGATGCTCCGAAATTTGTTTGGCATAACACACTTAACATAATTTTCTTTTAACGAACATTTTAAAGGCATCAAAATTATTTGGTATAATTATCGTTTGGCATAATGTTTAAAACTTCGAATTAACAATGGCATACTTTTAAGATGGCAGAATTAATTTCACTTGGCATTCTATGCAGATGGCAGTAATGGCTAGGTTAAGTTAGGTTAAAACTGTGACCTCCTATGCACGAGCCGAGCGAGCGTAGCGAGCGGTGCCGCGGCAGCGGGCGGCGAGTGCCAAAAACGACTTGCGTTAATAGAAAAAGAGATTGTTTTAAGTAGGTTACCCGGAACTGAACTATTTAGATTAGGATACCTTATTACTTATTGAATTCAATGACATTATCTCAAATTCAATTAAACAATAACTAAAATAAATGACATTGTTTTAAAGAAATAATTAATCAAAATAAATGACAACTTATAATGACAAAGATGACCCTAACTATAAACTTTCTACGATATGACAATTTTGCCGTTTAATGTTATGAAGTAGCATATGACTCCGTATATATTAGCTATATACTACTTGCAGTATTTATTATCTAAGCGTAAGCAATAAGGTGAAGCAGCAGATGAAGAAATAAAATGCTGGGCGAGAGCGACAGGGTTATATTGCCAGAACAAAGTACAAAGCGTAAAGTAAATCTAATACAAAATACACAGCTATTTATACTAAACATTAAACTTAAATAATAATAAAAACGGCTCCCACTTGGCATATCTGCGCAGGAGTTTACGCCTACTCATTAGCGCGGACAATAGACGAGCGCGCCGCCATCTTGCCTCATTAGTGTCTGTACAAAAGATGCGTAGACGCCATGTCCTGGGAGGCGGAGCTAAGTTCGACTGACGTCACAAAGTGGGTGGAGCTTTTGCGATTTGTTTTGCACACGGCACGCTCTGACGTAAAGTGGCGTGATCCTGTGCTTCGTTGAGTTGGCGAGTGTACTCGCCACACCACTCCCCCGGCGAGACCGTGACTACGGGCGATAGTAATCCGGGAATTTTACCGTCCTGCCACTTCTTGTCTTCCTGACTGTGTTATTAGGTTGCACTGGGTCTGGTGTTTGACTTTGACCTGGTTCCAGCTCTTCTTTCGTCATGTATGCGGGTTTTATTCGGTCAATTGTCACCTTCTGTCTTCTCCCATGCACTTCAATATCCACTGTCTTTTCATTGCGAGCAAGGACTTTGTGTGGACCTGTATATGGGGCCTGCAGTGATCTTCGACCTGGACCTTCGCGCAGGAAGACATGAGTTGCCGTGCATAAGTCTTTCGGGATGTAGAATGGTCGACTAGAGCTTGTATGCCACGACGTTGGTTGCGGTGTCAGCTTGGTCATGTGGGCACGTAATCTGTCTACCAGGTCACTCATGTCCACGACGTCTTTTGAGGGTTCTGCGAGGAACTGTCCAGGTAAGCGGAGTGGCTCGCCGTAGACAAGTTCTGCCGTTGTTGCACCTAGGTCTTCCTTCCATGCGCTGCGTATGCCTAGCAGCACCCATGGAAGAGCTTCTGTCCAGCTGGAATTGGCATGGCACATGATCGCGGCCTTTAACTGGCGGTGTAGTCTCTCGACGAGGCCATTAGCTGCTGGATGGTAAGACGTTGTTAGATGGTGACTGGCGCCTATGAGGTCAGCTAGTCTCTTGAAGGTGCGGCATTCGAATTGCCGGCCTCGGTCTGTGGTGATATGCTCTGGACAGCCGAACCGGGCAATCCAACCAGTGGTGAGAGCAGCGGCGCAGGTTTCGGCGGTAATGTCCTGCAGTGGGTACGCTTCAGGCCAACGAGTTGCGCGGTCGACGATCGTGAGGCAGTACTTGTAGTTAGACGACAGTGGCAAGGGACCTATTAAGTCCAGGTGTATGTGGCGGAAACGTGCTGATGGTGGTTTGAATGCCTGTAATGGAGCAGAGGTATGGCGTGTCACCTTACTCTTTTGACAAGCTTCACAATCTTTTGCCATCTGTCTGCAGTCCTTTCTCACTCCTGGCCAAACAAACCTTTCAGTGACCAATCGAACACTTGCTTTTCGTCCAGGATGGCTGAGGTTATGAAGCGACCTGAATACCTGCCTGCGAAACGATCTAGTGATAAACGGGCGTGGAATACCCGTTACATCGCAGTAAATTTCGGCGTTACATTCAGGTAGTTTAACCTTCTTCAGCTTCAAAGATGATCCGTCTTTTAGCAAGCTTTGTAGTTCGCAGTCAGTTTGCTGTTCCTTGGCCAGGGACTGGTAATCCAAAGGCTGTTGGAGCTCATTGATGCGGGAAAGTGTGTCTGCGACCACATTGTCTCTTCCAGGTATGTACCGTATATCCGTCGTGAACTGGCTTATGTAGTCCAAATATCTAAATTGACGGGGAGGGCAGTCTGAACGTGGGCGTGCGAATGCATACGTCAATGGCTTGTGGTCCGTTGTTACGTGAAATACGCGTGCCTCAACCATAAATCGGAAGTATTTGATGGCTTCATATATTGCCAGAAGCTCACGGTCATATGGGCTATACTTCTTCTGCGATGGGCTGAGTTTCTTCGAAAAGAATGCCAGTGGTTGCCATTTTCCCTTGCTTAGCTGCTGCAGTACAGCTCCGATTGCTGTGTCAGAAGCATCCGTTAGTATGTTCAGCTGCGCGAAAGGGTCTGGATGCACCAAAAGCGTGGCTTCGGTAAGACTCTTTTTGCAGCTATTGAAAGCCTGTAGCAGCTCTGGTGTCATGGTGACAGGATGTGATCCTTTGACTTTTGGACCTGCGAGCAGACTATTGAGAGGTGCCTGTTTTGTAGCTGCTTCTGGTATAAAACGGCGGTAAAAATTCAGCATTCCTAGAAATCGCCTCAGTTCCTTGATGGTCTTTGGTTCGGGAAAGTCTTGAATGGCCTGGGCTTTGCATTCCGGCGGCTGCGTACCTGACGCAGAGACTTTGTATCCTAGGAACATGACTTCCGTTTGGCCAAAAATGCACTTGTTGGTATTTAAAAGTACGCCGTATTTGAGCAATCTCTCGAACAGTTGTCTGAGGTGTTGTTCGTGCTGATGGATATCCTTGCTGAAAACCAGTATATCATCAAGATATCCATAGCAGAAGGTCAAGTCTCGCAGAACTTCATCCATGAACCTTTGAAAAGTTTGAGCGGCGTTTCTAAGTCCAAAGGTCATGAAGGGAAACTCGAATAGGCCAAATGGTGTTGTTATCGCCGTCTTTGGTATGTCTTCTTTAAATACCGCAATTTGGTTATAGGCCTTCACCAAATCTATAGTAGAGAAGATGGTACTGCCCACCAGCTCGTGTGTGAAGTCCTGAAGGTGTCTGATAGGGTAGACATCCGGGATGGTCCGTGCGTTCAATGAGCGATAGTCACCGCATGGACGCCATCCGTCGTTTTTCTTGGGTGCTAGGTGTAGCGGTGAAGACCAGGCGCTTTCCGAAGGACGCGCCGTACCATTTTGCAGCATCTCATCAAATTCTTGCCTCGCTATCTTGAGGCGTTGCGGGTCCAAGCGACGAGGGCGACAAGAGACTGGAGGTCCAGGCGTAGTCCGTATGTGGTGCAGTGTATTGTGCTTCGGTACACCAGGCTTGCCTGCGGGACGAGTAAGATCTGGATACTCCTTCAAGATGCGGTGGTAGCTGCTGTCTTTGGATATAGTGCGGACTGACGATATGACTTCGGTCGATTTGTGTTGCGGTACCTGTGTTGCAAGTGACGTCAGGTTGTCTATGAGGCGCTGGTTTCGGCAGTCGACAATCAGATTGTAGTAAGCTAGAAAGTCGACTCCGATTATGGGCTTGGTGACGTCTGCAACTATAAATCTCCACGTAAATGCGCGGCGGAGTCCAAAGTCGAGTGTTAAGGGATGAAATCCGTAAGTGCTGATGACTGACCCGTTTGCCGCAAACAACTCGTACTTTGTCTTCATGCGTGGTTCCCGTACAGCGGATCGTGGAAAGACACACAGGTCTGAACCCGTATCGATAAGATATTGTATCTTCGTGGTGCGATCCGTAATGAACAGGCGGCTCGATATTGCATGGCAGTCATAATCCGCCCTTAGTGGCTGCCTTGGTGGTTTAACGACTTTGCTTTATAGGCGCATGGTTCTGTGCATCTGCGGGCTTTGTCACCAAACCGGCTGTGGTAGTAGCAGTACCGGTTGTCTCTGGAGCGGGATTGTGATCTGTGGCGGTTGTGGTTGTATCTGCCGTTGGACCGGGAACGTGATGACCGGTGGTGTAACTGGGCGCTCATAACCTCCAGCTTCCGTGATAGCTCAGCCACAGTCTGGGTCAAAGCTTCAATGGCGCTGCTTTGTTGGTCTATTGCAGGCTGTGAGCTAGCTACTTGCCCAGGTACTGGCGTGCTAGTAGCAGCAACTTGCGTGGTTACTGGAACGATTTCGTTGATGCGGTCTACTAACTCTGAAACCTCTTCTAAGCTGGAGTTTGTTTGCATCGCGACTATAGTTTGGAGGTTTGCCGGCAGCCTACTGGACCAGATGGATCTGATAAAATCGGTCGGGACTGTGGGTCCAGCTAGCTGCTGCAGGTGGCGGAGAAATTGTGTGGGCTTCCTGTCTCCCAACTCCTCATGCATAAGCAACTGCTTAATCTTCAGTTCCTGTGAGGCAGACAACCGCTTGATAAGTTCTGCCTTCAACTTCTCGTATCTGCCGGTGGAGGGGGGATTCACGATCAGATCACGTACTTGAGCCGAATGTTGTGGTTCAAGCTGCGCCAGCACGTAGTAAAACTTCGTGCTGTCCGTGGTGATGTTGGAGAGAATGAACTGGCCCTCCAGCTGTGCGAACCATAATTGAGGATCATCCGCGTTGAAAGCTGGAGTCTTGACCCCCACTCGGTATGTCATGAAGAAATCCTTTTCGTCTTCCTTGTTGGCCTCCATAGTTGTAGTTCACCAGGTTTCGGACTTCTAAACTTCGATCCGGAACTAACGTCGGTGGTCACCAGTGAAGTAGCATATGACTCCGTATATATTAGCTATATACTACTTGCAGTATTTATTATCTAAGCGTAAGCAATAAGGTGAAGCAGCAGATGAAGAAATAAAATGCTGGGCGAGAGCGACAGGGTTATATTGCCAGAACAAAGTACAAAGCGTAAAGTAAATCTAATACAAAATACACAGCTATTTATACTAAACATTAAACTTAAATAATAATAAAAACGGCTCCCACTTGGCATATCTGCGCAGGAGTTTACGCCTACTCATTAGCGCGGACAATAGACGAGCGCGCCGCCATCTTGCCTCATTAGTGTCTGTACAAAAGATGCGTAGACGCCATGTCCT
Source organism: Ochropleura leucogaster (assembly GCA_958449745.1). Lineage (NCBI taxonomy): Eukaryota > Metazoa > Arthropoda > Insecta > Lepidoptera > Noctuidae > Ochropleura > Ochropleura leucogaster. The sequence continues at coordinate 146,066 of OY288206.1, forward strand.
GGGAGGCGGAGCTAAGTTCGACTGACGTCACAAAGTGGGTGGAGCTTTTGCGATTTGTTTTGCACACGGCACGCTCTGACGTAAAGTGGCGTGATCCTGTGCTTCGTTGAGTTGGCGAGTGTACTCGCCACAGTTATATAAAATATATTATGCCAAAATACGATTCTGACTGTGAACTATCTGCGATATGATGTTTCTACTTTTAAAATATTATGAATATGAAGTTTATGCCTAGAGATGATTCTGACTTACAAAATTATGAGTTTAGAATGTATGATAAATGAGTGTCTGCTAAACTATTTTCTGCGAAGTGAAGTTTATGCCATCCGTTGTTATGCAAAATAAAATTATGACATAAAAAGTTCTGCTATAAAGGGTGGACCCGAATTGAGAACCTCCTCCTTTTTTCTAAGTTGGTAAATAGTATCACAATAGCATCAGGACCAGAATCCGAGCTATCAGTGGTCATGCTCTTGACAGAGGCACCTAACAAATCGCGCCGCGTCTAAACAGTACCTACTGCTTACTAGGTAGGCTCCGACTGCATTGTGGCAATGGAGGTAAACGTGGCTACTCACACTGCACAAGGCTGGAGTGCGGCGGAGTGTTCTCGGCCACGTGCACCACATAGGGCTGCGAGTGGAACGACGGCGCGTGCTCGTTCACGTCCAGCACGTGCACGCGCGTGAGCAGCAGTGAGGCCGGCGCCGGGCTGCCGCCGCCCTCTGCGATGATACCTGTCGCATTCAACAATTACATAACTGTTCTTAACTAGTGGCATCGGCGGCTTATCTTAACATTTTCAGGTTCACATAGCATGCGAGTCTATAGATACTGATGTCGAAAAAAAAAGTTCAAACATATTCTGTATCGGTCAAGTGAAACCGCACTCACCTATGAGATGTTCAGCGGCAGTCTCTCGGTCTAGCTGGCCGGAGAGCACCAGGCGACCGGCGTCGTCCACGGCGAACAGGTCGCGCGGCCACAGCGCGGGCGCCAGCCGGTAGCGCGGCGCGGGCCCGTCGGCGCGCAGCTGCAGCACCAGCGTCCCGCGCGCCGCGTCCTCGCGCACGAACAGGTCGGCGGGCGGCGCCTGCACGCGCGGCGCGTCGTCGGCCGCGCCCAGCACGAACACCACGACGGGCGCCTCGCCCGCCAGCCCGCCGCCGTCGCGCGCGCGCACCCACACCTGCACGCTGCGCGACGCGAACGGAGTGGCGTCCCGCGCGAACGACAGCGCGCCGGTGTGCGGCTCCATGGCGAAGAGGCCCGAGGCGTCGGAGCGCACGTCGCCCTCGTACACGGAGTACGTGAGGCGCGCGTTCTCGCCGGCGTCGGGGTCGTGCGCGGTCAGCGTGAGGAAGGGCAGGCGCGGCGCGCGGTCGGCGCGCACGGCGGCGCGGTACTCGCGCAGCGGGAAGGCGGGCGCGTTGTCGTTGAGGTCGGCCACGCGCACGCGCACCATGGTGTGCCGCAGCAGGCCGCCGCCGTCGCTGGCGGCCACGGGCACGTCCCACTCGGCGCGCAGCTCGCGGTCGAGCGGCACGCGGCTCGTGAGCGCGCCGCTCGTGGCGTCTATCGCGAACGTCTCCCGGAGACGGGCGGACGGAATCGAATATGACACCGTTCCATACTCGCCGGCGTCTTCGTCGTATGCCTTCACCTATGAAAGTAGAATATGACAATAGTTTAAATCAGCCTTGTTAAGGTCCTGTTGCCAAGAGGTAAAACGAAACTCTTATAGATTCAGTTTGTGTGTTTGTCTATCCATAAGTCACAGCCACATTATTCCGATACCACAGTTCAAATCGGGACAGTAAGTGCTTTCTATGAACTGCTACCAGGGCTTGCATTATCCATTTATGTTACTACTCGGTTAAAAGAAAGTTTATAAATAAAAAAAAAACAACATTAATGAAAAAACATCGGTGAACCACAAACTAATCAGTGCTTATATTTTCTGGCTCTGAAGCGTGAATTTACCTAACTAAATCAAATCAAATCAAAAGTATTTATTTGCTAGAATATGGTACATAAGGTGTTACATTAAATTGGATTCAGCATATCCTGCCATAATATGACTTGCAAATTTATGTCTTTACAGTCGGTATGTCAATTAAAATAAAATTGTAATTAAAATGACGCCATCAAATTAACAATAACAATGAACAACATTTGATAAAGAGTTTCTTAATACAAAAATAACAGACGTTGCTCAGTTGACAGTTGTCACTTTTTGATTTACATGACCTTATGACGTAATAATCATGGCGGACACTGTTTCGCTTAGTAAAACAACAGACTAAAAAAAGTGAAAACTTTGAAATCAATTTTAAAATTTATTTAGTCATTTATTAACTAAATCTAACATTTTCCAACTGCTTATTGCCTAAGTAAGCTATCTCAATTGTATATATTTTAGAATTTCTTTCATATAGAGTAAAATACCCTATTGTGTTACTAGACCAAATAGTATAGTAGTAGTAGGTATGTATTGAGCAGTATTTCAACTATACCAATGACTCCTAACAACCACATAAAACACTAAGGGGGGGGGGGGGTATCTAAAGTCGATAGCTTGTCCTCCATCTAGGGACCTGCCCGCCACTGGGAGAAAGAGGGAAAAAGAGTGTCCATGGAGTTTCTTGTCCATTCTTTTCAATATAGATCAGCGCCTGTAATGGTCTAATTGAAATAAATGATTTTGATTTTTGACGTAATTAAAACATGTTCCTAAAGTATAAATTTTTGTTTTGCATTAAACTATGCAGAATACCGATACCTTTCCAAGACATTCAAATATTTACGAGCCGATACCTAAAATAAGTGGGTATCACCAGTTATATTTGTGTTTTTAGAATATCCTTTTCCATTCCGTTTGAGATATGGGACATTTTAAGTACTACACAGCTACAGGAGTAAAGTGTCGGTACCGTAGTGAGAAGCAGAGGTGGTGGTTGATTTTCGAGTGCTCTCGCTTCGTGCACGAGATGCGGGAAATGCGGGGGCGCGCGGTTGGACGGCGCCAGCGACAGCTTCACGCGAGCGAACGCGGCGTGCGCGCCGTCCGACACCGACACGTTCAGCGAGCGCAGCGACGCGCCCGGCGACGCCCACGCGCGCGGGTTCAGCAGCGACACCACGCCCGTGCGCGCGTGCACCGCGAACGTACGCTGCGCCGCGCCCTCCAGCGCGAAGCGCAGCCGCGCCGCGTCGCGCGCGTCCGGGTCCCACGCCGCCACGCGCGCCACGCCCGTGCCGCGCGCCGCCTCGCCCGACACCAGCGCCGGCACCACGCCCCGCTCCATGCGCGGCGGGCTGTCGTTCACGTCGCCCACTGCGAACAACGGGCTCAGTGAGCGTGCGCGGGCGAGGGCCGGCCCGACTCGACGGCGGGTCCTCACCGGTCACGAAGAGATGCGCGGTCGTGAGCAAGGCCGGCCGCCCGGCGTCCGTGGCCGTCACCAGGAGATGGTAGTGCGCGCGAGTCTCTCGGTCGAGCGGGGTGGCGACGCGTACTGCGCCCGTTTTGGGTTCCACGATGAAAGCCCCTTCGGCTGCAGATTCTATTTCAGCGAGCGAGTATGTCACTTCACCGTTTTCACCTGTAAGAAAGATGTCATCTGTGAAAAATGTGCGAGACGCGAGCCGATCGCAGCGCGCAGACGAAGGGAACGCGTCGTACCGGTGTCGTTGTCGGACGCGTGCACGGTGACCACGAGCTCCCCGACCGCCGCGGCCTCGGACACGGCGGCGCGGTACACGTCTTGCGGGAACTCGGGCGCGCAGTCGTTGACGTCCAGCACGCGCAGGGTGACGGCGGCGTCGGCGTAGGCGCCCGTGACGCCGTCCGTGGCGCGCAGCACGAGCTCGTGCGCGCGCGCCGTCTCGTAGTCCAGCGCCGCCCGCGCCACCAGCACGCCTGCGCATCGCACACATTAGCACACGCGCCACCAGCACGTCTGCACGTCGCACACATTAGTACACGCGCCCTGGAGCGCTGCACATTTTATTCGCGTGCCGCATATTCATTAAGCATGCGTCTAAAACTCGGAACTTTTTCAATTCATGCTCATAAAGACCGGAGTGTCCGGATGTAGCTAAATAAAATTAATGAACTAGTGACTAGCCTACATGCCCATGATTAGATGCATCGAGGAAATATGACAAATGACAATGGCAACATTTCAGTGTGAACAACACCTGATGGTGAAACAGCAACAGCGCGCATGAGAGGGATCAAGATAGCTGTGCGCGGAAGACGGGGAGGCAAGGGAGGGAAGGTAGGAGGGGGGTCACACTAAGCGCGATAACGAGACATGCGAAGTGCCTAGAGGAGGAGGGAGGAGTGCCGGACCACTGTATATACTCACATGGACTATTGCCTCTGTCGGGTGCTGCGGATAAAACCAAGATGTTAGTAAGGCAGTCAGTTCGGCCGCCACCCGCGCCCGTCACACCGTGCGTTGTGCGGCGCGCTCTACCCGCGATACAAACACCCAAATGATGAACGTTACACACACTCGTCGACTTGTCTCTCACGAGCGAAACCTTTTTGCGCATTCGTTTTATTTAGAATGTGTTGTTTCATTTTATTTTCATTACTATTTTAGCCACACTAGGGACGTTCAATTGTATAACTATGAGGGGAGACCGGGAGAGCGCTGTTATTAATGTATTAAGTTATGGTGTAATTTTATTCTACGAACGACAATACCCCCACGTCGTTTTATGTAGAAATTATCGTCATAAGTATGAATCCCCAATTGTACCCCTCCCCCCATTTTCAACGATAAAATATTTTCTATTTTATGTATATAAGTATGTATTTTATGTAATATTGATGAAATAGAACCGATTTTTTGCGAACGGTTTTCTCTGTGGCCTGGCATATGTACGGTGGACAATCAACCTCTTTAAAGTGATTTTTAATGCAACCGGGGTAAATCGATACTTGTCACACATCGCGTCGGTGGAGTCGTCTAACTAAATAAAGCTCGACTTGTATGTCGAGTCGGCATGCCTCAAACTTTGTCAGCGTCGCGGCCATCGCGTCCATTTTAAAATATTATATTGCCATTAAAAGGTCACCTATAAATTACCCTTCATGCAAATAGTTGTACAAACTCATGAACAGTTAGTATTCGTGCGCTACCACTCCCGAGCTCATCGCGGTCGCCTCACCCGTGTCGAAGTGGACCTCGAAGAGGCCGGCCGCATCCTCCAGCAGCGTGTAGATGAGCTGGCGGCCCAGCGGCGACGCGGCCTGCAGCGCCGGCGCCAGCGCGTCGCCCGGCGCCACGTCCTCGCGCGCCGCCAGCGCGTAGTGCGCGCGCGCCCACGCCGGCGCCGCGCCGCCGCCCCACACGCGCACCGTCACGCCGGCCTCCGCGCCGCACGCCGGCACGCCGCCGTCGAAGGCCGCGATCACCAGCGAGTACAGCTGGTTGTGCGCGTCCACGGTCTGCTTCAGCGAGATCTGGCCGCTGCGCCGGTCCACGCGGAACAGCTCCCCGTGGCCGCGCTTCATCTCGTAGCGCACCTCGCCGTTGTCGTTGGCGTCGGCGTCCACGGCGCGCACGCGCAGCACGGGCGCGCCCGGCTCGGCGCCCGCCAGCACGGCGGCGGCGTAGGGCCGCTCCACGAACACGGGGCAGTTGTCGTTGACGTCGCTCACGGTCACGTGCAGGCGCGCGCGAGCCACACGCGGCTCGGGCGCGGCAGCGCTGCGCGCTTGCAGCAGCAGCGTGTAGGCGTCGCGCTCCTCGCGGTCCAGCGCGCGGCCCGTGCTGCGCACTGCGCCCGACGTCGCGCCCACCTGTCGCACACGCCCCGCAAGCCGCCCATCGAGTTAATCCGAACAATCACAAAGGATCCAACTATGATGATTTCTAAGCGATATTTACACCAACGACCGGCATACTGGTGCAAACCAATTTATAACAGAAAAAAAGACTGTATCGATTTTGACGGGATATAAACATACTTGACTTGACTTTATTCTGAAATGTGTTTTTGTTTGTTTTCTATTATGTTTAGATATTATTAGATGTTTAACTATCACGCTGATTATGCCTTTTGTTAATTTTATACATAAATATTTTATAAGTGGAAACTTGTAATTGGCCTTCGTTTTCATATTGTATCTGACTATTTAACTGTATTAGCTGTAAGTTTTCTTAAAAGTAATAAAATAAAATAAAATAAATAAAAATACTAAGGCTACCTTTATTTTTGAAATGATGTGTACTGACCTCAAACCCTTCGACGGGGTTTAATATCGTGAATTCAATATGCTCGTTGAGCGCCGCACCGAGTACGTTAAGTACGGCGATCGTCGTGGGCTTCGTGGAATTTTCAACAACTGAGCCGTAGTAGTCGGATTTCTGGAAGGCGAGGCCCGAGTTATCGGCCTCGCGCACGCGCACCTCGACGCGCGCCGTGCTGGAGTACAGTCCGTCGGACGCGCGCACGCGCAGGCGGTACGAGCCCGCCAGCCCCGTCGCGCGAGCCACGCCCAGCGAGCCGCCCGGCGCCAACGCGAAGGCGCCGTCCGCGTCACCCTCGATGATGTCGTACTTGATGGCGCCGCCGGGCGGCAGGTCGGGGTCGCAGGCCGACAGCGTCGCCACGGTGACGCCGGCCGACGTCGGCAACAACACCGTGGCTTCGTAGACGGACTGCGCGAACGTCGGCGGACAGTCGTTGACGTCGATCACGTCTACGATCACTTTTGCCACGCTGCCCGACGGTAGTCTCGGCGTGCCCATGTCGATGACCTGCGATGACAAGCGTCGTGTAGCCACGGGATCCACAGCCGACTCGCGGGTGTCGTAGCGCGACGCACTCACCCGGACGCTGAACTCGTGGGTCGCGGCGCGCTCGTAGTCCAGCGGCGCCAGCAGGTGCAGGGCGCCGGTGGTGGCGTCCACGCGGAACAGCGCGGCCGCGGCGGGCTGCAGGATCTCGTAGGCGCGCTGGCGGTGCGCGGGCCCGTCCGCGTCGTCCGTGAGCAGCACCAGCGGCTCGCCGTCCGCGCCCGCCACCAGCGCGCCCGCCGGCGCCGCCTCGGACACTCGGCCGCGGTACTCGCGCCGCCGCAGCGCGGGCGCCCACTCGTTGCGGTCCAGCACGTGCACCGCCACGCGCGCCACGGCCGTGCCGCCACCCTGATGGATTCAATTATTCATACGATGTACACTGAGACACGGGACCTTTTTAGGAAATATACATGTCTGTGTTCAGAATAATTTAAGTTGTATAATATTATTTTGCTACTGAATTTTACCATATTGATAGCTGTGACGGTTAAATTGTAGAAGTTCTGGGTCTCGTAGTCGAGCGGCGCGGCAGTGGCGAGCAGGCCGGCGGCCGGATTGAGGCGGAACAGGCCCTCGCCGCCTTCCAGCGAGAACCACGCCGCGCTCGCGCTGCGCACATCCAGCGCCGCCAGCAGAGTTCCGGCCGGTTCGTTCTCCAGCACCTCGCACGCCAGCTCGGCGGACGCGAAGCGCGGCGGCGCGTCGTCCGGCTCCACCACCTGCACGTGCAGCGGCAGCGACGCCGCGCGCGCGCCGGGCGGCGGGTTGGCGGCGCGCACGGTGAGCGTGTAGTCGCGCGGGCCCGCGGCCGGCAGCGCGCGCGCCAGGCGCACGTCGCCCAGCGCCGCGTCCACGGCGAACACGCCGCCCGCGTCGCCGCCCGCCAGCGAGTACACGATGCGTGCCGCGTCGCCCGCGTCGGGGTCGGCGGCGCGCAGGGCGGCCACGAGCGCGCCGGCGGGCGCCCCGCGCGACAGGCGCGCCTCGGCCAGGCGCCGCCCCCACGCCGGCGCGTGCTCGTCCGCGTCGTGCACGCGCACCGTGACGCGCGCGTACGCTCGCGACGCCTTCGGAGCTTGGTCACGCGCCCACACGGTTAGCTCGTGAACCGCAGCGCTCTCCCTGTGGTTAAATAAAACAAAATGAGTAGAAACCGCGCGTCTGTCGTTTTCACATATATAGTAATAAGTTTATTCATCGCTGACCTGTCGAGCGGGTGCGCGAGCTCGAGTACTCCGCTGAACTCATGAAGACGGAACAGCCGCGCGGAGGCGGGAGAGCGCGCGGCGTGGACGCCGTACAGCAAGCGACCCGCGCCCTCCGCGGCCCCCGCGCCCCCCGCGCTCGCCCGCAGTGCCACCAACGCTTCGCCCACTCGCGTCGCCTCTGAAGTCTCCACGACGTACTCCTCTTGGGTGAATGACACTCCACCTTCATTTGCGTCATTAATCACGGTAATATTCACCTGTAAATGAGATGGGACGTGTGGGTCACAGTTTAATTAATATAAGACTCTAGCTCTAGAATAGAAAACTGGCGGCGCGGCTTCTTACCGGAGCGTAGACCACGTGCAAGCCGTCGGTGACAGAGATGTTGAGTGTATATTGCGGCTGTCGCTCCCAGAGCAGACGACGCGCCAGGACTAGACTACCGTCTTCTCTTCCGATATAAAACTCTTGCCGAGGGTCGCCATCTACCGATATGAATAAATTATTTAAAATGTTGTTTTACGATGTTTCAGTGCTCGTTCACGTCAGGTCGCGGGCGCGGTCACAAAATATCAATCACATAGTTGTCGCGTGTCGCGTACCCGATATCGTGTAGTACAGAGCGTCGCCGTCGGGGTCCGTGGCCTGCAGCACGGCCAGCAGGAAGCCGGGCGCGTCCAGCTCGGCCACCTGCAGCGGCGCGGGCGGCGCGAGCGCGGGCGCGGCGCCGGCCCCTCGCGCCACGCCGCGCACGGCCGCGCGCGACACGCTGCAGCGCGGTCGCGGCCCGCCGTCGCACGCGCGCACCTGCGCATGGAGGCGTATCTTAACTTATATCATAACGATCATTTTCCACAAATCCGCAGTCAGATCAGACTCCCAGCACGGATTCCAACCAGGAAAAAGCACTTCTAGCCTTCTCGCCATACGATTAGTGTTGTGCTATCAGTGGACAATGGGGGGCAAACTGATACTGCTTACTTCGAGTTTTCAGAAAGCATTTTTTGATATGTAATGATGATTTGGTAAATATAGATGTCGTGCTCATAGCATTTGGTTTTACTCTCTTGACTTTTTTGATTGCTCTGTCCCGATAATTTTACGTTTTTTAAGTGAACAGTTTGATACGGGAAGCTCGTACGGAACTCTAAATAGTCACAGATCTGCGTTATCCCTTTTATTTGGAGGTAATATCGGTTCTGATGACCGAATTAAACGGCTACTCAAAGGAGCGTTTAAATTAAAACCTTGTTTTCCCAAGTACTGCAATACATGGGGCCCTCAGATCGTTCTTAATTATGTTTCTAATTGGTACCCCAATAGAACCCTTGCAAGGGAAAAACTAACCAAAAAGTTAGTAATTTTATTGGCTTTAAGTACTGCCCAACGCGTTCAAACATTATCACTAATAAAGCTCGAAAATATATCAATAGGATCTAATGGTATAAACATAGCCATCAAAGATATTATAAAAACATCCGCTGCAGGTCGTGATCAACCGACATTATTCCTACCATATTTTAGAGAAAACCTTCGCATCTGCCCCGCGACTGCTCTATATTATCCAATCTCTTAATTACTGTGAAGCGCCCCTACAAGCGCGCGACAGCACAGTCTATAAGCAGATGGATAAAGCAGATATTAGGGGAGAGTGGCGTGGATGTGGCGGCGTTCAGCGCGCACAGCACGCGGCACGCCGCCACGTCCGCGGCCGCTGCCTCCGGGGTCTCGATCGACATTATTAGGAAAGCCGCGGGATGGACTGACGCGTCTAAGGTTTTTGCTCAATATTATCATCGCCCGATAATAGACGATGAAATCTTTGCTCAAGCGATCTTTCATGTTAACGACTAACTAAAATATTATGTACTTACTTTATAAATTATTATTACGTATTAGAAATAAATACAATTTAGTTTGATATCTATTCTTAATTATTAAGTTTATATTGATTAAAACTATTAAATTCTTACAAAATAATTGTTTTTACTATAAAACACAAAACTTTTCTCTAAACATCTACCTGGTATACCTATATCTGAAGAATGAAGCGAAGAAATATAATATATGATCAAACGAACTTCTCAAGCGAAGTTCGATCATTATTATATGAGTCGCTTCATTCGAAGATATAGGTTCCCCCCCAACCCAACCCCGGTAATAAAGTTTTGCATTTGTCATATACTTAAGGATCTCTAAAAGAATGACAGCTTGACTAGTGGTGCGGCTATGGTCAGTATAGAATCGACTAAATCGAATCGACTAAGTCGATTCTTACATCGATTTTTATAAATCTCTTAAAGTGTGCATGTTATCTTGTAGATTAAAAGGACTACTTGGTATACCTATATCTTCGAATGAAGCGACTCATATAATAATGATCGAACTTCGCTTGAGAAGTTCGTTTGATCATATAGTATAGATGTTAGTGTTTGGTTTCGGTTTTGGTTATTTTTACATGATGTTAAAATAGAGACGTCATCGGCAAACAATACGCACGTTTCATTTATGTGGTTAGGGAGATCATTTATGTAGACTAAGAACAATAGGCATCCTATGACACTTCCCTGTGGTATGGAGGCGTTTACAGGTATGTTTTGTGATGTAATCAGTTCAATGTGTTGTAAGCTTGAGCCTTTGCAGTTCATTCTCGTGATGACCGACCTACCAAAAGTTGTAAAGTCGCCAAGTGTTTTCTGTTTGCTGATGACCTGAAGCTGTCGCTACAGATAAATAGTGTGGGTGATTGCGAGAGCCTTCAGAGGGACAGAGTGGCGACCTAGAGCAAGAACAACTTCTTGGAGTTCAATACCTCAGTGCTTATCAATCACTTTACTGAGCACACGTGCTCCTTTCTTGTCTAGACGGGACGCCAACGCCTAGAGCTACGGAGGTAAAGGACTTTCACACAGGACAAACAGTTTGATAATCTTGCAATTTTGACACAAAACGTCTGTATTTTCCGAAGGTTCCTTTAACACCATCAAACTACCCCATCGAGTCCAAGAGTGCAGTAATTATCTTTCAAAGTCTAATTTGCCGAGACCATAAATAAATGTTAGGCCAAACTCTTAATTTAGTAGGCTTAGCAAAAAACTAGTTTAATACGGTTGGTTAATGTGGCCTATTATGTTGTTCTAGCATCTGAAGGATAGCCAGGAATAGTAATAAAAAAGTAGCACATTCATTGATTTACATTTGAATTGAAGAGATCATGATTGAAATGATCTGTTATGTTAGAATTATAGTTATTGATACAGTATTAAGCTGTGAAATGAGCGTACCGTGACGTCGTAGGAGTCGCCGGGCGCCAGCGCCAGCCGCGGCGCCATGTACAGGCGCCCGCTGGCGGCGTGCACGCGCAGCAGGCCCCGCGCCGGGCCGCGCGCGCGCGCCCAGTAGCGCACCGAGCCGTTGGCGCCCTCGTCCGCGTCGAACGCCACCACCTGCGGACAGCGGCGCCGTGAGACTCACCCGCAGGCACGCGGCATGCGCGCATGCACGCGGGCCTCACCGTGGCGACGTACAGCCCGAGCGGCGCGGGGTCGTCGTACAGGTCCCAGGCCGCGCGCGCGCCCGAGCCCTCGTCGTCGTCGTCGGCCTCCCACTCCGTGCTGCTCTCGTCGGCGCCGGCCGCGTCGCCCTGTGGAACAACGCCACGCTGCACACTAACACTCCACACGCAATACTGTTACGGCTCAAGTTAATAAATATAACCACTCCACACGTTACGCATCAATGTTAAAGCATGCACGTTTGACGTGTAAACTCGGCTATTATCAGTGGAGTGGATGAACGTACCTGCGGCAGCGCATGAACGCTGGGTTCGTGCGGCGCTGGGGGAGCGGGAGATGCGGGCACGCGGATGTCGTAGAAGCGCTGCGCGAACACGGGCGCGTGGTCGTTGATGTCCAGCAGACGCACGGCCACGCGCGCCGTGCACGCCAGCTCGCCGTCCGACGCTTGCACCTCGAGCGCGTGGCTAGCCGCCGCCTCGCGGTCCAGCGCGCGACCCGTCGTCACTATCTCACCTGTACAGATAAAAAATATTAAGAGCAACTTCATTGCAACGTTGCGATCCAATAAGGGTGACGACTCGTAAAGCATTATCTGTCACGCGAGACCGTGCAAGTACCGGTGTGTTCGTCTATAGAGAAGAGTCCGTCAGGGTTGCCGGCGACGATGGAGTAGGAGACGTTGGAGGGCGCAGCGTCGGCGTCTGTCGCGCGCACGACGGCCACGCGCGTGCCGGCGCCGCAGTGCTCGGGCACGGCCGCCGCGTAGGCCGCGCGCTCGGGCCACGGCGCCATGTCGTTCACGTCCTCCACCTCGATGTACACCTGCGCACGACACGACCCAGCCCATCAGAAACCTTAACGTCTGCTTATCACTTTACTGGATTTAATTAAAGTAAGACCAAGACCAAGTACAACATAAGTGTTTCTTTGTATGTTTTTTTACTCGATTGTTTTTCAATTATGTGAACTCCCATAGGGTCCCATATCAATTTTATTTATAGTGCTTGGGTAGTTTATGTTTACTACATAATAATAATTTTTCTTCTATGTCTATATCGATGATTTGCTAATCTGCTAAAAAATAACACCGCCGGCTTTAGGGATTTGTTTATAAACCTTAGTGTGTGAAATATACAGCATGTTGAACCTAATCGTAGTGAAATAAGAGTTAGTTTTCGAGGGAGTGTATTCAAATCAAATAACACACTTATTTTAATAGTGAGATGCTAAACACAATGTAAGGATAAATACCTGCACGCAGGAGTGGCGCGGCACGAGGCCGTGGTCCTGCGCGCACAGCGTGAGCCAGTAGTGCGCAGTGGACTCGCGGTCCAGCGGCGTCAGCGTGCGGATCACACCTGCGGCAGACATTTTGTTAACGATACAGGCGGCGCGGGCGTAGGCCAAGGGTGGCACAGGCCGTGACCAACGTGGGGCTCTATCTATGATCCAAAGGACCTTTGCGAACCGAAAACAAAAAATTAACTGTACAACATTGTTAACAGCATTTCGTATGCATCTCCCACGTTCTTCGGTTATGAGACAGTATAACCCGCGGAGTTGTGGAGATAAAAGCACATTATGTGTATTTGTGATATTCTGTTGAAATATATTCAATGAATTACCTTCATATTCAATATTTTTTTTTATTAAATCTGAAGGCCTTAATTAAATGCGCTAAGTACCAGCTGTAAAAGTAAAACACTGCCGCCTAAAGGTATTTGTTTATTGCTATGCGTTGTGAAATCAGAAAAAGAATAAAGCCAACGTTGCCTTGCGATAAATGAGACATAAACAGGCGGATGCCATTTTTCGAGGAGTGTATAGAAAAGAACATCCCAACAGTTTAATAAAGTTAATAATTAATTTGCCTATCAATTTAGTCGGGTTAGTGTTCACAAGTGTGTGCTCGTGTGCGTACCTGCATCGTCGACAGAGAAGTGAGCCATGCCGGAGCCGGCGACGAGGTAGTAGGCGAGGCGCGAGTCGCGGCCCGCGGGGTCGGCGTCGGTCGCGGCGGCCGTGAGCGCCACCGCGCCGCGCGCCGCGTCCTCGCGCACGGCTCCCAGCAGCACGGCGTGGTCGCCGAACACCGGCGCGTGCATGTTCTCGTCCACGTCCACCACCTGATCGTGATCGCACACCGTATTCAACATTACACATCATTAATAAAACAACAATGACGAGCTTAGAGTCAATGGTTACACTGTGTACCTCTACGATGACAGTTGCTTCCGACCACAGCGCTGGCTGGCCGCCATCCGTTGCTCGCACTGTTACGCCGTATACCTACAATAAGTTGAATTTGTTTAATACATGAGTTCTATTTGCATTCTTAATATACTCCTTTATTGATTTCATAGCTTACTTGTCTCTCCTCGAAGTCTAATAGTTTAGCCGTGCGCAAGGTGCCAGACGTCGCATCAACGGTGAAGACCACGTCGTCGGGCGCCTGATCGGGCAGCGAGTAGGTGACGATGCCGCCCGCGCCCAGGTCCGGGTCGAACGCCTCCACGACGGCCACCAGTGTGCCCGCGGGGACGTCCTCGCGCACGCGCGCGCCGTACGTGCCCAGTGCGAACTTGGGCGCATTGTCGTTGACATCGTCTACGGCCACGCGTACCAGCGCCTCGGCGTGCAACCCGCCGCCGTCCGTCGCGCGCAGCGTGAGCTCATAGAGCGCGCGCCGCTCGCGGTCCAGCGTCGCGCACACGCTGAGCACGCCGCTGTCGCGCTCCACGCAGAAGTCGCCGTCGCCGGCGCCGCTCACGCTGTACGTGATGCGCGCAAAGTCGCCCGCGTCGCGGTCTGTTGCGTTGGCGCGGAAAATAGAGGTACCATTCAGCGCGTTTTCGGTTACACGAAAGCTCGCAAGGGTCTTTTCAAAGTGTGGTCTGTTATCGTTGACGTCGAGCACGGTGACGGGTAAGAGGCGAGAAACAGAGTGTTGCGGCGTACCCAGATCATACACTGTGATGTTAAGATAATATTCACTCTCTCGTTCACGATCTAAGTAGCCGATCACCTGCAGTTCGCCCGTGTCCGGATCGATGCGAAATGCGGAGTCAGCGTCTTCTCCGGAGATACCATACACAAGTAATCCGTTGTAGCCGAGATCCCGATCGCGTGCTCTTAGCTTTACTAGAGACGTGCCGAGTGCAACCGACTCGTTCACTTTTACCTCTACGGGGAAATCAAGGAATTCGGGAGCGTGCAGGTTCTCCCCATAACGAGAAGGAGCCAAAGAAAATTCATCCGTGAGATCTTGGGGTGCGTTGCTACGCTCAGCGGCTGCCAGCAGTTCGGTGAGGCGGCGCGCGACGCCGGTGTCGCGGCACTCCAGCGCGCCCGCGTCCGCGCCCACGCCCGCTCCGCTGCTGCTCACCAGGTGCAGCGTCAGCGAAGTGGCGTCCGCGAAGTGTGTACCGTCTGTTGCCGTTACGTTCAGCAATCTTGAGTCAGCGCGGACATCGCCCAGGTCGCAGGAGAGACTCATAACGCCGGTGCCCGCATCCAGCGCGAAACAATTGTCTTCATTACCGCCGATAATTCGATAAGACACCACGTCACCGGTGTCGAAGTCGATCGCCGACAGAGTGACGATCTCCGAGCCGATGGCGAGCCGTCGCGGCAGGTAGCCCACGCAGTCGACGCGCTCGAACTGAGGCCGGTTGTCATTGACGTCTTCGAGCCGCACCACGAGCCGCATCTCGGCCTGCCTGCGATACGGGACTCCCCAGTCACTAGCTCGTATCCGCAGCATGTACTCGCGTCGCATGCTCTCGTAGTCCAGGAGGCGTGTCGTGCGCACAGCGCCTGAGAAGTGGTCCACGTCGAATGGGACCGGCTGTAAGTTCGCAATACTGTAGGAGATGTACGCGTTATCTCCGGAATCGGCATCCCGAGCGACCACACGTGCGACCACGGCGCCGCTCGGTCCGTTCTCTTGGACCGTCACCTCGGTCACTTCCCGTTCAAAAATGGGGTCGTTATCGTTCGAGTCGAGTATGGTGATTTTAACTTTCGCAGAAGATTGTTTTCGTGTACCGGCATTACCCTGATCTATGGCTGACACAGTCAAAATATAAAGTGCTTTGTCTTCAGCGTCTAGCGGTACTGCAGTATATAAAACACCCGTATCCGGATTTACATAGAATTCTTCTCCTTCGTTGCCGCCGACGACTTCGATATAAACGCGAGCGTTTCTTCCGTCGTCACGATCGCTCACCTTGAGTCTGATGACAGGCGTGTTCGGCGGCACTGTCTCTGGTATGCTCGCTTCGTACACCTCGCGACTGAACACGGGCGCGTTGTCGTTGGTATCGACGAGCGCGACGGGCAGCGTGAGGTAGGAGGCGCGGGGGGGGTGGCCGGCGTCTACGGCGCGCAGGGTGAGGTTGTAGCCAGCGGGCGCGCGCTCGCGGTCCAGCAGCGCGTGCACCAGTACGTCGTACTCGCCCGCCTGCGCCGATGCGCGCACGCGGAAGTGCCCGTCGGGGTCACCGTCCACGATTTCGAGGCTAGCGATGCGCCCGTGTTCTCCAGCATCTTCGTCGGTTACCTCCACTATGGCATAAATTTCCGCAGTGGAGTTTTCCACTAGCTCAGGCATCCGTCGTACGTGGAGCTCCGGAGCGTGTAGATTGACCCGTTTGACTCGCACGGCGACAGAGGCGCTAGCGGCCGGCGCTTTTTCACCTCGCGCGAGTAAAGAAGCGCGGTCGCGAGCCAGGACCGTGAACTTGTGATGCGTACTCTCGGCCGCCGACAGCGGGCGTGTGATGGTGATGACGCCTGTCGTTGGGTGAATTGCGAAACGGTCGGTAGGTTCTGCCAAGCTATAGTAAATCTCGCCATTGAGGCCGAGGTCGGCATCCTCGGCGGTGACGCGCGCAACGCTAGAGTGCAGCGGCGCGTCCTCCGGCACGACAGCTTCATAGTCAGTGGGGTAGAACAGCGGGCTGAGATCGTTTTCATCGGCGACAGACACAGCCAGCACAGCGTCGGCTTCGAGCTGGCGGCCGCCGGGAAGCTGCGCGGTGGCCCGCACGTCGAGTCGGTACGTGTCGCGCCGCTCGCGGTTAAGCACGTCGGCGTGGCCGGCGCGGGTGCGGATTGACAGAAAGCAGAAATCACCAACGGTGCGCTCTTCCGCCTTGAAAAACTTGTCTTTGTCTCCGTGACGAATGCGGAAGCGCACGCGAGCATCTGGCTCTGGCAGGCGCACACCGAGCGGGTCCGCGGCGGGCGGCTGTTGTGCGTACGTCCGCGGCGGGCTGTTCTCTGGGATGCTCAGGTTGTATAGCGCGGCCGTGAAGCGCAGCTCGGGGGGCGCGGAGGGCGCGGCGGGCGGGCCAGGTCCGCCGCTCACCTGCCACACCAGCCCCCACACTGCCGCCAGCGCCAGCCAGGCGCGCCCGCCACGCATCGCGCTACACACTGCGCTGACAAACTGAAACAGCAATCATCAACACCTAATTTTGATGTCATTCAACATATTATAGACAAACTTGTCAGATTTTTAATTAATCATGGATTTACTAAATTAACACTGTCTCTGTCTGTCAGTTACTATATTATATAATATATCTTCCGTGACTCCTATTTATTATTATTGTCAGCTTCCGATATTTCGACGCTGTTGAAACGGTGAAAGCGCAGCAAAAATATTAGTTAATTATTACAAATCTCTTTTTCTAAGTCCTTTGCTAAGCGCACTACTGGATCTCGATATAAACTTACACAAAATTATTAAATTTATTACAAGTTTACAAAAACTATTAAAATCTTTGTACAAGCACCTATTTTTTTACCATACACCATGCGGGTGTGCACTCTAGTCATCCTGTGATCAGTGAGCTCACTTCAATGTCGCAACAGTGCCCAAATATCGGGAGCTCACAATAATAGCAAATCGCAGAATGTATGCAGTAAGTGACAGTGTAAATAAATTATGGATTGTTTCTTTTTTATTTATTTCTATTAGGAAGGCTTACAGACCAATAGGTAATGTTTTAGATTACATCGACTGTATAACAATTTCGTTAATTTAAAGCCCACACATATTAAAAAAAAAGAATAAATTGACATCATAACACTAGAGAGAAAATAAATAATAATAACTGATAGTATCAATTTAAAATCAAATCGCTTGAGAAAACCCCCTTGACATCACAGTGACAGAATCTTCAAATTGAGGCGACTCGATTCTAAACCCAACTTAATAATTGCTACCTCATAAAGCGTGTGTGCGCGTGAGGAAGTGCGCGGCGCGCGCGCAGCACTGGTCACGCGATCAGTCGTAGCGGCGGGCGCATCCCCGAGGACCTGCAACCAAACACTCTGCTTCAAAATATGTTGCACCTTTACACTCGTATCATCACATTTACACCCGTAACTATCTACTTCACAAAAATCAAGAATGTTTAATTAATATCCAATCAGTATTGCGATGCGTATAACGTATAGTTACTATACCTACTCAGTCGGTTACTATTTTAACCGACTTAAAAAAAAGGAGGTGTTCCTCGGAATCTTTTGTGTTTGTTTTAATGTTATTTGTTTGTTTTTCTAAGTGTATATTTTCACCGATCACTCAACGACGCCTGAACTGATTTGCAAAATTCTTTTTTTGTATGATAGGTGGTCGGTCCCATATCAATTTTATTTCGTAACAGAATAAGCGCAACACCTGAAAATAGTTTGCTCAGAATGGGCTTCTGAAATGATTTCTGACATTATTTATGTAGGATGAATGTTACTAAAACATTTCTGAACGTAAAAGAACTCTGTTTCAGAACGAATGAATGTGTGAGTAAGATAGGAGGAATGAATGGAAAGAGGGAAGAAGGAAGATGGCGATATACGAGGATTAGGCTATGTACGTTTTTGTGCTAAAGGGGAAAATAAAATAATTATTAAGGTGTAATATTGCTTTATTCTGGATATCCCGATTCAACTTTTATATGTGTTAATTTTTCACTCAACTTAAACTAGTTGCGTTAAAAACATATTAGTTGCGGTAGAACTTATCTTAAAGCATTAAAGCTTTTTTTAAACGCATGGCTGTATTTGGTACCCGTGCATCGCATTCTTTCCTTGAGAAATCCATAAATGTTAAAAAAAATAGTGGTACGTTTTTTTGCAAATGGTAAATTAATGTGTTAGAGCGAGACGCAATTATTTGTCAACGATTTAAACTCGTATGATTAATCAGGAAACAGAGTGCAAATTGCTAATTTTTATCAACTACCCGCATCATACTTGATCATAAATGTGCATTTGCGAAACTAGTTGTTAATTCTCCATCTGTGCTTTACAAAATACTACAAGAATACGTCGAACACTTGTTTATACTTACATGGAACATTATGGTCACCCTACAGAACCTTCTCCTATATAAATATTAATCAATTTTCTCTTAAAGTATACCATTTAGAATAATGGACGCTTTGTAAGATTTTAATTAAAGTTAAAATACTTACCCTAATGTGCGGTAGTGTAGAAGGCTTATCCTAGTCAATACTGCCAAAAATATTGGGCCCTTCGTTCAGACGTTTTAGGAAAATTCAATCTCCATTAACATTTTAACTATTAACTTTTTTGTCATTATTTATTTTTTACTAATTTACAGACGCGTTTAAGTTAAATATATTACAGTCGTATTTAAGTATTTCTTTATATAAATCCATGAGTTTGATGATTCCTTGGTACAAACATTTATGAACTGAGGGCCCAAGATATACCGCTATAACTCGGTCATATCGTATTCTACATATTTGGGAATTTCTTAAAAGTTGGAAGAATTTCTTAACTAAATCCTTAAATAAAAATTATGAGCCCAGAGGTAGTGCTTTTTGAGATTCAGGCTATGCCACTTTATGCAGGCATCTGGATTGAGAGCCTTAGTTATTTCATCATAACAGCTTTATTTCGCGTTTAAGAAATTTATGGCATATTGCCTTAAGTTTTACTAAATTTTAACTAAATTTCCCTGTGAATCTTATTTTCTTTTGAGAAGATTTAAAATTTGGGCCCTCAATCCAGATGCACACATTTGCATCGGGTGCCTGTGAATTCCTCGTTACGCTCGGGCATCAAAATTCGCCTAAAAAAAAGTCCGCCTTTGTACAGTTTTTTACTTGTGCATAAAGTTTTAATCTTAATATATAAAAATCACGTGTCACGTTGTTTGTCCGCGATGGACTCCTAAACTACTTAACCAATTTAAATTAAATTTGCACACCGTGTGCAGTTTGATCCAACTTAAAAGATAGGGTATGTAGGGTAGGTAGGCTATGTAGGTTAGTTAGTGTATGTAGGGTAGGTAGGGTAGGTAGGCTATGTAGGGTATGTAGGGTAGGTAGGGTAGGTAGGGTATGTAGGGTAGGTAGGGTAGGTAGGGTATGTAGGGTAGGTAGGATATCGGCAATGGATGATTTGTTTATGGTTCCAAATTAAAATTTTTGTTTTTTTGTAGTTGTTAGATTGGCACAACTGTTTTCCATTTTGGCGCGGAGTTTGAGTTGCATCTGTTATTTATATTAAATACAGTGCTGGTTTTAGTAATATCATATATAGTGTGTAGGTATTGCGAATTTCATAATGGACAAAAATATCGAACAAAGAGTTTGTCTTAAATTTTGCATCGCCAATGGAATTTCGTGTTCGGAGTCACTGAAAATGTTACAGAAGGCTTACGGTGAATCGACTTTATCAAAAACTCGTGCTTATGACTGGTTCAAAGCGTTCAAAAGCGGTCGAGATGTGATGGAAGATTTGCCTCGCTCTGGTAGGCCATCAACGTCTGCAACTGAAGTTAACATCGCAAAAGTGAAGAAAATATTAATGTCGCAGGCATTTTGTAAGAATGATCTTTTTACAAATGGCGTCGTCATTTTGCAAACGCGAAGCGCTTTATAAATTGCCGAAGGCATATTTGTTATTGAACTGAATGATGTCAATCTACACGTTATTTGTATATGATGTCTGCTTCAGGGTGACCATGATATGAATAAAATATAATAGTCGTACCATTGTAACTAATCATTTGGGTATGAAACATGTTGCTGCTCGGCTAGTCCCAAAAGATCTGAATTTTCTCCAAAAACTCAATCGCATGAAACTCGCTGAGGATATGCTAGAACGAGTCAGTTCGGACCCAACATTCATTAAACGCATTGTTACTGGTGACGAGACGTGGGTTTACGAGTTTGACATGCAAACTGGTCAACAAGCTTCGGAGTGTCGCCTTCCAACTGAACCGAAACCGAAAAAGCCACGCCAAAGTCGATCAAAAGTCAAAGTCATGTTGACTGTTTTCTTTGACTATCGCGGTGTTGTGCCCTCTGAATTCTTACCGGAAGGTCTAACGGTAAATAAAGAATATTATTTGAGCGTTATGCGGCGTTTAAGTGAGCAAATTCGACGAAAAAGGCCAGATTTGTGGAAAGAAAATTCTTGGATTTTGCACCACGACAATGCCCCTTCGCACAAGGCTATCATTGTGAACGAATTTTTGACCAAACACTCAACAAATACCATCCAGCAACCACCATATTCACCAGATATGGCTCCTGCTGACTTTTTTCTTTTTCCTAAACTCAAATTACCACTTCGTGGCACCAGTTTTCAATCGATAGAAGACATAAAGGAGAATTCGCGCCGAGAACTGAACTCAATTCCGGAAGCAGCGTTTAAAAAATGTTTTGATGAATGGATTATTGGTTGGCGCAAGTGTATCGTTTCTAAAGGAGCATACTTTGAAGGTGATAAAATAAATTTGGATGAATAACAGACATTTTGTGTATTATTGATCTTTTCCCGGTACTTTCTTGACAGAGTAGTACTAACCCCTTTAGATCGAAACATTTAATGAAATATTAGTCTATTTTTATTACATGTTTTACTTCCTTTATGTTTGTTTTAGTTAGATTGCCAAACAATCGATCTAATCTTGATGATAAAACATAAAGCGAACGGCGGCGCCTAGCAAAGATAAAGAAACGGTTTTAGTGTTTTGATAAGCACGAATTCAAACTCAAATATAATTCATTAATGTTGTTACTTTGTTGTATCCAGTACGTATCATACGGTAGATACATGGCCTGTTACGGTAGGTACGGGATGTGCGTGTGAACTGAGGGACCACACTTGGAATTGGCGAAATGAAAATGTGCTGTTGGCCTGTGCCAACAGCACATCTGTAACCATACGGTAGGTACGGGGCCTGTGCCCACAGCATATCTGTAACCATACGGTAGGTACGAGGCCTGTGCCCACAGCATATCTGTAACCATACGGTAGGTACGAGGCCTGTGCCCACAGCATATCTGTAACCATACGGTAGGTACGAGGCCTGTGCTAACAGCATATCTGTAACCATACGGTAGGTACGAGGCCTGCGCCAACAGCATATCTGTAACCATACGGTAGGTACGGGGCCTGTGCCAACAGCACATCTGTAACCATACGGTAGGTACGAGGCCTGCGCCAACAGCATATCTGTAACCATACGGTAGGTACGAGGCCTGCGCCAACAGCATATCTGTAACCATACGGGAGGTACGGGGCCTGTGCCAACAGCACATCTGTAACCATACGGTAGGTACGAGGCCTGCGCCAACAGCATATCTGTAACCATACGGTAGGTACGGGGCCTGTGCCAACAGCACATCTGCAACCATACGGTAGGTACGAGGCCTGCGCCAACAGCATATCTGTAACCATACGGTAGGTACGAGGCCTGCGCCAACAGCATATCTGTAACCATACGGTAGGTACGAGGCCTGCGCCAACAGCATATCTGTAACCATACGGGAGGTACGGGGCCTGTGCCAACAGCACATCTGTAACCATACGGTAGGTACGAGGCCTGCGCCAACAGCATATCTGTAACCATACGGTAGGTACGAGGCCTGCGCCAACAGCATATCTGTAACCATACGGGAGGTACGGGGCCTGTGCCAACAGCACATCTGTAACCATACGGTAGGTAGCTAGCCAAGTAAATGACTGGAAGCCGACGTACGTGACGTTACGTAGATCACTACGAGTGAAGTGAGCAGAGCTGTGCTCCGGGACCTCCTCCGTGGAGCGTTGGCTCATAGCGTACGAGTATGTTGGCCTACTTGCCGTCCATGAACTGATAACAATCCTCGCGTGTTTGTATAATCCTATTAAGTACTATCTGGCTCCACGATAAGCATTGACTATGTCCGCAGAACATTGAACCGTTTGTGAATGAATACAATTCGGCATGTTGTACGTATGATGTACCCAATTAGTTTTATTTATCACTAGCTTTCGCCCGCGGCTTCGCTCGCGTTAAATTCGGTATAACACACCAAGCATACCTGCAGTTTTTGCTCTTGCGCCTCATATAATTGTAATAGCAACGCTAAGGTTTCCCCTTTCTTCCCTCGTTCTCCCTCATATCCCACTTTTTTAAATAAAAATTCCACCTATGTCCGTCTCCTGGTTCCCAACTATCTGTACCAAAATTCATCAAAATCGGTTTAGCCATTAAAGCTTGAAGAGGTAACAAACAAACAAACAAACTCACTTTCGCTTTTATAATATTAAAGTTAGGATTCGTTTTCAGAAATTTAATATGATGATTTTAAAAACTAAATTAAACTAATATCATGTAGCTAAAAGGAAGCACAAAATGCCATCATCATCTTACATGGTATAAAATGAAGTCGCGTCCGCTGTCTGTTAGCTTAGATCTATACCTATATATATATTAGATCTATACCTATATATCCTACTACTATTATAAAGGCGAAAGTTTGTATGTATGGATGTATGGATGTTTGTTACTCTTTCACGTAAAAACTACTGAATGGATTTGAATGAAACTTTAGCACAATATAGCTTATACATCAGAATAACACATGGGCTATAGCTTATACATCAGAATAACACATAGGCTACAATTTTTGAGGTTTCTAATGTGAGGTCGTAAAAAAACACATTTTTTGCGCTTACATTGCAAACGCTGACTGAATCCTACAAGATAGATCAAAACAATGTACTACAGTATTGTACAACTTAAAAAGGTCTACAAAAAAGTCCGTGATGGTATATGTTTATCTCTTAGGAATAACCCACAATAACCATTTTTTATCCTTTAATTTGTACGAGAAATAATGGTTTATTTACGAAGCGATTTTAAGCAATACAGTATTAATCCTTATCCAATTAAGTATCTTAAATACATTGTGCATTTAATAAAGATCAATATGGCTTTTTACAGCATGTAAATTAAATAAATATTTTCGAAGATATCACAGATTTAAAATGCAGAGTCATAGCAATTTCGGCGATAAATACTGTTTCGGTGATAAATACCGGCAGCGGTGCCAGGCGAACGGGGCGTGGGGGGAGCGGGGTAGGTGCAGTGGGGAAGACATGGCTCATCGCCGAAATTTTTAGCCTATGTCTGTCTTCAGGGTCCCAACTATCTCTGTAACAAAGTTCATCAAAGTCGTTTAGGCCATTTAGGCGTGGAATTTTTTGAAAAAAGTGGGAGAAAGAGGGAAGAGAAGGGAAAACTTAGCGTTGCTATTACAAATCAATAAGGCGCAAGGGGAATTGTGTTACCCCAAATTTAACGCGGGCGAAGCCGCGGGCGAAAGCTAGTATATATATATATATATATACTATATAATTAACTAGCTGTGCCCCGGCATGCGTTGCAATGCAATATTTCTACCTACCTACCCTACCCGGGGCAGTTCGCTAGTTGATTATTATGTTTTATCGGTCTCACAGACCAACGCAAGAAAATCCAGCCTTGGTCGATTTTTTTTTTGTTATTTATGCTGTAATATTTTTTTTTATTTATGGTAACATAATTATTGGAACCATTATAAACAGAGAATTTGCAAAAAAAACATTAATTATTGCGATCTGTCAACTTCTACAACTTGTTATATTATGATGACGCAGTCAGGTTTTTAAGGGATTTTTGAGACAATTTTATAGTAGGTAGGATCATAATATTGATAGTCAAAGATGAAAAGCAAAGCATAAAGTTTGCAGTGGGAGTGTGTGATGATCGCCAAGTAAGTCAGTGGTGGACGGTGTAAGTAGGGCGTCACGGTCGGGTCGGTTGGAGATGGGTCCGTGACGTCATCGGTGAGTCAGGCGGCGCGCGCGCTTTGTGTTGGCGCGGCGCTCGCGAGCGGGTGACAAGCCGCGTCGCTATCGAAGACGCCGCGCGCCTCTCGCTCACGTGGCGCCGTCAGTAAGTCGGCTTCCTTTGTTTACATTGTAACTTCCTTTATTAACTTATCATCGAATTATTACATATGACTAAAAAAAACATTTAATTATACTTTCCAAAAAAAAATACTAATAAGTGGAAATATAACCTTTTCCGCGAGTCTGTGGCAAAAAAGTCAACGAAACCAACAAAAGCCACCGAGTTCACTTTTTAGTGTTTTTGGTTTAAAAAAGTTCTTTAAGTATTTTAGTTTGGTATGATCACATAATTTTTATCGAGTAAGTATTCATTTTCCATTGTTATTAAATAAAAGATTAGTAGATCATCCATGTCATAGAGAAAAAAATATGTATTATAAACGAAAACTCATTTAACTACCTATTTAAGCAATATAAATAAAATTGATAATTATGATGGTCCCATTTTTTTTTTAAGTCGGTTAAAAATAGTGGTCTGCCGGTATCGGGAGCAGGGTCCAAGCTACCGATGGTAAGGGCTTCAGAGACAGGAACCTCCGCATGATGCGGGCCGTACCTGTCTAAGAGTACTTACTGCCTTCTAAGTCAGGCACTTGATCCAACCGCCTAAGGAGAGCTTCGACCGACAAGCGCGCCGCGTATTTATAGTATACATATGTTACTATAACATTGCACATGACGACAACCTCGTGTGCCAAGTCGAAATATTTTTGTTGTTACTCTTTCTCAGCTTTCACGAGGTTTTCGTCATGCAGCCCATGCAGGATGGTAACATCACACATTACGCGCTGATCGGTCTATCACCACTAAATCAGGCTTATTGGCGACAATAGTCCTGTCAGTTATGATAGACTGAGCCCAGTACAGCATGACATGGTCTTTCTCGATATCTGGGTCACGCACTTACTTGTAATATGGTACATTATACATAGTAGTTGTCATGACGAGCTCGTGGCTAAATAATAACAGCCGCTCAGGTCGATCTTCAGGTTAAGTTACGCTTGCCTAGGTTGGGCTGTGGATGGGTGTCGTCTAATGTCGGAGGACATTACATACAGCACACGTTGATAACTTTTGTTAACATTTTACGTTTTGTAAAGTAAGCTTATTGTCGGGCCTGGTTTAAGTAGTAGTAGTGTAAGTACAACAACATTGTAAAACCAAATGATTTTAAAAGAGAAACCATGGAGTTTCTTGCCGGTTCTTCTCCATAGGTAACGACCAACCCGAACCGTGCACCTTTCCTCGACGTTTTAAGTTCCCATAGACCTATGTGAAATAAAATATTTAGATTTTTGATTTTGAAGGCGGTAAATGTAGAACTTTGACATTCGTGAAAGGTAGTCATGTAGGTTGACAGTTTCTCAATACTGCGACAGCCAGCCTTAGCAACGGGTTTCGTATGCCAGTACTAACTGACTTGTGGTCTTGATTCTTGGAGGTCAGATAGGTAATCGTTCCATATTAAATACTATACTATACTTACTGCATCCGTGGTAAATTGAAAGCCGTCATACATAGTAGGGCAAAGAGAATAAGAATAATTTATTATTAAACCAGTGTTACAACATTTTTCTTAATCTAACATCATTACAAAAATCTGTAACGAGTTCTATGTAGACAAAATTAGAAAACAATGGTTCCCAAATTAGGCTGCGCCTGTATCCTTGGGGCCGGGAAAGGCAGATGATGATGCTAGCTAGCTTATAAAACTAGTTCAGTAGTAAGTAGTACCTACCTAAACAACAAACAGTAGATACTAATCCAGCAATATAAATGTAAAAGTAAAATTATGTACCTACGTCCTCTCTATGTTTGTTACTATTTCGCGATTAAATGGCTGATCGAATCGTAACGCATAAGCTGTATTATATCCAAGTTCGATCCTTTCAACAAGATGAGGAGAAGCTGCGATGATGTCAGCAGTCAGCACGGCTCGCGCCGCGCGCGGGTCATCGGCCTGACCTCGACTCTTGTCTGCCGTAACTGCCAAGTGCCAATAGTAACTAGCTCTGTTTAGTTGTTTCAAGAAAAAAAAACAACATTAATTAGGTTCGTTCATTTATGGTCTTAATATTACACAGCGTTCATATTATTTTTATAAGATCAAACCCATTCAGTCATCAATTCATCATGAATAAACTCCTTCATGCATTATGTATTATTTTTCTACATACATAAAGACGTGCTGTATGCCGCAATCTTTGTCCGTTTTTTGTTTGACGACAATATGTTGCTGAAGTGTTCGAGAATGTCGAATATGGTTTGAACTTCAAAGTCAGCTCAGGTATGCGTTACAACATCCCGCGGGCCGACTTGGGCAAATAAATACGACCGGTGCGGTGTATGGCGGGGCGAGACGAGGGACGAGGGCGCGGGGTGCGGCAGCTGCGCGCGCGCCCGTTTACAAACAGGCGCGCCTCACCAGCGCACCGCGTGTTAAGGTTTACTTAAAACCTTAAGGATTCGTCGCTCAATTTCTTGGAATGTTTTTAGGGTAAGGTGATTTGAGAGTAAGCTTTTGACTGAAAAAGTTAAACTATTTTTTAAAAGTTCATTTTAAAGTAATTAGAAAATACGAGAATATAGAAGAAACGGAATGTCGATTTCGTCAAAATGTTCGTGATATCGGTCTGAGCTGCAGCTGTCTCATTCGCACTCTACGGGCACTGTCAGAGCGCAGCGCGACGGCAAGAGTTTCCTCAACATCTCTATGGTTTCTTGGAATAAATACTTGTTTTCCAATTTTTGCAGCGCAGGCCCTGTCCCCTCTACCCTGCATCAAAAGTACGAAGTTATGAGTAAGTTACAATGTTAAATCTGTGCACAGCATGTTCATAAACCATTAAACTACGTGTCCACAGTCAGAACTGTGTTCATAGTTAGCTGCGCCACAGATTACTAAATATGGCTGCGCGCTTCGGTGACTTCGAGTAAAGCGCAGCTAGCGATTATAACATATTGAAAACTCCACAATATCGGATTCCTGTTAGGAAGACTCTAGTATAGAGCCATGTATGTCGTAAGCAGGGCGGCAGGTTAGAAGGGGGTCGGGGGCCGGGGGCGGAGAAGTTCGGCCGCTGTCCGCGTTTGTTTGTTAACCAGCGGCCGATGAACTTAGCACAAATGAACGTGTCTCCAGTCTCCACACGAACGTCGAACGCACACACAGAGCGATGCGATAAGTGGCTGCATCTGACGCAACTCCCGTAAGGACACTGTTCGTCAAGTCGGTCACTTTCTTCTTATCGCACAAGACTTAACTTCTGGACAGGCACAGTTCTACAGCAATACTTTTTATTTTAATGGTGTGCCAAATGTTGTATCGAAATCCGTTCAGCCGTTTAAGCCTTGAAGTAAGAGACGTGGAAAAAAATACTTTGGAATTTTTAATATTAGAATGAAATTCGTCAGCTGAGAGCTAAATCAAGAAACAGAATGTGCAACACTTCACGTGCTCAGAGATTATGCGGCTATAGACTGTGGTGCTTGGTTCAATGTCACGGATTACTTTGTATAGCAGAGACCTTGGCACCATCCTATAGCATTAAACATTAAGTAAAAAAAATATGGTAAAATAAGGAAGTCAGAAACTTTCTACACAATAATTTATATTGCGCTATCTATGTTCCGCCATTATGCATACAATTTTTTTCTCAAATTAAGTACCTACATTAAGTTAAATTATATAAAGTGATTAACAAACTGACGAGTGTGATACGTGACTTAGAAAAGTGTAACACCGAATAACACGTCCCCGTAAGTTTACGAATACGAAACACTTAACAACGAATGCACGCTACCACGAAAAACTAACCGTCCGGCTCTGGTTCAGGCTATGGTCCGGAGCGAGAGGGAATGGGAAGCGGTCACCTCCTTCTGCGAAGCAGTAATGCCAGCAAAGGAGGTGGCCGGGTGTTTGAGGGAGAAAACATCTAGCCAACCCAGCCGCCGCGAGACGACTCCCGGCCACCGTAGATGCGGGCCTGTGATCCGTCCGTCGATTCACGACAGGCCGTGTCGACGGCGCGTTCACGCGCGCCTCATAGAGATGTCAGCAAAGCAGAGGAGCTTGCCAGAGCCTCCGCCTGCCAGGGTTGCGGGTTGTTCGAAAGAGATACCGCGGCCCCGGAACGTAAAGGGCAATAGAAGGAACATGTTTGGGTTATTAGTCAGTAAAAGTCTGACATGCCCCCCCGCTCCGCCCAGAGCGGGGGAAGTCATTTGGTGATTTCCCACCCGAGTAAAAAAAAGGGTAGCCAATTGGTTCCAAATTGAGATGCTCGCGACTTGAGAAGCTCAAAAAATAAGCAATAAATTCTCTAATTTTTGTTGGACAGGAGCTAGAGCAGGAGGATGATTGTTACATGAATAAAGACTTTTTACGATGACTTTTAGAGGTTTTGTTATTCGAGATCACCTTGTTACGGTGTTCAGTTTTTCGTGGCAGCGTGCATTCGTTGTTAAGTGTTTCGTATTCGTAAAGTTACGGGGACGTGTTATTCGATGTTACACGTATCACACTCCAAAATGACAATTATTACATTAGATTTTATAAAATATCAGTTAGATGTCTATATTAATAATACATGCACAAATAGTTACCTAGTCATCTCAAAACAAATAATAATTAAAAGCAAGAATAAATCAATAAAATGTCAACATTCTAAAAGTTTTTCATTTAGAAATTCGCTAACTGTATAAATACACTTTGTCAATCAACCATGTGATTGTCTGTTTTTAAATTCATTGAGGCTTTTGCACTCATTTATTAGTTTTGGCAACTTATTGTACAGTCTGGGTGCCGATGCCGTTGCAAATAAACTTTTATACCTAGGTACATAAATTTTGTTTTTGTTTTTGAAAATTTTAATAGGTTTATATGTATTTAGGACATATTGTTTTTGTCAAAAATGCAGAATTCATAAATACAAAGGGATGGAACCGTCAATATTTTGGAGGTTTTAAAAAATTGCTTGCAAGATCTGTACAATTTGTTTATTATAGGTACATAGTATGACACTTGTGCCTGTCCCCTTTCTACCAAATATACTAGTAAAAACAAAATAAGGGCCACTTGTGAATTTTAACTTCCAGACTGATTAACTTATTTTCATGCGTTTTTAAACAACATGTATTTTGTGTAGTACCTATTTCCTGAAGTCACAGACGACAGACATTCCGAGGAATTAGGTGAGGGGTCAAGTGGCAGTGCGCTGACAGCGGGCAGCGGGCAGCGCGCAGTCGGCAGCTGCCGTCGCCGCGCCTAACTGGATTCAGCGCCTCTCAGGGTGTTCTCACTATTTTATCAACTTAGCTATAGCTTGTTTGAGTTGAGCACGTCCAGAATCCGGGGTTATAAAGAATAATCCTTGTCTTTTCGCTACTATGTTGGGATCGGCTTACAACCTAGCCGGATGCAGGTGAACCATAGTTATTAAAAATAGCACAAGTCAAACTTTTTACAAAACTCCTGTTGTGTCATTCTAATTCTTTAATAAAATGCAACTAGTTTCTGTAGGCCTTTAAACTGACATGCTTACTAACATTATTATTAAAACTTGAAACGAGATAATAACGATGTTTGTTATTTGTTTCGAGTTACGAGTTAACATGGTAAATCCCGTTTTAATTATAGTTTCTGTAGATTTTGGAGCACAAGCACAATTTACTTACTTTATGAGAGGACAAGGCGACGAAAAGAAAAAGTTCAAGGCTAGAGAACGACGTCCCGGATGGCGCTAAGGGTGCCGTGCTGTCGACTAAATGCGCGAGCCCGGCACAAGATGGCGCGCGCAGGCTCGTTCGTGAATAAAGTTACTGTTACGGCGGAAAAAACACTACGAGGCTACGCACGTGCGTCAAGCTTCGCTTTACAAGAAAGTGTATGTAATTGTGTCCATTGCAACCCGCGGACACGCTACGTCATCGGTGGACGCGTGGCTTGCTTATGGCGCTCACGTAGCTCAACGCTGTCAACGCCATGCTCACTGTACAAGCACTAGGTACAGTTGTACACAGTCGTGAGTTAATATTCGTGTATGATAATAAGCGTGTCGTGCAGTAGAGCGTAGAGCCACGTTGTCAAACACATGCAGCTAAAACCCGCCGCGTGTCCGTACACAGCATGCAGCGGTCAGCGGTGGGTTCCGCCTTCCGCATTTATTGACACAGTTTTGCAGGTAGGATATAGGTCACCATTTTAGTCATTTTATTATAAGCTCACGTGTTTTAAATTATCAGCGTTGAGTCGATTACACATAAATGCAGGATGTGTCATTACATTCGAGCTACACTACATGGTATCTTGTGGATAAGCTCAGTACAGTCATGTCCTTAGAGATAGCTGTTAGTGAGAATTGTAAAGCTAGCCATAACTACAGGTAGGTACATAAAATGGCAAAGTAATTGACTCTTCTTTTTCTCTTGCGAAAACTTAAAATCTGTAGAAGAAATAATAAATCTACTTTCTTTGATTTTAAAAATTTCCTCCCAAGTGCAAGACGATCGCGCTCGGAGTACCAGACTGGGAACTGGGAGTTCCGTAAAAACATGACACAAAAACACTAAGTACATTTCTTGTTATGGTTTCTTTAATTATTATTTTTTAAGTATTGTTACAGCCCTTACCTGAGATTTCGTTCGCTTCATAGAGCAGTTGTATTCTAATGATGTATGTATGTCATGTCATGACACTTGCTAAACACTTGAGGAATATGGACATAATGCAATATTGCTCACTCATCTCCCTAAGTTATTAGCGTCATAATAATGGCCTATGTCCTTCCCAAGTTAAAAGTTGAAATGCAAGTTGAAATCTATCTCTTTGCCAAATTTAATTAGGATGTTACTTTAAATACGTTTATGACATTCGTGCTTTAAATGAATAATTGATATGCCCGTATTAGTAGTGAGGTATCTAGAAATGTCGCAATAACGGCTTTCCCTTGCTATGTAACCTCCACGCTAAGATATGGTATTATCATGTTAGGTCGTTGTGTGGAGATTGATCAAGCATTCGTTATCCAATAAAAGTGTTTAAAGAGCTATATTTGGGTTGAAGCAAATAGATTCATGTCGTCCCTCATTTAGAAAATATGTAATACGAACTCTACCATGTATACTAAGCTTTTGTGTTTTTCAGCAAGCGACAAGCTACTATGCCCCTCGATCTATGAATGCTAATAAGTTGTTTCAACCGAGGCCGAATCTCACATTTACAGGTAACAACGGCTATAAAATTGTTCAACAAAATACCGAATTCCATAAAAAAAAACCTACCATTGACTAGATTTTAAAGTCATTTGTCGATGTTTTTAACTGAAAAATGCTTTTATACTTGTATTACATGAGTTTTTAGATGAATAAATTGTAAGTTTTGTAAATTCCACAGTCGTTTTAAATTATTGTGTACTTATTTTATTTATAAATATCGTATCTCTCCCATTTATTGTCTTTTTATAATTGAGAATTACGATTAACAACTGTGCTTTATTTACGCAAATTAATGTTTTATTGATTTTTAACATATTCTACACTATGTAACCTAAACGTGTGTTTGTTTAGAATCAAAATTGATTCTAGTTGGGAACTTTGTCATTGCGTTCAATTCAAGGATAATTTTAAGGCGTTAAGGGGCCGAGTACAGCAAAGAGGATTTTTTTTGTCATTAATCACTATGCGCCTATGATTTAATTTGCTTTTCGGGAAAAAGCTAATTATAAACATAAGAAATTCAAATAAATGACAATTTGATGTAAAAAGCAAGATATTTTACAAATAATCGTTTTTTTTTTTTATAAACATAACTTTCATAATATGAAGAGGGCCCTAAAACCGTGCGCCTTCTTTCTGTAAAAAAACAGCCGGATTTAGGGCTTTGAACAGCTGTTTGCTGTTAAGTGCACAGACTCCTTACTTAATATTATAAAAGCGAAATTGAGTTTGTTTGTTACGTCTTCACGCCTACTTGGCTAAACCGAATTTGATGAATTTTAGTACAGAGATAGTTGGGACCCTGGAGACGGACATAGGCTAACTTTTCTTTTTTAAGTGAGAAATGAGGGAGAAAGAGGGACGAGAAGGGAAAACTTAGCTATGCTATTACAATAGATAAGGCGCTAAGGCAAAAAGTACAAGTAGTAGGTACCTGCAAATCAGGAAAGGGGGAACTGTGTTACTCCGAATTAAACGCGAGCGAAGCCGCGGGCAAAAGCTAGTACATAAAGTACTTAAAAAGCACAAGTTCTTAAGGGAAAGATTAATAAAACAATGGTTATCAGATCAGAACGTTGGGTCACAAAAGGGATGAATGAAAGGTACACGTGTGCACGTGTCTGACACGAGAATGAATAAAGTAAGAAACGAGTAGCGAGGCAATCGATTAGCTCGGTATGTGCATGTGATGCGGACGATTGACGGATGTGTCGTCAGGAGTATTTGGGTATGAATGTGGATGGCTATAAGAGTTGAGGGAAGACCAAAGATACGGTGTGAAGGATGATATGCCTAGAAAAGAGTTGTCTGGTGAGTTCACGAGTAAAAGACTAGTAAGGAAGAAGAGCATAAGCTGCACCAAACAAAAATAATTTGGGATAGAAGCAGGAAAATGCTGACGATCCTTATAAAAGAAATCACAATCAAGAGGACATCGCTCACCCTAGAGCGGTGTCCTCTTAGATCGTCATTATTTTCCTGAAATACAATTATTATTCATAAACAGAATTATTCAGATGATCGTTTTTTTTTTATCCAAGGTGTGTCGTGGACCGCCTGCAGTAGTTCATGAAATAGTAGTCGTCTTACGCATGCGCAGGTCATCCTCAACTATGTACTTGGCCCGACTCAATATAACAACAAGCATTACGAACAGCTGCGGACACACTGTTGTGAAGCCATCGCGTCGCCCCGTCACTTTATTGCTGAACATGATTTTTTTGTTTGAGCAAGCATGTGTATTATTGTAATAACATTTACAGCGTACATTCATCATAGCGGTATGTCTCGTGTCACTTACAATTCGCAAATTATCTGACAAACTATGACTAATCTCCATCACATTAATCATGACCTAAATGATGTCAATTCTGTTACAAGAGAATAAGCCTAAATACCTATTTAACATTAAGTTTTTGTCGAGTTGTTTTCATGTTGTATGGGATGGGATGGGCCATACAACACGAAAACAACTAGCGTATGGCTCACAAATTAGCGACGGAACTGACAATTCGTGAAGTGAAGTCAATAATAAAGCGTTATCTGGAACTGATTTCAAGAATTGAATGATAAACAGTGAATAGTGTTCTCTTATATACGTAAATACCACAGTTGATTTTTAAGAAATGTTCAAACTATAACAAAGCATTAGCAATGATGCTAGTGGGGTGGGACAGCTCACTTAGCCTGTAGCTATTGTTACAAATTCATCGCCCACCACCAATTGTCTCGCACCTTTTAAACATTTACGAATCAGCTAATTGTGTACCTAACTTAGAAAAAAATATGAAGTTATGTAGCTATTCCACCAGCATCTCCTATTTTCGTGATTATTTTTATTTGGCAGAAGAAGCTCGCGCGGTGGTTCGATATTTAAATTTTATTTACTGGGGTGCGTACTTTATGAGTTTTCGTCTAAATAATACCTCTCGCTCTGACTCGTCTCTTACACTCATCTCATTCATGTTCTATGGGATTCTTGCTGGCCAGCCCATAACCGTAATACCGACTTGGCTCATGTATTACTTTACAATAACCGCCGAATGAGCACTGGCATTGTCCTGCATTAAAATTAACTTTTTACCAAAACGAGGTCCAGATTCAAAAGTAAGTTCTGTTTTCCAATCTGAACTTATCGCTCCCCAAACCGCCACTAGGCGCGGTAAGAAGCTAATCTTTAGGTATTCGCGGAGGTTTGTTTCTTATTGTGTCAGACCGTGCCCATTCTGCAGCTAGCCTCAGACTGGGCACGGTCTGACACAATTATACGACAGTATAGATACATAGAAATAGAAACAATAGAAATAAGGTCGAAATGCCGCCAAAATGTAAGTCATTTTGCAGAACTTTTAATTGAATATTTAAAAAATACAGTTCCGTGTTTTAAAAGTTTAAGATGTCTTTAGTCTATGAAATTACGTTTGTTTCTTAA
This sequence comes from Ochropleura leucogaster, assembly GCA_958449745.1. NCBI lineage: Eukaryota > Metazoa > Arthropoda > Insecta > Lepidoptera > Noctuidae > Ochropleura > Ochropleura leucogaster. The sequence goes on from OY288206.1 coordinate 180,969, forward strand.
AGAAAGTGACACAATATAGGTACAGGTCACCTTGCCCAGACGTGATCCGATATCTACCCGATCCTGGACGGCGAGTTACCATACCAGTCTCTCAATAACACCTCCTCCTCCTCTCAAACCCACGATATGAACGGCTTCCGTGGCCGAGGTGTCCATATTCGTTAGGATAAAATCTCATCGGTAGGATGTCTTTTTATTAAAAACGATCTTTTTGCACAAAAATAATTATTAATAAATGCAGTGATTTCAATGGAATACCTACTCATTGAAAACAATCTCTACGTTCTTTTATTGGATGATTCGAGTGTTTTTTTATGTTTGTTACCTGATTTCTGCGTAAATTTTGGCCGATTTTTAACCGACGAAAAAAAAAGAGGAGGTTCTCAATTCGACATGTATATAATATTTTACAAAACTTTTTACTCAGACGTGCGATTTAAAAAAATCTTTTTTTATTGGAAAGAGTATGTTTCAAAGTTAGTCCCATTTAATTTGAAAAAAAAATCGGTCCCTAAGGGTGCGAAAATAAGTCTAGTCAGTAACTAAATATTCAATTGTGAACTGATGCTGTTTAAATTTGACAAATATATAGTACCTATGTAGTTTTGATGACAATTCGACATTATAAAGATCTGATGATGGACGATGGAGACGGAAAACACTTGCAACTTGCTAGAGGTGCTCAACAGTTTAAAGTAGCGATATATCGTGTTACAACTCATTTCATGCACGTTGAAGAGAACTTTAGAACTTGCTGGAGGATGGCGCTGTCATTGAAGGTCTGACGATGGAGACGGAATGCAATTGCAAGAGGGCCCCATGGATTTACAGCAGCTATTCTGTGTTTGGGCTCCTTTTATTCACCTTAAAGAGAACTTTGAGCCAAGCTGGAAAATGACTGTCACGGATGATCAAGCGATGGAGACGGAAGGTATTTGCAAGATGTTCTCAACAGTTTACAGCAGCTATATCGTGTTCGGACTCATTTCATGCATCTTGACGAGATCTTTACAGCTAGTTGGAGAATTACGTTCATAGAAAGTCTGATGATGGAGACAGAAGGTATTTCCTAGACGTTGTCAATTGCTTACAGCAACTGTATTGTGTTTAGGCTCATTTCATGTACCTCGATGAGAACTGTTGACCTTGTTGGATTATGATTTTCATCATTTCATCGAAGCTCTGGCGGTGCAAACGAAAGACAGTTACAAGAGCTCCCCAACAGTATAAAGCCACGTGGGCTCATTTATTGATCACTTTAGACCTTATTGGGTTCAGGGTGCCATCTACCCTGGCCCTGGTTCAGTCCGTGGTCCAAAGCGAGAGGGAATGGGAAGCGGTTACCTCCTTAAAGAGATGTCAACAAAGCAGAGAGGCTTGCCAGGGCCACCGCCTGCTGGGGTGGCGAGTTGTTCGAAAGAGCACGGTATCTCTTTCGAAGAACTCGCAACCCCGGAACATATAGGACAATACAAGGAACATGGGTGGGTTTTTGTCAGTACAAGTCTGACACTCCCCGAAAGTTATTTAATGATTACCAGCATTGACTGACGGATGTCCTTATTTGAAAAAATATATTAAGTGTGTTTTAGAGATTTAGGCAACAATTAAATTTCTGAATGTGTGCAGGGCATAATTAATCTTTCAGACTCTGCATTTCAGTCAGCGCGCTCATCATACAGTTAGATTAACACCTTATTTAGTTGTAAATCTGATAATGTTGCTAAAACTTTCAGTCCCAGGTCAATTCTTGCTTTATCAAGGGCCGACAATTGCAGTTTATGTACCGTGACGACGGCAACATAATGCGTTCAATAACATTTTGAGTACTTATTCTTTTAGAAACTGCAATCAATAGAGATCCAGCATCACCCATCGCTTTCACTCTATGTCCTTTGCTTTCATGGGCACCACAATTCTTCAGATTATTTGGTAGGTACACCAATATTGGTGATATCTATCGAAACACACGCGTTGTTGTTTTGAAGTCATGGTAGTCATCTTAGCACTCGTCAACCTGTTTGACGGTGGAGAACATTCTTATCGGAGCATCATCCTCGAGTCGAGTTAAGCAACATAAATTTGCTGCTATATAAAACCAAAAAGAGATAAATAAAAACTTTTTAACAAAAAATTGAACCGACGAAAAGTGAAAAATAAAACCCTTTTAGTCTAGCTAAGCTCCAAAGTTAAAGTAGGTATGAGATGAATTTTGAGGCGGCGCCAACATACAATGATCGACGATCAATAAAGCTATCAATATTTCCCATTTCACGTTATTAGTTTGCTTGCTTGTTTGGCGCCGACTTGAATTTAATCTCATACTTTAACTTTGGAGCTTAGCTAGACTAAAAGATTTTTATTTTTCACTTTTCGTCGGTTCCATTTTTTGCTAAAAAGTTTTTTTTTAAATGCATATTCGATAAGGATTTGTGTGAGATAGGTATAGGATACCATCAAACCGAAACTTAAAAAGCAGAAACAAAAGATCGATGACGTAAACAAGACACCGACAGTCATTAGTGTTATTTTGTAAGTCAAGCCACCGACTTCCGACAGTAAACTTATTTTTCAATTTTCAGTGTTTTTTTTAAGGTCGCTACTGCTCGAGATATAATAGGTACCTACCTATGTAGGAAGGCACATACAATGCGTGTGGTAGCCACTTGTAGTTGAACCTAGATCAATGAGCCCACTTGACATTGTGTGGCCTTCAGTTATCTTTAGACTAAAAATGATTACTATTGGATCTACTTCGTGAGTTTCATTTGAATGATATCTTAGCTAGGCAAATAGCAGATACTAATGTATCATTGGGTTCGACCTGCTTAAATGAATGTAACTTGTATACCTTAGTACGAATCGCAGTCGGTGTTTTGCTCACAACACAAGGGACGCACAAGCAACTGAATAAAACATTCCCTAGACGGATATTGTCGAAAAAGACTGCGTTTGTTTTGATTTTATTGGTACCTACATTATAGCTAAGGTGTCAAGTTTGGTTTGGTCTGTGCTCTCTACAGTGAGTTAAGATTTGACAGACACATCTCACACATCATTGTAGAGCGAACGATCATAATGTGCTAAGCCTAACACAAAATAATTGATTTGGGGCCAACTTATTTCATTTGGTTGAACTTAAACTTAACTGGGATGAGTGTTTTTCCTGTAGTATTACACAATTTAAACACACTTTTGTGTTTGTAGTCCTATGAAAGCCAGAATGCTTTCGTAACTAATGAAGTGTACTAGATAGTACACAGTTGCATGACACGAGTGTCACTTGACAGGAACAGTCAAGGCATTCATCATCGATTGAGTTCTGAGTAGGTAACGTGATGTTTCTACAGCCTAACGGTTTAACAGAACACGATATCTTCAAAGGATTCATGCAGACAGTCACTTCTCACCTTTACAAGAGTTTTGTTTGAAATCCCAGTGTGTCAGACAGTATGCACACCGCACTGGTGTGTCGGACAGTATGCACACCGCGCTGGTGTGTCGGGACTCGTTTAGAAAGCACTCAGCCACACAGACACTGTCGGCACTCTGACGCCGGCCTCGCACACGAGGTGAACCGGCTGCACCACTATACACTGCACACTAGTTACACTGACTGAGATCGCTCAGAAGCTCCTTAACAGCACTCGTTCACTGATTATTTGTTTCAAGTTTCACAAGTAATGCTTCGCGTGAGTCGCGCGATTGTACGTAGAGGTGTGCGGGGAGAGGACGCGAGAGCGGGCGACACGTAGAACGTGCGATGTGGGGCGCCGTCGTCGGCTGACTGGCCGGACTGCATCGCTGAGCTGTTGGAAAGACCGGTTGGCGGCCGGAGCATAGGGCGCGGGGGGCGCGGCGCAGACCCGGCGGCAGGGCGGCGCGGGGCGGGTAGGGGGGGGGGGGGCACACAGGCGCTCTCTCCGCACACGCAGCTTGCCCTATAAACTTGCTTTCTGCCTGCTCTCATATCGTGAGTAGGCTGGCTGACTAGCTCTTCGTGCAGTTTTGTGAAAGGCAAATCATTCGCATAGCCGAGGTTGCACTTCGATGGCTATCGGTGTACCGCTGCGTGGCGGGTGTATCCAGTCGAATGGTTTGCGGAACCGACTGTTCACTAAATTTAGTAAGATAGGTTCCCTATGTATGTACTTACATAGGTACTCGGTATCTAATTCAATGTTGGCCAAGCTTAAAGTTTTTTACGGGCTGTGTTCGGCCAGCCGGCAGTAGGCAGTAGGTGTAGTCCCGTAGCGCTGCTTGAAGCCGTGTGGCTGCAGGCAACACTTGAAAGCTCATCCCTTAATAAACTCGATTACGCGACACTGTAGGCGCTAGTACCTACTGCTATTCATCTTGACTGTGCTGTAGGTATTTATTGGATAATAGGTACGTATTTATATCAGTACATAGTACAAAAAAGTCGCTTTTCGCTGTTTGTCTGACCCTACGTACCTATGCTTAGATCTTTAAAACTAACGCAACGGATTTGGCTGCGGTTTTTTATTAACAGATAGGTAGAGTGCCTCAAGAGGAAGGTATAAACCTATGTAGTATTTAATATATTAGTATTCTAGCAGTAGGTATCTACATTGCACCTCCCATTGCACACGTGCAATGTAGATACCAACCTTTACCTACCTTTGGTGCTTTGGACATAGACCTTTGTACCTACCTGCACAAGAAACATTTCCGGTCGCTGTAGAAAGCATCACGAATTCAATCACACATCGTATCTAGAGACAACAGAGTTGCGGAAGTTTAAGAGCTCACATCACCGCCATTGTCACCATTTAGTGGTTGATAGAATGTTAGTCTCCGCACTGTCTACTGCAGTGGTATGGTAGGCTCTTTGTACTTAGTGCACAAGATAAGCGCTACACACAACAATCTAGCTCATAGCTCAAAGAATCAGCAAGCTGAAGTGGCAGTGGGCTGGCCATATCTGACGAAGAACCGACAACCGTTGGGGTAAACGTGTTCTTGAGTGGAGACCGCGACTCGGCAAGCGTAGTGTAGGACGCCCTCCGACCAGGTGGGATGACGATCTAAGAAAGACTCCAGGCAGATGCTGGATGCGGCAAGCTGAAGACAGGGCGCTATGGCGCTCATTAGGGGAGGGCTATGTCCAGCAGTGGACTAATATAGCCTGATGATGATGATGACAACAACAATCTAGTAGGTACATTCAACCGGGTGTCCGTTCGTCTCTGGTTTAGAATAAAGAAATATTTTAAATTTTAATTATCTATGCAGAAACATACATAATTTGACGACACGGTTGGCGCAGTGCCGCAGACTGCCGTGCTGCGTGTCGCGGGTTCGATCTCCGCACGGTACAAATATTTACATGTCCTACAGATATTTGTTCCGCGTCTAGCTGTTTGTGTATGTGAGTTTAAATGTTTGTGAACGCACCCACGATACAGAAGAAATTCTTAGTGTGGGGCAACGTTTTTTAAATAAGAAACAAAAAAACATAAAAATAAAATTATTTTGGCTGCCACTGCTGCAACTGCTGCTATACTCAATTGAAAAAGTCGAATAACTTTTTCAAATAAATGGACTAAGGACTTTGCTGCAGAAACTGACTCAAAGATAACATCATGAATTCATGACAATATAAAGTAATTAGATAGACCGGTACCTGTAATTGTGTAAATACGACGGCACACGGCACGGTTGGCGCAGTGGCTGAGCGATTGAGATGCTGCGCTGCGTGTTGCGGGTTAGGACCCCGCACGGAACAAATATTTGTATGACCTACAGGTAGTTGTTTCGGGTCGGGCAAGGATATATTTGTTTTTTTTAAAGGTTTAGTGATTCAATAAAGCGGCTGATACTTTATTTCTAGTTAGGTCGTGTATAAGACGACCGCCTTAAAACATGAATACACGAAAAGCTGCACGGATGAGTTCATATCAATGAGATACTTTTTAACAAAAAATTGAACCGACGAAAAGTGAAAAATAATAACCTTTTAGTCTAGCTAAGCTCCAAAGTTAAAGTATAAGATTAATTTCAAGTCGGCGCCAAACAAGCAAGCAAACTAATAACGTGAAACGGGAAATATTGATAGCTTTATTGATCGTCGATCATTGTATGTTGGCGCCGCCTCAAAATTCATCTCATACCTACTTTAACTTTGGAGCTTAGCTAGACTAAAAGGGTTTTATTTTTCACTTTTCGTCGGTTCAATTTTTTGTTAAAAAGTTTTTATTTATCTCTTTTTGGTTTTATATAGCAGCAAATTTATGTTGCTTAACTCGACTCGAGGATGATGCTCCGATAAGAATGTTCTCCACCGTCAAACAGGTTGACGAGTGCTAAGATGACTACCATGACTTCAAAACAACAACGCGTCTTTGGATACGGAGGTATCCAAATACGCAGAAATCAGGTAACAAACATAGAAAAAACACTCGAATCATCCAATAAAAGAACGTAGAGATTGTTTTCAATGAGTAGGTATTCCATTGAAATCACTGCATTTATTAATAATTATTTTTCAACTCATGAAGAGTTGAAGATGAAGAGTCTCTGATGTTAAGTCAAATCGAAAGGTGCCATGGATCTGATAAAAATCACGAGTAAGAAGAACTTCAAGAGGAACGGAACCTACGGGGCGACGCACTCTGATAACACCACGGACGATCGGTGATAAGATTCCGATTACTTGCGAGTGGCGAGCACGCACCACGTTTTGTGGCGAGTGCTCGGTAAACACCGCGGGTCTGGGATTGAGCGCATCGCGACAATTATCGGCGAGCGCCGCCACCGCGCCTCCTGTAGCGATAACGAAACGATTGCCCCCTAATAACACACACACCAACAACTTCAACTAATATTAGAGTTCGATGAATGTTTACTGCGTGGCCTCATTCAAAATACTTAGGAGTGCTTTGATAATTTTTATCATAATCATACTTCGTTCGATCTTCACATAACATTTTCGAAATAATTTTTTTCTGTAATTTTGTATTTTAAAAACACTTTTAAAAGTTGCACTAGGTAATGTTTTAAAAATAGACGTGGTTTGTGTTTTTTAACTACTAGAAGAAACAACCAAACCAAAGTCAAAGGTTAGGGTCTATTTTAAAGTCCAGTCATAATCATGGTAAAGTTACATGAGGACCTTGCCAGTTGGTCTCTGAGATGGTGTTTTGAGGAGAGAACCACACAGACTTGAATAGGTTGGGCGTGTGTAACATATCCGTGTAGAAATTATATCAGGCAGTTCAGTAAACAGACTGAAAGCCAGCTCTCTGTAATGCATGGGAACAATCTGAACACATCTGTGACATGTGGTCGCGAAAAACACACAAGAACTCTGCTTGCTAGTACAAACTACAAACCTGTTAAAGGAAAGGTAGAAAGGAAAGGTAGGGTACTAAAGTAATTCGGTAAGGATAACAATAGGTAGGGCTAAATCCTGTATCGACACGACTGAGTGGAGTGACGAGTTTGCCACTCCAGTGTGGGACAGAGGTGAACTAATAACTTTACTCAGAAACAGTTATAAAACTATAAAGTTGAAACAAAAAGTCGAAGTTTTATTAACTAATGATGGTTGATCATTAAATGCCGCAGCCGCACATCGTCTTACACTTATGCTATCGTTATGAAGACGGCCTCATCACTGGGATTTGCGTGCACGAGGTACATCGACGGGTTAAAGTCAACAGCTGTTCCTCGTGTTGGTATGTGCTCGTCAATGTATTCGTTAATTCAGGCGCTCGAGTCACCCGACACTGATGGAACTTTCCGCTGAAGCTTTACAAGCACGAACTCGAAGAAGGCACTGTTCGAGAAGAGTCGCGCGCCAAAAGATTCGTGGCAGTTGATTCATGATTGTTTTAATCTTCACGCAACATAATAATAATCCACGTCTGTTGAATATCGTGGGTGTGCGGTGTGGGTGCTACCCACCCATCCGGTGTACCTACTTAACCTATGCAAGCGTCGCATTGGCTGTTGTGTATACTACATGCCAGCCTAGTTAAGTATACTAATATAAGACATTGAGTAACCTCACCGAGCGATTCTCCTCGGAGCATTCATTAAATAAAACCACGCGTACCGTTAATAGCAAGCGACACAATATTTTGGGCAAGTCAATCAAAACGGATTGCATCTTATTTGAAAAAAGAACAAAGGCGAGTGGGAGCCCGTTTGACATATAACTTCAAAGGCTCTTTTATTCGATTTGCCCAATAATCATTGAGGAAAAATTGCAATGCTATTTGCAATGTTGAGCAGAGTGTGGGCTATTATTTTGTTATTTATTCACGTTTCTTCTTAAGCGCAATACACACTGAACCCACCGCGGGGCGCCGACATATGTCGGCAACTCTTTGCCGCTCTGACCGATCCACCACCATTATATATATCAAGTTTATGAGCCACAATACGGTATTACACCCATTTTTAAAAAGTATCTCATTTTGATCCTAGGGTCCTATTAAACCACCAAAAAAAAACAAAAAAAAATATTCAAACGATAAGTGCCTTAGAACTGCATTTCAATTTTACAATTTCTATTTTCGCGCGTAAAATCACAAAAACGCTTGACGCCATGTTACTCTGTGGTCATGACGTCAGTTGGTCATGTAAACAAGTGCGCTGTTATTAGTCTTTCTGTTTAGTTGTATTTTTCACTATAGTTTATGGTATTATTATATGGTAGTATTTATTTCTTCCATGGTATGATTACTATTATTTCAATAAAAATTAAAATGTAAAGTTTTGAAATACAAAAATAGTAATAGTTGCTCAGTTGACAGTTGTCACTTTTTGTTTTCATGACCATATGACGTAATAATCATGGCGGACACTGTTTCGCTTAGTAAAACAACAGACTAAAAAAAGTGAAAACTTTGAAATCAATTTAAAAATTTATTTAGTTATTTTATTAACTAAATTTAACATTTTCCGACTGCTTGTTGCCTAAGCTATCTGAATTGTATATTTTTAGAATTTCTTTCATATAAGTAGAGTAAAATACCCTATTGTCCTGTCAGTGATGATAGACTGATCCCAGTACAGCGTGACACGGTCTTTCTCGAGAACCGGGTCGGGCACATACTTGTAGTAGGTACGGCACCTCAGATTACACAAGTTTATATTTCGAGGCAAGTTGTTGGTTCTGCTTGTGCAAGTACTCGCCGTTAGGCAGACGCGAGACGTGAACAACCCAATAGTTTTTATGCCATGTTCTTTCTTTTCCGTGTGGTTAGTGCCTAACCAATCCTACTTACTATATACTACTACTATATGCTTTTGCCCACGGCTTCACTCGCGGTAAATTCGGGGTGACACAGTTCCCCTTTCCTGATTTACAGGTACCTTCCTGCTACCTTTAGTTTTTGCCAAGGGCAGGGCGTTTTTGTGGGACTGTCACTTGTAATCTGACGTTCAAAAAGTGCTGATTATCAGCCTAATTTGAATAAATGACTTTTGATTTTGATTTTGCCCTTGCGCTTAATTTATTGTAATAGCAATGCTAAGTTTTCCCTTTACTTCCCTCTTTCTCCCTCATATCTCAATCTTTTTTTAAAAGAGCCTATGCCCGTCTCCATGGTCCCAACTATATCTGTACCAAAATGCATCACATTCGATTTAGCCATTTAGGCTTGAAGACGTAACAAACAAACAAACTTACTTTCGCTTTTATAATATTAGTAAGTAAGGAAGTAAGGATTAATATTATAAATGCAAATATTTGTGAGGATGTATGGATGTTTGTGACTCGTTTACGTCAAAACGGCTGAATGGATCATTATGAAATTTGGCACAGAGGTAGATTATAGCCTGGAACTTTTGTTTCGATATCACATCACACAAACGAAGCCGCGGGCGCCAGCTAGTAAATAATAAATCGATGAACAGGAATAAATTCAAATGACGTTTATGAGCGTGTTCTGCGGCACCGTGATGTTTTATTTTTCTACTAGCTTTCGCCCGCGGCTTCGCCCGCGTTAAATTTGGTTTAACACAGTTCCCCTTGCGTTTATTGATTTGTAATAGCAACGCTAAGTTTTCCCTTCTCTTCCCTCTTTCTCCCTCACATCCCACTTTTTCCAAAAAAATATTAGCCTATGTCCGGCTTCTGGTTCCCTACTATCTCTGTACCAAAATTCATCCAAATCGGTTCAGCCATTAAAGCGTGAAGAGGTAACAAACAAACAAACAAACAAACTCACTTTCGCTTTTATAATATTAGTAAGGATTAAAGTAAGGATGTACCATCGACTAAACTACTGACGTATCTACATGTTTAATATCAGTTTTATCTACTGCAATTATACTTTTTTTGTTTAAATACAATAATAAAATCAAAATTGTATGTATAATTTACGTAAAAACCAAAATTATCCATTTTACAAATGTAATTTAAATTTTTGGTTATTACGTGTTTCGTACGCGACAAAGACAATGGATTTGCGCTTTTGAAAAAAAAAACTCACTCAGTGAGAAAACCACATACATAATACACAAGTACCTAAATATGTTCTGAGGACAAATTTTCGGTTTCCCCAAAAAGGTCGCAGAATCGTAGTCAGAATGCAGACGATAAAAAACCTACATCGGGCCCATAAAGAGCCCGGTAAAAGCATCTATGAAGCTCCTTGACTTGCCATACTTCCTCGAGGTCATCAGAAGTAACTTCTACAGGTTTGCGCCAATTCTCTTTATTTTATTAATAACACTTCATGCACAAGTAAAAAAAAAACATTATACAATGGCGGACTTAAAGTCTTGTGCATTTTCTACCTGTCAACATTTCTGTCAGGCTTTAGTCGTGGATAATAATAATATAGGCTTATTTAATTATTTCGTACATTTATTTATTTTTACATACACATAATTACATTTTTAAATATTTCTAAAAATCATAAAAAAAACATTTAAAAATATAAAAATAGTAGCCCACCGGTATCGGGAACAGGGTCCAAGCTACCGGCGGTCAGGGCTCCAGAGAAAGGAACCTCCTAACAATACGAGCCGTGTCCAGGAGTACCGCTTTCTGTATCAAGCCCTTGATCCAGCTGCCTAACGAGAGCCTCCTCAGGTATTGGTCGAGGCTCTTGGCAATTAAGCCATTGGCAGATACGACTATCGGCACAATGATCGCTGAGTCCATATCCCACATGTCGACAACCTCGCGAGCCAAGTCAATATACTTAATTTGCTTATCTTTCTCGGCTTTCACGAGGTTCTCATCATGCGGGACTGTTATGTCAACAATCATTGCGCGCCGCTCTGACCGATCCACCACCACTATATCAGGCTTGTTAGCAACAATAGTCCTGTCGGTGATGATGGATCGATCCCAGTACAATGTGATATTGCCATGTTCAAGAACTGGGTCGGGCTCATACCTGTAGTACGGCACTTCCGATTCCACAAGATTGTATTTTAGAGCAAGTTGCTGATGGATAATCCTGGCTACAAGGTTGTGTCTATGCAAGTACTCGCCGTTAGCTAGACGAGAACAACCGGAGATAATGTGTCGAATTGATTCACCCGGACGGTGGCATGCCCGACATATGTCAACCGTGCCGTCCTTCACAATAAATCTCCGGTAGTTATTTGTCATCATAACTTCATCCATAATTGCACAGACAAAACCTTCAGTTTCTCCAAAGAGATCCCCGGAACGTAGCCAGGCTACGGACGCTGAATGATCTACATCGGGTCCATGTAGGGCCCGGAAAAAGCGTCCGTGAAGCTCCTTACTCTGCCATACCTCCCTGCGGTCGTTAGTGTCAAGCACTACAGGTTTGCACCAGTTCTCTTTAGCCAAGGAGAGCGGGGTGAGGCCTTTGTCCACTGCAACCACATCCCGATGCATTCCCACGTCGGTTTCTAGGAAATATTCCCTGAGACTGCATATCTCGCGATTGTGGAGAGTCTTGGCGTTTAAAAAACCTCGACCTCCACAACTCCGCGGGATATACAGTCTCATAACCGAAGAACGTGGGTGATGCATACGAAATGCCGTTAACAATGTACGGACCTTCCTATCCAGGGCGTCCAGTTCTGTTTGAGTCCATTTGAGTATGCCGAAAGAGTACATCAAAACCGGCATGACCCAACCGTTGAAAGCACGCACCTTGTTTCCACCTGATAAAAGACTATTAAATACTTTTCTCAGGCGGCCAAAGAAGCGCTCCTTCAACGATTGCTTCATGTCAGCAACATTGATACCCAACGCTTCCGACATACCCAAATACTTGTAGGTTTCGTTTGCTGAGAGGGATCTAAGGTGTATGGAATCCGAGAGTTGGGTTCCCACAGATTCCACAATTTCCCCTCGCTTTACATGCATGACCGCACATTTGTCCACACCAAATTCCATACTGATGGCACTACTAAAGGTTTCAGTTACCTTCAGTAGTTCCATCAGTTGCGAATCGTTGGGGGCAAAGAGTTTCAGGTCATCCATGTAAAGGAGGTGAGATATAACCTGACCACCTCTCCTCAATCGATAGCCCAGACCTGAACCCTCCAGCAACGTGCTTAGAGGATTCAAGGCTAAGCAGAACCAAAGTGGACTCAAACTATCGCCCTGGAATATACCTCGCTCTATCCTTATCGGCTCACTATTCCTCTGGATCTGCCGAGATCCTGGATAGCGAAGGACCGTATTCCATTGCCTCATACACGAGTTCAGGAAGGTGCGTAGAGTTGCATCAACTTTATACAATTCTAGCACCCTCATGAGCCATGTATGTGGCACGGAGTCATAGGCCTTCTTATAGTCTATCCAACATGTCGATAGATGCCTTCGGGAACGGCGAACCTGTTGGCTAATGGCCATATCAATGAGGAGCAGCTCCTTAGTACCACGGGACCCGTTCCTACATCCATTCTGAGAAGCAGACATGATAGAATTGTCATCAATGTGTTTAGAGATTTTAGCCCTCAAAATGGATGTAAGAACTTTATACATTGTAGGAAGACACGTTATTGGTCTATAGTTTTTGGGTTCCGCCGTACTACCCGATTTATGGAGCAGATGGGTTATTCCAGTTGTCAAGAACTTGGGTAGCGATCCTGACTCTAAGGTTGTCTGGAAAAGGGTCGCCAAACGAGCGTGCGACCTTTGGATCATTTTTAACCAAAAGTTGTGCAGTCCGTCCGGCCCTGGAGATTTCCAATTAGGCAACGGACGGACCGCACAAGCTACATCTTGGGGGCTGATTGTTATTGCCCCCATTTCTGGTATTGGATCGCACGCTTGCTCGACTTCCCGAGTCCATTCACCCTCGGTATGACTGACAGGCACCGACCAAATGCTACGCCAAAACGAGCACATGGCGTCATCACCCGGTAGGTGCGTGTCAGACACACCTTGGTCCGGTCGCTCCCATGCTCTATACACCCACCTTTCATCGCTTTGGAATGTACGATTCAAAGTGTATCGTTCCACCCGCCACTTATACCTACGAATACGGTTTGCCCATGCATACATTTTCTGCTTCAGGAAGTCGATGCGCTCTGTGATGTGGAACATGTAATCTGAAGGACTAATATCAGTCCCTGCAAATGCCCGCCTCACAAAGCGCATCACTCGAGGTCGAGTGTTACCCCCCCTGAAACAGATAAGTTTGCCAATGAGTGTTCTGACCACACCAATACGTCGCTCAATCCTGTACTGCCAGACTGGTACAGCTGGTTTCGGTCGTGTAGCTCTGTCATCAGGAAAGTTTACATGAGCTACACGACACGCCGCTACAGCCGCACAATACAGTATTGAGTGAGCATCAGTGAGGTTTTCGCAGTTGTCAAAATAGTTTGACAACTGCGAATCCAGAACAGCCACCAGCGCCCTATTTTTATTATGCATGGGCAACCGAGGCAAGCGTGGTCTAAGTTCGGGCGATATGTACCGATATTCTCGAATCGCACCCTCCAAAGCACTCCTCATTTCCTCATTGCACTGGGTACTTACATTAGTAGCCATGTCATTACTTACCTCGTCAGCGTGACTAACTAGTTGGTGGGACTGTGGTGGAACCACAGCCTGCGACGAAGAGGCAATGATCTGGCTACTCTGCATTTCAGTTCGCAAGCGATCAAGTACGGTGTCATCCAACATACGATTACGCTGGATTACCCGCACCTGATCCGATAGTCGTTGTGCCGACACGTTGACAGCTGGCTCAAGCACCTGAAACAGAGAGAGCATCCGAACACGGTACGCAGTCAGGTTGTTTCCCCCCTCTGTAGCCCCATAATATGAGCGCATGACATTTTCGTTAATGGAACTAGTCCATCGTATGCGCTGCACACTTCCACCGGAAGCTGGGACCCTATCAGAGGCCGGTGGGCCTCGAAGTCCTAAGCCGTCCGGTGGCCGGCGTCCTCCCCGTCGACGAGCAGGTGGTGGCGTCGTGGGCGGGGAAAAATACTCGTCGCTCGAGCTCGACGCAACTGCCACGGCCGGTGTCACAGCGCTCACGATGAGGCTGGGTTCCGGCGGCGGCGAGGCGGAGCTGAGCGGCGAGTCCGGAGGTGGAGGCGTGCAAGTCGGCGAGCCGCTAATCGTGTTATCATTTTACATTGTAATTATCCATTTTTCACATTTTTGAGAGGTGACAATGTCAACTTGCCATTGTCTGTCAGTCATTAAAAATTTTAAAATATAATTCATTTCGGCAGGGTTTCGGAAGTTTCTATTGTTGATGTTTTTAGGTTTTGCTTATTGATTTTGTTTAGGTAATTAATTTATATTTTGTTGAGGCCAAGAACACTATTTTATATTTTTTTCTTCGGAGGAACAAATCACAACGTACGCGACACTTGGGGTTGCCATAGTTAATTTAATTATTATTATTATCAAAAGCTTTCGTTCATTAATGTTTACTTTATTTTTACATTCTTTTTATTATTCTCTTTATTCACTTATCTTCTTAAAATTACATTTTTAAATATTTCTTAGAAAATAAATTTAACAAAAAAAACATTTAAAAATATAAAAATAGGTTTCCGCCGGTAGCGGGAGCAGGGTCCAAGCTACCGGTGGTTAGGGCTCCAGAGACAGGAACCTCCTCACAATGCGGGCCGTATCGAGGAGTACTGCCTTCTGAATCAGGCCCTTGATCCAACCACCTAAGGAGAGCTTCGACAGATGTTCGTCGAAGCTCTTGGCAATTAAGCCATTGGCCGTTATGACAATCGGCACAATGATAGCCGAGTTTACATTCCACATGTCAACAACCTCGTGTGCCAAGTCAAGATATTTTAGTTGTTTTTCTTTCTCAGCTTTCACGAGGTTTTCGTCATGTGGGATGGTAACATCGATTATCATTACGCGGCGCGCTGATCGGTCTATCACCACTATGTCAGGCTTATTGGCGACAATAGTCCTGTCAGTAATGATAGACCGATCCCAGTACAGCGTGACATGGTCTTTCTCGAGAACTGGGTCGGGCACATACTTGTAGTACGGTACCTCAGATTCAACAAGATTATATTTCAAGGCAAGTTGCTGATGAATAATCCTGGCTACTTGGTTGTGTCTATGCAAATACTCGCTGTTAGCTAGACGAGAACAACCAGAAATAATATGTCTGATGGACTCACCAGGACGATGGCATGCCCGACACACGTCAACCGTCCCATCCTTCATAATATATTTCCGGTAGTTGTTCGTCAACATAACTTCGTCCATAATCGCACAGACAAAACCTTCAGTTTCCCCAAATAGGTCACCGAATCGTAGCCAGGACACGGACGCCAGAAAATCTACATCGGGCCCATGAAGAGCCTTGTAGAAGCGCCCGTGAAGCTCCTTACCTTGCCATACTACCTTGCGTTCATCGGTAGTAAGTACTACAGGTTTGCGCCAATTCTCTTTAGCCATGGACAACGGGGTGAGTCCCTTGTCCACTGCGACTACATCTCGGTGCATACCCACGTCGGCTTTTAAGAAATATTCCCTGAGACTGCACACCTCTCGGTTGTGGAGGGTCTTTGCGTTTAAAAAGCCTCGACCCCCACACTTCCGTGGGATGTACAGTCTCATCACCGATGATCGTGGGTGATGCATCCGATTTGCAGTCAGCAATGTACGGACTCTCCTATCCAGGGCATCGAGTTCAGTCTGCGTCCATTTGAGTATGCCGAAAGAGTACATTAAAACCGGCATGACCCAACTGTTGAAGGCGCGCACCTTGTTCCCGCCGGAAAGAAGGCTTTTTAATACCTTCTTCAGGCGACCAAAGAAACGCTCCCTCAACAGTTGCTTCATGTCAGCCACGTTAATGCCTAACGCTTCCGACATACCCAAATACTTATAGCTTTCGGATGAGGAAAGGGATCTGAGGTGTATGGAATCCGAGAGTTGAATTCCCTCGGATTCCATAATCTCCCCTCGCTTCACATACATGACTGCACATTTGTCCACACCAAATTCCATCCTGATGGCGTTACTAAAAGTTTCAGTTACTTTCAGTAGCTCCATCAGTCGCAATTTGTTGGGGGCAAAGAGTTTCAGATCATCCATGTAAAGGAGGTGAGATATGACCTGACCACCTCTTCTCAACCGATAGCCTAGACCTGAATCCTCCAGCAATGTGCTTAGAGGATTCAGGGCTAGACAGAACCAAAGTGGACTCAAACTGTCGCCCTGAAATATTCCCCGTTTAATCCATACAGGCTCATCGTTCCCCTGGATTTGTCGACATCCTGGATATCGAAGTACCGTCCTCCATTGTCCCATACACGACTCAAGAAAGGCGCGTAGGGTTGCATCTATCTTGTACAACTCCAGCACCCTCTTGAGCCATGTATGTGGCACTGAGTCGTAGGCCTTCTTATAATCAATCCAACATGTCGACAAATCCTTGCGGGATCGACGAACCTGTTGGCTAATGGCCATGTCGATGAGGAGTAGCTCTTTAGTACCGCGAGACCCGTTCCTACATCCATTCTGAGAGGCAGACATGATTGAATTTTTGTCAATGTGTGAATTCATTTTCGCTCTCAAAATGGACGTAAGAAGTTTATAGACCGTCGATAAACACGTGATCGGTCTATAATTCTTGGGTTCCGCGGGACTACCTGACTTATAGAGCAGGTGGGTAACGCCTGTTGTTAAAAACTGTGGCAGAGACCCGGACTCAAGGCAAGACTGAAATTGTGATGCCAGGCGAGTGTGTGAACTACTGAGCCACTTGACCCAAAAGTTGTGCAGTCCATCCGGTCCTGGAGACTTCCAGTTCGGTAACGGACGAACTGCACTGGCTATATCTAAAGATGTTATTAAGATTGGCTCCATTTGTGGAATAGTTTCACACACACGCTCAACATCACGCATCCAGTCAGCCTCAGTATGACAGACAGGTACCGACCAGATGCTGTGCCAGAAAGAACTCGTGGCTACATCATCCGGGCGGCACACGTCAGCCACACTTTGTTCGGGTCGCTCCCAAGCTCTGTATACCCACCTCTCATCGCTCCGGAACATGCGATTCTGTGAATACCGATCAACCCGCCGCTTATACCGCCGAATACGGTTTGCCCATGCATAAACTTTCTGCTTCAGGAAGTCGATGCGCTCTGTGGTACGAGACATATATTCTTGAGGACTGATTCCAGTCCCCGAGAATGCCCGTCTCACAAAGCGCATCACACGTGGTCTTGTATTGCCCTCCCTGAAGCAGTATAGTTTACCGATGAGTACCCTGGCCTCGTCGATACGCCGCTCGATCCTGCACTGCCAGGCTGGTACGGATGGTTTTGGTCGAGTAGCTACGTCACAACTTGGAAATTTGACGTTAGCTAAACGACATACCGCAACAGCCCCACAGTACAGGATCGAGTGCGTATCAACGAGATCTTCGCTACTTTCGAATAAATTCTTGATCTGAGAGTTCAGGGCACACACCAGCGTCTTATTTTTTTTATGCATGGGTAACCGTGGTAATCGGGGTCTAAGTTCGGTTGGAGTGGATCGATAGTCGCGAAGCGCATGCTCCAGTGCGCTCCTCAATCGTTCGTTGCACTGGCTACTTACCGTAGTAACCCTATCATCCTCCTCTACGACAGCGGGGTCGGAACGCGGTTGCGTCCCGTCAATTACTGACGCTTGCACCGCGGTTTGTGGCGTAGTCAAGATGATACGGTTGCTCAGTACTTCTGAGCGCAGCCTATCAAGCGCGGCGTCGTCCAACATGTGATTGCGTTGAATGACTCGCACCTGATCCGACAGTCGTTGGGCCGAAACGTTGATGGTTGGTTCTAGGTCCTGGAACAGAGACAGCATCCTAACACGGTACGCAGTGAGGTTAGTTCCCCCCTCTGTAGACCCATAATATGCGCGCATGACATTCGCGTTGATTGACGTAGTCCATCGCATGCGCGACACATTTCCACCGGCAGCGGGGACCCTGATCGGGGCCTGTTGGCCCCTAGATCCCAAGCCCGCTGGTGGCCGTCCTCTTCCTCGTCGTTGTCTTGTTGGTGGTGGTGGTGGTGACGACGGCGGGGAGAAAAACTCGTCGCTCGAGCTCGACGCAACTGCAGCGACCGGCGACACGGCGCTCACGCGTGTAGCGCGTCCCGGCGGCTGCGAGGCGGAGCTGAGCGGCGAGCCCGGAGATGGTGGGAGTGCCTGTTGTTCCTGGGCCCGTCGTCTGGTCAGCATGTCGACGTGTTAACATTCATTTTAAAAATCCGTTTTCTTCTTTTCATTTTATTAATCTGGGTATTTATCTGTTTACTTTAACTGGTTTCTGTAGGTTTCGGTGTATATTTATTTGTAAAATTGATTAAAATTTATTGTAGTGAAGAGAACACGTCATGTCACTTTGACAGTCGGGCCACAGATTATTATTATTTTCGTTCATTTATTTGTTTTTCTAACATATCCTTATATTTTTAAACATTTCTTAATAAAAAAAAACATAAAAAAAAAAACATTTAAAAATATAAAAATAGTAGGCCACCGGTATCGGGAACAGGATCCAAGCTACCGGCGGTCAGGGCTCCAGAGAAAGGAACCTCCTAACAATACGAGCCGTGTCCAGGAGTACCGCTTTCTGTATCAAACCCTTGATCCAGCTGCCTAACGAGAGCCTTCTCAGGTGTTGGTCGAGGCTCTTAGCAATTAAGCCATTGGCTGTAACGACTATCGGCACAATGATCGCTGAGTCCACGTCCCACATGTCGACAACCTCGCGAGCCAAGTCAATATACTTGATTTGCTTATCTTTCTCGGCTTTCACGAGGTTCTCATCATGCGGGACTGTTATGTCAACAATAATTGCGCGCCGCTCTGATCGATCCACCACCACTATATCAGGCTTGTTAGCAACAATAGTCCTGTCAGTGATGATGGATCGATCCCAGTACAATGTGATATAGCCATGTTCAAGAACTGGGTCGGGCTCATACCTGTAGTACGGCACTTCCGATTCCACAAGGTTGTACTTTAGAGCAAGTTGCTGATGGATAATCCTGGCTACAAGGTTGTGTCTATGCAAGTACTCTCCGTTAGCTAGACGAGAACAACCGGAGATAATGTGTCGAATTGATTCACCCGGACGGTGGCATGCCCGACATATGTCAACCGTGCCGTCCTTCACAATAAATCTCATCATAACTTCATCCATAATTGCACAGACAAAACCTTCGGTTTCTCCAAAGAGGTCCCCGGAACGTAGCCAGGCTACGGACGCTGATTGATCTACATCGGGTCCATGTAGGGCTCGGAAAAAGCGTCCGTGAAGCTCCTTACTTTGCCATACCTCCTTGCGGTCGTTAGTGTCAGGTATTACAGGTTTGCGCCAGTTCTCTTTAGCCAAGGAGAGCGGGGTGAGGCCTTTGTCCACTGCAACCACATCTCGATGCATTCCCACGTCTGATTCTAGAAAATATTCCCTGAGACTGCATATCTCGCGATTGTGGAGAGTCTTGGCGTTTAGAAAGCCTCGACCTCCACAACTCCGCGGGATATACAATCGCATGACCGAAGAACGTGGGTGATGCATACGAAATGCCGTTAACAATGTACGGACCTTCCTATCCAGGGCGTCCAGTTCTGTTTGAGTCCATTTGAGTATGCCGAAAGAGTACATCAAAACCGGCATTACCCAACCGTTGAAAGCACGCACCTTGTTTCCGCCTGATAAAAGACTATTAAATACTTTTTTCAGGCGGCCAAAGAAGCGCTCCTTCAACGATTGCTTCATGTCAGCAACATTGATGCCCAGCGCTTCCGACCTCCCCAAATACTTGTAGGTTTCGGTTGCTGAGAGGGATCTAAGGTTTATGGAATCTGAGAGCTGGGTTCCCACAGATTCCACAATTTCCCCTCGCTTTACATGCATGACCGCACATTTGTCCACACCAAATTCCATCCTGATGGCGCTACTGAAAGTTTCAGTTACCTTCAGTAGCTCCATCAGCTGCAAATCGTTGGGGGCAAAGAGTTTCAGGTCATCCATGTAAAGAAGGTGAGATATAACCTGACCACCTCTCCTCAATCGATAGCCCAGACCTGAATTCTCCAGCAGCGTGCTTAGAGGATTCAGGGCTAAGCAGAACCAAAGTGGACTCAAACTATCGCCCTGGAATATACCTCGCTCTATCCTTATCGGTTCACTATTTCTCTGAATCTGCCGACATCCTGGATAGCGAAGAACTGTACTCCATTGCCTCATACACGAGATCAGGAAGGTGCGCAGAGTTGCATCAACTTATTATTATTATGATTAGTGACATTTTATTTTCTTATTATTTTAATTTATGACATTTTATGATTTCATTATGATCTCATTAATTATTTATTTTTTTATGTTATTTGTTAATTGTAAATGTGAGGACCATGTCGATTATTTCTTTTATTTACTTTGTTTTTTGACGAAGGTCTGGCAGTTTGAGTGCTATAAGCGACCTACACAAATGTCCTTTTTTTGGTATTGTTCGTCGTGTCGTTGAGCTCCTTGGGTTATGAGTTGAGCTACACGATAACTGACAAATGCTTGCACTGACTGGACAGGTCCACTCAATCTGTGTGGTGCTTTCTTAAAAAGACCATTTCAGACACTATCTGCATAGTCCTCATGTAAGTTGACCAAGATTATTTTGTCTGGACTTTAAAAGAGACTATGACCTCTGAGTTTGTTTCGGCTGTTTCTTCTCAGAGTAGTCGGGTACGAAACACCGGCCTCATCTAGTTTTAAAAAAAAGATGATGTGTAAAAGTGTTTGTGAAAACCTACTTGCAAAATAAACATCATTTATCATTTATCAGCGCAGTGCCCTACAGCATTAAAATGGAAATAGTGGGTTTCTCTATCTTATGAAATTGATTGAAGTTGTCCTCATAGTTATAGTTTTACAGTGAACAGTAGTTAGTATTTAGTAGCAACTAATGTTGTACAGTTGCACACGGCTGACATGAACGCAACGGAACATGACGTATCGAACTTTACTTTAATTGGAAACTGTGTTTATTCAGATTTAGCGCAGAGCCGCCTAGCCGTCCGGCTGTCCAAGTCGACACACGATGACAGGCGGTGGTGCCAATCTGTAGGGCTATTCTCTATGAATATAGCGTTGAGCGCAGCGCCGAACCCAGACGACGCTCTATGAAAGTTGACGCTGCGGCAGCGCTAAGCTCGACGCTGAATCCTTAAGAGAATAGCCTTACTGAACACTGCTCCCATGTAAACGCTCAAAAAAGTAGTGCACAGTTAGCGTTGGGATGTGTCACTGCTTTCGCAAAAAGCGCAACAAATAAGTAATACATGTCACGCTGTTCGCGAGACGAACGGCGCTAAATTAATCGCAGGTTAGATGCACCGGTGGCGACACGTTTTTGACTTGTAGTCAAATGGCGGCCGTCATATAGCATGTCGCCGCCCGCGCCGTCCGCGCCGCCCGCTCTTTGGGCCGTGTGTCATTCGCTTACTCCAACTGGTTGTAATCCATTGACTCACCGCTGTGACGTAGACGCAGGACATGAGATGAGATCTGTCTGAAAGCGCCGGCGCGCGCGACGTTAGAAAACAAGCACAACGGTCGTGCTATTAATATCTAAGTATGGATTACTATGGTTCCGCTGGTGTCAGGTCCAATCTCAGTGTTGCGCCTGACGACGATATACGTGGATTACTCGCATTTATAACATTTTATTTTTATATGTATAAAAAAAACTATAATAAGAAAGTAAGATAAGAAGACGGCCACCAGCGGGCTTGTGATCTAGGGGCCACAGAACCGCAGCCGGAGGAAATGTGTCGCGTATGCGATGGAGTTTGTCAATCAACGAGAATGTCAAGCACGCATATTATGGGTCTACAGAGGGGGGACTTACCTCACTGCGTACCGTGTTAGGTAGGTATACAACTCTCGGATTCTATACACTTCAGATCCCTTTCCTTATCCGAATGCAAAAAGTATCTGACGGGCCTGTTGGTCTAGTGGTTAGTGGCCCTGACTGCTGAGCCAGAGGTCGTGGGTTCGATTCCCACCCAGGACAAACATTGTGTGATGAGCATGATTGTTTGTTCTGTGTCTGGGTGTGATTTATCTATAATATGTATGTATTTATAAATTATATAAGTATGTATATCAGTTGTCTGGTTACCATAACACAAGCTCTGCTTAGCTTGGGATCAGATAGTCGTGTGTGAGTTGTCCCAAGATATTTATTTATTATTTATTTATTTATTTAGATATGTCGGAAGCGTTACGTTACGTAGCGAACGTAACTTACTGAAGGGGCGTTTCTTTGGACACCTGAAGAAGGTTCTAGCCTAAAAGAAGGCTTTTTACCTTCTTTTAGGCTAGGACAAAATGATGTTGACGGCACGGTTGGCGCAGTGGCTGAGCGATCGACTGCTGCGCTGCGTGTCGCGGGTTCGATTCCCGCACGGAACAAATATTTGTATGGCCTACAGAGAGTTGTTCCGGGTCTGGCTGTTTGTGTATGTGAATTGAAATGTTTGTCACCCACAATATAAGAGAAATTACTAGTGTGGGGCAACGATCTTTTTTTTCAAACAATAAATGAGCGCCTTCAACAGTTATGTCATGCCGGTTTAAAAGTCCTTTTTCGGCAAACTTAAATTAAATGGACTCAGACTGAACTCGATGCTTTAGGCGAGTCCGCTCATTGCTGACCTCAATCAAACCGAATGCATCACCTACGATATCGATGATGAGACTGTACAAGTGTACATACATCCCTCGGAATTGCGGCGTCGACGCTTTTTAAACAAGGTTTTGTAAAAAGTTCAGATTTTGTATTAGAAATATGTGAAAATATAAAATGTATGTGTATAAATGAATTAAAGTAAAAGCAACTTTATAAAATTATAAACAATAATACGGTTAAAAGAGAAATTGAACTTGAAATTATGGTTGATAACAAAGCAACCGACGTAGCAGAGCAGAGGGACGATAATGTACATGGACTGTACGGAAACTACGAACGCGAATCTACGAGACCTCACAGCGGACATCGCGGTGCGGTCAGTCGTGACTGCACATATTATGTATATTTCAGAAATAAAATAACTAAATACAATCTAGCATGGCTGGAGTGGAGACTAAAAATTCTTTTAGTTTCTGTACTTTTCAAATAACTCGACAAAATAAGTAACTTCTACTTTTATATGAACAAGCATAGCAAATCTAAGTTATTCAGGTTAGCATTTTAGATTCTTAGAAGCTAAGCAGCTGCATCCGAAAATAGTAATCTTAACCTTTAAGGGTTATGTTTATAATAAAGATATTTAAACATCTGTTTCGCATGATGCCTGCCCCCTCTATCGTGAGTAATACTTCTGTTAGTACGTAATGCAGGTACGTAGTACGTAGGCTCGCTTACAAACGAAAATGTCGCGTGCGCCGTCACTGAAATCGTAATAGTACAAGTAGCGACGTTGAACTGCAGCAGGAGAAGAAAGGGGCGAGACAGGGATGGTGGGGGGGGGAGCTTATTTTAGGAAGTGCAATCTGTTGGTCGAAAATATCGGCGACGCGCCTCGCTTGCACCCGTCGTACTACGACACGCTACGCGTACGGTAGCAGTTGTACGAAACACAATGTTGACAACGCTTGATCCAAGTTTAGTGAGAATACTTCCAGGGTAGGTTTTATGATACGGATTCACCCCCGTAGACCGAGATAAAAAGTAAGTAGGTTCTATCCAGAATGAACCACCGTGAATTTCATGCAATCCTAGTAATTTTATCATAAGTTAGTTTTACCAAAAACATGCACCCACAGACCATAATGTTGGAATTAATACCGCCGTGAATTAAATAATAATAAAATAATAATAATGAAGACTTCTAACACCTGTAGTGAGATTACGTGAGGCAGTTATTTACTTTTTTCTTATACTTATAGATATGTATATATACAACGTGTAAAAACGGAGCGCTATACTTATATTTAAGCGCATATCTCATGTAACTAATACACTGTGAAATACCGATAATTGAAATCATTCAGTTTACTTTACTGTTACGACCCTAGGCGCTCACGTAAACATATTTAAAAATAAATATAAAAAAAAAACCTTTTGAATTTAATACAGTATGAAAAATAAAGTAGACCCCAAACAAGTTAGGCACAAAACAAGAAAAGTACTGAGTAAAAGTACGTCGATGGAGGTACCTATTCCATGAAGCACACCCAATCGAAGCACACCTAGAGTATTCCACTTAGCACACCCGTAGGTGGGCTTCAAATATATCTATTTTTAAAATGTGTGCTAAAATATACAATAAGGGTGGAAAAATATCGTTTTATGCATTTGCATATGCAAACATGCAAATGCAAGTAACGTGTAGTTATTGCTTTTCTGTGTGAAAAGTTGTAAATGTTGAAAATGTTTTGACTAATTTAACGTGACTGTTCCACCACGTGTGGAAGTTAGTTCGTCACTTCTAAAGCAATTGACTCGTTCAGTAATTACCTCAATGTTAGGAACGAGGTCAAGAGTTAATCAGCAATAGTTTGTTCAACGTTGGCGTCTAATATCAGACACGTCAACAAGAACTGACACGGCATGTTCATTATTAAGGAGTTAGGAAATTATTGTACTGCTTATAAAATATATTATTTATAACTCGAATGTTAAACCTCACCTCGATTACCTAATCGAAATATGGCGAAGTGCTGACAAAACTCACCTTAAAAAACTACAAACATCTGCAAATAAAATTTTAAAATTCTTGTTTAATTATGATTATTTAGTATAATCTCAGAAGGTTTTTAAGGAAACGAAACTCATAAATATTTATCAAATTATAAATGTAACACGTGCACATTATACGAAAAATAATAAATCCTTACAAATATTATAAAAGTAAAAGTGAGTTTGTTTGTTTGTTACCTCTTCACGCTTTAATGGCTAAACCGATTTTGATGAATTTTAGTACAGAGATAGTAGAGAACCAGGAGACGGACATAGGCTAATTTTAAAAAAAAAGTGGGATGTGAGGGAGAAAGAGGAAAGAAAAGGGAAAACTTAGCGTTGCTATTACAAATCAATAAGGCGCAAAGGGAAATGTGTTACTTCGAATTTAACGCGAGAGAAACCGCGGGCAAAAGCTAGTAGAGACATACATACACACATAATACATTTACAAATTCAAAAGCGCAAACGAGGCAAGCTAACCATATTATAATTTTAAGAGCACCGTGGACAAACTGCGGTAGAAACACTGTTCTATATGAGGGGGCTGAACTCTATACCTACGGTAATTAAGGAATCGAAATTACTTACAACTTACAGAAAGCACCATCGGAATAATGTAAAATAATTTTAGTGCCAAGCGAAACCGTCGCTTATCAACATACATGCATTACAATGCGTCATAGAATTAATTAAATGTAATCTTTTTGAGCGAAATAAAATTTCTTAAATTGTAAACCATAATGATGCAGCCTTCAGAAACCTGGTTCATGAGTTCTTAAACCGACTTCTAATAAAGGAGGAGGTTATGAACTTATGAGTTCAGCCAGTTGTTTTTTCAGCTTACTGCTACTGTGCACATCGAGATTGCTGCCCCCATGCACACATGTTGTTTATGTTACAAATTTTCCCTGACTGATTGCAAACAATGTCTATGTACAGACGCCTGCAGGTCAAGCTACCCGAAACTGTCAAATTTTCCCAGTGAACCTTGAACCTAATATTTTAGAAATAAAGTCGATAATCTATCAAAGAAATCTGACAGATGGTAGTAGCTTGATGTGCAGGCGTCTGTACGTTATCAATTGTAGCGTACCGTACAATAGAATTGCTGTGAAAATAAAATAAGTTTGAATGCTGACTCGCTTCGCTCGCACTGCAGCCTGCTTCCCTTGGATCCACACAATGTCTGTAAGTGGACCAAGTTACTCCTGTACGTAATGGTCGAAACAGTTATAACATGCCTTAGATAGGGTGATCAAATTGTCGAGGTCGCTCTGCTCGCTGAGAAAGCCTTTTTTATTTTTGTTGTTCAAATTCATTTGTCGATTAAGTATCATCACTGTCTTTTACTGAACAACAGAACTAAACAAATCTAACATGTCTGGAGTGAAGGGCTTATATTTTATTTTAGTTCCAAGACTTTTACATACCTCGACAAAGTTATTAACGTCTAGTTATATATGAATAAGTATAGTAAATATAAGCCAGTGATTTAGGATATAGGGAACGCGCCACACTTGGCTGTTGTAGGTGCGTATGTATCTTAGGCATTAGAAAACGCTTTTCGGTTTTCATTTTAAATGTTGGCGATATCTTCGGCAAGACAAAGTCCCGAAGATATACCTAACTAACATTTAATATTTTAAGTTCTCCAAGGGATTTTTATATAAAAAAATGGCTATGCACTAAGAATTTCTTCTGTATCGTGGGTGCGTTTACAAACATTTAAACTACCATATACAAATAGCCAGAACAACTACATACCTGTAAGTCATACTTGCGAATACTTGTTCCGTGTGGGGATCGAACTGTGACACGGGGCCTCAGCCACTGCGCGTTCCGTGCCGTCACCGTCACATGTTGCAACGATCGCGATCGGGTCACATTGGAGTGGGATCCACAAGCAGCGCGTGGCGCCCGCGCAGCTCACAGTGTGCAGTGATGCACAATTAAAAATACTTCGTGTTTTGGGAACGCCCGCGCCGCCGACCGACGTTAATCAGACGCACGAGATGTACAGATGTTAACGTTTGTCACGTGATTCAGACAACATAGTATAATTTAAATTATTAAACGTTATTTCTCACGCAAGGTTTCTGTAGCTCGAGTTGTTCAAATTAATAGGTATGCCTCAGTCTAAGGTGACTCTGAATATACTTACGGAAAAACTACCGAATTAAAAGCATTTCAAGAAGTAAGACTTTACGGCTTATTCTGACTGTGTGTTACAAGTGTCTTTTGAATACCGATCAAAAAAAAATTAATGATGAGGCAATGTCTTCAATATACATACAATGTGTCCGGTCATCGACTAGCGATATTCTGGACATGTACTTGTCTAAAGAGTGTTTCAATATACTATTACGACCAACGACCATACAGCCCGTAGACGCCTAATGTTTGATAATTTGTTCCAAACCAATTCTGTCAACTAGCCGAGGTATGAGGAAGCGGGGTACTGCATTCTGATTGGCCCTACCAAGGTCATAGGAAAGAGTTAGGGATGGGACAGGTTACAAATAAAACACGAAGATATCGATACTTTTCCATACTTGTAATCAAAATGTTTATATATTTTTTTTTTTATTCCGATTTAAAAACCGAAACAAAACCGAATCAAATCGAAAAAATACATATATGAACAATATTCACACACACATATACAGGTAATCATGAAAAAACTTTGTGAATTCAAATTAATAAGATTTGCGCTTGAGCGATCGGGTCGTAGGGAGTTAATAAATGGAATACTCACCAAAAGAGGCAAATGCAGTGTAGGTACTGCCGAACTTAGTAACCGGCGACGGTTTTTCATAGGCATAAAACAATCTTCAGTAAAATGCAATGAACATATAGTACTATGTGTTGAACGAAACCAATTCTCTCGTTTGGTTGCAATAATCCATTTATTTTTAAATTCAGGATTTTGAGGGTATCTAGAACCAATCATCATTACACAATCATTTAAACGAAAAAAAAATATACACACGTATTATTTTAATCGTCTTACGTGGGCAGCCTACTTCATCTATTCAATTACTAAACACTCCTTTTTTACTGTTTGAAAAGTTAGTACCGATTTTTCAAATAACATGTAGGATTTATGATTTATCGATAGCGAATTTCGATAATAGTTTTGGTACATCTTTAACTTTTTGCCTAAGTACACTCCCACTATTGCTGTCACTTTCTAAGTACTTTCAAAAGAAAGAGACCTGTCCCTGTCACCTGTAGCTATGACCAGTTTATGATGAACTCCGATAAATAATATCAAAAAATTAGTTTAATTATGATTAAGCAATTATTAACTTACCGATGAAATGTTATACCATTTTTTCGGAAACTCGAATTTTGTCTGTTTTTAACACACCAACGTATTGTACAAGGGGCCATTATAATATTTTGTTCTTGACTTATTTTAAACGGTAACGCGGAAGTGTTTACGGATCACAGAAGTGGTCGAAACTGATTCGAAATTGTTGAGTGGCGACTTGTACATGATTTATTAGTCAGATGTGTTGACAGACATCGGTCGCCTGTTATTAGGTGTCTACGGGCTGTATGGTCGTTGATTACGACACACTTGGGTCTAATTTACTTGCCCGCTTTTTGGCAGCCATTTTGAGATATTCTCTATGCGTGTACAAAAAATATTCATATCTCTCAAAGTTTTGGTCTTACTGAGACGAAAATAGATTTATTCAGAGAGCAACAATATTATCTATCTTTTAAATTAAGAAATGATGAGCTTACAAAAAAATATGCAAATCAACGAAAAAAAAAA
Organism: Ochropleura leucogaster; assembly: GCA_958449745.1. NCBI lineage: Eukaryota > Metazoa > Arthropoda > Insecta > Lepidoptera > Noctuidae > Ochropleura > Ochropleura leucogaster. The sequence continues at coordinate 209,920 of OY288206.1, forward strand.
GTGTTGTTTTTTTAAACTTATAGTACTAGAACGTTTGTTATACATATAAGTACATATAATACCTAGCTGTATTGTATATATACTATATACAGGGTGGCCAGTTGATAGGCGTCCAAAGAGAAAAATTAGATGCCTTATGCTAAGGGGTACCCGAATTACCCCCATGTATGTTCCGCGATTATTTGTAGTTTAGGAGCTAGAATTTTTTTAAGTACTATTTTTAAAATTTTCACCTAACATTGGTTTTTAATTTTTATGCCTTTATTCCTATCATTTTTTGAAATTATTTTTCGTGGAATCTATTAGCGATAGCAATAGCTACCGCTAATAGATTCCACGAAAAATATACAATGTGTCCGTGACCGGACACATTGTATATTATTTACCCAAGAACGAAGCCACAAGTCCTGGTTGACATTATGAGAATTGTGCTACAAGAATCGTTGAGACAGTCCTATGGGTTGGTTCTCTGGAAACTTCCGTCATAATGTTGCCCGATGTAACACAGCACCCTTGTGGAACTGGAAAGGTCATTAGAATCAATTCATTTCCCTGGTGTTTGATGTGTTGGTTTTTATTAATACAAAAGATATAAATCTTGAATTACAATATTACAATATTTTTAATTTAGTTTCATCTGTTAGGGTTGATCTCGCCTTGTGTTAAGAATGGGTGTTCTGTCACAGGCTCACAGCCTTTGTTACGGAATCGGAAGCGGAATAGTTTGGCTCGTGCGCGGTCATTCACTTGGTGTATTCTGAGCGCGCGTGCACTACGCGTGAGTCGCGCGGCGGCGGCGAGGTGCAGCTACCACACAATATGCTGCTGACCGAATTTCGGTCATGGCTGTCAATCTCAACGGAGCACACTGCAGGTAAAGTGAAATACGCAGGAGATAGCTTGAGTGTACAAACACAGTACCTCTAATATGCTCTATCAAGTACAGTAGGACGGGAATACAGCACAATGAGAGGGATCAGAGTCAGCTCACTTAGTTCTAGGCCTGTAACCTCCGCCGCTTATTCATCATTTAACGTTTAAATATATGCGCATGTCGATTCTGCTCCCTTTAGCGTCACCCATGCGATGTAATAATATGGAGTACGACTCGCAAAATATTGATCAAGCAGCTCTTGTTGGTCACGTCGCCGTGGCGCGTCGCGCGTCGTAGGCAGGTCTGCTGAAACTAAAAGGATCATGTGATGTTAAGATGTCAGGATATTGTCAACATCGTCTTCAGCCATGTCAGTCAGTGTCAGTTACTTTATTATGTTTAGAGTGTGTTTTATCAACTCAATATAAGCTTTATAATAAACTAGCTCCCGCCCGCGACCTTTCTTTGCGTGAAATGATTATAAAAAGTATTACTTCCTTTTTGAATTTAATTTTGTCAACAATGATATTTGGTTTTATTTGCACGGGTGGAGCCCGAAACTTTTCAAAAAAATAAAAGCTGCCTGCATTTCCGTCAAAATCGGAACAGCTGTTTCATTTTTTTTTTGTTAAATCTCCCATTACATAAGTACCTACAGAATAATTGGTAGGGGCTATTATTATTACCCATTACCACAGATAATATAATACTAACGTACAGATACTCCATCTCATACAAAGAAACGTGACCGCCATAACTTGCTCATTTCTTCGGGCTATTCGGGCTATTTTTTTTTTACTCGCAACGGCGCTAGATGGTGCTTGCAGCGATAGTTTAGTTTACACAAAGAACCAATAGATGGCGATAAAACCATACTGCATACAAAATTATGGTAGCCGTTTGACCTTGAAGCTTACGATACTCGGCAATCGCCTACTTTGCGATAGCGCATGATTTCTTGAGCGTGGGATTATACTATCTATGGCGTGGGGTATAGGTCCATGTTTTTCGGCAGACTTAGTTATTTGTTAGGTTCGGCGTAAACGTTAACGCAAATTATGATAATTATCAAGTATTTAAATCAATTAAAATTATTTATAATATCGAAATAGCTCTTGCAATGATAGGAGACACTGAGACACAGGGCAGGGAGTTATTTTTTAACAGACTCAGTTTCGTGTGTGTAATTTTTTTAATTTTAATTACAAGTTGTTACTTAACTAAGTAGGTAGTAATATTTGTATGTTGTGTTGGTACCTACCTATAAAAATAGGTAAATATACTTACCGGCTCGGATATTAGGCGCTAGATGATAGAGTGGGGATAACCTTGCGCTTTGTACTGTACAGACGCCAGTTCCCAATCCCCACTTTGTCAAATCTAATTTAGTTTGTTCGGCCGCAGTATATACAATGTACTCTGTGGCCGCAGTCAAAGGTTTAGAAATTCTACAGTGGCTAGGTTGACCTGCCGACTGCTGATGTCTGTACGCTTATAGAAAAAACACTTACGAGATGTATTTAAAGAAATTTATTCTTAAAAAAGACTACAGTCATGAGAGTCGGGCAGTGCATGAGAACTTGAGATCCAAAAATTTATCTTCTGCGCATGTGAAGTTAAACAAGCGCTCAAGATCCGTGCCATTTACTTTCCATTCTAATATTATCCAACCACTTACTGGCATATTGAACTGAATGTGGGGTTGAGTTTGTCTCAGCCCCACATTCAGCGTAAAATACCTACAAGCTAATAAAATGCAAGCGTAATTTATGAGTAGGTATAGGTAGGGGTACCTTTAGATTCGAGTCGCTTAATGTACCTACTTATCAGTTTCATTTGAATTGCGTTTTATGCTACAAGACGACATCTAACTTAGTCCAGCCCAGTCCAGACCTTGGAACCAGTTCTTTTTAACAATTATTATCCGATGGCAGTCCTTAATACAAAATTGATCACTTCAGAGTCGGTTCTTGGTAATTATTATAAAATATACAATAAATATAATAGAAATCGGATATTTTGGACGTGTCATGGTAGACGTTCTCGTGCCGCCTTCAAATGTAATTAGAGCTTGTAATGTACCTACCTTGTAAGGTACCTACTTATGCCGCTGGGCTAAATCGCCTGCCTTAACCCAGCGGGTTCGTTCGCCAGGCTGGCCAGGTTTTGGTGCGCAGAGGTCTATCCAAATACGAGGATGATGATGATGATGATCTTTGTTTGAAGGAAAAATTTATAAAAAAACACGATAAATTATAAATAAAAATAAATAAATATCTTGGGACAACTCACACACGGCTATCTGATCCCAAGCTAAGCAGAGCTTGTGTTATGGTAACCAGACAACTGATATACATGCTTATAAAATTTATAAATACATACATATTATAGATAAATCACACCGAGACACAGAACAAACATGCTCATCACACAAAGTTTGTCCTGGGTGGGAATCGAACCCACGACCTCCGGATCAGCAGTCAGGGCCACTAACCACTAGACCAACAGGCCCGTCAACAAATTAATATTTTTTTTAAATAAGTACTTTATCATTTACAATGAGTAAGTAGGACTGCCTCGTTGGTCCAGTGGTCGCAAGAGCTACTATTGAGCAGTAGGATCTAGGTGCGATTCTCGGGTGGGACAAAATACCAATACCTAACCCTATGGGAAATAAGGCGTAATGTTATGTATGTATTAACTATTAAGTTCATATATTACTTTTTCTGCTATTTTTGAAGTTGACTGAAAAATTAATAAGTTTGCCTTTGCCTTTCAGTAAAATACATAAAAAGTAGATACAGAATAGCAGACAAAGACATACAACAAGACCTTTGGGTATTTAATTGAATCTGTAGGTCCTACCTATGTAATTGATTTATCAAACAGCATCCACCTGAAGATTAATAATATCATACATAATTATGAAGAACGATGATTAAACATTTATTTTGAAGTAACCTTAATTTTTATGAAGATTGTAATGATTTTTTGCGACTTTTGGCTTCAAGGACTTTATTCCCAAAGTTGACACTTGAGACCGCAAAATTGTAAATACCTATATTATTATTCTATGGCGCAGATTAGCGTTTTATTCATAGATTATAAGAAAAGTAGGTTTTGTTGTTCTATGTCCGAAATATATTTTGTTTTACTTAATATATTTGCATTTCATAATAGGTATGGTATGTATCATTTAGGACGTGTAGTAAAACTTAAACAACGCCATCTATTAGCACAATTAACACCAAATGAGTTACTTAACCACAACGTAGTACAAAATTTTCTCACCAGAGGCAACACCATAATATTATTTAGTAAAATCATGGAATTTGGAACTAGGAGCCCATTATTCTCGATTTTTGTGTTATGGGGATTTTTAAAAACAAGAACATACTTCTTCCAAGGTCAAATTTAAACAATTACACAAACTTCAAAAACAAATCGATACACATAACGCCATCTATTGAGGTTTTTTTGAACTATTTTTTCTTTCTTCGCAATGAGACCCCATGCCCATTACTAACTGGGTTGTGGAGGTCAGATAGGCATTCGCGCCATGTGACATTCTGGTATTCAGCTGCATCTGGTTAGACTGGAAGCCAACCTTAACATGCTTGGCAAAAGGCTAGGAAGATCATTATAGAGTGATTGGTCATTGGATGCAGAAAAGGGTGATACTAAAGCAAATTTGCGACAATTTTGACCCAATGACTAGGTTATTCAATTTGAGTGCTCTGGGGGTCGTCTCGAACAAAAATCTATAACTGTGACAAATCTACGCATCGGTCAGACGCTCACGTGGTAATTTTCAGGTAGCGCATAAACAGTAAATAATGCGCGTTGACCGCCGAGACACGTAGGCGTCGCTGCGCACCCTTATTGGTGTCGTTGTGCAGTTGTGTCTACATGCACGTTACGCAACTTGTGACTGCGCGCTGTCCGCCCCAACCACGTTTTGACACATCAATGATTCACCTGAATACTACAGCAGGACCCATGACTGAACTGTCCGGCCGGAATCAGTCGGCGCGGCAGCTGAATATCAAACAATACGTCAACAATCGTTAGTTTATTTACATAGAGCTCGTTATATTTACACACAAATGAATGAACGAATCGACAGATTCGGAGATGTCACAACGGTGCCTTTAATATTCCGTGCCACCGCGTTGTACACACGGCGCGTCACGCTGCTGATAACGATCGGCCGCATCACGCATGTGGCGACTGGCAGTGATTACAATTAGGTTCAAGTGTGATGACGAGGATCGACACTCGGCCCTCGCTCGAGTTTCACCGACCATCGTCTCAGCTTTCCCAAAACGTGTCGAAATCATGTCAGAAGGCGTCGCAATGGGCTCTTCGCTCCTGCCCAATTTACCCGCAGAGAACGACGCGGCTTGGCGGTGCGGGCGCCGGGCGTTCGGGAGGACTGTCATTACGGACGGAAATGGTGTAACAACAACCCTCAGACGAGACGAGGGTAGAACGCGAGCGGAACAAATAACATGACAGTAAACACTGCAAATAATTTAGAAAAGGCAAAATTCTTTCCAACCACGAGCCCGGCCTTGTAGTGCAAGACATAAGCGGCATCTCTAGCATTAATTAGCAGCATTGTTGTAGCTCGTAGGAGGGCAGTAGCGTGGCTCATGTGCCTGTGGCCCGACCGATGGGTGCAGTTAACTTGAGACAATACAGCGAAGATGTCGGACACGCAAATACCACGTGCTATTGATTGTATGCACGCGATCAGTGCTCACTTATATTGTGTTACTATATTCGAGGACAGATAGTGAATATAGAGGTCAGTATTATAAGCATATGTGCACTTACAGCCGAAACTTTTAGGTATATTTACCTTAAAAACAAAAAATATTTTTTGGGAATTCTTTTTTTTTTTCATAAATTTTAAAACATGTTCTAATGTAAAATTTTATTTAGCCAACAAGTTTATCTTTTTATTTATTTATTACGTCATAATTTGGCAGGATATGCTGGAACTAATATTAAAACATCCATCTATTGTACCATATTCTTACAAATAATTTTTAATTTGATATGTCATGCTTCTTACATTCATGTTGGTTGTATTCTAGACATTTCTAAAACATTATATTTATTATTCGAGTCCCGATGTTATCTACCCGCATTTTTTCCCAAACGGTAATCGTTTCTGCGACGCGCGGCAAGCGTTCTGGCAAGCGTGTCCGTCGCTAGTCCTGTGAGTCAGCCTAACTGGTAATTACAATATTAATTGTCACAATTGTATAATTGTAGACAGCCTGGACACACTGACCAAGTCCGCAGTAGGTACTGTAATAACCTACATGTTCTGTGCAAGATATCTGTCATAATTATAACACATCTGAATAAGTTGTCTCTCTTCAGAAAAATAGCAAAAATAACTGATTTCGTACCATGAACATTATACATACTTGGTACTTCTGCAAGCTATGTATCTTACCTTACGGCACTGGGTTGACTTCTTGGTTGACTTATTACGGTATCCTTGTAAATACAGGCGAGTTGTTCCGGCGCGCGGCGGCGGCGGCGTGTCCCACGGTCGCCGCGCGCCCGTCCACTCAGATATAAATAGGCCGTCGGAGTGCGTTGACTTGCTCCTCAATCCTTTTGATGTCATGATGTCAAACCGATATCTTAGCTTCCGCTAAATGGATCCTGGCCGAAACTTCCACGTCTTGATGAGGATTATACAATTAGTTTTTTATTAATTGATTTTAAGGAATTTTCCTGATAAGGGCTCCAGTAAAAAGCGTAAAAGGCTATCACATTTTTTATGTACGATTGTAACAAATTTTGTTTCGATAAATATTATGCACTAACTAAAGTAATAGGCTGTTAGTGGTCGTAGCGGCCTGTGCGTATGGTTCTAGCTTGATGCTGTCGTCGATTGTGCGACAGGTGCGTGTCGCCACACCGGAGACGCGCGTCAAGTCGTCTCCTCGTCGCGGCGTCCGCGTCGCGTCGCCCGCATCGCGCGCCCCTCACTCTCACGCTAATCGGCCGGTTGCTCGGCTGTAAATACCTATACGTTTGCTCTTACAGTGAACACGGTAACATGTAGATTTAGTATTCCCAAACCTGTACCACACCTTCACGTTTGCGAGTTCAGCTTGGTAGTGTAATGATAATGAACCACGCTATAACGGAGGAAGTCTGACTTGTCTCGACCCCTACGTCATACGTGGAACAAACTCTCTCTCAGACTCGTCGTACTTACACACGTTATAGGACTGCACGTTATGTTGGTAGAGTCAAGGTTGACGGAGCAAGTACCACATGCAATAACAAATCAATGCTAAGTCTTGACTGCTCGTTCCCGCTAAGTGTTGACGAAGCCAAAAGACACCCAGGTGTGCCGACTCGCCAGTCGAAGTCCTTCAAGTGTGTCGCTGTCTCCGGTGTTGCGTGTTGCGTGTCGCGTTGCACTGTCGTCGGTCGTGAACATGACAATCGTGACTCGCCGCGCGCACTGATTCAACACGTGCGCGTCCTGCGTATGCGCGTACCCTTCACGTATCGGTTTACAAAGCAATACATATGTAGGTAAAAATACGCCCGTCTGTGTTCCCTAACTAGCTGAGATTATCTACCCATGATACACCCACTATTATTGTTTTATGTTAAATTAATTTTGAACGTTCTAGGGTTTGACCAGAGACTTTTGGCTTACCTTGTGTCACGAATGTTAACAGTTTACTATTATTATAAAACAAAACAGGCACTAAAATAGACACTCACTTAGTTTTAAGGCACAAATTTATAATGATCTTTGAGTTATGTATGGACATTGGACATTGAATCTCAAATCCTTACTAATATTAAAAATGATAAATGAATATGAAAACTTATTATTGCTATTACAATAAATAAGGCGCAAGGGCAAAAACTACAGGTTTAAATTGAACGCGAGCGAAGCCGCGGGCATAAGCCAGTCTATTATACAATCTCGTATTGTATCAGCTGTACATTAATAATATAGGTGTTTAGGTGTAATATACTATCACAGCGTGCAGGGGTCTAGAACTATATGTATAGGTACTTAAAATATATCAATATAGAGCGCTATATTCACTAGCAACACTCGAACTTAATGTTAACAAATTCAGGTCTACTTTTATTGCGAGTATAAAATATCTTTGAGGTGTTTTGGTCGAGGTGATTGACAAAGGTGCACAACAACAATAACAGCATGGAATGAATTCGTGGCGGTATGGCAGCAGTAAGTGGGTCACCGCACCAGCGCGCCACAGTGCCAGCGCGCGGCATGCTCTCCGGTGCAGTGTGATACTGATTGCGTCGGTGACGCAGCGGAGCGGAGCGGTGCGGAGCGGCGCGGCGCGACACGCTGGCTAGATGGATGGCCGCAAATGGCTTTTTAATCTACGAGCGATCGCACCGCGTCGCGACGCGGATGAACGACGTGCGACGTGATGCTCACAGATCAGTCCCGCCCCCGCAGCCCCCCACACCCCCACACCCCCACACCCTGGCTGTCTCAGCGCCACACTTTGTTACGTAGGATTCGCATGTCTCGCTGACGACTGTTCTTCTTTTGCATTTCGTTACTTTATTTTATTTTTTTGCAAAAAAAGAAGCCTATTTAGTGGTGATATGATGTAATTTCACAAACAATCTTATCGAGTATTGATTTTGTATTGCCACTAAAAGATGTAAGCATATCATCCATATTACATAAGAAAATAAAATGTATTATAGGAGATAACTCATAAACTACTAAATCAGCCCACAATTGGCGGAGAAATCGCGTAACAAACATACAAAAAAACAGTTGAATTGAAAAAATTAAAACGAGTTTGGTAGTCATCTCATAGATTGTTATGTCACGACCCGATGTCATTTACGTTACTCTAAATGTGTGTCTACAAACTTAGCGCAATATGGCTCGCTTCGCCACTCTTAATGAATGCTTTGTATGATGTGTTCTGTTATTACTAATCGAGGCAGTCTCCCTTCGTACATCTCCCCTTAATCCTGACATATTGCTCAACTTCAAAACTAACTTTAGCCATTTTAAGGCTTTCCAAGCTCGTAAACTGGGTACCTTCGTAAAAAAACAATTTGATTAAATTCAGCGACCGCCTCGTTCGAGTCTCATCGTCCATCATTAACTAAGTCCTGGTTATCCCTGGGAACTTCCATTTGCGACGAAAGAATGGAGTCAACACGTTTAATTACTATATCACAATTAATTAAAAAAAAAAACCGGTCAAGAGCGAGTCTCACTCGCGCACTGAGGGTTCCGTACAAACTTGCGACATAAACAGCCATATCTTTTGTCTGTGCAGACTTAGAGGGTTCATTTCCACAGCACAAAGAGCCACAGAGATAGTATTCATCTTATTTTCTTCTCGAAACCTATAACGAGGGGTAGAATAAGTTTGAAGTGTGTATCTGTCTGTGGCGTCGGAGCTCCTGAACGGGTGGATCAATTTTGATCATGTATTTTTTATTTCAAAAGGTGTTTTAATCGAGTGTTCTCCTATTATATTTCTAACTATATTATTTCAAAAAATCTGCTCAGCCATTTGAAGATCTTCATCTCTTTTCTGATGAAAAATATATTACCTCTCATTTGTCAGTGATATTACAAAAATATGATAATGTTGACCTCTGCGCAGGCATCTTCTGCTGATGATGCCGCGCCCGCTCGCGTGATATAGAAAAAAGTATCCTGTGTGTTATTCCAGACTATAACCTACCTCTGTGCCAAATTTCATCAAGATCCATTCGTGCCAAATTTCATCAAGATCCATTCAACCGGTCTGACGTGAAAGTAACAAACATCCATACATCCATCCATCCATCCCTCCTCACAAACATTCGCTTTATAATATTAGTAGGATTTCTTTATCTTCAAGGTTGTTGAGTCCTTGATTTTGTATTATCCTTTTTCAATAAGGTCATGTTTGATATAGTCTTTAAATTTTCCATCGGTCAGTTCTGTTTCTGATTTAAGCAACCTGTTATAAAAGAACAGATCTTCTTTAAGAACAGTTATCGTAAGAAAGTCTGTGTTAGTGTACTATGTGTTACGATATTGGTGATATTTGCCACCATGGGAGTATATTTCTTATGTCTACATTACAAAACTGTAATTTTTACCGGTCTAGGTACTGTGTATTCTGTATCAGAAGTATATCGGCCTGCGTCAGCCCACAGTGGCTGCAGTACAGCCGCTCCACATGTGAGACGGCGCGGAAGCGGTACATTGTCGTCGCGGTGATTTCCTCAGGGGCCGCCCGACCGTGACCGTGTCACCGCCTAGCGCCTGTGCTCTGGCTCAGTGTCACTCAGTGTGCCGCGCTCATTGGCGCTGCAGCACATGATGAGCAAGTCGGCGTGCAGCCACTCCGTAACTCCCGTCGCGGTGTCGCAGCTCTCGCTCGCGGCGCTCACTGGCGCTGCAGCGCATGATGTGCAAGTCGGCGTGTAGCCACTCCGTAACTCCCGTCGCGGTGTCGCAGCTCTCGCTCGCGGCGCTCACTGGCGCTGCAGCGCATGATGTGCAAGTCGGCGTGTAGCCACTCCGTAACTCCCGTCGCGGTGTCGCAGCTCTCGCTCGCGGCGCTCACTGGCGCTGCAGCGCATGATGTGCAAGTCGGCGTGTAGCCACTCCGTAACTCCCGTCGCGGTGTCGCAGCTCTCGCTCGCGGCGCTCACTGGCGCTGCAGCGCATGATGTGCAAGTCGGCGTGTAGCCACTCCGTAACTCCCGTCGCGGTGTCGCAGCTCTCGCTCGCGGCGCTCACTGGCGATGCAGCGCATGATGTGCAAGTCGGCGTGTAGCCACTCCGTAACTCCCGTCGCGGTGTCGCAGCTCTCGCTCGCGGCGCTCACTGGCGATGCAGCGCATGATGTGCAAGTCGGCGTGTAGCCACTCCGTAACTCCCGTCGCGGTGTCGCAGCTCTCGCTCGCGGCGCTCACTGGCGCTGCAGCGCATGATGTGCAAGTCGGCGTGTAGCCACTCCGTAACTCCCGTCGCGGTGTCGCAGCTCTCGCTCGCGGCGCTCACTGGCGATGCAGCGCATGATGTGCAAGTCGGCCTGTAGCCACTCCGTAGCTCCCGTCGCGGTGTCGCAGCTCTCGCTCGCGGCGCTCACTGGCGATGCAGCGCATGATGTGCAAGTCGGCGTGTAGCCACTCCGTAACTCCCGTCGCGGTGTCGCAGCTCTCGCTCGCGGCGCTCACTGGCGATGCAGCGCATGATGTGCAAGTCGGCGTGTAGCCACTCCGTAACTCCCGTCGCGGTGTCGCAGCTCTCGCTCGCGGCGCTCACTGGCGCTGCAGCGCATGATGTGCAAGTCGGCGTGTAGCCACTCCGTAGCTCCCGTCGCGGTGTCGCAGCTCTCGCTCGCGGCGCTCACTGGCGCTGCAGCGCATGATGTGCAAGTCGGCGTGTAGCCACTCCGTAGCTCCCGTCGCGGTGTCGCAGCTCTCGCTGCTGACGACGTCGGAGCGTCGGTGGAAAATAAATTAGCAGCTTGATTAAATTCTTCTGGATATTACTTTTCTGGTTTTTGCTTAGGATTTCGATAAATGGAACAGGTTTATTAACAATACTTATTTATATAACTTTGCAGTCTTGTATAACAATACAAGACAGCAAAGTTATTGTTACTGCGAGTGCTGGTTTTGAGCTCCCGAGCAAGTGAAGGATTCTATGATTGACTCTTGAGGTAGTCTAGTAGAATCCTTAGTGGTAGCGAGGTATTCTAAGACACGAGATGCAAATAATTTTGCTGTCGTGTAACACACATAACATTTACACATAACATTTCATTTAAGCAGCGAGAACACATATATATTACTCTGATCTCATCACGCCACACAAGGAATTGGGTCATAATTATACCCACATAATATGACATCATATCATCTTAAGCTAAAGTTTTATTATAGGTTCTTTCTTTTTCGTGTGGTTAGAGCCTAGCCAATATAAAACAGAAATAGATTGAATTGAAATAAAGTTTATAAGCGAGTTCTGTACCAGCACCCTTGATGTTTTCATGTTATATTGTTGAAACTAGAAATCTTTATTTTCAGGTTCAATCATTATGCCAGTTTTATCTGTTGTAATGACACTTATTTATATAGTTTACTAGCTGTGCCCAGCGGTTTCACCCGCTGGTCACTTAGGGGCATGAAAAATAGATGTTGGCCGATTCTCATACCTACCCGATATGTACACAAAATTTCGTTTAAATCGGTCCAGCCGTTTCGGAGGAGTATGGGAACGAAAACTGTGACACGAGAATTTTATATATTAGATAATCTTTTTAAAACTTTAATAAAGGACATTGCTTGCATTGTATTTCTCTATTATTAGTAAACTCTTTTATGATCTTATTTTTATACACTATACACACATTACAAATCGACAAAAAAAATTGTGATTCTAATCGAACCATAACAACGCGAATTAGGTATTTTTCATGGCTCCATGTGAGATCATAGTACATTTAGCTATTTTTAATACTTACTTAAACAATACGGTAGGTACCTACCTATGTTTTTTTTTCTAGCGCCTAAGTGCAACAATAGGTCTTTACCTATGAAATTGCCGTTTTGTATGAAAAAAATTAAACGATTTTTTTTCATGTATTGTTATTTGTATTAATCGAAGTAATCACCCATGCAACCAATGCATCTTTGCCAACGCAGTGGCAGTTTATTGATGCCCTTCTTGAAGAAATCAGCTGGACGGGATGCAACAAATTCTTCAAAGGCATTTTGTACTACCTCTCGGGTATTGAATTTTTTTTCAAACCAAGAAGTTATCCAAATTCTGGAAAAAGTAGTAGTCTATAGGTGCAAGGTCTGGTGAGTAGGGCGGATGACAGAGAGATTCCAACCCCAGTTCTTGCAACTTGGAGACCGCCTGCTGTGCAGTATGAGGTCGCGCGTTGTCGTGCAGGAGCAGCGGAGACGAGCGATTGACCAACGCCGCGTTGTCGTGCAGCAGCAGCGGAGACGAGCGATTGACAAATGCCGCGTTGTCGTGCAGGAGCAGCGGAGACGAGCCAATGCCACCAATGCTGGTTGGAGATGTGCTAGCTTCTCCATCATTGTGTTCAGTTCTTCATAGTCCACATCTGCAGTAATGCTCACCCCGTTTGGTAAGAAGCTGTGATGAATCAAACCGGCGCTAGACCACCAAACAGTGACCATCACTTTTCTAGGGGTAAGTTTTCGTTTAGGGCATTGTTTAGGTGCTGAACCTGCGGTTATCAAAAAGAATCCATTTTTCATCGCAGATAACAATGCGGTTCAAAATTCCTTCATTTGTGTGTCTGTTGAGCAGTGCAAGGCACGTCTCGACGCGTACTTCGCGCTGGCGATCATTGAGTTCGTAGGGCACCCATTTGTCAAGGTTTTATACCTTGCCAATTTGACGCAAATGGACCAATATTGTTTTGATGTTAACGTCGAAAGCTGCTGCTAATTCGGCCGTAGATTGTGTATCAGCTTCCACAATCGCCTTTAATTCTTCATTGTCAACCAAAGTCTTCGGACGACCGCGAGGTTCATTTTTTAGGTCGAAATTTCCAGAACGGAAGCGAGCAAACCAATAACAGGTGGTTGGTTTGTAGTGTTAGCTCCGTAAACGTCGTTGATGTTGCTTGCCGCTTGTGCCGCGTTGCTGCCACGACGGTACTCATATTCCATAATAGCTGTTCCACGCGGTTTCACCCACGCTGCTCAGCACCTGTTAGTCGTAGCGTGATGTTTATAGCCTATAGCCTACCTCAAGAAATGGACTATCCAACACTAAAAGAATTTTCCAATTCCAAGCAGTAGTCCCTGAGATTAGCGCGTTCAAACAAACCAACAAACTCTTCAGCTTTATAATATTAAAGTATAGATTAGTATAGATTACTCGAATTTTTAACGTATCCATGATGACCAAAAAGATTGAAATGCGATGAAAATGTAACACTAATCAATAAACAAAGACTAAGTACTTTTTGAAAAAAAACATGTTTTTAAATAAAATTAATTTAAAATTAGAATTGTTAGCCAAACAAAAATTATTTTGATTTGAAATGGTCAGTACTGCAGAACGGCAATTTCATAGGTAAAGACATATTAATATAACCTGTATTCTTAACATTAGGCGTGGCTGGCGGCTGGCAGATCTTATTAATCGCGTAATGCGTATGAAATGTTTTATAATAAAAAAAAAAAAATCTGTGATACAGAAGTATTTGCAACTTAAAAAATATAAAATATAATTAATTATCGTGTATTCCGATACTTTTTATTGTACAGGGCCCTTTTGGACATTTTGTTTTAAAATACAATATTCCACTTAAAAAAAAAGCTTTTATAAACAGTCTTTCAATTTAAGGTTATTACGCGTTTCCGTAACAATGACAATGCGAGGTTCTCGTGATTGAACATTTTAAAAGTGGCTGTTTCTCGCAGTGTGCATAATCGCATTTGCTCACTGTTTTCACGCAGCAAACTCTACATGTTTGAGCTGCTGAGGTAAAAATAATATAACATGCAACATTTGGAACAATGTGTTACGAGAATATGTTTAGTATTATGAAGAGTTAAAACTTAGACTTAGAACCAAAAGTAGAGTGACACAAAATGATTCTGTTACGTAAACCCTAAAGTAAGTTTGTGATGCGCAGCAGCCGATAAATAGAACGTTGAAAGCTAATAAAGCGGTGGTGGAGAGAGTTGTAGCGCTTTACAGCGCGGTGATAGCGGTAGCCCCGAGACGCGACGGCGACGAGACGCGGCCGAGCCTAGCTCTATTCGCCGAACAAAAACACACAGAAGGGAAAAATACAAACAGCGCAGTGGATGAGACGGTTCAAGGCTCGCCAGCTGTATTTGTATGGCTTGCAACCCGAACGATTACGTGCGAGTGAACCTTCTGTGCGTTCTTATGTTATGTCATAAGCAGGCATGTATCCCTCTGCTACATTACACTTCAACGCTTGCCATATTCTTACTGAAACAGTCTTGCTAAACTAAACCAATATTTCGTGGCTTTCAGGGATTTTGTGCGATAGTTCTTTTTTTAAGTAAGTACATTATTTGTTCGGATAGCCGGTCTGACGTTATTTATGAGCGAGGTCTTTAGCTAAAAAAATCTGATCTGTTTTTTTTACTGTCTATCGATTCCAGTTTCATCAATGTGTTCTTAAAGCATAAAAAACCAAGTACATTTGCTGTCGAATAGTGTTCATAACAAGTTGGTACAAAGTATTGGTACTGTTGTAGTTTCGTAGGACAAGAGTCACAATCGCATGAGTCTCCCAGAGCGCGCACCTTAACAGTAAACAGCTCGGCACAGTGGACTGCCACGCGACAACGTGGCTGTCTACTGTGCAACAATACTAATAACCTGGACGTCCTGCCTACACAAATCTTCTTAAAAACTAATTATAAAGTCAGTCTATAATTAAAGGCAAAAAAGACATGTAATTATAGGTCAGTAGCTTTAATTTCCATCCTCCGGTTTTTGAAAAAAATATTTAGGAGACCGTTTATAAGTTCTTAAGAGGCTCTAATCTCATAGTGGCATGGTGGACTGGAGAGAGCGACTGCCGCAACCCCGTGCAGGGCACGCCACAATAAAGGCGGTGTGGCGGTCCCTCTTTGAAGAGTGGCTGCAGAGGTGCCATGGCGTCCTTACTGGACACGGAAGTTTCGGGAGATTCCTGCACATGGACGGGAGGGACGAAACGGCCAGGTGTCACAATGGTGACACCCGGCTTTAGTCAGTACAAGTGGGTTTAGTCAGTACAAGACACGATTGGCGCAGTGGCTGAGCGATCGACTTCTGCGCTGCGTGAACAAATATTTGTATGGCCTACAGATAATTGTTCCGGGTCTGGCTGTTTGTGTATGTACGTTTAAATGTTTATAAACGCACCCGCGATACAGGAGAAATTCCTAATGTGGGGGCAACGTTTTTATATAAAAAAGTCTAACTCTCGCCCCCGCGCCGCCAAGAGCGGGGGAAGTTATTTGATACCCACCCGCAAAACAAAGACGGTTAGTGAGAAAATCCATTCCTACAACTATCCATATCCCTTGGGATATACATAGCTATATTCTGGAAGATAGTAACATAAAGGCGATTTATATGTGTAGTGAAATAATTAAGAATATTGAATCAAAGAGCGAGTAAAGCGAGCCAACTTACTAGTCGACTCGCGAAGAAACCTTCCCACCATCCCCTTCGTGTTAGGTTTCTCTATTACCTTCTGCAGACAGAAACAGGCTACGTCGATTACGTCTGTTTTGCTAGGTTAGCAAAACATCACAATTTTTGTTTATAATTTCACTTCTTAAATGATTGTTTTCAATTTTTTTGATTATACGATTATCAGGGTAAACCTATGTATTTGATACAATCCTTACTAATATTATAAAAGCGAAAGTGAGTTTGTTTGTTTATTTGTTACCTCTTCACGCTTTAATGGCTAAACCGATTTTGATGAATTTTGGTACAGAAATAGTTGGGAACCAGGAGACGGACATAGGCAAATATTTTTTTGAAAAAAGTGGGATTTGAGGGAGAAAGAGGGAAGAAAAGGGAAAATTTTGCGTTGCTATTACAAATCAATAAGGCGCAAGGGGAACTGTGTTACCCCAAATATTACGCGGGCGAAGCCGCGGGCGAAAGCTAGCTGATAATATATTCCGATGAATAATGCGATTTATCATGGAAATATTTTTATATTGTTTGACAACCACATTATGGTAACAGATTTGCTATTATATATTACGGACAAACCCGGTTATAATTGAAATCATGAAACCCTCTCATTTGTATTCAGGTCCATAAATATCATTCTCATTTCTTTACAATTTATAACTTGTAAAAATATGTCATAAAGATTGTGATGTAGCCAATATTATTTTGGGCGAAAGTTAAACATTTTATAATAGTTTAGTGAAGTGAGCCGGGCACTTGTTGCGGCGCCCGCGGGGGTGCGGGTGAGGCGTGCGGGACGCGGGGCGGTTGCGGCGGGTGCTGCTAATTATACATAATTATTTTAACATAAATTCATAACACTAGCGGTGAGCGGTGACCTGCAAGGGCGTGCCTGTGCAAACTGCTGCATTAAATGCTTTCGATATTCAAGTAAAGGTGTGTTAACCTTACTTTTTACCCGACTGCGCACCGCAAAGGAGGGTACTGTGTTCATCAGTCTATGTATGTATGTATGTTTGTTCCTTTGAAGCACTATACAGACTAAACGGCTGGGCCGATTTTTTATGTGCAACTTTTACAATGTCATCATCATCACTCCTTTGAATGTTCTGATCCGACTTTTGTCTTACAAAAAGCCTCTCGTCTCCATTGTCAGACCTTAGACGACAGCGCCGATCTCCAGCTAGGTCTAAAGCTTTCGTCAACGTGCATGAAATAAGTTGACACACGACATATTGCTGCTGTAAACTGTTGAGAACCTCTTGCGACTTGCAAGTGTCTTCCGTCTCCATTATCCATCTCTTACTTAAGCAATTTCTTTCGTGACTTATAATCAGGTTTTCATAAAATATTAACATATTTAGACGCACAAAGATTGCAGTACCTATTAGGAAGTTTCTAAGTCTATAAAGTAGTTATGTTATCTGGAGAACCTAGATGTCTTATCGTCCTTTGTGTAATAATGTAGTACCGACGATTACGCCGAGAGGTCGTACTCGTGCCGTGTGCGTCACGATGTCGTCCGATGAGCCACGATCAGATGTGGGCTTGTGACCAATCAAGCTAATACACGCAATTAGGAACGCCCGACGACGTCCGACATTGGCCGAGTACATCGCGTGCGTAATTAGACGCCATCGCCAGTGTACTGCTTCATGTCACGAAGGACTCCGTACAAGACATACGGTATCGAAGATATCTATCGTAATTAACATGTGCTGTAAGACACGTAAAATAAAAATAAATATTTTGATCGATTCATGCCATGCCCGACATTATGTCAACCGTGCCATTCTTCGAATGTAGCCAGGAAGAGCGGGGTAGGGCCTTTGTTCACTGAGATCACATCTCGATACATCTCCACATCGGTTTCTCAGAAGTATTCCCGGAAGCCCAAGAAGCTATCCTTCAGTGACTGTTTCATTTCAGCAGCTTCATTAGCTTCAGTAGCTTCATCAGTTGCAAATTGTTGGGGCCAATGAGTTTCAAATTATCCATGTACAACAAGTGAGGGATGACCTGACCACCTCTTCTTATAGCCCAGACGTGAACTTTCCAGCAGTGTGCTTAGAGTGTTCAGGACTAGCCAAAACCACAATGGACTATAAGTAGTAGGTAGTCCTACAGTAGATCACATTGACAGTCATGTTTTAGTTCCTGTTAGCGGTTAGGACGCACCTTTAGCTATAAATGGTTAAATTATGGCTAGACGACTCAAGACTCGGAGATGCCGCTGATAAATCACCATTCACGCACTTATTGTACTACATTAAGTGCATGGATGGTGATAAACTAGCGATCAACCAATTGGTTGGATCTCCTCCATGCCGGAATTCCGCAGAGGAGCTCAAATCTCTTGACTAATCTTTATGTTATATACTCGGTTAAATTGATAATTATGAATTCAAGGATTGGGTATTTACGTTCTGCCTGAAAAACAGAAGCACTGGTGCGCTAGATATATAAGCACAAACTCCGTATGCGTGTCTCACGTTCTTCATGTTTGCCCGGCAGTTGGTCTGGTGGGCGCAATCATGCTCTTTAGCAAGTTTTCCGGATCGGGATTTTTCATCAGGAATTCAACAGGATGTAGCAGCAGGAGTCCGGATTTGTGACTTGTTTTTGTAAATAGGTTCGCCCTCTGTAACATGACTCAAAAACATAACTGGCGAAATGTACTAGTAGGTGCAGGTGAGCCTAACTCTTAGGGGATTGCAGGTGCATGTTATACTGTTGATTAAAAAATCGTGCTATTTTGAGTCAGGCACAGATTCGACTGGCAACATTTTTTAGTTAAACAGTAAGCTTCAATTAATTGCTGTTGCAGCGAGCGGCTTTAATGCGCCGGCACAAGGTTCAAGTTAAGGTTTGGACGCTCACACGCCACTCCGACAACAACAGATTACGATTCAATTTTGCAATTAAAACTTAAAACAAACGACACCCGGCGCGCCATGCGACAGTCATGGTTGACAGAAGGATCATTTATTTCTTTATTTAACTATTTATGTACACACAGTAAACCAGACAGGATAAAAACATTTAAGATTTAAGTACAAAGGTAAAGGTATTTCTTAAGAAATTTCTGCCAGCGGACCTGCGAAAGGAGATATGAGAACGAAATGTAGACGATAGTGTGTGAGAGAGTACGAGAGAAATATGTGTGTGTGCCTTAACCTATTATAACCTACATAATATAAGTAAATATTAATAAATATTGTATAAATACATAAAGTTTAAATATATATATCCATAAATAAATACATATATCACGATTGAGAGGACAGGTAATGCTCTTTCACTCTGTTTTTAAATAGGGAAATAGAGGAATTTAAATCGCGAATGCTAGGCGGCAATGAGTTCCGCAACCTAACAGCGTGTTACTGTACTCTACATAATATGTATAACTGTGCTGGGCAAAAGCCTATCCAGTGCTAATATAGACAGCTGGTCGTTGGAGTTTGTAACTATAGCCAATAATAAAATTGTCGCCTGTTTGCAAAGACAATTTTACGCAATTGTTATCCGAAGCGCAGGCTTGGATTATCAGCTCTCTCAATGATGAGATGTCCCGGAAGGTTATACCACGTTCGAGCCGTGATCTCACGACTCAATAATCTGCCAGTACAAGAAAACGTGACATGTCAGGAAGTGTGTTGTGGTCACTATTGTGAATCAGTTCCTTGTCAACACTGGGAGTACTGCGGGGATTGCTGCGTCCTTGCATTTGATTGCACATCGAGCTCGAGGGGGGCTCCCTGCGCCTATTTGGCACCACTAATGGTGCAAGTACTTACATTTCCACCGATAACTATTTTTTAACCACCGTAACGTAACTTGAACAATGTTGTAAGACCGTCGACATTCATTCGTCTTCCGCTAGTCGATATGTTGTGAACTAAGGTGATACATTTTACGTGCCGCGCGTCACGACCATAAACTTTTTATGATATATTCGCTACAAGGGGCTTCATTATCAAGGTAAACGTGCCGTGAACGCTATGACTTTTAAAAGACTAACAATTTAATGAAATGAAAATATAAGCTCGGTATCTTTACGGTATCTAACTCGGTGTTGAGAATACATTAAACCGCACTGCCTTGAATACTTTTTATTAAAATCCGGCTATTATATCGGGACTCATCAAAATTCGGACTGATACAGATAAAGTGCTTATGAACTGCAGTTAGCGTGTGTGAGGAGTGCAGGAGGGGAGCACGGAGGGGGGGGGGGCTTTATAGTGTATTGCAGTTAATGCCAGTTCATTTGGCACGCGCCGGGCGGCGGCGCTGCGGCCGCGAGCATATCGTACGACACAGCTCCAGAAGGACACCTTGTGACGTAATCGGCTCCAGCAATATACTTGCACGTGACATTAACACTAACAACAATCCCTATGGTGCAAGCGTGACTAGTAGAATTTGGATATTTTATGAGCATTTCTTTTCCTACAATTATTGTAATTATTTCTGTTTTATTTTATGTTGTGCAGAGTAGACCTTTTGGCTAGCCTCCGCAATGGCTGGATGTATGTTCCGCTAGTTGCCAAACAGCGGCATCTTAACAAAACATTCTGATAATGTTATTCGCGTTACAGATGGCCACTCGGCCACCCCCGTACTATCAGTTGGTACGACTGCTGTAAACGTTCGCTAATTTCATTGTAGGTAATTGGTCAAACTGTACTCTTGGCCACATTCATTTGACCTTGTCTACGTTAAGAACGTATCGTCAGCACGTTGGGGGCTTTAACTTTATGGAAACAGCA
This sequence comes from Ochropleura leucogaster, assembly GCA_958449745.1. Taxonomy (NCBI): domain Eukaryota; kingdom Metazoa; phylum Arthropoda; class Insecta; order Lepidoptera; family Noctuidae; genus Ochropleura; species Ochropleura leucogaster. The sequence continues at coordinate 230,795 of OY288206.1, forward strand.
CTTTTATGTCAATATGAACATTGAGTTTGAAAGTAATTTAGAATTTGCCTTAAAAATTGAATGTATATGAAAATCGTTTAATGTAAATATAGATATTGTAAGCGTACCTATGCACTGCAGTGTGACGCCAATATACTAATACTGTTGAACGGACAACAGCGTGGAATGTTCCGTGATTGTTTTGTTTTGCCGTTCATTAAGTTCGTTAGTGGTCGTCGCCGCGCCGGCGCCGGCGCCGCGACGCGCTCGCGCCTGGCTAGGTAGACGCTAGCCACTATCTCGGACAGTTGGTACATCAGTGTATTTAAGTCAGCGATGGTGGCGTGAAAGGGTTTCAAAACTTAAGGATTTGGGCCCAATGACAGTAGGCAGAAATAAGTTAATGGATGAAGGAAGCATCTGCAGTGGGACATTTAGGATGAAATACATTCAATGAATTACTTTGTACTTTTACTGTAGACAATACAGTGTCATACAATCAGAGCGCAGCTAGTCGTCGAAGGCAACTCCTCAAGTTTGACAATCATAGTACCAAACAAAGTTACGGTTGCTGTTTATTAAAAACATAAACACAAAACACTAGCGTTTTTTTTATATGACGGCACGTTTGATTATATGAAGATTATTTAAGAGTGAATGTCAACCGGATATGCCAAGCGCCATCTGTTGAACTAATCGGTTGTCATTCACTCTGACGCAACACCAAGAGCTAGTGTGGGAGAAAAGGACTGGTGCGACGCTCAGTTCGAATCGGAACGGCAATCCGTTCGCATCACGAATACGCGCTACGTTTTTGGTGGAGTGTCTTTATCAGTGTTCAGTGTTCAAAAGTTATTTAGTGTTCCTAATCATTTTGTAATAAGACCCTGATTATATTTTGTGTGTAATACGTCGTTTGATTCTCCTCGCCCGATTACCTGCGTCCTAATATAATCGACTATGGATCCAAATGATATTGTGGACTGTCCTGACGTCCCTTTATCAGAAGTGGGATGCGAAGGGCATTCACAAGGAGAAGATAGCAATGTGGACGTGGCTTCGTCGCACAATTTATTGCGCAACATGGAAGCTTTATTATCTCGCCTCTTGAAGACACCGCCGCTCACTGAAAATACAGACCGCATGACAATACAACTAGTGCGGTTTGACCCAGATGAAAAAGATTCGGACATAGAAGGTTGGTGCAGGATAACGGAAATAGTAGTGAATAGTAGAAAACTAGATGGTGCGGAACTTCTGCTGGCGCTTACACACGCCCTGAGAGGTCGAGCAGCCACGTGCCTAACCAAATTGCAAACTTCACAGTTAACATGGATGCCCATAAAGGAATTACTCCTAGCAAAATTTGGGAAACCGATGCTACCGCAAGACTACTTCGACGAGATATTAAGATTCCAACTCGGTACGAAAGAAACCGCGAGTGAAGCTGCAACACGTGTCTGGAGCATGATAGAGCGCATCCCTCGCACCGAAATGTCAGAAGATGTAATCACAGGATTTGTAGCTTCTGTACTATGCCAAAAAGATGGTTTTATACGACGCGAGCTACAATCTCGTAATGTATCTACCAGAGCACAGTTGTTACGGGTACTCAACGGTATTTCATCGAAACGAAAATACGATGGACAGGAGAGTAATGAGACCGAAGTGAAAAAAAGCCGCTACAATGAACCACGCTTTACTGGAGCGTGCCACCGGTGTGGTATACCTGGTCATCGAGCCGTGGACTGTCGCAAACGACGGGAAGAGCCTGTTGCTAAGGCCGCTACGAAGACAGCTGAGCAGCCTGTGAAGATGCAAGTCCATCCGCGCCCTGTCACTTGTTACGTTTGTGGTCAACAAGGACACGTCGCTTCAGCGTGTCCTGATCGCAAAGGGAACAACGAGAAACCGGCTGTCAGGGAGGTCCACCTATGCGAGCGGAGGCCAGCAACCGGCACCTTTACTACGTCTACGGGTGAGCTCGTTTCTTTTCTTTTCGATAGTGGCTCCGCCTGTTCACTGGTGATTTCTGACTTAGCTAGCAGGCTACCGGGTACATTATGTAATGAACTCGTATACCTCACGGGTATCGGAGATTATAATGTAGTGAAGTGTGACTCGCAAATACTTAGCCCCATCAATGTTGAAGGCATTCAATTGCATGTGTTGTTCCATGTAGTTCCCAACACTGCTATTAGTGAACCGGTTATTATAGGCAGGGACATTTTAGACAAGTGTGTTGAAGTTAAAATTAGTAATGAGCGCATTAATTTCTCGTTACGTAGGGAGGTTGGTATTGTAGAGAAATCGTGTCATTACGATTTCAGTAACATTGATACAGATTTACAAGGTGATAATAGAGTAGCCCTCATAGAATTATTGCAAAAATACCGCGAATTCTTTATAGAAGGAATACCAACACGTCGCGTCACCACAGGCGTTATGCGAATAGAGTTAATTGACCCGAATAAGACTGTTCAGCGGCGTCCTTATAGGTTGTCACCAGCAGAAAAGGAGATAGTTAGGGATAAAATAAGACATCTTTTAGAAGCAGGAGTAATTCGCGAGAGCACGTCACCCTTTGCCAGTCCGATACTACTCGTTAAAAAAAAAGACAACTCTGATAGAATGTGTGTAGACTATCGCGAGCTTAATGCTAATACCCGGCCAGAACATTACCCGTTACCGATAATTGATGAGCAAATAGACCGTCTGAATGGTGCTTGTTATTTTTCGTCATTGGACATGGCATCAGGCTACCATCAGATTTTGATAGATCCCGAGAGCGATAGCATAGCTCGAACAGCTTTCGTTACCCCCGAAGGGCAATATGAGTTCCTTGCCATGCCTTTTGGCCTACGAAATGCAGCGTCGGTATATCAAAGGTGTATTAACAAAGCTCTAGGTTCGCTTAAAGATACGGTAGCATTGGCATATATGGACGACGTTCTTTGTTATTCTGATGACGTTACGCGCGGCCTTGCACGTTTAGATCTTACACTAAAAGCTCTTTCTGAATCGGGTTTTTCTTTAAACATTCATAAATGTAAATTCATGAAAAACGAAGTAGATTTCTTAGGTTATGTTGTAAAATCAGGTCAAGTAACTCCCAACCCTAGGAAGGTACAAGCCCTTTCAGACGCACCCGCCCCGCGAACAGCCAGTCAAGTTCGTCAATTTTTAGGTCTCGCATCTTATTTTCGTCGTTTTATTCCGAATTATACCCGCTTAGTAGGACCTTTATACCCTCTTACGAAACTGAAAGGTCCGATTACTTGGACGAGCCAACATAGTGATATACACAAAACCATAGTTAACATATTGACGTCAGAGCCAGTCTTGACTATCTTCGATCCCAAAACTCCAGTAGAGCTTCATACAGACGCGAGCTCGGAAGGGTATGGTGCCATACTGATTCAGCGACGTAATAATCTGCCTCATGTGATATCCTACTTTAGCCGTCGGACAGCCGAAACCGAATCTCGTTACCATTCCTACGAACTTGAAACCTTGGCAGTAGTCCGAGCGGTTGAACATTTCAGACATTATTTGTATGGACAGCACTTTACAGTTTTCACTGACTGCAATTCTCTCAAAGCATCAAAGTCTAAAACCGATCTTACACCCCGAGTCCACAGATGGTGGGCTTTCCTCCAAGCTTATGACTTTGAAATTGTTCACAAGCAAGGGAATAGCATGGGACACGCTGATTTCTTCTCCAGAAATCCACTTGAGAAACCTTCTGCCAACTATCCCTGTACCAATCTGTCCAAAAGAAACAAGTCTATCCAATTCGTTGAACTTCATCAGGGCTGGCTGACAGTTGAACAAAAGCGAGATAGCGAAGTACAAGACCTAATTAACAAGCACAATAACAAAGAGCTTCCTGAAGCCGTAGCCCAAACTTACGATGTTCGAAAAGGGATTCTTTATAGGAAAATTGAGCGTAACAAAAGTAGCTTTTGGCTCCCCGTTGTACCGCGCTCCCTCACTTGGACCTTAATCAACCACGTCCATACAGAGATTAAGCACCTGGGCACTGAAAAGACTCTAGACAAACTTTACGAGCAATATTGGTTCCCACAAATGTCAAAACTAGTGCGCAAATTTGTAGATTCTTGCATAGTATGCAAAGCTTCGAAGGGTCCGTCGGGTGCTACCCAGATTAGACTTCATCCGATTCCTAAAGTTTCCACTCCTTGGCATACCGTACACATTGATATCACGGGTAAACTCAGTGGGAAAAGCGATCGCAAAGAATATTCATCAGTAATTATCGATTCCTTCACTAAATATGTTCTCCTTGAATATACTCCCTTGTTAGATTCAGCAAGTGCAATTAAAGCTCTCAAAAAAGCGGTATGCCTTTTTGGAGCACCTAAACGCGTTATAGCTGACCAAGGAAGATGTTATATAAGTGCCGAGTTTAGAGAATTTTGTAGGGACCATTCCATAGACCTTCATCTCATAGCAACAGGATCTAGTAGAGCAAACGGTCAGGTAGAACGCGTAATGCGCACCCTGAAAAGTATTCTCACCATAATTGAGAACGATCCGAACAAAACCTGGCGAGATGAACTTCTAGACGTGCAGTTAGCTCTAAACAGTACGCGGTCAAGGGTAACTGGATATTCACCCACAGAACTGATGTTTGGGATAAAAGCTCAATCGTTAGGTATGTCAAAAATTGTGTTAGATTCCGAACCCCAACCTCGATCAGACTTGGACACCATCCGACGTAATGCCTCAGATAACATTGAGAAAGCAGCTTCAGCAGAAGTAGAACGGTTCAATCGAGGCAGGGCAGTCGTGAAGCCATTTTCTTTAGGCGAGTATGTTTTTATAAAAAATAACGAGCGCAATCAGACTAAACTTCACAAAAAATTCAAAGGTCCGTTTTTAATTACTAAGGTTTTAGAAAATGATCGGTATGAGCTGAAAAACACTGATGGGTCTAATCGAACTTACAAATATGCTCACGAAAATCTGCGTTTAGTACCCCGGGGCCATGATGGTCTAGTAGAGATAGCTACCTCGTTAATTAATAATGATCAGGAGGCCGAGACGGCAGGGCGGAGCCAGGTTGATAGGACAGTAACGCTTACATCAGACGATGATAGCGACACAATATCAGTATCTAGCGGTCGTACTGAAACCGCAAGCTTCGTAACCCTCTCAGCATCTGAGCGTGAGGAACTTCAAGGTAAGTAATATCAGATATGTGAGAATTAATTGACGATGTTAGACTGTTAAAGATGTCGTCATATGAGATGACGGGTAGAGTGCCAGTTGTCCGGTCCATGTCGTCATATGAGATGACGACTGGTCGAAAGGATACTGTCACTCTCTGAGCTAGGCGACGTCATATGAGATGACTAGTTGAGGGCTAGGTTGTCCGGTCCATGTCATCATAGGAGATGATGGCTGGTCGAAAGGACGCCTTAGCCAGTGTTCGTTCGGATAGGACGAGACGTCGTATGAGATGGCTAGTTGAGGGCTAGGTTGTCCGGTCCATGTCATCATAGGAGATGATGGCTGGTCGAAAGGACGCCTTAGCCAGTGTTCGTTCGGATAGGACGAGACGTCGTATGAGATGGCTAGTTGAGGGCTAGGTTGTCCGGTCCATGTCCATCATAGGAGATGATGGCTGGTCGAAAGGACGCCTTAGTTGGAATAGGACGAGTTAAATGAAAGTGGTAATCCCAGCGGGTTTTATTTTCTTATTGTTGCAGAGTAACTCAACGCTAAAAGAAACGGAGCAGCACGAGGACGTGCTAATGTCAGTCTGGCCGTGACGGCACGTTTGATTATATGAAGATTATTTAAGAGTGAATGTCAACCGGATATGCCAAGCGCCATCTGTTGAACTAATCGGTTGTCATTCACTCTGACGCAACACCAAGAGCTAGTGTGGGAGAAAAGGACTGGTGCGACGCTCAGTTCGAATCGGAACGGCAATCCGTTCGCATCACGAATACGCGCTACGTTTTTGGTGGAGTGTCTTTATCAGTGTTCAGTGTTCAAAAGTTATTTAGTGTTCCTAATCATTTTGTAATAAGACCCTGATTATATTTTGTGTGTAATACGTCGTTTGATTCTCCTCGCCCGATTACCTGCGTCCTAATATAATCGACTATGGATCCAAATGATATTGTGGACTGTCCTGACGTCCCTTTATATACGTACTACAAACTTTGTTTTTTTTCTGAATTTACCTCCTTTCTTTACCTTACTTGTGGCTGTGGTGCTGGTAGGCCCCTGACGCGGTCGATCAGTTCCCAAGTTATTTCAGTTCTCTTTCATAGTTCGTTTGATGAATGGCCGGTTCCAGTTTGTGCTGATGTTTGTAAATAAGAATTCCGAAGCGTCCGCTGTACAGTTTGGTTCATTTGAGCGCTCGAAGCTCGATGGGACTCGGTTGACAAATAGAGCATTGAGTATAGTTTTATGAGGTGCATCAAACTGAACGTGGCCGGTATCGAGCGGTGACGTGCAACGCGACGCGTGGCTACTCTATAATGTGGAACATTTATAAACACTAACACTCGCTACAGCGTGTATTTAAAAGGTAAGTGAGCAATAAATATTCCTTCCGCCATTACAGCACCCTTTTTTTTGGGGTGGGAATTAAATAAGTTCTCCCGCTCTTTGCGAAGCGGGGGGGAGTGTCAGACTTGTACTGACTAAAACCCACCAATGTTCCTTCCATTGCCTTTTATGTTCCGGGGCCGCGGTATCTCTTTCGAACAACCCGCAACCCCGGCAATTGCAGCACTCTTGCTCCCAAGAGGGAGATCTACACTTGTTCGTAACAACCTGCCTAAAAAGCTCACAGTTTCACTATTGCAACTAAGGAACAAGGTTGCGACTTAAAATGCCCAAAAATTACTTGAAACTGCTTAATATTCGTGTTTCAGTTGTCACAGCTGAATTTTGTGGAGAAAGTCTGAAACTTTGTCAACATCGACTGACTTGGATATACTTCCAGACTTTGTTCGTCTGTTAATAATTCCAGGGTCCGACGTCCCTTATTGCTTTTACTTGAGAACAACACAGATGTCACATAGGCACAAAATGTAACATTTAATAGTATCAGTTGTGACCTTTATGATTTACATATGTTTCAAATCAATCATTCGCACTGAAAAATGTGTGTTGTTATTTGATCAATCAATTACAGGTTCCTGCACATAATGAGGCGGGAGGACGCCTGTCGTGTCACCGTTGCGATGATCCCCCGGAGGATAAGGTAGCGGTCTGTCCTGCTGGGGCGGAGCACCGTTATGTCCTTGTAGAGGCTCTAGCGTTTGGCTTTGTTTCAGTCTATGGTCCGGAGTTAGAGGGAATAAGAAGCAGTCACCTCCTTCTCCATTATGCTAGGTGGCTGGACGTTTGAGGGAGAGAACCTCAAACCAACTCAGCCACCGCTGGAGACGCTCCAGGTGTCGGGAGCCGCGAACCGTCTCTCCCGTCGGTCCCGGTTTTTCTCGTTGGTCTAGTGCTCGCAGAGTAACAAATCTTAACAATCACTGGCAAAATATGGGGATACTTTGGATGAAACCCCTCTCCCGAAATACACGCAAACATTGATGTGTTTAGTGTTAGTAGTGCTCTACATCATATGGCAGCTTCAGATAGCATACATCCCCATTGAGAAATTGATAAATGATTTATTTCTGCTGCGCGAGTTTTTCCATAGACTGAAAATAATTCGCAAATTTTAAATCAAATGTAAATCTTCTAAATGAAATGGTGTTAAAGACAATTTTGGTCACACTAAAACTCTTAAGATGACTAGCATATTTATTTAGATAAGGATTAACACTTTGTCATAGTATGTATGACCTCTATCTTTGTCCAGCGCACACAGTGTCATCATTCCAAACACATTCAAGTCTTTCGCAAAATATTGCCAATCCCTTTTTCTATTGATGAAACCTGTGTTGAAATCTGTTTAGTAGTTATTGAGAATAGGCAGACCGTCGGCCCAGCGGTGGACTTCAATTTGTAATATGATTTTCTTAAATCTGTGTTTAATTAAAATCTGTTTACAAATATAAAAATAGGTTTCTACCGGTGTCGGAGGAATTTCCATGCTACCAGTGGTTAGAGCTTCAGAGACAAGAACCTCCTCACAATGCGCTCTCTTGCGTCTGAATCAGGCCCGCGATCCGACCGCCTGAGGACAGCCTCGCAATATATTCCTCGAGACTGTTGCCATTTATACGACAACTGGCACTATGATAGTCTAGTCCGAGTGGAAACATGTACAGACATGTGGAAAGTGCCACATGTCGACAACCTCGGATGCCAAGTCGAGATATTTTACTTGTTTCTCGTTCTCAGCTTTTCCGAGGGTCTCGTCATGTGGCATAGTTTCACCTACATCGATGATCATAACACGGCGCGCTGATTGCTGATTTATTTTACTATTAATTAGATACTTAATTTAGTTGATTATCTGATTGTGGATGCTGTGCTGATGCTGTAATCAGAGAGGAGGTGTTTTCTTTCATACGTGATACTTCGCGCTGTTTGTTATCTATGTTTACTGTGTTGGGTATACCTTAAGTTGGAGTAGTTTTGTTGGAGAGTTCAAAATAAATTAATAAACAATAAGTAAGTAGTTTGTCGTTAAACGTCTAAACCAAATAGATTTCCGTGTCTGCGATCTGCTGGTCGCCCTTGGTCCTAATTCTTATTCACAGAACAACATACGTAAGGAGTCTTGTACATTCGTAGCGTGCTGTTACGCGCGTTCGATTAGGAATGTCTTCACTTACGCATGGAAGCGCTCGATGGGGTCGATGCAGCAAACACTAAAGTTGAATCAAGACGGAACTTAACGCAACGTCGGGCGTCGTCTGGTACATTTAGTGGTTTTGGTTGAGAACAACTTAACCACTTGACAGAGTAAACTCAAGCTCCGCGTTCGATTTCATGTTTGTGTTTGTAATAGCACTTAATTACTGTTATTAACAAGTTTTAATTTAATGCGTTACACAAAATCATAACAAAATATTCCGTAGCAAACGTTCGTAGCATGCTACGAATGTCGTAGGCTCTTATACTATTTTGTGTAAAACGTAAGTTATTTAGTTTGTATCGATTGTAATAAGTGTCCTTACCCTTAATTTTTGTTTCCGAGCTAGCTTCATGCTGTATTTGTTGACGTAAGGCATAACATTATAGTCTCACGTCTTTACTTATGTTCGCGTGTTAACTGAACTCATGATTCAGAAGAAATCGTACATTTTAATTAAAATATTTTCCACTGTGAATAGCGTCCTTCCGTCGCTCGATTCCTCCGCACGCCGCAGTTATGACAAATTCCTCTTCATTAGAAAAAGTTAATTCCCTGTGGAGTGGTTGGTTCCCTTGACGACAGACTCCATTAAGCATAATGATCGATGGTGACGTCACTGCCATCGGTTTAACTTCAAAACCCTTCGTATTTCATCTCTTTTTTTTGAGTCATGTAATTGAATCAACTTTAACAGACTTGTTGATAGGTATTTCACAAAGTTCAAGATTACCTTATCGAAACATAATAAGTTGTAATTATATAAATGTACTAGAAGGCGCCGTCAGCTGAGCGCGTCCGCCAATAGAGAAGATGTAGCATATCCTGCGTTGAGACTTCACGATAGCCTTTTTTTGTTTTTTTTTATTTTGGGGTGGGAAATCATCAAAAAACTTGGCCGCTCTGGGTGAAGTGGGGGGGAGTGTCAGAATTTTGTTGACTAAAACCCACCCATGTCCTCTTTCGAACAACCCGTAACCCCGGCAGGGCGGAGGCTCTGGCAAGCCCCTCTGCTTTGCTGACATCTCTTTGAAGCGCGCGTAAAACACAATCGCGCCGTCGACACAGCCCGTTGTCAATAGACGGACGGACGGTGGGCTACCCATTGCTCACCGTCCACAGGCCCGCATCTAGGGTGCCCGGGAAACGTCTCGCGGCGCCCGGCACCCGGGGCGTCTCCTGCGGCGGCTGGGCTAGTTTGAGGTTCTCTCCCTCAAACGCCCGGCCTCCTCCTTCTTAAGTTGTAATCTCGTAATACTTAACAAATCCGTAATATCACAGATCCTTAGTTAATAATAGGTAACCATTGGTTTAGAAGAAGTAAATAAGGTACACCTAGAATTTTTGGTAAGTATCCGCGATGTTCTGAAGAGTGCCTCCCCACTCCCCCAGTGTCGGTTCACGTTAGTCATGTACTCAGCCGCCTAACGAAGGTAATGAGCTCATTATGACGGATGCTGCTCCAGCACAGAAGCTGATTGGAACAAAGCCGCGTCACATTGTTGCCGACGCGACACAGCGGCTCGGCTAGAGCGCTGCCCGCGCCGCCCGCGCCGCCGCCGCCCGTACAGTTGCTAGCTGCAGAAGTAACACGACATTTATCACAACAACGTACGTTGTACGTGTTGATCATTTTTAGTTATAAGTAGTGGTGTGTTGTTAGTTCAAATCTGGGCAAGTACTAATGTGTTTTTTTTCAATTCTTATGTACTTTCTTTAGTTTATCTAAGACAACGTGTAGAAAAACATTGTGTCTGAAATCGCCAACCCGTCTTGAGCAGGATGGTGAACAATTCTCGTGCTTTCTCTGTATGATGAGAGACTGTTGCCCCCTTTTTTCCAAAGTAAGGATTGTAGAACTGTTTCTACCAAATTGGATTTAAATAAGTTATGCATCAAATATTGCTGTCACGGTGAAGTTTAATTTTTGTATGAAAAGATTCCCAATGTGATTCCCGCTCTAAAATTCCTACATCGCACAGAGGGGCAAACCATTGCACCAGTTCGTTTTAGGATAAACAGATGACGCACTGTTAATACATTGCACTCGTTGTATAGTTTTGTGGTAGAATATTCACATGGATTACAGTTTATGTATGTGTTAGAGTTACAGAGATTTGTAAGTCCTTCTCTACGCTGGAATACAATAATCCAATATTGACAGACATAGTGCAAGATAAATTGTGTACAATACCGAGCGAAAGACGAAGATTCTTAAACACGTAAATTAACTTCTTGACTCGTCCTGTAAGTGTGTCCACCCGTGGGCGCGACTGCGCGAGTCCAATCGTTCATCAACTGTAACGCCAACGTACCAAATACTGTTAACATTCGTTAATGGTGAACAACGATATGTTATTGATGATCTGGAACAATTCTGTTAAAGTCTCCACTGACGGTTCACTATGATATCATTTATGTTCGTGTGCCGCGCAAAACAGCCGCATACTCAGCAGAAGTGATAGACGTAACATAATATTTATTTGTTTTTCAACATATGTATGTAAGTAAATGCAAAATGAAAAGCTTTTGCCGTAAGCGCGCTTCTTGTGTCCTGGTCCTTCTGCATTTATCGAAGGTATGATGATCTGCCAAAGCTTGGTACGCACGTACGGCGGTGTGGCTATGTAGTTAAAGCGTACTCGCGCCCTCGACGTTCTCTATGTAAAGCCAATATTCGCTGTTTATAGCACCGCTACCGTTTCAAGACGTAATGCCGCACTTACGTACTACTTATGCGCGCAAGTTATTACTTTACATTTATGTTCCACTCAGGAGGCAGCCGTATCGCCACTTAATGTGAGTAGTTACCGGTTATGTTATGTTATGTTATGTTATGTTATAGCGCTCCGTACGCACGCACTTATGCATGGGTGCTGGTTGACAATCATAAAAGTGCACACAATGTGAGTGACTAGCAGAAACACAAAAGCGCTTTAAAACGCCCTGCCTATACAGTACGCTGGTGTAGTGGTCGCGTGCGCTATTGCTGAATGTGTTTTAGGTACTTATTCTGACAGGTTGTTGTGTACCAGCTGAGATTGTGGCCGGGGATGTGCCCGGCTGATAGCAAATGGACTCGCGCTCTGTGGGGACTGGCGCGTGAACAAAACTTGCCAAATGTGGCCACTACATACAGGTCTGCCTAACTCTTTGGGGAACAGTCATGATGTTTTTTGTTGTGTCCTAAGAAGCGGTAAGTATCCTCCGCAGAATGCTAATATTTCACGAATTCGAAATTAACGTCTGAATGTCTAGATCTAGAACATCGCGTCGCATGATCTGAGTTGCAGATTTGTTCTGGGATCATTTATTTCCGCTAAGATTCGATCCGAATGCAATTTGTCAGCGCTACAGTTACAGCGTGAAATATTACCGTTTCTTAAAAGGGAATCCGTACACAAAACAAAGAAAAACAATGCAAACGGGGCCTACTACTCATTATTAAGTACCAGACTGTGTTGATTATCCATTTAATAGAAATCAAATCAAATTAAATATCTTTATTGTGAATCATAGGAAAGAGTACACAATTGGTGTCAATAAATAATTGTGAACAACTATGTCCCACCCTTTGGGCGTTCAAAAATACGTTTATAAGAAGAATAAGAAAAGTCAGAATTGAATGCATGTCAACAATATTAATACTATATTAAAAAATATATTACGAAATAATTTGACTAATTGATATTAAATATTCAAATCGTACGTATAAAGAACACATCATCACCAATGGAGATTATATTCTGACAGTGATTTCTCGGCAAAGAAATCTTTTATTGAGTAATTGCTTTTGTTAACTAATACTTGATGTAAATTCTTTTTAAATGTTTTTGTTTCATTCAGTGAATTGTTTCTATTTATTGTCTTGTCCTAAAGAAAACTATTTTATGGTTAACTCTGCATGAGTCAACGATTCGTGTGCGATGCACAGCGCCACCAATGCGTGCGAGCAGGCACACGGCACACGGCACACGCCACACGGCGCGCGGCACACAGCACACGGCACACGGCAGACGGCACAAGGCGCGCGGCGCGTTGCGACTGAAGCCTCAGCAGTGCGCCTATTAGCCCCTGCCTTGCTGGCGGCTCCCCAGAAGCCCTGCTCAAGTACGTTAGTTCAGTATATTTACGCTGTATTTTATCTCGCGCTGGTATGATTAGCGAATGACGTAAAATATCTCTTTCGGTTTGTACACATTTTGTAGCTTTGTTGCGAGGCAGTCTTTTGGAGCGGGTTCATTTGGAAACTGTATCTCAGACATATCCACAAGAAATCTCAGTATCAGCCAGAAGCTGATGATTGCTTGAAGCAACCCTTCTGGACCCTCTGCGACTATCTTGAGACTGTCTCACTGCAGCGCTTACAATGTCTTCGTATCTCGGCACTGTCAGCTGTTGTCTACTCCAATCGGACAGTAAATTCCAAAGACGGCAACAACGGGCCTGTTTAAATATGCACGACAATAATTGGGTAGTTGTCATTCTGAGTGTTTTGTAGGGGTTCGTTGTTCGTGTGGAGGACTGGAAGCAGTCGCTCACCCCTCAAGCGACGCGGACAAGGTCAGGGGAGCAATGCGTGCCGTACAACGCACAGATGGGTGCATACGTGCGATAATCTTATTGATCAGAGGGGAATCGCTAACATTGCTGCGGCCCGGGGCCGCTTTCTTGCCTCTTTAGTTTTTCTCGGAAATGATGAATGCCCGAGCTCAAATGATATTTATATAATTTCATTTTATTAGAATTTTGATTCAAATACAAAACGATATCGTGAAATCCACTACGTTTCTACAGATAACTTGTAGGGGCGGGTGACCGAGTGCGTACCGTACTCACGTTGTCGATTACAACCAGCTTCGTTCCAAACCGTACTGCATATGAGAATTTAGCTACTCACTAGCAACCTTAGCAGCAGCAGGTAAATTGAAGAACTGCCTACTTGATCGCAATGTTTTTCACTTTGACAATTCAAAATCATTATTTGCGTTATTTTTGGATTTTGTTGTGTCACTGTGGTGCACTATTCAGCCCTAAACTATTGGTGTAACTACTAAAATATATGCGTCATGTAGGTATTAACATGTCTTGGAGAAATGATAGGCGTCCAAAGAAAATACACGGCCTAACCGCTATATATATATATAAATACGTCATGTACTAACAATATTTAGTCGAGCTGGGTATTGTTACCATAATGTTTGTCGGTCATCATTATATTCAGTCACTGCTAAAACTAGACGACGCTATTTTTGCTCGCAATTGCAATACAATATAAGCGAGATCTGCAAACAAGATCGTTTGAGAATAGGGCGCGTGATCTTGACCCCAGCGAGGGTGCGCGCCGCCCGTCGCCGTCCGACCGGCCGCTGTCGGCTGATTGGGACGCGGACGCGGCACGCCCGGCACCGCGCGCCGCCGCCGGCTGGGAGCCGCTCCTGCAGGCAAGTCCGAATTGTTTTGCAGAAGTTCACATAAGATTATGGGAAAAGGCCTATTGTAAAAAGAACAATATTAGTAGCTTTTTAGCTCCATGTCACTGTAACTTTAATTATAACAACGATGACATTTATAACATCATGTACAAAAAATAATAAGAATATATTAAAGCCCCATTTATTAATGGATGGCAATACTGATCCTTGGCCAAAAACTGGCCAGCCCTCTTGACATGCAAGGGGTCAACCGTTTGGAGATATCCCTAAATACTCATGCACCACCCCATGGCCCTAGTGTTTCAACATCCAACCAGCTCACGTTTGTCACGGTCTGGGTTCCGTGTAGCCCTTGCGGACGTATACTTCTTCAATTATCATTGTAATGTTAGTGTCCGGTGGTTCTTCTGCTCATATGTATGCCTAGTTAGTGCTCGACTAGGTCCTCACTAAGCAATCACTTCAAGGCCGTCGTCATTCGCTCGCAATCGCTGTGTCATTTATAATATTGATCCAATCGAAGAAATTGATTCAATTCGAGCAAATTATTGGCCTGATGAAACGTTTACTTTGCGACTCATTTGTTTGGCGTTTTGGAATTGGTCAACTGCACAATCAATGTTAGTTATAGAAATATAGGTTGATGTTTCTAATAGAATATTCATATCAATGTGAGACTTGTACCCACACCGATAATTGTTTAAAGCTATGACGGATTATATTACAAGCTACTGAAACAACTAAGTGATTAGTTAACACAACTGGCAGATTGTGAAGTATATCTATATATAGACACGCAGGTCACATTACAGCTGAGTAGTATATCTTGCGCGGAAGGAGTATGTGCGTTATTGTAATTTAAAAATGTTAAAGATGTAGGCCCAAACATTTGGTAATTGTGGAGTACTATATGATCAAACAATACCACAGCACGAGGGACAATGTCTTGCATTGAGGTCATCCATTATATCATCATCATATAAAATATCCAAATAATTAGAAGCTATCGGAATGATTGATAAATTATGTGCAGATGTGACAACCACAACCCTTTCAGTTGATGTAAAGCATATTCCTACACCTTAAAAGTTATACTAAGGGGGAATAAGAATGGCTGTATGAGGAATATCGGTGTTACTAGAATTGCGCCTCCCACACTTTACAGACCATTACTCTCTTACCACTCGATACTCGATAACTGGTGTGTCCAGGCAGGATATAGTTCATGATTTTGTATAAATGACTTTTCATTTTGATTAAAATTGAGCTACCAATCAGCTATTATTAATCCCAATGACACACCAAACCTTTATATTTTTCGTATTATTTAAATAAGAGACCAAACAGACTTGAAGTAATATAAATCTGATAACTTAACGTCAAAACTTTCGTGTAAGAAACCGCGGAGAACTAAACAAGCCACTTACTATGAAGTCAGAGGAAGTCCATTCAGGCGCGGAGGTGCATCACTACAAACTACTCCAAGTGCTATCAAGACGCCATTGTGCTCAACAGTTGAGCTCACACGGAAAACATTAGAGATGTTGAGCATCCTATTATTTCCGTAATCACTTTCTGCTACGTCACGACAACAGGGATCCAGTGTGTTAGTAGCAAAACTCTTAGCCTATGTTAGTACTTAATAGTTAACAGCGATCTGGTTCGATCGACTAGCGAACGTACAAGTGGGCTCCCTGCTCGGGCGGCAATTGGGTGCAGCATGCTATTATGATATTATATTATTAACAGGTATATTATAGTGTCATCTATTTATATATAATACCCTATCACTACAAGTAAGATAACAAAAAATGTTGGAAGTTGCTAAATAAAAATCGTTGTTTCCTCAATACGAACAACAAAATTAAAATGTTATCTTCACTTGAGAAGTTGAGATTAATAGTCTTGTTTACTAGGTTACGAGCTTTTGCCCGCGGCTTTGCTCGCGTTAAATTCGGGGTAACACAGTTCCCCTTTCCTGATTAGCAGGTATTTTTCGTTGGTAACAAAGAGTGTATGTACCGATTTTTAGCTTCCTACCTTGAAAACTGTGAAAAGTCCCATATACAATTTCAGCCCCTCTTTAAAGGGGCTGGAGGCAGATTAAAAAAAAATATTGTGCACGATATTTTTGTTATTGACAAATATTCAGCATATCAAATTTTAGCTTCCCACCTTGAAAATTGCGAAATGCTCCATACAAACATCCACCCCCTATTTTAGGGAAGAGGGGGGTTAGAAAGAGACAAAAAGTATGTCCGTCTCCAGGGTTTCAACTATCTCTGTACCAAAATTCATAAAAATCGGTTTAGCCATTTAGGCGTGAATACGTAACAAAGAAACAATTCGCTTTTAAAATATTAGTAAAGATTATTCCATTGTGTATATTTTGCAAGGTAAGATAGAATGCATTTTATTTAAGTAATGGTTAAACATTGATGGAATAACATCATTTGGAATTAGGTACTAATACAAAGGATTTTTTAAAAATAATCGTTCCCGCTGACTACGTGCAATTTGCGGCCAAAGAGCCCTACGTACCTACTTACTAATACTTATTATTTAAGTCCAGGAAGATGATTATGTCGAAGCCTATCAACTAAGAACAATTGTTTATTCTGTGGTTCAGTGGCGAGGCTGTATAGAGCGTGCTGAGGTAGATATAGCAGCAGGGCGGCTGGAGAGTATCGGGCGGTGCCGCGGTGCATTCATTACGAACAAAGGGGCGCGAGCAAACAGTGTTTGTCGGTAGCGGCCGGCTTGCGGCGAGCGCGCGGGACCCTAATTATGTTCGACACACTCCGCACCCCGACACACCCCCGCTGAAGCCTGCTCGCCACGTTTTTCCTATTATACCTACATATATAGTTCTTTTCTATTTTTTTTTACTAGAAATACAGCGCTTTCTTTATTATTTTTTATTATATACCTTTGTGTTTCAAAAACAACGTTTTTCTTTGATGATCTAATGAAAAATAATCCGAACATTGTCAAAAACTACCAAAGAGGGCTTTTAAATGTCATTGAAGTAGGTTCACAAAATTGAACAGGGTGATGTGTTTATCGATTTATGACGGTTGTCGTGACCTGCTCACGTGACAGACTCCAGCCATTACTTGCACCACAGTACCGCGCGCCCGCAACCACAACCGAATGGCAACGGTCACTATCGTTGCCATTTAGATGATTTCGCGGAACACTTAGAGCGAGGGCGAAATTTAATTGATGACAGCTGGGTACTTAAGCCGGTTATGCTTACGAGCAAATGGAACTTTGCTTTATTTATCCGCATTTCTGACCTTGAGCCATGCGTGCAATACATTAGGTATCTGATAACATCATAATGGAATCCTGACTGGCAACATTCGACGATTTTGTAAACATAATGACTACCTACAAAATAAGTGCAAATATATGATAGTTTTTATTTCATTAGGTAGGTACTAATAATTTATTTAAATCTGAAATAAATGCTTTAAAATAATAATAAAGTTCGACATAGAAAGTAAAGTGCTTATGCAAGTAACTGCACTAAAATAAGGTTTTCGCAGACCATTTAAAGTAAGGTGAGTTAAGTACATATTTTTATCAAATTTCCATCTCCGACACGTCCTGCGAATCGAAGCACGCAACAAGTGGTTATGACGAAATCAAAAATAACTTATTAATGGCGGCGGTGAATGGTCCTCGACACTCCATGACACTTCGTGAAACTTTCGCGCGACCTTAGTACGCGATAACACTCATTCAAATATTAACGACACATTCAAAACATGGCATGTTAACGGATTGCTAATTATAAAATTACTGGAATGCTTAACAAACAACAACAACTACTTTGTGAAGCTTTCGAAATGAAAGAGAAATGAGCGTCCGCTAAATAATAAAGTAAAGTTACGCGATCAATAAGAGTCCTTGGAACAAAACAGTCACCCACGTAGTTTATACGACTATCATTCGACGTCCGAGCAGGCTACGAGTCAGCTTTATCTTTAAATCTGACACGTTTTGCTGTTCCAAGCACAGAGAAGTGCGTTAGTGTCCGACTGTCCGGAACTCTGCCGCGTCAGGGCTAACAGTTAGAACGAAACATTCTATTGAAAAGGAATATAATCTTGTAGAAACGCGCAAGGTGTGAGTGTGAGGCGGAACGAAGTGAAAACGTGACGGCGATACGGGTCAGTGTGCCGCCGAGCCGGTCCGAGCCGGGCCGTGCCGGGCCGCTATGGTCTACTGCGATCACGGTTTCGGCGAGACTTGAGACAACGTTGCACCTTTTCAAAACAACTCAAACCAAATTCGCTCCAAGACGTAGCTACTTAGCGCATATACACAAGTACTCGCGTTAACTCAGGTAAGTTGAACGCAAAGCATACCGGAACGCTTTGCTCGTTCAACTTACCGGAGCAACTCCTCGACAAAGAAAAAAGAGAACTCTACAGCTTCCATCTGCTGCATTACAATGACCGTTCGCAAAACTTTGTGCAAAGTTTCGGCGTTAGGAACGTCACTGCGTCACACGACTGCTCGTTATTTGCAACTGTTTGTCGAGTCGTCGTTTGTGTGTCTTTGGACTGTTTGACGATCCCGGGAGGGCCAGAGGACAGACAGCTACAGTATACTTTACTGAACACCAACATTGTTTGTTGGAATTATTTCTATAATACTGGTACAATACTGTTTTGAAGCAGCATTGCATAATAGCGGGTGGTGATGTGCACGGCCGCCCTTACTCGTAGCTCGGAGACGTTCGATTTGTGAACAATTCATGCGCGACTCCAGCTTTACGCTCGAGTGTCGCTGAACTGAATGCCATTGCGATTTTTCACTTTACATCTAAATAAACGGAGCTCGTGTATCTACTAAAGCCAGTTCATATTTCCATAATGCATCGCTCATAAAATTTGAACACCGAGTGAATCGAATTTCGGACCAACGAAGTGAGAGTGCGCCAACCACATTCCGTGTTGGCGCGGTTTTTTCATGTAAAATCAACGCGAGTACAACCCGTATGGCGGCAACGTGCGGTCGTGAAGTGATCAGGCATCACCACTTCACTGAAGGCAGCTAATCATATGAATGCACAGTAAGTAGCGGCTAGCATCGCAATACAACATAGCACACCACAACACGATAACTACTAATACTTGACGCCAAGTAAGCACGCATTCGTTACAAGTCTTGGATTGCTGCGCGTGAATAAATAAACTCCTTTCGTTTCGTGGCGGTGGCATGTCGTAGCGGTGGTGTGGCGTGACGGCGGCGTGGCGTGGAGGTGGCATGTCGTGGCGGTGGTGTGGCGTGGCGGTGGCGTGGCGTGGCGTGATGTCATTATCTCCCGTTAATAACACAAAAGTATTAACGGAGAAGGCGACATGCGTCTCAGTCGCGCAATCGCGCCTTCTCCGTACAAATAACATGAATATTTTATTGCTGTATTTTCGTCATAAACTGTTTCGTAAAGAATCGGGAGTTAATTCAAGTAGGTTCATACGAATGAGGTCGTTTACGTTGATTTTATTAGAGCTATCCGGCGAAGCGCTTATCCTCAGTCGCCATCTTACGCGACGTGCGCGGAACGAACGCAGATGTTAGCAAAATTTCACAACGGTACAATTGTCCTGACTCACATTACGAAATAATTGTAAAAAAAACAACACAACAAAACTTCCCCCTAAATACAATCTTATTCCTCATGACGTAATTTGAAACATCTTTCATTCTTTTCACGTTGAATGGCGTATAAAAAGAAATTCATTTTGTGCGGGCGGGGAATTAATAATTCTAAGCCGAACAACAATACTGGATAGAAATGAGAGCGCGAGAACGCGTGGTGCGCGCAGGTGAGGCGCGGGGCGAGGCACGGAGCGGTGCGGGGGAGCACGGCACACGAGCCGACCGTACAGGGAGTCCTATCGCGCACTACATAAAAGTCCTTGAATTAGCTGTAAATCTTTTTAGTAAAAACTTGTGAAACTGCTGGCTAGTGTGAAATTGAATTTAAATGAGCCCGCGAGCGCACCACCGCCGCCCCGCCGCACCGCGCCGTGCCGTGCCCAGTGCCTGGTCTGTTCCGAAAGTTTAAAGATAGCGGCGGGGGCGCGGGCGGCGGGCCAGGCGTGGGGGCTTGCTTTGAATTATTTAGCCTTTGGCGTATGTAAGAGATTACTGCTAATTCAGTAAGTTGGAAAGGGTTTACAGCGAGGTTAAATCTAGATATAACGCGGTGTGGTATGCCGTTGATAATACAAATGAAATGATGAATGTTGATTTTTGCAATCACTTAAGTTTTGCATCGAACTCAAGATCTCAAGCTTACCGTCATTAAACCACTCTTGCGTTAATTTCACTATTTTTATTTATACGAGGCATCAGACAATACAAAAAAACAAATAAAAATAATTGTAAAATAAGTACATTCAAAAAAATACCACCATTCTGAATACAAATTAAATAATTAAATTGAATTCTACATTAAACAAACAAGCAATACCTATCTCAATTTGAACTCCGGTGGACATGGAGCCAATACAATGTGGATCGGACTGTTCCAATTCTCATCCACGACCCTCAGCAGGTGATTGGTCGATTTTCGAAGGATGCTGCAGAACGAAGCTACTCGCGAACGAATAACGGCGAAGCTTCATTAAAATGTGGTTCGCACCGTTGTATTGCACACGCATGGTACTTAATGAATTAGATTAAAATAAGAAACAACAAATTCAAAAGGTAAGCTAAGCTCCAAAGTTAGACATAGACCCCCCGGTTTGCGATAGTCGCGGAGAGGCTCCGGCTACTGGGTCTCGAGGTGGTCTTGCACAAATCCGAGGCCATGGTTTTTCATGGCCGCGGGAATACGCCACCGTCGGGATCCCAGTCATAAAACACGTCTATATCAATAACATGTGAAAGCTTCAGAATCAGAATATTATTGTAATATGTACTAGGAAATTGCTAGTCAGGAATTGGCTAGTTAGCCAAGTATCTAATAAATACGATATCGATTGAATGTAGGCCGAACTTCAGGTAAATGCTACGAGTTGCACTACTGATACGCTACTGATGCACTTTGGATAATGTGCAGAATATGGCTGCCGGCACCGTCGGACAGTTGTTAGATGTATCGATAGGCAAATTATAAGGTACAGACATTATTGATGGTCAGCTGCAATTATAAACAACTCCACGAATCGGATATCTATGTTTTGACCCGGATTAGTAGTACTGTTGACTGCAATAATGGCGGTATTTTATTTTTAATTTTTATGGGCTCATCAAATAACTTCAGGAAGTTACGTGGGAGTATTCTCCACAACTTCGTTTACAAACACCTAAATATGTTTTTGTCCGATGTTCAACACGGTTTTGGTCCGGATCCATGAATTCGAATCTACTGATTCACGTTGACCACATATCTAGTAGTTGGGAACCACGAATTTCTCAGCTTCTTTTCTGACTACCTGTGAGATCGTAAGCATTTTGTCAGACATGGCTGTTTTGAGTCTAAACCTAACAACACTCGCTCGGGAGTTAGCCAGGGATCCCTGTTGATGTTGGGGCCGCCCCTGTTTATTTATTTATTTATTTATTTGGTCTACCAACAATTGTTTACACCAAGAACTTGAATAAACTTAACATGTCTTAAAACTTTAACAGTGTAACAATTACTTAAAGGTAAACACCACATGAACTATTATAAATTACATAAATGTAAGCTTAGGCACTAAGAGTTGGCAAGCGAAGTTTGAATTAATGACTTGAAGAAAGATCCTAAGTTAGTCGGCTATTCGTGCCCGACAAATACATCGGACACCATCAGAATCGCCGACACAATCTATTCGCTCACCCGTTTTCCAAAACTGACGCAAGTGCTGAATCGCCTGTGTGTCGTATTCTCAAGATGCTCATTGCCCTTCTGACTGTTTACTCTGAATGTGATGTGTTTGCAAAGAATGTAATAAAGTAATATTAGTATGTCTGGCGTTTTTTGAAGCAAAGTATGCAAAATGTCTACTGTTTCGTGTTAATTATTATTTAATGTTTGACTACTGTTTTAATTTCTGTTTCCATCTTAATTATTGTAATTGGTGCTATACCGTTTTAAGCCTTACTAATATTATAAAAGCGAAAGTAAGTTTGTTTGTTTGTTACGCCTAAATGGCTAAACCGATTTTGATGAATTTTGGTACAGATATAGTTGGGACCCTGGAAACGGACATAGGCTATTTTTTATTAGTAATAAGGGAGAAAGAGGGAATAAAGGGGAAAACTTAGCTTTGCTATTACAATAAATAAGGCGCAAGGGCAAAAACTACATGTAGCAGGTACCTGTAAATCAGGAACTGTGTTACTCCAAATTCAACGCGAGCGAGGCAAAAGCTAGTTAACTATAAATAAATAATAAAAAATAGCAAACAAATTTAAAAAGTTTCATCTCGTGTCAGCTTCCTAAACCGGAATAACAGAATCTTGTAGGACAAATATTTGTATTGAAAAAGTAACAAAGCTTTCAAAGAATATTTGGTTGGTTTAGGTTATTGTATCGCCGTATTCAAAGTTCAAAGCAGACGTGCCCAAGGTCAGGGCTAATGGTGCCGGTCTCGGCTCGACTTGACGAGCAAAGAGGTGCTGCAAAAATGGAGACGGTAAAGGAGACGGCTAAAGAAGATCCACTACATAAAAATAACAAAAATGGTTTCATAATGTTTCACCGAAACTACTTTAACATTTTTTGAGTTTACATTATCGTTTCATACAATATTAATTTTACAAACAACTTATTCCTCTAATGTTTTTTTATAAGCACTCCAATGCTACTCTTTACAAACATTTTTTATTTAATGCATAGAAATGTATAAAAGCGAAAGTAGCTCTGTCTGTCTGTCGCGCTTATGGATTTTAATCCTGAAAGCACCAAATTGCAATTTGGTTCACAGTTAGTCTAGGGCTTGTGAAAAAACATAGGCTAAGACTTTTTAATGCGAAAAATAGGGTAGAAGGGGTGATGATAGGCTGTATGGAAGTATCTTTCATCATTACATGACCAACGCTAAAGGGAAGTATACGGCTGAAGCGTGTTTGTGCCTGCCAGCCAGTGGTACTGTCTTCGACAGCTACACAACGTAACCTACTGTATAACGTTTATTAATTTGACTTGAGTGAGCCTTCTGGCCGTTTTATTTTGTGTTCGTGTTAGGCAAGAGGGCTAGACCGTCCTCCCTCGAAGGCCGAAAGCCGAGCCCGTACGGCCGCCACTAAGACCACCGCATACCTCTCGTGGGAATACGAGTCTACTACCAATCTTTATTTTGTATTCGCCTTTATTTTGAGAAAATTGGTACCTTTGTGACTACAACTCTATGTTTCACTTTGAATTTACTTGTATTTCGTGAACATATTTTAAAACCTAAAAACTACTACTAGTACATATAAGTACTGTTAGGTGGTGCTTGTGGTTTTATAGTATTTGCTTTCTAGTTAACAGTTATGTTTGTTGATTGCTGCCGTCATATAATAAAATAAGCTTTCAGTTCTGTCACCGAATTCAACGAAATAATTACCCATATAGTATAACTTCCACTGCAGATTATCTTTCGGTATGCAGTTTGGAAGCATTGCTTAAATAATAAGTTTTTGGGGGCAAAAAAAACGTTGCCCACACTAAGATTTTTTTCTGTATCGTGGGTGCGTTTACAAACAATATTTAAACTCACAGACACAAACAGCCACACCCGAAATAACTACCTGTACACAAACAAATATTTGTTTCGGGCAGAGATCGCTCAACTACTGATCAATTTATTTGAGATTGATTGCTGAATTGATCATTGACTTTTACCCAGGAGTGAGACGGATCAGGCTAATAAAATAAAAATTGTTTAAGCAGAAGATAACAAAAAGCAACACGTGTATTCTAAAGTCTCAAAAAAACATTAACTTTGAATTTCCCCTTCTTGAGAAAAAGGCGTTTAGTGCAAAGTTGCATGAATTTAAACGAGCATTATCTGCACTTAGCGCGAACTTTCCGAACTACGTCGGAGTTCAGCTGAGATCTAAGTGGAGCACTTCTCACTACTTGTGTATCTACAACAAGTTCTTTTGACTCCAGTCGAATTAGTATCAAATAATTGACGCGGAGTATTGTAGGGGTAAATGTATAATCACCATCATCATACATTATTTTAAAATAAATGTTGTCTAAAACCGTCCGCATGAAATTATCATAAAACATTGCCACCCTATTCAAATCAGATTTTGTTAACAACTTCAAGGTTTTTTTTTTTGCACGAAACCCTCATACTTTTTGGAAAATAAAAGCCTAAGTTGTTCGATGATTTAATTAGATAGAAAAATTAACCCTAATCAACTTTCTTCTAATAAGATGTTATATTTTCGTACACACGTACTTGCATTTGAAAACAGTGCCGCAGAAGAGAGCTATCCAGTTTATGGCTGAGCACGTTCAGGATGGCGTTAGCGCTCCCACGCGTGCGGAACATCAGCGAAGCGGTGCGGTGCCGCAGCACATGGTGGTCCAAGCCGTTTGTGTGAGCGTGCGCAAACATGGCACACTCTACAGTAGCGTGGCAGCCCCACCAGCACCCGCCACGCGTTATTATATTGGATTCGGAGAGCGTTGATGGCCCTCTGCGTGTAGATCACCCACAGATTGCAGGTGTAAGGAGTTTGGCGAAATGCTTTTAACATTATAGACGTGCGACTGATTTGCTTTCGCCTTTTACTTGAAACTTTCCGAACTACGCCGAGTCCTGCCGACGATGTCCGAGTCTCGCTGCTGTTCAGAACTTATTCTTTATGTTAATGCGCCAGCACCATTGTTTTAAACGACTACTTTGTATTAATCACAATTTTGTTCTTAAGTAGGAAGCAAAAGTTTTGAACAACTGGTTGAAAGGGTTCAACAAGAGCTTGCAGCATTCTACAGATGATTTAATATTTTTAGTTTTGATCAAGTACGAGTATATTGACTTGGATCGCGAGGTTGCCGACATGTGGAATGTGGACTCATTGTGGCATCATTACGATCATTGTGCTGATAGCCGTGTCTGCCAATGGGCTAATTGCCAGGAGCCTCGACCAATACCTGCGGAGGCTCTCGCTAGGCAGCTGGATAAAGGGCTTGATACAGAAAGCAGCACTCCTGGATACGGCTCGTATTGTTAGGAGGTTCCTTTCTCTGAAGCCCTGGCCACCGGTGGCTTGGACCCTGTTCCCGATACCATTGGGCTACTATTTTGTGTATTTTAAAATGTTTTTTCGTTTTATATAAGATAAGAAAGATGTAAATTTAAAAACAATATGTGAAAAAATGAACAAACAAATTTAGATTGATTTGATTGGTTTTGATAAAGATTTAATTTAGTTTTGCGCAGTATTTATTACATCTTATTGAAATTTTGTTTTCAAAAAGATGGAATCAATCTTTACTGCGCAGCATCGATTGATTAACCGACGAAGATTGCTACTGGTCAAACTTGTTGATGTCAAGTTTGACCAGTAGGTTGTGGAAACGTGAATGTGATATCACGAACATCCTCTGCAGTGATTCTGTTCAGACAACTAACTTTAGCACTGATTTAATATGCCTACACCACACCATCAGTTACTACTAAAGGTCTTGATCGTCTGATGTTACTGGCCATGTACACACATCTAATAGTGTGGATGACATGTGTATGGCGCCAGAGAGCGCGCTAGAGAACATAAAGTCATGAAATCCTTACTAATATTATAAACCGAAAGTGAGTTTGTTTGTTACGTCTTCACGCCTAAACCGATTTTGATGAATTTAGGTACAGATATAGTTGGGACCCTGGAGACGGATATAGGCCAGTTAAAAAAAAACAGTGAGAAATGAGGGAGAAAGAGAGAAATCAGGAAAGGGAAACTGTGTTACCCCGAATTTAACGCGAGTGAAGCCGCGATGTCGCATGTTTGTACGGACCCCTCGGTGTGCGAGTCCGACTCGCACTTGATCAGATTTTTCATTTGAGTGAGATTTTTAGTTTTTTTACATTATGTATAACTTATGTATCTTTTCTCCGCCCTGCGATATAACACAAATATTTGTACCATTGGCTTATTGTGTTAAGGCTGCGACGATGTCGAGAAATCCAGGAGTAACTAAAGAAAATAAACGAAATGAAATAATACAGGACAAGCATAGTTTGTTAGGAATGTTCAGCGCGGCCGAGTGTGTGCCAGCGAGCCGGTCGGCCGGCGGGCAGCGGGCGACAGTGCCGAGTAAGGCTGAGTCAGCGGACACGCCAACATGCCAATGACACCACTCAGCCTCTTTGCGGTGCATGTACCGGTCATGTTTAGTTTTATTTACGTGACCCCGGCGTTGATATCTTATGCCGAACCATCTGTTCTTACTTATATTACGAAGAGACAATCACAAGTACCTATGTGTGAATAGAACGGATGCTCTACGTTATCTAACTTTTATGATTGGCTTTTTTTGTGGATTCTTTATTATTGCCAGTACAATAAGTTCCGTGAAGTGACTATACACTGGATTCTGTAATAATTTTTCGACATAGACTGCCGCGTTGGTCAAGCGGTGGCAAGCCTGGCTTCTAAGCATGCGTTCGTGGGTTGCATGCACGAACCCCTCACACACAGGGGCACAGGCGTGGTGTTATGATATACATACATACAACGTAACGGCAATGTCATGAGACGACTCAGTAAACTTGATTTCCAAGCTAGGTCTATGTCAAATATTGAGATTAGTTAACCATCTCGTTATCTAAGCACACATTACATAGTTATATGTACGTGTAACCATTTGGGATTATCAATGAAACGCCGCGATGATTGCGTCTCGTGTTGTGTGGCCCGCCAGGGGCGCCGCGCGCCTCCGCCGCGCTGAGACGCGATGCGCCGCACCTAGGGCTGACAAACCTCTTACATTTACCAGTTTCTGAGTTACTTGAACTACAAGAAGGCTTTCGACAGTATTTAACTTTTGAGGCCACGGAATAGAGGAAACTGTAATAGCACTGTTGAAAAATATTTCATCTTATAACACGGCTAACTTTAAAATGTTTAAATTGTCAAAGGATAACACAGTGTCCCGCTCTCTTCTAAACTATTCACCAGTACAGGTACCTACACTCTAGAAGGTATTTTTTTTATAACGAATGCTAGTACCTAAATTTACCGACTAAATTAACTGTATATTTTTTTAATAAGGATAAAACGACCTGTACGTTTTCGAAACACTGAATGTTTTAAATTGTAAGTTTTACAAATTTGATATTGGACAACCCTATTCCTCTCGATGTTACAGTTACTGTCTTTACGATTCACTATATTTGGAAACCACAGAACGCAACCACTTACGACCTTACACTCTCCTTTTTCGTCATTCCAGCTAATTATTTTGCTCTGGCGGTCGCGAGCATGTCATGCTCACACAAATGACTCGCTGATGGTGGCGCGTGTGTTGGATCATTAAGTTCTCTTCAAAATAGTTAAGTTGAACGGTGCTGATCCATGCGCCATGTTCGTGAACGGGCGCTGTCAGTTGTGTTCACCTCTCAGTTGTCGAGGCTTATTTGAATGAATTATTTAATACTAGCTTTTGTCCGCGGCTTCGCTCTCGATAAATTCGGGGTAACACAGTTCTCCTTTCCTGCCTATGTCCGTCTCCAGGGTCCCAACTATCTCTGTTCTGTAACAAACTCACTTTCGCTTTTATAATATTAAATATGAAGTAAGGATTTGATTTGAATCCAATGTATGACGAAACTATTGATTTAATAATTATGTTGCGTTGTAAGTAGGAACTTCCAATGTTCATAAATCCTTACTCATATTATAAAAGGGAAAGTGAGTTTGTTTGTTACGTCTTCACGCCTTGGCCCGACCGATTTCGATGAATTTTGGTGCAGAGATAGTTGGAACCCTGGAGACGGACAAAGAATAGAATGAAATAGAAAAAGGGAAGAAAGAGACATCAAGACGCGGGTTAAAGTTAGCGTTAGCCCTAAGTAACTATGCCACACGGACAAAGTCGCAGGCGGAAGCTAGTACCTAAAGAAAACAAAATGCCGTCGCATTCGATACTAATGAAAATGGATAATTTTGCATATTGAAGAGTGTGTTATTATTAACATCACCACTCAGTCGTTCATTATGAAACAGCTGTGTGTCCCATACACGGTGTATGAATTGTATCTACATAACGATAAACTGGTACAAGAGGAGTGTCGCAGCAAGTAAACAACAAGAACAATGCTCCCATTACTCTAGATAATGAGTTGGTGAGATAATTAATGATTTATGTTTATCTGCGCCCATGGCCCGGCCGCGGCGCCACCTCGCACACACACGCATATGAATAGATCTTAATTACTGACAACTGAATGTCATCATAAAAATTTAATTAAAACATCTATAGATAAAGGCAAAGGTCAACACTGCACAAGGTTTAATTCTATTTACGATGATATTATGTACACTCTAGCTAGACCAAAGAATACGGATCACTTTAAGAAAACCATGAATCTCGTAAACTAGTTTTGTAGTTCAGTCTTTGAAAGTTTGTTTTTTCATTTTTTTATGCAACTATACAATTACCTACTAAGAGGAAGGAAGGAGTATTTTCCTGCTGTTGTCTCATTCTATTAGGGGTCGGCGCAACACGTTCTTCTTCCATTTTCCCGTTGATCGTCACGGCATCATTTACTCCTTTCTCCTTCATATAATTCCTTACACAATCTATCCATACGTTCTTTGGCCTTCCGCTCCCTCTCCATCCATCAACACGATAATATGTAGTTATGTTTACACACACACATTTATCACTATCTGCTTCTCAGAAGACGAAAGCATTTTTGGGTTGCGTTTTTTCTTGGGTGAAGAAAATGTGAGGGCGGCACTTGTCCAACTAGTGCCAAGCTCCGGTTCACTCATTTTTAGATAAAAAATGAAATTAATAACAATTAACGCTGAGTAAGAAGAACTTAATAACGAAAACACAACACACAAACAAGATAAAATCAATTCAACAAAAGCGATACGTAGCGCAAGCGTAACTGACGAGTTAGCTACCAGTGGCGAGTGGCGCCTGGTTAACCGACTTAACGTAATACATATCACTTCAGTTGTCGCACTACGTCACAGTTGTAGTCTTTAATTTGGACTTTTAGGCTCTTTATAGACAGATTATAAAATATTATATTATTTTATAAATATGATTAAGTAGTTACATCTATGAATAGTTGTTCAGGAACAAAAGACAATGTTTACAACATACATAACGAAACTAGACAAAAAAATACTATCTCAAAAACGTAAATCAATTTAATTTGGTCATTGCGTACTTTGAACCATGGAAGTGTTATCTATAAACAACCATTTTTGTAATTTGTTTACCTAACTAAACCGATGGAGTATATAGTTCTCGTAGCGGTCTACGATACGCAGCGCGCCATGTTCCGACGCGCGACGTGGTCTACGAAGTAGGTACTACTACGTTGTAGCACCGTAGCTGTTAAAGATTAGACAAGTTATTAGGTAATGGAGTGTGATTTGGGACGCTCGCGGTGGCAGGCCAGTCTATTCCCCTGACATCCAATTACGGCATATAAGTGATTGTTATTGTCGCGGCGGCGGCGCGGCGGTACATTGCGCCGTCAATACTCGCGTCACGGCTATCGAGCACAATTGTATCGTTAACGGTTATTTATTTACGCGAACGTCATCGCTTTGCAGCGCTTTGACTTTCCTGTTGCATTGTGACACCGTTATTGCAGCGATTAACTATTGAAGCTTATGTTGTAGTTAAGTAAATTGCAGCTCGATAGTGATACTTATTCGCACTTGGCATAATAAAACTAACAATACATCGTATGAATGATAAGCTACGTTTAGTTATACCGTTCAACAACGCTGCTTTATGAGCCTGCTCTTGGAAGGTATATCTCTGCCCTACCCCCGCACAATGCATATATTTAGAGTGCATAAAAGCGATTTTTCACTCCAAAAAAAGTCAAGTTTCTATTGTTGTACAGAATACAATCATGGAAAAAATATTTTTGAAGCCTTTTTCTTAGCCAATTTCTCATAGTTTTACTTCCAAAGCTAAAGCCGTGACAAAGCTTGCAAAGTTGACGTATATCGACGGGGCGAGACATTGGACGGATAATGACATCAAACGTTTTTTCACCATCCGCGACGATGCTTGACGTTATGTAGAGCCGGTGAGAGTGGAAGTTATCATTAAATAGTTATCCACCGCCAGCACCAGTGCGATTACAAGGTTTGACACCCATTCCAATATTGTTACTATTATTTTAACTTATTCGAAAGACCCCATTTAAAACCCTAAGTCCTTACTCAAATTCGTGGAATATGTTGGTAAATGCACATATTCAAGCCGTGTCCCAAACCCTGAAATCCTGATACGGCCAAATTATAAAAGTGGAACAATAAAACCAGATAGCGTTAAATGATAACTGAGGCTCGACCTCGGCGGCGGTCGTTATCAAAGTTTTTGGTTAAGTTTAGACTCCAGTCCGTACACCGTACACCCCGTACACCCCGCACACCCCGCACACCCCGTACGGGCTCCGGGATTCGGAACTGCCGTGGATTTATGGCGACGACGATTTATTGGCTCCTAGTCGACACCCGTCCTCAAGTTATGACGGCAACTCCAATCATTACGTCACACTAGGATCCGCCCGAAGCCCGGGGGCCCAGGGCCCGGGGCACGCCCAAGGAAGAGCTGAGAACTTGCTCCATTATACAGATTGGACTTAAATTACAGTAAAGTGACAGCCCAGTATTTTGAAGGTATTGGTTAAGTATATAGGACTCCAATTCCTAACTAATATTACTTCTTTATAAAAAAAAAAAACGATAGAAAACTCAAGCGTGACGCTCAGGAAGAACTTGCTGTTGGATCTTGTCTGTACTGCGGATGTGTAGCAAATTACATAGTTTGTTGCACTTACAAATTGTATTACAGTCTTAGCCACCAAACATGATCATCTGTGTAAGAGTTTATGTCATGACCAGTGGCCAACACAATACATAATTGAAACAAAATATCTGCTCACTGGCATTTTGTTTGCATTGACTTTGAAATCACAGACTGTGTGCGTATAGATAGCTGAATACCAAATGCTGTTTACAAAACAAAACCTTAATTTTAAGACTACGAATAGTATACCAAAATTGTATTTGGATTTCAAAATGTTGACGGGGCTAAAGTAACTTTGAAAATGTTTAGAAATGAGATCGGGGCGAAGCGAAAGTTTTAGAAACGTTTTCAAAAAGTAACTCCGATGTGAAAGCGGAAACGAAAGCGATGTATCTCTTGTTATAATGAGAAGCTACCAAAAGCGTTTTCATGTATATTATACACTTTCGGTATTTTGCTGTATTTAAGACTAGCTTTTGCCCACGGCTTCGCTCGCGCTAAATTCGGTAGCGCCTTGTTGATTTGTAATAGCAACGATAAGTTTTCCCGTTTCTTCCCTCTTTCTCCCTCATATCCCACTCTTTAAAAAAAAATAGCCTATGTCCGTCTCCTGGTTTCCAACTATCTCTGAACCAAAATTCATCAAAATCGGTTTAGCCATTAAAGCGTGATGAGGTAACAAACAAACTCACTTTCGCTTTTATAATATTAAGTAAGGATTTTGTTTATTCGTAATTTAGGGAAGGGAGCTCTTGCGATTTCAGTATGTATGAACATAGCCACACAGTTAGTACATATCCCTCCCATCGCTCGAGCATCCCCAGCAGTGAGGCAGGTCCCGGGCGAGCTGCGCACGGACCCGAAACAATCGGCGCGTTTGACCGTTCCGATTTGCGGTGATACGTTCCTGAAATTATACGTTCTACCCGCAAACCTGTTTCTCGGGTCCGGAAACCGAGATTATTCGCGCTATGAACTACATATAAACCGACCTTTTAGAAACGACTTAAGAATAATATCTAAGTAAAAAAAGGCTCTATTCTTTAGACAGCGTAGACTCACACAGACAGTTCATTTTATCACAGCTCCAAGGTCCTACAGATTTAAGTATATTGTTAATAATTTCAACTCAATACTTTCACTCGTTCTCGTGATAAAGGGTCTTGAAATATAGACAGACAGACAGACGGACGGACAACAAAGTGATCTTATAAGGGTTCCGTTTTCTTCTTTTGGGGTACGGAACTCTAAAAAGGGAATAAAAAGAGTGATGCGATATTCTTTATTTTGATGCTACTACCCAGTAGTGACACGGCCACAGGCGTAACGTCTAAGGTCAATCAGAACACGTGTACTGTAAATGTTCAAGCGCAGTCCCCTCCTCACGCCCCTCTGGCCCTCAGGAGAGACGGGGGCGCACCCCGCTCTCCACCCGATACTTAACCCCGACCGGACTGAATATTTTAATGATACCGTGTTGCCGTTGCCGTTGCAACCTACCCTATACGAAATTATAACATTTCACGTCCAAAGGATAATCGATGAAAATAACTGATTGTACGTACATGTTCATTTGATTTGCGTTGTAAGTAAAGAACTTAAAGTTCCCATGAGGAGCATTAGTGCATTGCCTGCAGAAACGCGATCAATCTAAAGAACACAGCAATGCACTTAAAAACAACAATTTAGGAAATTAGTATTAGGTACTGAATTACGTGACTTAATTCCTAAGTTGACTCACCTTGGAAGTAGTACTTACTCACGTTGTTTTTAAGTTAGTACATTTATTGTTTAACTAACATATATTTACATTTTTAAATATTTCTGAACAAAAAAGCATAAGTTAGTTATTATTATTATATATAGTTCGTTATTATTTTTTTTTAGATAGTTGTAGTTAGAAGGCTTGAAGGTTGATAAATTTAAAGTTTTTTGGAATATTTTATTTATTCTTTGATTCAATCTTGTCCAGATTTTAAAACAAGATACATTATGTATTGTTGTGATTAGCAGCTTATAGCTTGTGGAATTAACAACCATCAGCCTGACAAATGACCGTTTTTGTTCACATCGGTATCATTGCAAAACCGTTGTAACCCTGTACTGTGTGGTGTGTGGGTGGACACATCACGGCTAGTGTTCATTATGATAAAACTGCGCTTACACGGACATTGTTCGGTAATGATAGCTGGATATGTGGTGCCACTTAGTTAAACTTCAATCCTTTCATTCCGTTTGAGCGCCCTTAACGTTGCGTTGCATTGCTTACTGTAGGGACACATCGCCGACATGTAACATGATCGCGTGACGTATGCAGGTGTGTGTAGAGACGGCTGCGTCCCGTCAAGTAAGCCTCAGTCCTGATTATACAGACTTACAAGAACTATATATAAATCGTTTATTTATAAAAAGGGGGCACATATACAATAAAATAAAGCATTTAACAAACAAAAGAACACAGTTGCTTAATTGCCTGAACTAGGTTGGACCTGTGTTTCAGGCTTAAAAAGAGCATTAATACTAATTTCAAATAAATAAATTAACAGTAATGTAAAATTAAAGTATCATAAATGAAAAATTACACAAAAAAAAAATATAAAGTAAGTGTTTTATTTGCAGACAGCAAGTAAATCTTCTGTCTGTGCATAAGTTAAGGTTTGAAACAATTCAATTATTATTTTTTTACAGCTATAATAGTTTAACTTATAGATACTTAGTTTTCTATTTAATCTATTGTACAGAAATGGGCCTAAGAACGAGAAAAATCTTTCCACAAATGCGCGTTTGGAGGTTGTATTAATCGTGCAAACAATATCATTCCGTCTCTTGTTAGTAATGTCATCATTGTATGTGAGCTTGTCTTTGCTACTAACTACGCCTTGTCTTTTTCTCTTACTTTCTCTAGTCATTCAATAACCCTAAAGTTACAGTGTTAACAACTACATACTTTCCATGATGTAAACAACGAGCTCAGTTGACTAGGTCCCCTACGCACCGAAACCGGTTAAGGATCTGATGTTCTCAAGCCATATCAAAGTATTTGTTTTAGACTTTTACTGACTAAAACCCATCAATGTTCCTTCTTTGGCCCTTTGTGTTCCGGAGCCATAGACCGCACGACTACAGCGTAGAGCCTGAGCATGAGGTGTTTTCCTCTCTCAGATTAAGGAAGAGTCACACCCAGCGAGAGTTTGGGAGTCAATCGTCGGAAATACTCCTCGAAGTTCCACCGGGAGTTGAGGACGATTCCCAGTACTTCATCGTCCACTCGTCACCGATTTGGGCCCTCCTACCGTCAGTTAGAGTAGAAACACATGGCCTTGGATTTGTGCAAGGCCACCAGGCCTGGTTTGACCTGGGTCTTAAGTTTGATAGAAGGTTTTATGTTAAAAAAAAACCTGAACTCCTAAAGCAATTTAAAATTATTTCAAGTATTATTTAAAGCAGGACGCGACTTTACCAGTCGGGACCCATTGTCATGTTTCTATGGAAAAATAACCGAAACCCCACGCAGGCGAAGACGTGAGTGAAAACAAGTGGTGTATGAATATGTGTTGTCGAGTCGAGCAAATTTGCCGTTGCACTAGGCTGGCACACTGACTGTTGGCTGGAACAAGTGGTGCACAACCGAGTCGCGCCGTCAACGTACTAGTCGTGACCGAGACACGGCCATTTAAGATTAACTTGCATTCTTCTCAAGTTATGAAGTCACACAAAAGGGTTTCACAGTCAAATCTATTGCTACCCAATCGAGAAAGGCCGTTTTCTACTCGAATGAAAAATAATAGGCTTAATATCTGCGTACTTTGGCTGGGGACCTTGAACTGTTCCATATGTGAGTCACTACACCAGGTCGCCGGAGCTAGTTACCGCATAGTTCTCCAGTGAACGTGCGGGGGGCCGGTGGGCAAGGCCGCAGCTAATGTGCCTGTAATGAGGAGACACCTCGTGCCACAACTAACTCCATCCTGTATACAAACTAGCTGATCATTCCTGCGTGCAGGGTGTATTTGTGATTTCCATTAGGAATTTCTAATGGAAATTGCACACCCTTTATGGTAGCAACATATCTGGTGATATGTGATAATGGTTTACTATAAGAGTTTCTAAAGGTTATTAATTAATTAAAATTAACTAAGATTGAGTGAGTGACTGAAACACTATATTAGTGGTTGAACAAGACGTATCGCAGAGATTTGGTGATAGTCACATCTGACCTTCGGCGACGCTTCATGCGGTCACGGGTTCAAGGCCAAGCTTGTCACTCCTTGAAATGAATTCGCGGCAAACAGTCGGCCGCGGTTCAGCCGCCGCGCGCCGCTCTTTCCAATTCAAAGCTTTTAGTAAACGCGTGTATTTGAACGGCGCCCATTAGCCGGCTGCCGGGATGAATACTTATCCGCTTTGTACATGTTTGTATTCTCTTCATTTTTGGTTCAACGTTCAGATGATGACAAATAATGCTCCCGACACGCCGACACGTTGTAATAGTCGGGACACGGGAGTGTGTCACCTGAATGTTTGGAGAGGAGCTAGTAAGTGACGTGGTACACTACAGAAAGGCGTCATTGTGCCTCTTAATATATGCGCGACCCATTACCGTGCAGTCATTTATCGTGAGCACACGTTGTTGTTAAAATGTGTCGAGCGTTACCTACCTAAATATGCACACTAAATGACATGGCTGAACACTATGGAATGTAAGATTAGTTTCTCACAAAATATGGCTTGGTTAAAAAGCAGGTGAGGTTACAGACAAATGTAGATATGAAGAAGTAGGTATGCAGCCTGTATATTTTTGCGCTCAGGCATTTAGATTATCATACAAGTAAAAACTGCCAATTATATTTGTAGACTCAGTCGTTAGGATACTGTTTATGCTTATCGTTGTGACAGCCACAACTTTACAAGAGGCGTCGCCGCGTCGCGCCCTGCTCGGAAGCAGGTGTGAGGTGGTCTGTATGTACCGCTGTCTGTAGCCGGCTTTATGGGCACCACTTAGCTCCTCCCGCAGTATTTATGTACAAGACACTTGAAGTAGCTGCGATAGTCAGCAGCCTGCATGGCTGGAGGATAACTTAGCGTTACTTTACCTCGCACGTAACGTGTGTGCGAGTTATCGTTATTTAACGCAACATGTTTTTGGAATACATTAAAATGTAAAAATGTGCATTTTGCACTAACTAGTGATCCCACTATTTATTATAAAGGTGGCGCTTAAGATGTACAGTAAACGGTGGTCATAAAATGGCACATCGAGTCTTAGAATTAGTTCTGCTATGTAAGCTTCATCTCCCTCATACGGTGTGAGACCGCCTCTACTTGGAACGCCTCGTGTCCAGGTTTAAGATTCTGTGAACAGACTAAATCTCTTCAGACAACAAGCCTCGTGAACAAGTCCACACAGGACAGGATTTAAAATAACGTCGTGTGTACAGTGCACGATGTTTTATCACGATATATCTAAGGATAGTGGTGCAGTACTCAACAGACCGCGAGCACCTGTTCCCGCCGTGCTAAGTGAACTATGAAAGTATAATGCCGTGCAAGAATAGCAACACTTGGTATGTCGCACTTACAATGTGTAGTCTGGGTAACACGTGCTATGTCGCACTTGCTTTGTATGATATTACACAATTTTTATATCGTGTAGAAGAAGATTTTACAGTGTCTGCACTTATCTGATTTGATGTTGCCGTTAAGGATACTGTAGGTTGTAACAATTGTGTGGGACATTTATAAACATAACGGAAGTCATATATATCTTCAATAAGAGTGTGAATGGCTGGATAAAGAAACAAGAACCAAATGTTGATTGTGTGGATTGCATATAAGAAAGTGAGTTTTGGGATTATAGCTATTTTGAGATAATCGGTACAATTATTTATTTATTTATTTATTTATTTATTTGGATCTCCAACAAAGGATACACAGATACATTATAAAACACAATACTATGGGTTAATTTAACTGTGTTCCTTCAATTATAGGAGACCACAGCATGCACATATAACTAGGTGTTAACACAAAAATATTTATAGAGGTGAAAATTTAAAACTATTTTGAAATGATAACAAATCAGGAAAAGGAAACATAATGTCAATTAAAAAGAGATAAAGAAATTAAATGAATATAACAATAGAATTAAAATTGATTCACATAAAAATAATAATTATAATGGTTGTTGCACAATTGTTGTAGTGGTCAAATTCTTTTTGTATTTAGTAATGGGGAGGGTAATGTCCAAGCTGAATTGTTTTGCTAAATCGTTGTAATGCCTACAGAGTCTTGGGAGAGCGGCGAAATGTCCCAGATTAGTTTTGGAACCTGACACATAAAATAGGTTATAGCTGCTTTTTCGCGGCAAGCGAGATGGCGCGTTAATGTTTAGTTTGCCTAGTAATTCGCTAGAGTCTATGATACCATTAAATATTTTGTGCAGAAGTATCAAGTCTGCCGTTTTTCGTCTGTCAGCGAGTGAAACCATTTTGTAGTGACCCAGTCTGTCCTTATAACTGCTTACTTTTTTAGCCAATCGGTCTTTGTAACATAAGTGATACATGAAGCGCCTTTGGACACTTTCCAGGTGTTTAATGTATATGTCGTAGTGCATGATGCACAGCCCCCAAATACGGATACGGGTAGCAAGATAGTGATGGGAGTCAAGAACCAACGAGAGAGAGAAAGCTGTTATTAACTCCGTATCAAAAATCACTCAATCGTTCTTAAAATCTCGAGAACTAAAATTACGAGTTAGCTGTTATACTCAAGACAAACATTGTTATAATATTTGCTGAGTATACTGAGACAGACGTATTGTAGAATTTGTAGATATACCTTAATGAGCTACTTGTGTCGGAGACGAGTCGCGTCGCTTGTCGGTCAATGTTGTGGGAGTGGAAAGTGGAGGAGGAGTAGCTACGGGATCTGTGCTCCAGTTGGCAGGAATATATCACGCTCTGTTTCAGTGTACCTTGTTGTGATATGATTATAAAGGAACAAGAGATTTGTGTTATTTCGTTTTTGTTCATGGCACAAAAATAGACAAGTTGGATATCTTGCCTTATTGGAAGATTAGTTCGTTTTGGAAATAGTTTTTTTTTATTTAGTAGAAGAACGATGATGGAGTATGGAAGTAGAATTATAATCATCAAGCTTTCTAAGTACGAAACCACCAAAGATTAATACACGCCATTAATTTATTCTTAGAGATTGTAACTTAGCATCGTTCAATAATGGGAAGCTGATGTAAATCGAGTGTCGCACTACGGAAGCCATTGCTCCGAAGGGACACATCATTAACACAAAATGGCCGCCGTCTGACAGGAGGAAGTAAAAGCAAACAGGTTCATATTTAGTGCCTCCGTCGCGTCGACCACAGAAGTGGATCAACTATTATAGGCACGGCCATTTATACCTGCATACATATTACGGTATGAGTAATTAGAAGTGTAATTACTAAAACCATAAATCTAAAGCATTTAGCGCTTTGCTCAAGTATTCTAAGTAATGATTCCATGCAGTCAGGATTGATGTTAGCTAAGCGGATGTATGGATCGAACTTAGTTCGCTGATTTCCGGCGAACTTAACAGAGTTTGGCCGAACTTGGGCTGCACCTATCGTTCGAAGTCCAAATTAAATACATTAAGAATAAGAAAAAAGGTGTCCACATGAGTTTCATCGAACAAATTACATTCACAAATAAATTAATTTGAATTTTGAATTTGAATCGATATCTTTAGAGTTTCTTGCTCTTATCTATTACTAGCTTTTGCCCGCGGCTTCGCTCGCGTTAAATTTGATAGCGTCTTATGGATTTGTAATAGCAACGCTAAGTTTTCCCGTTTCGTTCCTCTTTCTTTCTCACATCCCCCTTTTTTGAAAAAAAGTTAGCCCACGTCCGTCTCCTGGTTCCCAACTATCTCTGCACCAAATTCATCAAAATCGGTTTAGTCATTAAAGCGTGAAGAGGTAACAAACAAACAAACTCACTTTCGCTTTTATAATATTAGTAAGGATTAAGATCAATTCTGTAACAACGTCAAGACCTTATAAGATATATATAAAATTCTCGTGTCACAGTTTTCGTTCCCATACTCCTCCGAAACGGCTAGACCGATTTAAACGAAATTTTGTGTACATATCGGGTAGGTCTGAGAATCGGCCAACATCTATTTTTCAGACCCCTAAATGAGCAGCGGGTGAAACCGCTGGGCACAGCTAGTAAGATATACATCTCTTTCATGAAATTAAGATGTTCAAAGACTACAAATAATTTGATGAAATCTCAGTGGCTATATATAACGAAATCTGTCAAAGTGATTTACAAGCAGAGAGTTTAGCATTATCGTCTCGACTCATCTGGGAGAGACCTTTGAAAAATTACTCAGTGTAAAATTACTTTACATTTAGTTTAGAACTGGTCTACTTTTGAAATTTTCTATTTTCTATAATAACACATTAAATTGTTGTTACTTACTTTGTATTTGCCCAGTAGTGAGATGAACAGTCTCAACAATAAAATAGTAAAGTGCGGTGGAACTATATTGTCTCCCTTGTACTGGCGCCGCGCCGTGAGCACTGCTCCTCACTACCAGTTACTTCCTGCATCTGTTTTATTTGACATAAGTCAGCAACACGCGCTGTGTGTACCCTGCAGCCCACAGTATAAAGACTCGACGGAGGCGGCTCATTTGTCTCTCTTAATGATGTTGTTAAGTAGATACTTTATCATGACGTACTTGTGTATACTGTAAACACCTCTTTTACGCAAGGGTTACTGTTATTAATCGTTCTTATGTTACTTGTACTACCCCGTCATGTGTAACATTATTGTAGGCATTCGAAATGTAAATCCGTGTCTGTTTGTTGGTTCTTGACAGCTTAACCTCTGAGTTGCGTTCACACATAATCATAGTTTAAACCTTGAAACAGGATTTAGAGGATATCCGAAATTTCCATTTTAGTTTCTGTTCTGTTGTTGTTCTCAATTGTATTGCTGCGAATCGTGATTATTGATAGCTATTTTTTTACAGTTTTTCTTCATCTGTTACGATCAGTGGCCTGGTGGAGTGTGATAAATATGTAGAGTTGTTGATAATAGTCCGAGTACATGCAAGCAAACCCGCGGGGCGGAAGCAAGAACACAACAATATTGTTTAGCGATATAATTAGTATTGTTTCAGTGACAGCTGCGCACTAACAAAGCCTATCACAAAGTCGTGTCGTGTTCACGTCAGGGGTGTCTCGTCGCACGACACAATGGGGAAGCTCGACCGTGTGGGTACACGGTAGTACTTTAAAACTCCGTCAAAGTTTAATTAAATACTCTGTTGAACAGACGAGACGCGGAGAATAACAAACGAATCAGATCGGTGCGGTGCGGTGTGTGGGACTATGTGTGCGGTTACCTTCTCGATGTTCGTGACGTATATTAAATGCGTGAGGCTGCGTAGCGTGTGGCGCGGGCGCGGCCGCGGCCGGTTGTAATATATGTACTTGCTGTGGTTGTTCGTGTCAACTAACTTGGTGTATATATGAGTTCTTGTATCAATTTTCCTCAGTGATTTACTTCCTTTTTAGATAAATAACTTTGCAATCTTGTGATATTTAAGCAAACGAAGCGATACCTCATAATCGCGATATTCATTATCATCTAAAACCCTTAAACTTGAATCGCGTCAAGAGGTTTTCTAACGAGGCTAGTTTAAGTGTACATTCATGTGCAGTATCTGCTCTCCTAGATGGCATCTCAATTGCCGCCTTAGTTTCCAGCTAGGCGGATTTCCAAAATTGCTTTCTCTACGCAAAGTCCGGAAAATTGCTTCCATAAGACATTCAGTAAACGTGAATTCGAGAACTTTAAGTTCTGTGAAACTTGAAGAAGTTCAACTACATAATAACAAACTAAGATAATGCGCATGACATACAATCGTAATCTTCGTTCACTTGTTACTCATAGGTCGGCGCAACTCGTATATTTCTTCTATACTCTGTGTTCACACGCATCTCTATCATTTACGGCTTTTGTATACTAAAACCATAAAATACCAAATCAATGTTCCAAAATGGCGCAAAAAACACTGCATAGATTTTGTTCAAAGTTTGCACACATTTCCTTAAAGGCTTGAAAGACTTTTTCGAATGCTAGGCTATTATATTATCACGCCATGTGATTGAGGGACCGAGTAATGTTGCATTTTATCAGTATTCTTCAATTGTTTACCACTTCAATTATGAGTTGTATTAGAATAGCTATTTAGACAATATTTTTTATATGAGAAAATATTCCTACTGACGCATTATATTTTTGTTTGTGTAGTCTTTTAAATATTTTTGATTCTACATGACATTCGTTGTCATATTGGCACCTTGAGCGATCTCGGCTATTAGGGGTATTGCTAAGTGCAGCGCGATCACACGCGTATATAGCACTTGCAATAATGTGAGTATTGGCGGCTCTCGGGCGGTTCCGTGCGGTGCGGGCGGGCAGCGCGGCGCGCGGCGCGATTTACATGTCAAAGCTCGCCTCACCTCACCGCTAACGCGATTATGCTAAGAAACAACACGTTGTACGTGGTAGCTATTAAATTGGAACTTGGCTATAATATACTCCGATGTATACATATACAATTGTTTGTTATGATAATTGTTTCAAAATGTTCTAGGGTAGGTAGCATCATGTTTTCAGCGTTATTAATCAAAAAAAGTTTTCATTTACTCAAATAAACCCCGATTTGGCTCGAGT
The DNA here is from genome assembly GCA_958449745.1 of Ochropleura leucogaster. NCBI lineage: Eukaryota > Metazoa > Arthropoda > Insecta > Lepidoptera > Noctuidae > Ochropleura > Ochropleura leucogaster. Next base: position 272,723 of record OY288206.1, read on the forward strand.
ACCTACTAAGTAAGTATTATTACTGGTAATTTAATATATTAATTTCTTGAAGGCATTCGAATACCATTTGTGTCGCAAAGGTACCAAAGTGCTACAAGCGGTATCGAGAAGGCAGCCTTCTGTAGATTGATACATCTGTCATGATCACGATATGCATTAGAATCAACTGCTATAAAGCATCTCAAATGATATTGTACTATCCTTACTTAATATTATAAAAGCGAAAGTGAGTTTGTTTGTTTGTTACTTCTTCACGCTTTAATGGCTAAACCGATTTTGATGAATTTTGGTACAGAGATAGTTGGGAACCAGGAGACGGACATAGGCTTTTTATTTAAAAAAAGTGGGATGTGAGGAAGAAAGAGGGAAGAAAACGGAAAACTTAGCGTTGCCATTACAAATCAATAAGGCGCAAGAGGAACTGTGTTACCCCAAATTTAACGCGGGAGAGGCCGCGGGCGAAAGCTAGTAAACAAATAAAAGTGATTTGATTTGACTAAAAACAAAACAAGTAAAGAAGTCACGGGTAACAGCTTGTATATTTATATAAATCGATTCCGCAGACTTTTCATACGTACAATCGCAAGGTTCGTCCAAGTAATCACGGCTCAAGCCGGGTGGCGCGGCGGCGGTGCATTCATGCCGAGATATTGAAGCTAAATGAAATGACGGAGTCTAAAGAAAGATCTTTTAAGTCTAAGTAGACATGTCTTTGAGCTCTTTTGTCGAAGATGTCGCTACAATGGCGGCTTTCTATTCGATCGCGATGTCTTAAGCACAATGAGAACAGAACTAGGGTACGCCTTAGAACGCAATGTCCCGCGAATATGGAGTTATAGATTCATTGTAATCTAGGTCATATTTATCGATTTGGGAGATAAGGAAGCCGATGCGTGCATGATAAATTGGTCTGTAGGCAGGGTCCCGTTTCCGAAACACCATGTTTATGTAGTTTAGATTTATGAAAAATAAATGATTGAAATGCAGTATTGCAGATGTGATCGGTTGGGTACGGAAATCCTTCACTAAAACATGGAGCATCTCATCACCGCTCTGTATAGTTCGGATGTTTACACTAACGTTGATGCTAACATTGATTTTTTTCGCAAATAATTGTTAGAAGACCCCTTCATGTTATATTCAAGAATTCTACGTGATTGTTTTATATGAAAACGATACCACACTTCACCTATCAGCTAAACATGGAAAGTTATAATTTTTTAGAATGTAGCCGGGCAGGGCGCCCCCTACGGTGCCAGAGGGGGGCTCCCGTGGGCTACCGATTACGGAACAACTGTGCCATGTTTCAAACTTGTGTCAAAAAATGTAAGCTGTTTGCTCTAAGTACTTATACTAAAATGTTCAACTTGTTAACCAAATCATAACACAACAACGAAAGCAAAACCAAATGACATAACCTAATTTAGTAACAAGATAATAATGTAAGTTCATGTAGTAAAATGTCTGGTAGTGAGCCATTAAACCTCAGTTTAGCTAGTAAATATTTGCACCGGAGCGCTCCATATAATGTTACGCACTGTGATCGTCGTATCGTCGTACCGTCGTATCGCCGCATGAACACGTCACAACTGTATCAAACGCTAAACCAACAGCAATAATACCATACGTTCACTCATTTCGAATTACCGACAAGGCAGTAATGTGCTAAATAGCTTTCAAACAACATCATAACTGACTGTAAGCCGGGGTATAGTAGTCCTTATGTGCATGTACGTAAGGTCGTGTGTGGTGGTCGGTGGCGAGTGGTGATCCTTCAAGTAGGGAGCTCGTAAAGAGGGAGCCCGTTAGGCACAACGACGCCACTTGGCGTTGCTTGTTCTATTACGATGGTATCTACATACGTCTGACCTTATTGCCGCTGTTACGTCTAGGGGTATACTGAGCTTTTATGGGAATTCATAGCTGATTGAATTGAATTGAAAATTACTCATAAATTGGAATGTAGGATTTCTACGGTCGATATTGATTGAAAATTCGATATTGATGGAAAACAATTGTAAACAGGAACAGATGGAAGGCAAATTTAGGGCGGAGCCTATGTAAACTGTCATAGACACGTCAAGAAGCAGATCAACCCAGTACATTGGTATCACAACGAACTATGCAGAGAATACTTAGGATGAGATTGATTGGATTTGAAATATAATATAAATGCCTGTGAAATTACCAAATATCGCCCTCCGTGAGGTTGGGATTTATTGCCGCCTTTTATATGTACGAGCATTCTTTATTCGAGCGGATTCTGTCTCTTCTAGACAAATACTAATTGTGATGATTATTGATAAAACAATATAAATAAATTATAAACGTCTTGTATAAGCTCTTTCAAAAGGTTGCTCTTAGAAGCATCTTTTTAGCAAAGGGCAGTATAGTTAATAAAATCAAAGTATTGTCAATAAAAACCAAAGTCTGGCATACAATATTTAGCTTAACAAAAGATTGAAACTGTGTAAGGATACTATTACAGAAATATATTTTTTGCTAACATACTTTACAGTGTTTATTTAGAAATTTTATAAAGTAAGGTAATCGTGTTACATAATAATTTGAAAAAGCTAGGTAAGCAGATTGATTTTCATTTATATAGTAAAGTAAATGAAAACTATATGTGTATGTAAACATATAAAAATATTATTTTAAGTAATTTGACTTTTTTAAACGATGGGCTGTAATTTGTACTAGTAAGGGCTTTAGTTGGTATAAGTATTCATCGGTAATCACCGTCTGTTGGCACGCACGGCGGAGCACTTCGGGCGCGATGGTGTAGCTAGTGTGTTGGCGGCCGTAATAGACGGCTCGCGTGCAAATCAATCAGCCGTCGATCCGACACCTGTCGGGTGTCGGCAGGCGAGTGTCGGTGCTGCCCCTCGCTACATTACTGTATACACGGTAACAGACACCTCGAACTCACACTGTATCATGTTGATGTTGGACCAACTTGGAGTTCAGAAACCAATAATTTGTTTTTGTTTCAAAGGATGTTAAGTAAAGTATCGGTAGGTGTATGAATTTTATATTATGCATGAAATAGCCGACAAGGGTCTATGAGTCATATGGAATCTATATAAGGAAGTGAATGAATGTGACGACCAGAGACAAAGTGACGCTGTTTCAGCGAAAGGAGCGATTTTTTTTTAATTTCTGCTTGTATGTGCCTATGAAAATCCTGTTGAAAGTCATTGCTGTACGACAAATGTGGCTCTCAACTGGACGATTTGGCGACGTTTGGAGGTTTATTAGCGGACGATTTTCGACAGAATCTTAGAAGATGATGAAAAACAATAAACGCTACGGATGAATGAGCACACACGCCGCGCCGGGACTCTCTGTGACACTTTGTTATTCCATCTCATTAGTTCCTGTGTATTGGTCAAGTATCCTTACTAACACAGTGAATGTCTAAAGTATAATTGTATAGGTTCCATTATTTCCGTTTAATCATTAATCATTGAAGTGTATATCGTGACGAGCATATGCCTAACTACTACTCAACCGACACGCTACAGTGACAGGCTGTTCCATTAGAATACGACGCTTCAACACGATGCCCCAACGGCACGTATATTAAACGTAAACGATCAGCACCAGCACCGGGGCCGGCAGGTGCTCAGTTGCTCACTACTACACCGGCCGCTATTGGGTGGCGGGTCACTCCGGTGGTAGGGGATGTCGGCTCATTGAGAACTAGGTGTTGTTAGTCGTTGTGGTTCACACGACGTGTTCTGTAGTCATGCCGCAACCGCGACGCTTCTTGAGGGCGACGTCGAATGGGCACACGATCAAGACAGGCTGATCTAGGAACAAGATGTAGACAGACTGTCATTAAACCCATCGAGAATAAAAATATACTAGAGTATAACTTAATGGGTCTTATTTGATTGTGACTTGTCACTGTCTAATAGTAGTGCGTCTGCCATGTTCGCGCACGCTCACACAGACGTCTTCCACACTGTACTGCGGCACCGCACCGCTTCGCTGATGTTCCGCACGCGTGGAGCGCTAACGCCATCCTGAACGTGCTCAGCCATATACTGGATAGCTCTCTTCTGCGGCACTGTTTTCAAATGCAAGTGCGTGTGCCCGGGGCCCCAGAGGGCTTGCCGCCCTCTGGGGCCCCGGGCACACGCACTTGCATTTAAATTAATTTTGTAATCTGTAAATGTACTTAACGTAACTTTCAAGTCATACTATTAACAATGATATGGGCTAAATATGTCTGAAATAAAAAGATTTTTACATAGTCGTTACAGTCTTTTTTCATGGATTATAATATGTAGAAGCTTAGTTCAATAGTTCAAGATACACATAATGATGATGTTTTATCGGTTTAAAATTATTAAGAGTCACATTGCTTATCTTGTTTAATATCGTGCTAGGTGCTATGAAACGCCAACGGATACTTCAATAATAGAGTAAGCAGTCAGGATTCAGTAGCATCAGTATAAATATCGACTTGTGCTAATCTGAAGTGTGACCTAAACAAGCGCTGACGAGGCACGTACGTAATGTGTCATCATTTATCTTCTAGATGAGCTTTATCTGATAAGTCACAACTTCGTGTTCACTGTGGCGTTATCTAATCTTTTACTTCAGAAGTCAGGCTAGGTGTGTTGCTCAATTTTAGAAGATCAATGTAGGTTTAGGCTTGCCAATTACTTGGGACTTAAACATACTTAGCTGGCGATATGTGGCCGTTACTACATTACTTACACCTCTGCCTCAACAATCGTACATTACAGGCGTGATGTTTTGTTATCATTTTAAATTATGTTTTATTACCAAAAACAGGTAACCAAAAATAGTTTTCCACAACCGACAAAATGCGTTTTGTCCAATACGGAAAGTAGAGATTCTAGGTGTACATAAGAAGAACTTTTAGAGCTTAATTAAATGATTGTCATCTTGAATTGTTTTTCCCTATAGGTTTTACCACATTATTTTTAGTAGCCCTATTCCTCAATTTACTGATAGACAAGATAAATATTAAATAAAAAGTGTGTGGTGAATGTGTGTATACACAGGGCGATATCGGAGATTAGAAGACGTTCACCTTCACTTATATATTTATAACGGTGCGACGAACTTCCGGGGAGGGACCATATCTAAAAGTCTATATTTTATAACGATAATGCTCATGAAAAATATTTTATGTCACGCCTAGATGTATGCGGACCATCCATTACATACCGGATCTGCTCTGTACCTTGGAAAGCACGTCCTTTGCAGATCTTTGACACTCGTAATAGGTAGTTGGTGGGCCGAAAGTCCGACGACCAGACTTACACATGCGTGACGTATTACCTAGATGGTACTGACTGGGAATAAGCTTGGCAGACCACGATAATAGTTGATGCCTAGGATTTTAGAGCTCAATATTCAATAAATAACTAGTTGACATTCCAATAACCTCACAAAATAAAACGGTCGACGCACTTACAAAGAATTTCTGATATTGCATACCAACAATAAGAATGAATCACGTTCCCTCACTCTCAGTTTATACTATTTTCAGTTTCTTACGAACTGTAAATTGTAATGTGGCGATGAATTTAAAGTACTCGTAGAGAGTGTTTTGAATGATTCACGAGATCCGATAGCAGGAGACGTGAGCCGTCAGGCATGAGATGTGAAGAGCGGCACGACTTCAGTACAATGTACTTTATTAACATCGATACGAGATTGAAACAAGACAGACTCGATGGGAGATGGAAGCGGCCGCTCAATTACTGCAAATAACAACATTATGTGCTTTGATTTAGCTTTGGGGTGAGCGTGAGATCATGTTTAGTTTCAGATTCAATTTGGTAATATTTGTTTGAATATACGATTGATGAACATCACATAGATCATCAACATGTCTGGTGATGGCAGTGCGTTATTTCGTTCTGGAGAATACACGTTCAAACCAGCTGGATTCACCAAGCCCCCGAGCAAGTAGGAATTCGTCCTCATTTCCCCACAACAGACCATCTCAATACTGTTAACCAAGTAATCAAAAAACACAAGCATTTTAACTAGCCATTATACTTGAACTTTGTAAATGATTCTAAAGCACTCGATAGTTCACCCCAGTCAGACATAAATGCATTAGAATATATATATAACTACACTAGCTTTCGCCCGCGGCTTCGCCCGCTTTAAATTTGGGCTCTGTACCAAAATTCATCAAAATCGGTTTAGCCATTAAAGCGTGAAGAGGTAACAAACAAACAAACTCACTTTCGCTTTTATAATATTAGTAAGGATTTACCTCATTGAAACCCAATAACACACATCTGGTCTAAATATCAACATAGTAAAAAGTGTCAAATAGGGCGAACAGCTCTCACCCAAGATCTCACACAAGCGCACTGCAGGAGGTTTTTTTTTATCAAGCTGCCCGATTTGTGGCAGGCACGAGGCATAAATGTTAGCGGCCCGATAAACTTCCACTTTGCTCATGACATTGTGCCATTCTCCACATCAGTACTCGAAGAAATGCTCAAAGATGTGAGAATGGCAAGTTTTGAGGACTTTTAATGAGAACATCTAAGACCAACAGCACTAAACGTTTGCGTTAGGCGGGCAGACTTTGCAATATGTCGACGAGTAAACCTATTTGAGCCTGCCTGATAGTATTGTTCAAAGAAGTAGAAAGACGAGTCCAAAATGCTTACTTCTGGGTCCTGAAGTAACAATGAAGAGAAACCTTCCACTACATTAAAACAGAAAGCTCGTCGACATATGCATCCTGCTCGTCTAACCTACCGTGTGCAAAGTTGGTCATTTAATGAACAGCAAAAGTCCAAACTCAAGATTTGCCAGAGAGCAAAGGAGCGCACCATTATTGGTGTTAAGCGAACAGATCGCATTAGAAACACCACCCTGCGCTCAAAAACTCCAGTACCTGATGTTGGAGAAAAAACTGCCGGGCAGAAGAGGGGGTGGACATTTCACGGCTAGTCGCAACCCGGCGAACAGTTCGGCCGCATCGAAACCCTCCTCTTCGGGTTCCGAAACCAACAACAGGATGCTGTCGTCGATCTTCTCTTCCGATGAGAGGACGACGTTCACGCCGGCGCGGGCGGCGTTGTCGGCGGCCGGCGCTGCTGCTGCAAGAGTGTACGCAGGTGTTGCCGCTAAGTTTGTGCAAGGAGCTGGCTCTTCTTCCGGATTCTGTGACCGGATCCCATCACTAAGAGACATCGCCGAACATGTCGTTCGGACCCTGGAATTTGATGTGCGCCGCCGTCGCTTCGCAAAATGAGAGATGGCGTTCGGCTTCCATCAGGGTCGATGATTTCGTGCTTCTGTGTTTGTTGCCATGCAGCAGTACTCAGTGCAGCAGCAAAACACCATCAGTTACAGAAAATTTGGTTTTTATTTAGTTTTTTAAAAACGTTGCCCCACACTAGGAGTTTCTCCTGTATCGTGGGTGCGTTTACAAACATATAAACTCACAAACACAAACAGCCAGACCCGAAACAAATACAAATATTAGTTCCGTGCGGGGATCGAATCCACGGCATGCAGCGGTTTGATCCGAAACGAGGGTATTTAGATTCGTGACACTGTGTTATGTGTAGGTGTCTAGTGACATTGTGTATCGAGTATAATAACCGCGGATGTTGGCTTAGTGTATCGAATCATGGACGTTTACATGTAGGTCAGGGAAGAACATTCAGAGGCCGACTTTGTTTGTCCCAAGCGTATACAAATTAGAGCGGTTCAACATTACCTAGTTCCGACGGATCTAGTAGTCTGTGAATCGACCTCGACCTGCTTGGGTACAATCTTGACAGATGGCTGTGAATATATCTAGGAACCCTAGAGTATATCATCTTAGATCTAGGAATCGGGAAAGGGTTTGACAAATAATATTTGTTTGGCTTGTGTGCCAAACGCGGCGGTTTTATTTACTGCTAAAGGTGGTTCTTCTTAGAAAAATATTAATATTCAAATCTCCTTCATACTTCTGAAATACAAGCAATCTATGCCTAGATAATCCTGGCATCCACCTTCTCGATGGTGTTCGTGCACAAACTTGGAGGAAGCTGACGAGCTGGCAGCGAGGTGCCGTAATATGCAGTAAATGTATGCGGAACATAAGCAAATCGCACCGTTTGGCAACGCTGCATATTTGAGGAGCGCGCAAGAAGTGGTCGACAGCGACTGAAAACTTGAATACGAATAATGGATAGAGAGGGAGCTGGTAAGAGAAGCATCGAAAATAGTTCGAGCAAGCAGCTTTACAGTATATCGGAATATTGGTTCGGCAAACTTATGGACTACTTACTCATTATTGCTGCGGAAAAGTTTAGAATACAATATAAATGTAAATAAACACTAACTAGTTCAAGCATTTTTGATAGTAGCTCAATGGCGCCAAAGAGTACATTTTCTGTCCCTACCAACAAAATCGCAGTTAGATAAGCCGAACTTCGTACCTCTTTACTGCACACAAACCAACAAGTTGTTTATCACTCAACAAACAGCGTATGTTAACATAACACAAGTGCGTTCAAATTAAATAGTATTAGGAAGTAGTCCAGGTCATCGATACGCAGTCCCTGGTAAGTTCTACCGATAGATTAGCGCTTGTACAAACATGGCGTCTTGTCGAAAGGACGCTGTTTGCACTTCGTTAGCAAGACATAATAAAATTATTGACATAGGATAAGGACTTCCTTCAGTCAATAGACGCGGTTATATATCAACAAGATTGCCGAAATAACATGGACAGCTCATGTCAACCATGGATTGCGATCTACCAAATTAATATTGAAGAGCAGAAACAATATTGGTGTCCGGTTAATGTTTTTGTGTGTTCACAAATCATCTGGCGCCAATAATAATCAGCTTCGCCATTGTGATTGCAAGCAGTCGCACCTTTTTATCAGAATGTCAACGTAAGCTCCGGTCATGCTCATCTTTGGTTAACGGAAAGTTTTTTTTTATAGTAGCCATTTGTAAGTACCTCATTTAATAGAGCTTTGAAACATCTTATTGTATTCCGATAGTTACACTAAGCAAGTAGAGTGCCGGTTGACAAACTCGAACGAAACAAACGAACTTCTATTAAAAGTTTGTAGTTTTTTTTTCTGAAGCTAGTCAGTAATGTATATGCCAATGACTGGCCCGCTATGTCCTGCAACTTGAACCAACAACGTGTATCAGTGAATAGTGTCTAGTAGGAGCCAAGTGCGCTGTAGCTGCGAAGAATACCGCAAAGGCGATACTGCACGTTACGTACTGCATCACAACTGTGGAACTATTACAATAGACTTGGTAAACTCGCAAAGAATACAGCTATACAGCGTCTGCAGCACTCCCGGCCACCGTAGCAAGCGCACGCACACTTAGACAACACATGTCTACATGCATATGCTCATGACGTCATCGTCAACCATTGCATCTTTAGAATCGCTCAGATTATGTGGCTAGCTTATTTCTGTCCATGCCATGATGTATGATTGTGTTATCTCAAGTCATACTTGCCGCAATACAAATTCATTAAGGTTCACTAAAGCATCTTAATGATTTATAATTTGTTCTCTTCTCTTAACCTTTTGAATTTTTTGCTTCTATAGTATTATAAATGTCTATTTATTATTTTATTAGCTTATAGTTAATAATATTGTACATGCTGTGGTCTCCTGAAATTAAAGGAATGCACCTTCGTGATACTATTGTCGTCCATAATTTAAGTTATATGATCTGAGTACATCTTATGTTCGAGATCATAAATAAATAAAAGATATCTTCTTCATAGCGTCTCGATGGCAGTGTTACATTCAGCGACCTGAACCATAAACATCACAATCACATTGTTTCCATTCACAGTTCCACACAATCCATCCATCGTTATTTTGGTCTCAAAACTAAAATATCTTTATGTACGATAAAAACGTTTTCAATATTGTTCAAATCTAGGATGATATAGGTACATCTTTGCATATTGAGTGAAGTTGATTTTTGGTCTGGTTTGGAGCAGTGCTCCTGTTAAATCCAGCTGACTAGATCACATGTTTACGAACACGTAAGTATTGTAACGTGTGTACACATACACATCGTTCTAAACGGCACGTGTGATGCGTCCGGTGCGTCCAGAGCGGGCGCGGGGCGTCGACCCGGCTAGCGCCTGGTGCACGGTGCGCGGTGCACGGTGGGCCGGCCGGTCTAATTCCACGTCGTTCGAGCAGTTTGAGCTGCAACAGACTGTTATGAATGACACCGCTCGTAAACATGCGCTTTATGACGTCACGCGAGCTTTGATCTCGACGACTTGCTGCGCACGCGGTTCCATGTCCATACATCGTACTGTCGTAAATCAAACAGTGACATTGTCACGTGTTTTGTATGAAGGAGTATAAAGTTTCAATAAAAGTTGTAAATTTCGGAAACAAATCCCGCGCCTTCATGACTCTTTGTCTTCGTATTCTTAAATGTCCAATTCTGTAAAGAAATATGTTCTCACAGGAAGGGACCCAATAAGAAAAAGTATTTCCTTCCTACTGGACGACTCCTATAACCATGGCTTGTTCTACAAGAGACCACACGGTCAAGTGACCATAAATTGTCAACACATAAACTAGCCGTGGTCCCTTAATGCTAGTGAATTAGACTTATTTCCTGTAACTTGGCTCCTAGCCCCGCCTTCCGGGAACGAACTAAATCGGTCACGATAATTATAGGAAACAATAAATATTGCGTGCCGAGGAACTACGCCGAACGAACGCCACCTCACTCGAGTGTTTGACTTGAGACTTAGCCACAAACGTCAACGGAACCAAAACTGCCATGAATAATATACACAAACCTTTTGTTTAACCTCTACGTAAGTCAGAGACTTTACTATCAATATATTATAGTTCTCAGGGAAAGCCGAAATGAAGAAAATATAAAAGTCCCAATTACGTATAATGTCACGGGAAGAATGTTATTTTTTTTGTAATACTAAATTATAGCGTCGTAAAAATACATGCATTGGGATACAGTTCTACATGTTCATTAATAAAAATATGGTTGTGTAGAATAATGATGGTTAACGACGAGCAATCAAGTATAGAACTACCCCACGAGTGTTTGTACACACACACACACACATACATACATACACGACAAGCTACAGGGCGAAGGGGGAAGACTAGCGGACTTAACACCCATCAATAAATACTCATCACTCCTAACTTGTGAAACGGTAAGGTTTGCACGAAAGTTTCGACCGCTTGCATTTAATTTTAGTTTCCATTAATGATGAAATCTCTGAAACTTTCAGTTGGTAGCGGTTTGGCAGATGCCTTCCCGGCGCAGCACCGAAATCATTTATAACCAAAAGTCAACGATACATCACTGCAGAACAACTACAAACTTAAAGGACATTAAAAGAATATTAGTTATAAGGAGCAGTTCGCGTGCATCACTCACCCGCAAGCCGGCATCGCCACTGCGCCGCCGCCGCCGCGCCGCCACGCGCTGCATGCAACCAGTTCCCGTTGTAGCTGTAATTTACTTGCCGACCGCAAATCGACACGTTTCAGGGGGCCTACTCTCTTTCTCCGAAACGTAACTTCGTTAACGAACGAAAGTCAAAAGTAGTTAGTTAGTTTCATTTAATTTCATTCATTTCGAAATTTTCGGACGTCCGAAGTTTATTTGACATTAAAATTTTCTAAACCTACTCTAATTCGCGCAAAATGATATAGATTAGGGTTACAAACGTAACTACTTTTGACTTTCGTTCGTTAACGAAGTTACGTTTCGGAGAAAGAGAGTAGGCCCCCAGATCTGTAACAAAGAAAATTTACAACAAATGAAACATTACATACACGCATATTACGTTACATATTCAGCAAACGATTTTAAATAACGACTCGTTTGGCAGCCGTAAAAGTACGTCTGGCTGTTAGTAAGTCGCGTGTGTTCAACCAGTAGCGTGCAAGGAAACGATGGCGACGCCTTCAATCGAGTGTTTGCAAAACTTTATAAACATTAGTTAAATATGGAGCGCGGTGTGTACGTATTTACTTACAACACGAAGCGCGTTGTGTACGTATCTACGTTCAGTACGGAGAGCGGTGTCAACGAGTTTACGTACAATACGGAGCGCGGCGAGTACGTATCTACGTACAATTTATGGAGACAGACGGGCTAAGTTTCTAGACTAATTCCGAGCTCGGTAAAAACAAACCTTATTTAAATTTTGTAACAGCAGAATATAACTTTTAATCTGTTTTGTGGGACGCTTAAAAGTTTTGTGTCGGTAATCCGGTCGGCTGTGTGTTATTTGTGACACGGAGCGGTAACGGCTTAAGAGGACATGCCCCGACTTCCTGAGAGGCGCCACAACCACACCGCGCCGCTTAGCTCCGCTCCGTGCCGCTCGTTCGCCCACCAAGCTGTGATCTAGTAACGAGCGCTCCAGATTTTTGTCTAGCGTAAAACATTGCTTCATGATAGTATCTTCTTAAACTACTAACGGCTCAGCTTATATAGGCGAAGACTGATTGATGAGGTACTGATGTTCTTGCTTCTCGAAGTAGATGATTAAGGATGATGAGAGTTTCTCACCTGGCGGTGACTTGTTCCGTCAATTGAGTGCGGAATTGCAGATACCTCTGAAACTAGATGCAAGCATTAATGATAACTAAATCCTCAGTAAACTTTTCCACGTTTATAATAATACGAGATGTTTTCCGCAAAAAATAGTTTATAAAATCTTCGTTATTTCTGCCGCATTTCGCCGAAAGTGCGCAAGTCTGTTCTCATTATAAGTTGTTCGAGTTAAAGGTCCGTCACAATAAGCATGCTTACCCACTGTCACGTTCGGCAGATACGTCGCGCGAACGATAATGTTCGCTCAAATAATACTTGGCTCGGACGTACGCCGCGCGCCTAGCGCCCAGCGCCCAGCGGCCGATTACGACAAATAAAATGAAACAACTAGTATAATAGCTTGAAATAAAAGGCAATCAATGTAAGTATTATATTATTCATTCTGCTTTCGAAGAATACTGCAAAAGCAGTTAACGTTTATTTAAATATCTAATTAAGAGATGTAATTGTTTCGGAAAACTGAAAGTACCATAATTTTTTACAAAACGTTTTGAATGCTTGCTAAGTACAAACATTCAAACTAGTAAAATTATTTTCGCTGGAGGAATATTCAAAGCATATGTTTACGATGAGTAGTAGTGATGTACGCGCCACTTCGTAGACATAATATCCGGCTACATTCGCCGCTCGATCAATTGCCAGCTTTCGAAGTAAAGCCGCAAATAGATGACAGCCTGCTTGTAAATCTTCGGTGTGAGCGGAGGTCTTAGTTCCTTAAATAGTTTAAACTTCAAAGTTAAACTTTTACATTGGCTTGACTTTTACAATAACGTGGTTTTTCTTTTACTACGTCGATGTTTTCCTCACACAGACATCATACGTCATACAAACTGTCTGCCTAGCATTTTCCCGACTGTATTGGTGTCTCTGATGATCTCCACAACCCAATTAGCACTTCGGGACTGCCGGGGCATAAGGGACCTCTTGGTAAGACTAGTTGTCAGACTTCTTGGCCGCTGAGTTGTTGAAATGACTGTCAAAGATGTACAAATGACAGTCGGGACCAACGGTTTAACGTGATTTCCGAGGTGTGTATCGTCACCCATCCACAAGGTACCCATACAAAGGGCCACCTTGACAAGTGCGGCTTAACCTTGAAAATCAACCCGTGTAGCTGTTACTATGGCCTCCAACAAAACTAACTTAAATAAAACTTTAAGTTATCCGAGCTAGTTACATTTTGTCTATTTCTAGCTCAGCGATAACTAATGTTTATACATTTATACACTCGGGATTTCGTCAGCGAGCGCCAATATTTGCGCCAAGCGTATGTGATCGCGTTATATCGAGCAAACAATTTCGCATGTTTGTTTGACAAAACTATTGAGCATAAAAACAGTGTGCCCAGCGCTAGAGTCATGCAAACACATAGACATGCACACATGTATACACACACACATAAAAACATTTGACGCGGATCGATTTCAAGTAGGTCTATTGACGTAAAGACCGCCAAGCATTGTGGTGTAACACGAAGGACCAGCTTCTAACATTCGAGAAATAATTGAATAAGGCCGAAATGAAAAACAAAAAAGTTTGTAGAAGTCTATTCTTAGTTTAACAATCAGGAAACATTATGCAGGTTAAAAATAAGTACAAAGGAGAAAAAGGAACTGTTCTCTAAGTATGTGTGTGAAGTGAAGGAAAAAGTAGCAAGTTGAAAGAATTCCCGACAATGTGGACGTACTGAAACTTTGCAAAGAGAATATCTTAGCATTCATTATTTTGTGTTCTTTATTTGCGCAACTCTCTTACTGTAACGTGTCACTGGAATTTTCTTTTGGAATTTCAATCATTGAATGATTTCTGCTTTTGAAGATGTTTATGATAAATCAATATTAAAGGTAATGAATATACGTTCAGTTATTGGTAGTTATCATCTTTTCCAGAATTAAAGTCCTTCTATTGTCGTGGGGTTTTTTCTCTCCTGTTTCAATAACCACTAGAGTGTGCTTGGTCTACTCGCCGACATTATACTTGTTACTTACAGGCAGGAAAAGCTAAGATGCAGTGCACGAAAGCCCTTACAATAACAATCTAAGCTAAATTCGGTATAATTTAAAATAAATAGCAGTACATTTAGTATTTATATTTACACGGTGCGCGTGCGCGTGCGGCGGTCGGCGTGCCCGTGTGCACCGCGCCTGTGCGTGGCCGCAGTCTACGTGTTCTTGCAGACAGTTAGGGCAACTGCACATGGGCGCGGTAGTACGGTGCAAGAGGTCCCGAGTACAGTTTACAGTCGGGCTATTTTTCCTTTACAATTGTTTCAATAACAGTTAGGAGAGCGCTCGTTTGCCCAACTAGCGAAATGTACACATGTCTAACCTCTAACGAATACAGGCGTGATGATTTCTAAGCAAAAACAAATTGATTCCGTACATAATTGAACTCGTTCACATCAAAGGTACGATGTTATAAATGAGCTCTATTTCTGAAACCGTGTTACCGCTGCGGGTCATTGACCGATTACCCTCACACTTGTACGGCTTCACGAAACTTGTAACGTCGACTAGTAACGTCGGCGTAACACGTCCTTCACGACTAAATACACTCGAGAACTCGATTAAGGATCTACAAAAATTTAACAAAGCATATAGCGTAGCACTCAATCACATTGCGCTTGTTACAGTTTGGACGTGACAATCAAGCTTTTACGTACCGCAGAGAGAATGCTACGCTTTTTGGGGTTTTATTGATCCAAATAAATGAACGACATTTATTAGTCTACGAAAAATATCCTATTTTATATTTTTAAACAAAAAATTGTATCTACGAAAACATAAAAAAAAATAAAAACCCTTTAGTCGAAGTTCTAAAGTTATATTAACTAATTAATTTAAAGTCGGCGCCAACCAACAACAAAATTAATAACGTAAAGCGTGTAATGTTGACAGGTGGATTGGTCACCGATCATTGTTTGTTGGCGCCGACTCAATTGATGACACCTGTAAAAAGTAATGCGTACCTATTCATGAAAAAAAAACATAATGTCGAATTGAGAACCTTCTCCTTTTGTTTTCGTCGGTTAAAATCAGCTTGAACAGAGAAAACATAGCTACGTAGGTACTATTTAATGCTTTGTGATGATAAGTGTTAATAATGAATGCAAGATATACACGTGTGCGGTCAGACGTTCATGGCACCAATTCATTTTATTTTATTTACTAGCCGTGGCCTGAGAACTTCTTAGCGTAAAATTATTATGAAAATTAAAATTCTATTCCATTTGAATCGGATGTTGTTAACAATTTAATTTTATTGCACGGAACTCTAATTATTGCTTTTTCTTATATCATAGTAGCCCTAGTTATTTATTATAACATTAGCTAGTAGAAGTCGTAAAAATAGGTCGAGCCGTTCCGGAGATTATTTTATCATAACCGGAACAAACAGAAAGCCACAGCAATAAAAAATGTTTATTTATTTTCTTCTTCACATTTAACACTGCAACTTGACACTGCAAATCGTATTTATTTGTTTAGATTTATTGTAAAATAAAATTTCTCTATGAATACATATACTTTATGCATATATGGTCTGAACCAAAGAAATAATTTAAATTATAATAATAGTTCAAGAAGTCGGTGTGCAAGTATAGTGTACTCGTAGCTCGCTGTCGTTAATTCTTCTGGTTTATATCGGGTTAATGAAATGTTTATAATAACGCGAAGGAAGGCCTTGGTTCACTCGAAATTGTTAATTCATCCCATTCAACAAACGAATAGACTCACGTACGTAATGACGCGTAGCTGTGGCCGCTCGCGCTGTGGGCTATGTTACCTTGTAGCTACTTCAGTCTATACAACAATATTGTATGGATAGGATTATATCTCATTATCGACTTCTGAAAATAATATTGGTTTCCCGATAAAGAAAAAACCTAAGCTTTAGGTGGCTTGTTTCTAATACTCCACTCAATGGCGACATTACTATAATTGACGAATTCTAGAAGAAATATTTGTGAATAAAATATTCAGTTATGAATTTATGACGAAAGAAAAAGTGAGAAGTTACAGAGATACATGTGGCGAGTCCCATTGCTGGACAAAAGCTCTCCCCATGACTTCCAGTTTCGATCCAGGACAACGATCCAGGACTACTTTTGCCCACTGGGCGTTGATTTCGTTCAGCTCGTTTCACCATCTTGTACAAGTACCAGAGCCAACTAATATTTTAATCTAGAGCTTACCTACTCCAAAAGGACATCAATTTGTATCATAATTTGTCACAAAATTGTCATGAACCTAATGAATGAATGACGTCAGTCGTTCAGTGACGTCCATTGACCCCGATGGCATTATGTAATTTTAGAATCCTCCGCTAATTATAAAGTTGTTGTTAGTTTCAACTTTGTGTTACGCTGTTATATAATGGTATGCGAGAGCATTCAATAGTGTAGTGAATGGTAAACATTGGGAGCCGCTGCGCTGTGTGTTAGCGAGCAGTCCGAGCATCGTGCGGTGGTACAGAATACATTGTTTATATTGCGAAAGTTGTAAATAACAGTTCATAGCAATTGAATAACTGTCAAATTAGCTAACCTTGTATGATCGCTTGTTTACGTTTGTTTGATCGGAAGTTGTATGGGTATTACAGTGTACACATCCCGGGTAAGCCATTCATTTGACGTTAAATCGTAAACAAAAACCTATTCGTCCATTTATCGAGTTTGTATGGCACGCCGCACGCCGCGCGCCGCACGCCGCACGCCGCACGCCGCGCGCCGCCCGTCCCTGATTGACTCGTCGTCCCACACGAGGGGAAGTATGGCGATAAATAGATAAGTTTCAAACCGAAACATAAAACAAAGTTTGTTCATCAATCTCGACAATATTGCCTGAAGATGTTCTGCTCGATGCGTTCAGTTAATACAGTTTTTAGCGGCGCTCAATATCGCCGGCATGTGTGTCAATGTCGTGGCAAGTATGGTAATATTACCAAACTTTGCCAATAAAGGGGAGCCCGCGGGTGCCCCGCTCCCGGGGGCCGCTCCCCCGGGAGCGTGTGTTTGTCCACGGGCTTACTGCGCCCGGGGAAGGACGTTGGAGACTGAGATGCGGAATGAAAAGCTGGCTTTCTCAGGAAAAGATGTTAATTAAGTTCGCATCAAAACAACCACGTTCGGAGATTTATCATTTATATAAATAGAAAATAGTGACACAATTATGTCGTTTTTAACAAAAATCGTAGGTGAATGTGCGTGTGTTTCCCGTATCGTATTGTCAATGGAGCGTGTATTCTCTGAACGAGCGATACGTACCGGTTTCAGCGAAAGTTTAAATATAAAAGTTACCGATCTCTCATCGGACTAAAACTATTTCCGACTGCCACATATTCCTATTACGAACAGTCCAATATTTGGCGATGCGAGCTAGTAGCGAGAACTGTGAACGCAATATTTTATTGTTATGCTCGTGTACAAGTTTGTAGTGAAATGTAACCGAATTTACTTTGTTCAGGGTCATTGCTTGCTGAGATTAGACACGTCGCGCTTCAGGGGATCCTACGTTTATTTAATACACTTTGGATGTGTAGATACCAAATCCTGTACTAAATCAAATGAAATCAATATTCGTAATTTCAAACTGTTTGCACATTTCTAGTGAGTGGTACGATGAATGCATGGTGTTAGTAGAATCGAAGCTGTTACCGATCAAACCCAGTGCTAGCCTGCAATAGTGAGCTGTGAAAGGTTGAAGTAAAAGCTTTTTGTCACAATAGCGCGACACGTATTGAATGTTATAACCCGGTGACAAAGAAACAGCGGCTGAATAGTTACAGTAAAGTAGCTGACGCAATTTCTCGAGAGGTGATACAAAAGAATACTTTACGAAAATTTTCAGTGATAAGAGAGGAAAAATAACCGAAATGTATTCTGCTACGGCGACCTAAATGTGGTAAATAGATACAAAAAGTTTATGTATCGTAAACGAACTCTAGAAGTAAAAGGTGTAACTTTCGATAAAGCTTAACCACTGTAATCACATTTAGGTGATGACTAAATTAGGAAGGAACTTTCCAATGACATCGTAACTCTTAACACTAATGGACCAAGTAATCATATTATTACCTGTCTGGAATCTCTAAATAGAGACCGAACTGGGGTGTCAGAAGTAAGACATTAACGAAACCAAACCTAAGAGTTTCCTCTAACTTCTTTCATTAATTAGTGATAGGTAATATGCAAGTTGGAACTATTTGCACCGTAGCAGTGTAACGATAAAGAAGAACTAAGTAACTCGAGATGTACATAAAAGGTGTAAGTTTAAATAAACTACTCAAAATGTGTCCGGAGACCTCACAGACATGCAGTATAAACTATAAAGGGTCTGGACCAAAATAACGTTACTGCAATTTGCAATTCGTAGCTGATGCAATAAGAAAACGTAGACTTTTGTCACAATTTAACGAATTTCACTTTCAGATTCAATTTTAAAATAATCGAATGGAATTATTCAGTAGTTGACTATGGAACGGAATTATGAATTCGATGTCCACTCGGCGAAGAAAGACGATCTCGGCCGAGTAAGAGCGGGCAATAAATTTGTGAAAATGATGATAAACTTAGTTAGTGGATATTTTGGAGTAAAGTGTTTGTGTGCCGAGCTTCGGAGCTGTGGCTTGAATAAGAACAGATGGTGTCAGCTGCTCGCGTCGCGTCGCGGACAAACTTTACACTGATGACAAATATTGCATTCCCAACATTTTGTAATTTCGTTTTTGTTCGTTTGTTTATTCATTAAAACGATACTAATTTAGAGAAGTATTTACATCAGTTAAGTAAAGTCGGAGTAAGAAATAGTACTTCAGTCTGTTGTTGTTCTATATTGAACTTTGAAACTCCCGTTACCTCATATCTGAGTTTACGTAGTGCTACGATTCGAGTTTCCAAAACTGGAAATGTAGTATTGTTAAAGATTAACTAACTCCTAAAGCTCTCAAATGATTAATTATGATTCTTTGGTTTGATTAAAATGAATAAATAAAATTAAAGTTCTCACGTCATATATTTGTATATTATAATGCAATATTAAACAATTATTTCTGAATATTTTGTTTTCCAATTTTTGACAGAATTAGAACTAAGCAGATTCGAATGAAAGTTTATGTAGTTTCGTGCATCCAAAATACTATCATAGTGTATATCATATTTATGTAGGTAGCCTGCTTACTAATGTAGAGAAAGCTGTCGTAATAATAACCATAGACACGACCAGCTAAAGTATTCAGTGACCAATAACATCAGAGGTTAACGTTTAACTATAGCCCATTTCGACGGTAGGTACATTGAGACATTTGAAAGTTTTACCATGAAAGAATTTTTAATTATAATATTTTAGCTGTAAATAATTCCAGAGTTGGTCGCATTATTATTTTACGGTTCTTCCACATAAAAATAATATTCGTAGACTTTTCAGCAGTTAAAAATTCAGTTTTATGCAGAGTTGAAGTGCTTAGCGCGGCCGTTATCAAGGAGTGGGAGATGGTGGAGCGACACGTCTAAATGTCTTCACTGGCAAGAGCTATCATTTTTAAAGTAAATATAAAATGTTGAAGACCCTTTCAGTTACTTTATGAAGTAGAGCTGTGTGTAAAGTTGCTAACATATTTTTTGTGGTCGTCTTTGATCTGAAGCCAAGAGTTTATGGCAGTAACAAGTAATCAGTTTTACGTCCGTACGTTTCGTTACCCGGCTCGTTTCATGCGGAAAATTCATCGTTTACTTTGAATTACGATTAGACTTCCCATTTACCTCCTATGGGTGTCGTAAGAAGCTCCTTGCGGCTTTATGTATTAGGATCACCAAGGGTTCCAAGCATGGTGTTATTACGGCAATATCCTCTAGAGATAGTTCGTAATGGCCGTCTATGTGAGCGGATAATGTTCAGCAGTGGGCAGTTGTGAACTGATTTATCAATATAATGAAAGAACTTCCATGTTCCAGCAATATTTCAAACCATATCAGGCCCGTCATGGTATCTCGATACCAATGTATCGAACATAATCGTGATGTGACGTGATGCGGGAGCGAGCGACTAATCATTCGATACTTGCAACAGTCGCAGAGAGACCTGTTGCCGCCTGCTCACGTTCATTGTTCATACTTTTGCTCTTATTATTACATTCTTCAAAAACCCTTTCTCATTCAGACATATTTTTTTCCGCCAGCGCACTTCAAAAGGAGACAAGAAAAAATCATGAAATTCCATATTTTTAATTCCATTCATTGTTGCCGCATTCGTGATGTTTTCTTTTGCTACAATTTTTTTTTTATGAAGTTACGTATACATTTTTGAAAGGTTCAAGGAAATGTGCTTACGTATAGACTTGTTGATTGGACAAACAGAACTTCACCGATAAGGTGAGAACTTGACGAAATGTTTGTAAGATGTCAGTAGAGAGCGGCTGGTGTTGTCTGGTGTACCTGTGATGCACGTCGGCGTCAGTACGCATCAGTGTTATACGGCTTGTTCAATCGGGTCGGGTCGTAAACGTGAATATTGTAATACTCCGAGATGATTGCAGCGCTCCACACCACATCAAACATGATTGTGTGTTTGACGTGCAGTTTGTGGAACTGATTGAGTAATGAAATTGGAGATACATAACCCAAGTTTAATAACAAGATGGCATTGCAATTCGCTTCGATGCTTGCTTAAATGTACGTCGTATGTATGTATGCAGTCAAACATTGCAATTAATCCAGTGTACATACGAGTATAGTATAGTATTAGTTGATTATCAAGTACGTATAAGTGCAATAACAATAACGTGATATCCTGGAGAACTTCGATAAACAAAATATTGACAGACTTACATGGCTTACACCGCTTTATATGTAGGTAGTTAAGTGACAGAAAAAGTATTTCCATTAAAATTGTAAAGGACCCAGCACACATCTCTGCGGTACTGCAAAACAGTATTTTATTATTCAAAGCCGAATACAAGTGAAACATCCCCCCGCAGGTCATTAGTATTGTGTGAAGGGTTCTCGGCCGTAAGTATTGTATAATTGCTCGTATTTTTGCCACGAACATCTCCATGCGCGAACTTTTATTACACAGTGCTTATATAATTTATGAGGCGAAGGTTACGTCGCGCCAGCAAGCAAGCTGTGTCACGCTGACACAGCGGACTACTTGCCAGACACTGTTGTTGATATTTCTGGTGATAACGTGTCGGTCGAATATAAAAATGGTGTGTTACGACATATTTTGTACCACGAGGGTAGTTTAAAACTAATTTATCACACAGTGAGCAATTAGCATGAGACTCGCACAGACCAGGAAAGCATAAGTAAGAGGAAGCTTATGTTTCGCAAAGTCTGAGTACACTCAGGGTGCCAATGGTGATAAGGATGAAGAACGGGCGTACGCTGTGTTCTTATGACTTCATAACAGAACCTATTTTACGAAAAACTATTGACACCCAATTCGAAAATTTGTGCATTTGTTTTTTAACATGAACATTTTTATTTTGCAAACAATGATCGAGTTTTTCATTTAGAACAAGCACCTCCCCGCCACGCTACCGGTACACAAACAGGCGCCAAGCGAGTGTTTGTTCATTATAAACTGCTCGCGGGCCGACCGACGGTGTAGCACCAAATGTAAAAAGTTACAATTGAAAGCTACGGTAGGTATTGCCACACAGGTTTTTCGATTTTCACCCAGTTGGCGAGAAGTAGGTTGGATTTTATTAACGGCTCATAAACTTTGAGTTTTGTTTCTGAAACTAGCTTGTTTACACGCATGGGGACGCTACTCCTCCAGCGAGCGACGGAACAGAGCAACGTTTTATTCATAGAAAAGAAGCGAATATTTATAAGGAAATAAAATCCTCATCCTTACTAATGTTATAAAAGCGAAAGTGAGTTTGTTTGTTTGTTACGATTGCCAAACCGATTTTGATGAATTTTGGTACGGAGATAGTTGGGACCCTGGAGACGGGCATAGGCTAAAAAAATTAGTAAAGGGGAAGAGAGAGGGAAGAAAAGGGGAAGATATCTTTTTTCGATCATCACGCGGGTTAAAGTTAGCGTTAGCTCAAAGTAACTACGCAGACAAAGTCGCGGTCGGAAGCTAGTAAACAATAGTTATAACTATAATCAAACTAAATTATAAATTGCAATAAAAATTAATTCACTAAAGCTATTTTTAAAAGTTATTTTAAATGTATTTATAGACGCTATTAAGCAACTGTGTCACCGGCGGCTCAGCCATAGGAATCAAATTACGTCTTTTTTTTCAGAACCATTCATCAAAAGCACTCTCACTCTCTCTCAATCGAATTAAACTATAAAATATAAACAAGTGTATACTGTTCAGTACATAAATGTAAGCCGGAAGCTGCTGTAACTACCAATCTCTGGGAACCCCAACAACGTTCGTTAATGAACAAAAGCCACGAGTAAAGTATAATCGATACTCAATAACAATATTAGCGCGGACAAGATAATGCCGGCTATAATATCTGGGCTGTCTCGCACCCGCGGGAATGCGCTAATAGCAAAGTTAGTCCACGCCATGCCACACCATGTGCTGGCAAACAGAAGAAATACTTGGAACAGTTGGTCGAGTACACGCGACATACACCCGAACAACTATTTTCATCAAACATTTCATTTCTTTGCATGAACATTGGATAAAGCAGCGTGTTGATAAATCGTAGTGTGACAAACACACTGTACTTCATTCCGCTTGGTAGGCCCAGGGTTAAGTCACTATAGTTTCAAAGTCACAGAAAAAAGTTGCTTTTTCTGTAACAATCTACGTTGTGGCAGTACCACGCCACGAGCCGATCGGTTTCGATATACACTGCAGAAACTTTCGAACTCTTAATGGATTGTATCCTTTTTTTCCTTCACTACTGACGATGCAAATAATGGACCGAAGTTCTGCTATCGCTACTTATTTGTTTTTAAATTATTTTCCACAATGTTTAAAGTAACTTTGAAAATCCATATCAATATGGATTTTGTGTGGGTTATATTAGCTATGAAAGCAAACTGACCGGAAAAGTTTTCAACTTTCCCGAACGCTTCTAGTAAAGTTGCATGAATGAGCTTGTTAAAGTGCGCATGCAACTTTCACGAACAAATGAACATTAGTTATACAGCGTATACAAATATGTTCCAATACAAACTCGTCGTAAGGATCACGTAGAAGTACCTCCTAATTTGGCCGTACAGAAATTTTCGCAGAGACCGCGTAACGAAGTTAATACGACAGTCACATACGAAAACATCACATTGCAAAAAGAAAATTATCTAGAAACAAAACATAATAATCTCACATACGTCGTATTACCTGACGACTGAAGACTGACGACGGTACTCGCTCGACTGGATAAAGTCGAGAATTCTTGGAGTTTCTCCGCTAGTGGTCAGTGTCCGAAAATTCCGAGACAATTCAGGAATCTCAGACTTCTGGACGACGAAACTTAGTCCCTTGGGTAGAGCAGAGTCGGGAAATAATGTCGTTTGAAGACCGTGGTTAACGTACTAAGTGAAAATTAGGAGAAGTTTCACTCTCAACGCCCAATGTTATACTGAATGCTTCAAATACAATGTGAAATTTTCAAGAGAAAGAATTCATTGGATGAAACAGTATCCAATGAATTCTTTTTCACCTTCGCGTCTCGGTAGTGCAGAAACCATCTCAAGAGGCAGATTCTCAGCGATATGCATAGATACAGTGAGGTCCAGTGACGGGATGGATGAACGAAAATCTTATTGGAAACATTTTGAGACGTTCACTACAGTTTCTGTTTTTTGACTTTTGTGTGATGTACAGATAAGGCCTTCTGTCATGCCTACGGGCATGTATTAGAAATGGATCCGTAAGTGAAATATATAGTGTAGTACATAGACAAGCGGCTAGGACAGGCCGTATTGTTTGCAAACTTCATAGCTAAGATACATGCTCTATCGATTCGTTGCGTAGCGGCTCAGCTCTGAAATATGTGACATGCTCAGTTGTCTCCACAACCGATCAGCATTTATTACCAGCTTGAGGAATATCTAGTTCTAAATCTTAATCGTTTCAAGTGTGCGCTTGAAATCAATTTCGTGGTGTCAACTACAACTCGTACATGTTGACATAAATGCCATGTATTGGGAGCACTGTGGCAATCAAGCAATCTTTCTAGAGTTTAGACTTTTATAAATGGTACGATATTTTATTTTCTGAGTTGTATACAATCGCTACAAACATTGAAATATAAAAGCCAACTTAACTTTAACATTCAAGTAAGCAATTCCAAAGGCCGCGTGTCGTCAAATATATTTGCGTGGTATTTCGTCTAGGTCTACGAACGTTTTGCATTTGTTCTCTCGAGCAATGTTGAGAGATTGTTTTCGTGATCCGAATACTGTACGATACATTGTTACAATTATAAGATATTATGCTTTAACAGCGATTTCGCAAATGTTATGTTATAAGTCTGATTATGCGCCATGACATGAGAATTGAGATGTGATTTTTATAGTTTGCTAACATTTCATCCTACTGGTCAATTAATTGTGTGGGTCGTGTCGCTATCAGTGAATTGCTTGTGAGAGGTAATAGACAAGTGTCAGTCGCTTTCGAAGCGTTTCATATTTCTACAACGATTTTCATAAGGATTGATATAAGCTTTTCTGTAATTGAGGGAAATATTACGTATTTTGTGTTTACTATCATAGTCATTGCTGATCGAATGTGACTGTGCCTTCTATTACCTACAAGGAATAGACTATGCCTTCTATTATAATTCACGAATCAGAGAAAGCCACAATCTTCTTTTTACCGTGGTGTTGTCAGCTGGTGTTGCGAGGAGTGCTGGGTGCCAGGGGCGCTCCTCAAAGAGATGAGCTGAATTAACGAAGTATTCACGCCAGTAATGTTATTGATGTCCGGCTAATGCATGCTGGTTACAAATGCAGTTCTGCTAAGTACTGTGCATGGCATGTTATGATTGTGAACTAGTCGGTATAACAATGAAACGAAAGCCCCAGACTATTTGCCGGGGTTGCGGGTTGTTGGAAAGAGATACCACGGTCCCGGAACGTAAAGGGCAATAGAAGGAATATGGGTGGGTTTTAGTTAGAACAAGTCTGACACTCCCCCCGCTCCGCCCAGAGCGGGGGAACTTATTTGAAGATTTCTCATCCGCAAAAAAAGCCCCAGTCTACATCTAAACACGTTGTGTATTGAGATATTGATTGTGTTCTTGTCCGCAAGATTAATATTTTTATTCCCTAATCCCAGAAGCATGCATATGGGAAGGTAAACTGAGTAAAAGAAGCAGTGTTAGTTTCAACGTCGGATATTAATATGATATAGTTTTATTGATATCTATTAAATAGTAACGATACTGTTGCTCAAGATTATACCAATATACAGCGATATTGTATCTTGACTTCCAATAGCTATTGTATTAGCAAGTCAGCGCTGTATGCTCGTGTATTATTGCAAGTAATGTTGCGAGTCCTACGTGCCTGGCTGGCTGGCGGCGCACATTGCTGACGCTGACTACACTGTAATTGAATGGTTGTTCAGCGCGTGCGAGAATACCTCTCCCGCTGACTTCATTACTGACCTCACCACTGGACCTGAAGCTAGGTCTTCCTTGGACGCATGATACACTATTCATGATGTGCAAGTACAGGAACACAACATACTATCGGTGCACACTGATGCAGTTTTATACAATTCTTAACTAACCATGTAGGTACTTATAATGTGTAATTGTTTTGTTTTCCCTAAAATATAATAACATCACGCCTGTATTTTCTGTAAGGTTGTGCAGCTACGTGTACCTAAATAGTACACACATATTTCGCCAATTATGTTCGACATAAAACCAGTAACCATGGCTTTTCAGAGAGTTTGTTAGTATGTGTATAATTTACTCATACTTGTGTGACAATCCTTCCAACAACTTGAAGTTGCCGAGAATCGAGTTAAGTTGAAGCCCAGCAGTGGTCTACAGCAGGATGATTATGAACAAATATTAAGTGAAACACCGCTCTTGTTAGCAAACCTCTCATAGAGAAGCGGCGTGCGTACGTACTACTTCGGCGTGACCAGAGCAGCTGAAAACGTGAACGGAGCAGAAGGAGTTTGTAATGTATAGCAGGTGGCGATTTGTGACATCAGTTAACTCGCATGATAAAAAGTGTTTGTTTATGTATGTATGTTTAGGTATACGCTCACGCTCCGGTGAGTAGCACAAAGAAAATTCTTAAAAAGCTTATATTTGTTTTCCTAACAACCTTTTGTTTCTCCACAGCCAGATAAAAAAGGTATATAGAATTACGTTGTTGTATGTACAGAGCTCCGCCGCGGTACAATTATTTGGGGCCTTGTTATTCCAGATAAAAACCAGGGACAAACCGCAAAAAAGGCTAAATGTTAAACACAAGGCATGGCTTAACCAATAATGAATGTTGGTAGATTTAAAAAGGTAATACATCGCGCTAATTGTGGCCTAACTTAGGACAGATCATAAAAAAATCTCATATTAGTTGAGGTCAACAAAACAACAACAGTTTGTGGGATGTGAGTAGCGCGCAAAATTACTAAAACCCCTTAGTTATTTTTTTATCCCCATGCTATGATGCTAACAGGCTAATTGTTTATTCACCTCTTCCTATCCCCTCCTAGAAACTAAACTCGAGGACAACTTATATAAAAGGAGCACCCCTACGTAACGCTCGCGCTGTTTATAACTCGGTCTATTCTTCGTCGCACGTAAATAGAATGTAGGCTTCACTTTATTTTTAAAGTGCCTACATGCAGGTCGGATAATATGACTTATTATAAGCTTTGCTGTAGCAAGACATAGTAGGTAGACTATATACTTTGACGAACAATACAAGGCTATCCAACCTTGTATTGTGTACACACACAGCTACTGGCGCTGCTCCGGTGTGTGATGTGGCGTCGGCGTCGGTTCACATGTTCACTCACATCAGCATTTAGTTGTAAAGACTGCTGTGTTGTTTGTGGAGCGTGTACTGGGTATTACAGTTACTAAGTTAACCAACTCCTGCGGCGGTGAGTAACTGGCTACTTAACTATCTAAGCGTTCTGTTATTATTAAGTTTCAATGAACATTTAGTTACAACCTTGCAGAGATTATTATATAAGTTTGTACAGTAAGCTTTTAATTTTCATCATTCGAACAGCCCACTGATCTCTGATGGTCATAATATGACTTTTCGGTTTGCACAAAGATTCCCTCATTCAGCTGCTGCCGAGCACCGTAACCACTGCTTCTACCCTGAGGGCGTGTTAGATATTACTCAAATACCAAACATACGGTCAATACTCTTCTAAGATATTCCGCAGAAGACCCACATTACCTTTTACTTCATATTTCGGGATTACGCTGTAAAGTAAAGTAATTCAGGATTCTGTAGCCTCGGTAAGCATTTATGTGGCAAAGAAAGCACGTAATAACAGTTTGCAACAAGAGCCGTAATTCGTTCCGCTTTAAATAAATTTGCTCAGGTGTAAGATGGGACAATAGCCAGGCGAGGCTAGCAGGGCCGGCGTACAGCTTCCTTTAATCTTACAGAATTTCGTGTTGAAATATTATTGGTTTTGAAAACGTGACTGAACGGATTTATTACTCTGTAAGGGTTTCGGAGAAGGGATTTCAGTTTAAGTCAAGAGTTTAGGTGGCTTGTCCTACAATCACGTAGCAATTCAGCGATATCAGCGAGCATATTTGTTTTGCATATTGGACGCTTATGACAAACATCGAAGATCAGCCTGGGTGACAGCGAACAACGACGAGTATGTACAGTTGGTCGTAGTCTTAGGCCTGTCTAATAGTTACACTTTTATATATATCTTCAGTCTTCCACTAATACATATCTTCAGTGATATCACTAATTTTTTTATATAAAAAAATGCTTGAAGAAAAAGGAAAACTTTCCCAGAGTTACAGAAAATAGTTTGAAAGTATTCACCGCATTTTAAATAAGTAAAGTAGTAAAAGAAAAAACAATATAGTGTCAGGTAGCCGCAGTTTCCGCGTGGGTGTACCGCTGCACCCCAGCCCACTCACACAGCCACACCCCGCGCTCTTCGCGTCAGGGTGCAGGGTTACCCCGTACCTGTTGAACTTTAATTATGCTATTATTATTTATAATTATGTTACGGTGCTATAGTCTTCTGTGTTACATTTTTGCTGCAAGATTAATGTTCCATTACAAGGATATGAGATATATGAGAGCGCGGTATGAGTTGGTAAAAGTAACTCAACAGTTGATATAGCTCATTTGTGTTCCCTCGTGAAGTGATGATGATAAACCTACATGATTTACATAATCACTTTGATTTATTTTCAAGAAACGTTTGTTATTCCTAAGGAGGAGCCTGTCCCTAGGTACCAGCTGTGCAGCGTTGGGATCATGACGGCTACGGGCAGCAAGAATTCATTTCGTAACAACTAGTATTTCAATAAAAAGCCACGAACCATGAAATACTGAAAACATAATATTATTATGCTCAGTGTTAGTGTGCTCAGACAAGAACAAAATATATTACAAATACGTCGTGTATTATATGTATAGAAGCTAACTCAAAAGCTACCTAAATAAAGTTAATAAAATTTGTATGGGACCACCGCGAGCTTCTACCAAATGTAAATAATCTGTAATTCGGATGTGATGAATTTTGTACTGAGGTAGTTGGGACCCTGGAGATGGACATAAGTTATTTTTTTTAAAGAGAAAAATGAGGAAAATAGAGAAAAGAAAAGGGAAAACTTAGCTTTGCTTTTGAAGATCAGATCATTGAAGATCATCAGATGCTGGCCTTCGGAGATATACAACAGAATTATTTAACAATGGCCATCAAATGTGTCGTGATCTCTGCGATCGCTTGGATATGTGTTGTTTACACAATTCCACAACATGACATCTGTATGGTTAAACAGCCCCAACCTCCGCCAATTTTGTTTAAATTCTATTTTATTGTTAGATAAGCCTTTATCTACGAAATGTATTTTTAATGATGAAAAATTAATGCATAGGTATTATTTGTAAATAAAAACAATTTTTTTTTCTAAAAACTAAAACCGATTTCAAAAGACACATCAATTGTAAAATTTGCTTTAGTTTCAGAAGTCTTTTGTTCGTTTGATTGCGTTTTGTTTTGCCACCAATTCCTGTTAAAGTTATTTATCACATTTTGGTGTTTTTTAATTGGTTCAAAATAGTTAATGTGTATGTTTTAATGAAGCGCTTTGTACACAACGGTCGAGGTTAGCGCGCAATATATTTTAGCTTTCCTTTCATTACCATCCACCATGAACAGCTGTAAACATGCTTAGTATTTAAATTAAGTCGTTTGAAGGCTGTCTAGACGTAAATTGTACATTTATACGATTAATTAATGTTTTCGCTACTTACTTTCATGACCTATTTAAAACGTTACGGTTTGAAGGTCGACGTGTTTTAATTAGGTAAAAAAACCGTCCGATTCGAACCCTGTACCCAATATAATAAAAAACAATATTTTTGACGTTAGTTAAAATTAAATGTAAATTTATACAACCGCAAAACTAAATTTCTTTTTTATAGGATCTTAAGGAAAAACAAAACTGCAGTTTGATGAAAAAGTTCGATATCTCAAAAACTGAACAGTAAATCTTGTTTAAACCAATTTTCGTGAAAAGTTTTTATACGTAGGTAGGTACTAACGTATGTACTAACGTACGTAAATGAGTCAAAAAACTTTTTGACTAATTTTTACGACTTTATTAGCAAATGTCTTATCAAACTCAAAGCATTTATTTTAATTAGACCTTTACCTACAGGCACTTTTGAATATCATAAAAAACAAGAACAATTAAAAAATGCTGCTACAGTCGCAGTCATAAGACATAATAACTTTTGAAAGTACTGTAGTTGCCCATTCCAAAGCGTAGATCGCTATGGAGAAGAATGGGCAAGAAACTCCATGGACTCTCTTTTAAGTCAATCCTTACTATATATAATATTATAAGAGCGAAAGTGAGTTTGTTTGTTTGTTTATTTGTTTGTTTGTTTGTTACCTCTTCACGCTTTAATGGCTGAACCGATTTTGATGAATTTTGGTACAGAGATAGTTGGGAATCTGTAAGAGTTCCCTTTTATCCAAAATTCTACGCGTAACCCTAAAATAGAAATAATGAATAATGTAATATTACTAACGCCAAGATTATTTATTATATGCTGACAAGTAGTTGTTCATTAATACGAAATTATGTTTGTCTTTCAGAAGTCAATTTATTAATGGAAAAAAAACGGCAGCGATAACATTCGGTTAGCTTTCTCGAAGGTTCCTCAATTTACGGAAATTTTCTAGGAATTCTTATTCTGGAGTCTGGATAAGTGACAGGTTGATCGCTCGCCTATTAACTAGTCAAATGTCGGTGTACTATTTCTTTGTACTTCGGAACCTGTCGTGATATTCTGTTACGATTTGGAACAAAAAAAAAAGTAATAAGTGATGGGTTCGATGACGCGTCTCCCTTGCCGCACCATACCGCGCCCGTGCCGCGTCCCTAAACGATTAGTCGTTTAGGCCGAGCCGGAGCTCCGGCTGAGCCGGAGGTCGTGGGTTCGATTCCCACCCAGGACAAACTTTGTGTGATGAGCATGATTGTTTGTTCTGTGTCTGGGTGTGATTTATCTATACTATTTATGTATTTATAAATTATATAAGTACCTATGTATATCAGTTGTCTGGTTACCATAACACAAGTTCTGCTTAGCTTGGGATCAGATAGCCGTGTGTGAGTTGTCCCAAGTTTTTTTTTTTTTTTATAATCCTTTCAATCATAACCGTCCTTTTTGCTTTGTCGTAGTCGGGTAAAAAGTAGTTTTGTTTGTTGTCAAAGAGACGTCAGATTCTAAACACCTTTGTTGGAAGTCTGTCAGCATAGGAAGTGAGGTAATTACCCTTAGTAATTAACGTGTCGCCGAGCAAACCGCTCGTAATTGTCGCGTTCGTGAAGAGTGGCGCAATGTGCTGGTAACCAACGAGTTGGGACACTCACGTGTTTCCTGATGTTAATGATGTGCTGCGAATTTGCTTTACAAAGAACGACACGCGATAGACAGGCACCAGAGAGTCCATTTTCAGCATGAACAACAAGGTTTATAGAAACGTACACTATTTTGGTTAGAAATACTATGAAAACTATTACAGGTAAGTATGCGGAAAGAAACGACATAGAGCTGAAGAAAGATTATTTACTTTATCTTATTCTTCTAAAAGGGTAAATGACAATGCCGACTAGACTACTTATACCATTTATGACATATCTTATGAAGTTGTACAGAGTCCCAAGCATAGCGGCGACACATTTAAAAGCTACTTAGTTAGTATTCCGTTGTGGCTAGTAATTAGACTTCTGCACATTTTTACTATCGCCTATAATAAATGTGGAGAGTACTAGGCAGAGTGGAATGTGTATAGTTTCATGAAGTTTTCGAGTTAGTTGGCAAGCACCGACGCGACGGTGCCGCATGCACCGCCCGCTGTCACAAAACACTTTGTCATCGTTACGAGGAGCCTGATTTATTTCTGCTCTACCAACCTACCTAGCGCACTTAATGTATTTTAAATGCTGCAGAGTAATAACATACCTGTTGTTTATTCGATTGACATCATCATGCATGGCACCGCCTTACTGCTGGTGGGACACATACTTACATGTCTGCCTCATAAACGTTTTCATTCCCTTATTCGAGTAACGATACACAATATACAACTGCTACAGAACTAACTAATCTGCGTTTGATAAAAATGCAACTTTAAATCGGAAGGCAATATAGTTAGCAATCTCTTTCTCTGAGTGTACGTCCCGCATAAATCAATACTACTCATACAAATCAGTTAACTCGTGTGCCTGCTGACGCGTTCGGCCTCCAACTTCTAGCTCAGGCTAGAACACACCAGTGCAGGTATAGCTAATGAGTGTCAGTACAACTGCGAGCCGAGCTAATTACCAGCCGAGAGTACGCCTTGTTCCGCAGCAACTTTGTGCTTCTGCTCCAGTTCTGAAGTGCATCTCAGCCGGAGGTTATCTGGAATCAGTAGTGGTCTACGGTTATGTGGTACTAGCGAACACATAAATCCGTAATACAGCAATGATCAGTATATACAGCAATGATAAATATAATCAGTCCTCAGGTTACAGTTCGAGAAAAAGGATCGTATAGTTCCAAGCCATTATCAATATTGACAACGTTTACGGACGATTTTTTGATGCTGTTTTTGAGTGATTGACCAGGTGCTGACAGCTAGTCCATCTTCTTTCTAAACGGTTTTTTTTACGGGTGGGTACTGATTAACTTCCCCCGCTCAGACTCATACTGTCAGACTTTTACTGACAAAAACCCATCCATGTTCCTTCTTGCCCTATGTCTTCCGGGGTCACGGTATCCCTTTTTGAACAACCTGAAAACCCGGGCAGGCAGTGGCCTTGGCAGGCTCTTCTGCTAAGCTGGACAGACCGCCACAGTGTGCTTCACTGTGTCCTCCAGGCGACCGTTACAGTGTTGATACCCGGGCGTTTCCTCCCGCCCTATTAGGGTTGGAACAGTCGTTTTCTCCATGTCACCATGAGATCGCATCGGAGGTCTGTCCGCTGAGCGGCTATTGTGTGTTAACGGCCTTACAGCTTTATTTTACGTCACCTTCTTTTAAAATTTTGTGTGCTGTGCTAGAAGAAAAATACAGCTACAAATTAGTATAAACTGAGATTTAGCAAGTAAATCCTGATTTACATAAGCTCACTTAAACCTTAGTTGTCTTTTTACTGCGACTTAGCTGCGACGTGTAAATCTTGTAACAAACAACTTCAGTGCACCTGTGCATTGTATACTGTATACTGCTAGCGTTCTTAGCGCAGGGAACGTTGTAAGTAATGCTGTACCGCTGTGTAACGCTGCTCGCGAAACGCATTGTCTAAACTATGCTGCAATCATTATATTAGCTACCTAGGTCAGGTGGAGCGACACACGGGCTTAAAATATGGAAAACATTTAATTATTAATACAACAAAAACCATTTATATTTCCGAACAGTAGTATCCTGAAAGTTTAACTTGCTAATCGTGCCAGGGCAGGGGTGTCAAAATCAAAAGTCATTTATTCAAATTAGGTTGGTAATCAGCACTTTTTGAGCGTTTACATTACAAGAGACAGTCGCCCTTCGCCTTCCTAGTGTTTTAGCTGGGAAGAAAAAGTGGCGGAACAAACTCCTCAGCAATACTGGATCGTCTAATCTGTCTTTTTGGTTAAAAAAACGAGATTTAATCACGTGCTGGATTGTGGAGATCATATTTACAGTCAGTTACTTTTATAAATAAACCTGAACCCGCACCCTAGCTATTTATAAAACTGTATCAGTATCTGCAACCTCACAAGTAACATTGGTTCGTCGTCATGGTTTCCGCAGATGATGTATAACATAATATCTTAGTTCACTTTGGACTATGGGGGTGGGGAGGTGGGGGGCGGGTAGAGGAATGCTCGTTTCACGTATGACTGACATATATTTACGCCGATATTTTATATGTATAGTCCTCTTGACTGTTTTTGGCCACGGCGGCCAATCTCAGCGGAGATTAGCCATCGGCGCGGAAGTAGGAATTATAGTGTAGGCCTGTGTGAGCAGGCACAGATGCACTCTCTGTTCCCAAGAGAGCAGGACAGATAATGCGCAGGACCAACGGCTTAACAAGCTTTCCGAGAAACGAGGGTATCTTACCGCCAACTTCCAAACTCCGGGTTGCTACTGTGAAATTACAAATGAAAAACCCAACATCAGTTTTTCCCGACCTGGGAATCGAACCGGGGACTCCGTGCTCAGCAGCCGTTTGCGACCGTGAGACCACCAAGCAGAACTGATCGACAACTGAGATTACTTCCCACATGCACAATACGAAACTGTGCGACAATCATGCCGCAGTATATTAGTACCTACCTTAGTAACCTACCAGCTATATCAGGGTCTGCTGCCACCATAATTGTATACAACCGATGAATACCAGTATTTAAAAAAAATACAGTAAGTAACCGTTATTGTGTGTCTTTCAGTGACCTCAGCGGAATCATTTCAGCACACAGAGCAGAGATGGAAATGATTGTACGATTCATGTGCTCACGGAAGTATTACCGAATACCGATCAGATAGAGTGGGTACTGTTTGGTTGTGGAGCCGTCGGCGTCGGCGTCGGCGTCGTGTGGAGCTGTGGCGGAACTCTTTGATGTTCTCTGTAATGTACGAGTTTTGATTTATGTTTGGTTTGTTTAAATGTCTGGTTTGTTTTTCAAAGTGGATTTGGGTACAAAAATACTCTTCATGATAATAGTAATAAAAATTCTCGGAACAAAAATAAAACTAGTAAAATTTAAGAACTGATAGGTCAATAGACGGATGACGGATGATATACATGGTACGTCAGTTATTCATATCGTCGCCAACATCATCAACGACTGGGTACATCGGCGCGGCGGGCGGCGGCGGCATAACTCATCGCTATCAAGTTTTCCGGGTGATCCGTCAATGTGTCGCCGGAGATGCACCTCGTACTTAGCCAGCGCCGTGCGGGGGGGTGCGGGGTGCGGGGAGGGGAGTAGGAGGAGGAGGCGATCCTGTGCCAGGTGACTCCGCTCACAACACCGCGATTTTGTTGCTATTGCGCTATTTACGTAAACACAACTTGCTTGCTGGAGCAAAGGTCGGATTTTAAATTACGTTTTAGTTTTTATCTCGCTTGTAATAAAATCATTTGGTGTTATTAAGAACAATATTGTGTTATACCTGCTAATGTTTCTAGCGGTAAGTTTTGTTTGATTCGGTAGGTAATGGTAAAGATGCCACATTTTTACCAGGAACTAAGATTTTCTAAGTAGAAATTCAGACTCTGTAAATTAAACAAAAAAGTTTTATCGACAAACCAAGATTTTATTCACAAGCAAGAAATTACAAGAAAATATATATACTGACAGGTGGATACTGGGAACATGGCCATTGGGTGTCTTGCACAACGGATATTAAAGCCGCGAATGCTCGGCGCCTGCGACACTGTCGCCACACGCGTTACTATTGCGGCACACCTCCGCCACGGAATACATGCAAGCCGACGCACAAAGCGAACATTTTAATGGAAAGTTAAAAGCTACTGGTTGTTATAAAATGGATGAAAATCTGTCCAATAGATAGTAGAAAGACAGTTTCTAAAAAAAAATACACGGAATTTCGACAATCAACTGAACGTACAATCTAGAAATAATAAAACATAAGCAAACAGCTTGTTGTCATTCGCATCCAACAATACGTGGAGCTTCAACAATTGAAGACTTGGTTCAGTTCAATTATTTGTCGAGTTACATCTACAATGTGTTCTCGACGAAATAATTGAACGAGCGGTAACAATGTGCATCATTGTGGACGTCCCCTCCCCCCCCCCCCCCGCCTGCCCCTCCCCCGGCCCCCACAGCCCGCGACCGTGGCCCGGGACTCGAGTGCGTGCGGAGTCGGACCTCTTGTCGGTTGCGCAGGACGAGTGTTACGCCACACAGTTGCTGCTTCTATTGTGGATTAATCCGTTTGTTTGTTTCATTAATGGAGTAGGTACCTACTTAGGTATTTTGAAAAATGTTTAATTGTTTATATTTATCACAAACATGGATGAAGTGGTCTTACGGCTAAAGAGAGTTTTTAACATAGACCAGTGATGCAGAAATAGAAACACTGAAAGTATTTTTAAGTAAAACAAGGTAAGACGAATAAAAAAAGTGACACACTGAACGTGAAAGGACAGTATAGCCATAATTTGGGCTATTACGTACTAGAATGTTGCATTCAGACAATTTCGAAAGCTCACATTCAAACTAATTTGATCAAAGTTAAGATTTAACAAATTTGTATCGACAAATGCACAGCAGTTCAATGGAGAGCGTCAACAAAATAATCGCCGTCGTGTTAACAATGTGTTGTATATCTGTTGTCCTGCAGCGTCCGGCCTGTGCGGACAGTATGGAGCTCTCGAACAAACTGCGTGACGCGGAACACTTGCGAGAATGGACGTCTGGACGTCTACAGTGTTCGGAAGAGTGTGGATTGTTCATAGATGTAACGTGGCTTTTATAAAATGGATGTTACGTTACATACAGAAGACTTCTCCATTGCCTGAGGAATAGTTATTGTTTTCATTGTTATATATTCGTGCTGGGACGCTTGGCAGTAACTTCTAACTAATCGACAAAAAGAACCGCCCGTGGGTTGTCTGTCTGTATACATAAATAAATTCACGTCTACTTACCACGTCTCGGCTAAGCAGTGTCTACAACACGCCTATTTCCCTTTCATGCAAGGCAGCACCTACATCGCGATTTCGAAAATATACATTAATTCTTTTGCATCACGTTCTTACGAGTGCTGTTAAGCATGGAACCGTGGAACTCTGGTATACTTATCCATCCACTATCATGTTTTAGTGTAAAATAAACAAGAAATATTTTTTCATTGATATAATAATAATGATGTTTGCGATACTGTCAGTCACGCTGGACCGTGCTATGCAACTTCATATAGCTAGTGACATGTGAGTGTACTATTAGGTATAATGCTATCTAACCCCTCGAATGTTACTGGGGTAATGTTATATTATGTGTAAGGTTCAAAAGGATAGTTTATAAAAATAATGGAATCAAGTACAGTTTCTTAAATAAGGTCTTTTCTTGTCGAAAGTAGTTTCTTGCTTCACCATCATCTGTTGAGCCATGTTCGTTCAGTGCCAGTCCATCCAGCCTTACTGCGTACAGTAACACCGTTTAACATATTGTGGTGATTATGTATTTGGTCTGTATGGTCCTGTTACTGGATAACACCACACCTCTTGGCCGGGCTA
Source organism: Ochropleura leucogaster (assembly GCA_958449745.1). Classification (NCBI taxonomy): domain Eukaryota; kingdom Metazoa; phylum Arthropoda; class Insecta; order Lepidoptera; family Noctuidae; genus Ochropleura; species Ochropleura leucogaster. The sequence goes on from OY288206.1 coordinate 310,247, forward strand.
GTTACGGGGTTCTGGCTAGGCGTAACATCTACGAGTAACAGTCGGGAGTAAGGCACCATTTGTTTAACCTCTAGAGCCCCAGTAGCGGCACAAAAACGTGCCAGTAAACAAGTATTACCGTTGAGCCCCGCTGGCGCAAATTTGTGCCACTAAACCCCGACCGACTTAAAACTGTATTTGTAGTAAAGATAAGTCTTAAAATCAGATTACGCTCACGATAAGAGCCCACCCGGCGGTGCTTGACGTATATATTGACGGATATAATGGCGGTCCTTAAGAGGTTAACGTGCTTTCCACCACATAGTGAATAACCTATCCAACACGGACACACCTCAGCAATCGTAGGCTAAAATTCGATAGACCTTGATAGAGTGTGAAATGTGATTCGCGTAATTAAAAAGCTCGATTCAATATTTCTCGCTGGTCATAAGTGAGTGTTCTCTTCTTTCTCTCTGTATGCCAGTACTCGTGAACAATGTTGCACGTAGTTAGGACGACTCCACAAGCGCGAGTTTGCGGCGCCACTCGACGGCTCGCGTGCGCCCCTCGCCCCGCGCTCCACACCCCGCGCCCTCAGCACGCGGACCGCACTCAATGGAAATTGGAAAATGTTTACTTTGTGATTGTATTGTAAAGTAGATAACAATGATTGTGTTACAACTTGTGTAAATTATTGTCTATGTACCTACTTAGAAAAATACCGACCTTTTGATGTCTGAAATACAATGTTGTATTTTCTTGAGTTCCAGAATCGACAAAGCAGTCATCATGAAGACTTATTATTTTAAATTGATTTTTAAGATGTGGATGATATGAATAAGTTACCAGAGAAAAGAGATGTTGAAGAAATTATTCAGAAAGGAAAGCAAAATTTTTACCTCCAAATCGATTCATGAAATCCATTATCCATTAATCTCGAGGAATTATCTAGCAAATTGACAGTTTTATTTGCGATCAAGGACACCAACACAATAAGCCTCATATCTGGCGCTACTAACTGGCTGACCAACTCTTTTGTAATTCCTTTAGTAGCTTTTGCTTTTATCCGATACCACATTGGGAATAATCAAACCTTATGGTGATACACAATAGTTTGGAACATTCCGTACGTAGTAGGAACAAATCGACTGGGTAGTAAAGAACCGGCCGGAGTTAAGTAAATGTTCGATTGGCACCAAACAACAACGTTACGAGTGAGCGTATCGAGCATCGAGCGTATCGCCGCATGCCGTCACCTGCCGCCGCGTGCCGCCGCATGCCGCCGCCCGCCGCCGCGTGCCGCCGCCGGTGTGAGCCACACTTTGTAGCAAAACTACAACTGTTAGTAGATGGACGGTAGTGTTGTACGACTATGTACTATTTACTTTGCACTAAACTAGGAAGTTTTATTGTGTACATTTGACTAGACTGCTTGAATGTAGTGCTTAAATTCTAAGCAAAGTTAAAGTCCATTGTGTTCTTCCAGAGACCACAATACGAAAATAATTTTCGAAAGTTTAGTCATCTGATACAATAACCGCAGAATACCAACAAAACAGATAAAGCTTTACAAATACAACGCGGCTCCACAATCACTTGTAACACAATACGGAGATCGCGCGGCACCATCTTTATTTAAAATAAGCAAAGTTTTGATAACTTCATCGAGTTTCTGGATAAGCCCCACTGCTGTTTGTGGTACTTAAATTCAAAAGTTAAGGAATCCTTAATGGGCTTCTATAATTCAAACCTAATTTAGTAAGAAAATTATGCGCCGCCGTTTCAGGAAAAAAAACAATTGGCAACCTTGTTTTCTCAATGTAGGAAGGTTATGAAATGTAGAGTATGATCTAGAGGAGAGGCGAACGTTTCACCCGCTTTAATAATCGAAATTATCTGTGACGTTAGAATCTTTCGTAACGCTTAGAATTCTAAGCTGTATTTTTTTATTTGAAGTTTCTAGTATCTGTTTTAAGGCCATCAATTTACCATACAACATATTATATTAATAAATGATATTACTATTTGATATAATATTTTTTTATGATTTTATGTTTGTAAATGAGTAAATAATAAAGACTTAAAATGTATATAATAATACTTAGAATATAGAATGAAATGGTAATTTCTATGGAATAAATTGATTGGTAAAGTCACAAAGGTTAATATGATTTATGGGTGTGATGTGAATTTTGGTCGTATGGTGATTTTTATTGACACAAGTCAAATCAAAGAAAATTTGTATTTTCAACATGTCGCGTCACAACATGACATGTTGGAAATACAAATTTTCTTTGATAAATAATCGCTAATTCTCTTATGCAACACCACTGGATATATCTATCAATGGCAATTAATCGCTCCTCAATTAACACGAACAGTCACGAACGCGGACGATCCCGTCCGAATAATTTAAGGTCTTTGTACATTGTATTTGTACCGGCCGCACTCTGTACCGCGTACCGTACGTATGAACGGGAACATATAACGTGAAATTATTGCACAGGGTTCATTCGAATACCTACTTACTAAGTAAGGTTTTTGGTTACTACTGGATATTTACGAAAAACATTACCTAATCCTCGTATTATTGTGAAATTGATAAAAATCTTCAGAATTTCCTTAAAAATAACAGTTGTTTTTTATCTCATTATTCGCATGAAATAATATGTAAACAGACGTCAACCGTAATGTCCTTTATAATAAACTAGCTTTTGCCCGCGGCTTCGCTGGCGTTAAATTTGGGGAAACACAGTTCCCCTTGCGCCTTATTGATTTGTAATAGCAACACTAAGTTTTCCCTTTTTTCTCTTTCTCCCTCACATCCCACTTTAAAAAAAAAAACCTATGTCCGTCTCCTGGTTCCCAACTATATCCGTACCAAAATTCATCAAATTCGGTTTAGCCATTAAAACGTGAAGAGGTAACAAACAAACAAACTCACTTTCGCTATTATAATATTAGTAAGGAAGTAAGGATAGTGAGGATTTCCTGTAGTTGTTTGTTAATATAAGTTCATCCATAATCGCACAGATAAAACCCTCATCCCTTTGCGGTTCGCAATGTCAGCCTAGGCATCGAATTCAATCTAAGTCTGCCAAAAGACTACATCAAATAATTGTTATCAGTGTTTTAATAAAGAGTTGCTAGTTTGTGAGCTTCTATTACGTGTCAAAATCACGTCGTTAGGTGTAAAACTCGTGACTTCCCTTTGATTCCCTTTTGTCATTTCTTCTCTATTCACACATCATACTTAAATTCACAGCGTCTCCCCCTGGAACTAGGTAGGAACTACAAGAAGCCACTAGCTACGATCCTTACATATTCCTTTGCGTCGTCCGCATTTAAAATACATCTGGTAATACGAGCACGCCAGTTGCAAGTACTAGGGTCTTTCTGAAGAACCTCAGCAATAAGTTAAGTATATTTCGTTCGAGGGCGTTCCCTTATGTTAGTGGAGTGGATTCACTTCTCCTCTCCACATGACCATACCTGCTAAACTTACTCTTTTCAAATACATCGTCATTTTCACGCAAATAAATTAGGTAATTTCCTCTCTGTGGTTCATGTGTCATGGTTTTTAATTAGTTTTATTTTTATTAATTCTTTATTTATTATATTAATGTAATTACATGTAATAGCTTAGCAAAAATGTTGTTTGAAACGGATTTACGAAAAAAAAAAACGAATAAAATGGTACTTATAATGTATTGAACCTGCACGATAATTTCGTCAACCTTCTGGGTTTAGTATATTTTATGTAAGTATATTGTAGTGTTTCTTGTTAATTACTAACTTCCAATTATTGAGTTCTTATTTAGCGATAATTTACTCGAGATTCTCATGAGTAAGAGCTTGTGGCTAAATAATAGCAGTCGCTCAGGTCGATCTTTAGGTTAAGCCGCGCTTGCCTAGGTTGGTCTGTGGATGGGTGACCACCCGTTACATATCGAGTTTCCTTGCCTCGGAAAGCACGTTAAGCTGTTGTTGGTCCCGGCTGTCATTTGTAGATCTTTGACAGTCGTTACAGTTAGTCAGTGTTTCGAAAGTCTGACAACCAGTTTTACCAAGGGGTATCGCATTACCTAGTACTAACTGGGTTGTGGAGGTCAGATTCAATCTGACAAACTGCAGAGCACCATTTAAAATACGGATATTCAGCTGCATCCGGTTAGACTGGGAGCCGACCCCAACATAGTTGGGAAAAAGGCTAGGCAGATGATACTCGAGATTCTCATAATACAACACGAAAATTCTCTCCAGCAAGGATATTAACAAATTTATGGAGTTTCCTTTTCTGAAACAAGATATTAATGTCGGAATGATTAATATAATGCTCTGTTAACATCCTTACGTTTCATCTGAAACTTAATTAAAAACAATGTAATATCGGATCTTGTTACCAGTTTAATATTTCCGTAGATGTGTTGGCTAGGGAGGGCTGTTAGTTAAAATAGATCATTTAAGTACACTGCTACATTAAATCAATATTGGAGGCAGATGATATGCCCACTGTATTACAACACTTCATTCACTATTATAATACGTATGTTGTAAACGAGAAAGGAAACCTTAACAAAAAAGCATGGAAAACAGTTTTGCGCAGGAGTAAGTATAACAACTGATAGTGCATTCACGAAGCCGCTAGCCGTGCGATCGAGCGCGGTTAGCTGCGATTACGTGGCTCAGCGGACGCAGCCCGCGCAAGCACGCGCGGTATCGCGCCTCGTTCACTGCGGGCTATTGTAGAAGCACAACTTATGATCAAATGAACCTTCGTAAAACACATGGTTGGGCAGCCGTGTAACTTAAATGCATGCTTATTTTTTCAGTGATTTTTTAGTTCAATAATAGTGCTTACTCCACGCCGCCCGTGTGGTTTAGTACCCCAAACAAACAATGCCGACCAAAGATAGCTAAAGATAGATAGATAAAGATAGATTTTAGCGCATTTATCATTTCTAATATTTATGTTGTGGAAAATGTCGTAGGTTATACATTTATTATCTTTGTATATTTATAACTTCTAGATTCATGTATAACTGTTAATTTTCCCAAATAAATAAAATAAAATAAAATAAAATAAAATAAAGATGCCAAAATATATTTATTCCTTTTGATGTAAATATGTAGTATGTAAATTTTTTTTAACCGTAATCTAAACATTAACACTTGAAACGGGATGCTTATCATGTTTGTTATAAACAAACGGAGTATCCACGAAATAAGACGTAGAAAAGCCACTTGAGATGGTATTATGCACCGTATAATATTAGTAATTTTATTTTATGAATGACGTAGTTTTAGACGCTTTTATTCAGTAGACTGTCGTAAGACGATTAAAATTACATGGTGTATAATACCATCTCAAGTGGTTCTTCTACGCCTGGCTTGGTGTCGGTACCGCCCCCCCCGCCCCCACTGGCGGCACCCCTCCACCGCCCGCGCCGCGTGTTACCGTTCGCTCGTATTCGCTTCCTGCCGCGGAGTAGTTTTTAACACACTTCCGCAGCAATACGAAACCTATTTACTGTTAATGTACGTGTTTTCATTCCAAGTGGGGTAGCGGGTTATTATGTTATCGAAGGGGTAGGCAACAACGATACATTCCTTAGGTTTGACGAACATTTAATGTATGGCGAATTATTTCGTGGATTTGAGCTCATGTTTTTAATAACTGTCGTAGTATTCTTAACGAAGCATGAAAGCCGTTCCTCTTCACTAATAAAAACTTTTTATTAAACCTTTAAAAGCTAGAAAGGAATAATCTTTTCATAAAACTCAGCTTTGTTTTTGCGCGAAGTAAAGTCGCTTTTATTTTCTGCAGCGGGAATTTTATTTTTATCCTCTGTAGTTTAGTTGCATCAACTACTACTAATTTATTTATATATTAAGAGCTAGCTAACAATCGTTTGTGAGCACATTCCTACGCGGTTATAGGCTAGTTGGTCACACAGAGCGCAGCCGGCATGAATGTCTCAGCCACAGACTGGGCTATCGTTCTGTAAACACAGCCGTGGGGCGTCCGCGTCCGCGTCGCGCTGTAACGTACGATAGCTCCATAATTCTTGGAATGCATTCCAAGCTGAATGATTTAGATGGTGCTCTGTATAGTTTTTGTTTGGTATTTCCGCTGTTGAGGACACGCGTGTGTTGCAGTTGTGTGGTCAAACGTCCTATAGTATTAGTCATATTCTGGATGTAAACAACTCATAGATCTACTTCTTATATTTATGTGCAGATCAGAATGTGGTATGGTTCCGTTGGAATGCATATCCTGATTTAACTCAATTTAATATCTATCTAAATTTAACTCAATAGCCATCGACACGCTGTGAAGGCTGCACCTGGCTAGCTTGACTGTGACTTGATATGACCATAAAAGGGTCACCCTGTATGAAGTCAGCCTATTGAGATATCAGGAAGTAGTGAGATATTAAAGAAGAAATCAAGCTTCGCTGGTCGCACATATACAGACATAGAAGAGAAGAAGACCAAAATTTATCGAAATCGCTATTGGTTCAGTACCTTACCAGTGCTTTTCACAAGGATCAATGAATACTGTCGAAGAAAGTAGCAATGTCAGAATCCTCTTAAGATTGACTGCGCTATCTATTGAAGTGTAAGTGCCCCCCCCCCCCTCCCCCCTCCCTCTGCCAGCCACATATCACTGGGTCCCGTTTCCAATGTGACCCGCCTCTATACTTCTACTTGCTTGCCACAACTTAGTCTTGCCTTTAGTTCTTAATTGCTTGGTTGTTTTCAATCTAATTATTGCTACTATCCAAGGAATGTAGGGGTCAACCTGGTTGAAAAAAGAACCCAATTCATGCAATGTTACTGAAGTTACTTAATTGGGCAGTAAAGCTTGTTTTGATTGATTTCTATTCCTACCACTTCGAAATAAAGCCTTAAGCTTAAAAAAACTGATGAAAAACTGAAAGCCACCTTCTCAGCGATATTCTTCACATCCATTGAATACTCACCAGACACTCACGTCACTCTCCTAGCGAACAGCGCGCCATCTACATCATAATAGGAACTATTTAATAGACAATTACTGAGCCACCGAGCTAGCAGTTAGTACATTTAACTTGCAAACAAAGCTTGCAACTATTATCGGAATACAACTTTGTTTAAAGGATGTGCTCTTGCAGTTTGCTCGTATTGTTGTAATGTGGTGTTGTCAGGCTAAATAGAAATTAAAAGATAAGTAAATAATAGCTCAGCAAATTAGTTAAATAAGCAGTATTCAATACAATGCTATTGAAGTTATAAACGCCTTAATGTGATCTGATCTGAGTGTTTCGCATGAGCCTAGGCTTTCCTTAAATAAGTTGGGATTAGTTGTGAGTAAATACCGATACTTAACAAGGAGACATTGCAGCTTTGAATCGCTATAACTAATTGCAAACCTATTGCAAATTGACTGTAACCTCAAAATCAATCGTTCAATATTTCTACATCACCTTTGTAATAAGTGTCGCTTTTCACATGCTCACTGTGTACGTGGCCGGGTACACCCGCAGGCGGCGCGCGACGCCCCGACCCACCCGGGCCGGGTGTCGCGACTGACGGGTTACTGCACACGATTTACATCACAATACCAACCGTCTCACGGATAATTACCGGATAACCGGCTTCTCGGGACAACCAGCCATTTGTCAAATGATTTAGAAGATAATTTACATTGGCCTTGTGAATAATTTTCGTTTATAAACGTAAAAAAAACCTTTTTTATGTTATAATTTAATATTGAAAAGAGTGATGTTTTTTCATTTCTCTTTTTTCACCAGCAAACATTTTATTTGATACTTATTCATATACATTTTAAAACTAAACATGTATGCATGCCGTATGTCGGAAATCCCGAAGTAGGTCACAAAATTGTCACATTTTAATATAGTTCGTTACAGGCGAAGCTAAAAAAGCTTTTTTATAACTCGATACAATATTTATAAATGTAATTAATTCTTCGTTTGTCCTATAATATTCGAGTTAACGTTAGAACACTTATTATCCCGTTCACTATAAGCAAAGGATTATTTGATCGTAACTGAAATCAAAATCTAAGTAATTTGGTAGTTGTGAGGGGATCAGCTTCTAATAAACTGTTTTATCGGATAATCGTATAATCTGTATTAATTATAATCCCTAAACAACGTTGGGGCAATAACCAGATTAACGCACTTCGATCACGAGACGCTCTGACGTAAATAATTCGATGTATAGTATTACGTAACTTGATTACCTAAAGACCCCGTATGTACTCGTACAGTGTGGCGTGGGGCGGGCGCCCCACGCCACACTGTACGTGTAGATTTCTCAGCAGGAAATCTCAGGCTTATACATTTATTGCCATCAACTAGTACAGAGATGGCGAACCAATGGCACGCGTGCCAAAGACGGCACGCGAGAAAACGAATTGGGCACGCAAACAATTTTAATCATATTTTTATCTTACTATCATTTTTTAACTCGCCGGAGCGATACATTATTTTCAGAGATAAATAAAATTAATTCGCTCACAAACCGTTTGGCGATGACTCTACTAGTCAGTAAAAAAAGTTTCGAATTAATAGTAATTATTTTCCTAATACAATCACTTAGTCAAAATTATTTGATGGCACGTCTGTGGCGTCATTCAACATTTATTTAGGAAAAATGGCACGTTGGTTCATCAAGGTTCGCCACCCCTGAACTAGTAGCTGGTCGAACCAGAAGCCAAAGCTTCGGCAGGACTCTTCTATCAACACAAAAGTTCCATGAGTGTGATTCCATGCTAGAGTGCGAACCTGTTATAGGCGGCATTATAAGATAACTGGCGAAACATGGGTACACCAGGTAAACCCTTTTCTATTTTAAAAATAATGCTAGTTCGTCCCAGTACTATCTCTATCATAATATTAACATTATTCAACATATCCTTAAGTCTACAGAATGTTCAGATTCTTACTTAAATAAATCTTGAAATATTGTCAAGTTCCGCTATCCAACATATTTCATAACTGTCTTTGCTCATTTCACGGTGTTGCACCAGTAAACAACAAAACGAATGATCGAACATGACGCAGTAAATTAACTAGTTTACGTTTCGTTCTCTATTCAAACAAAACTATCGAGTCCGCTTTGTTCAGCGCTCCTATTTATATCCATTTCCATGTAAATTAATATTGTGTTCCAATCCATTTGTATGGGAGTATTAATGTGCTTTCAGCCGTATAGCTATGTACGGGTAAAAGCTCTAACTCAGTGGATTGTAAAGTGTTGGAAAAATATTAATGTGGACACGTTGTATTCACACCTTTCACCCCGAAGGTGTGAATATAAAATTTGATAGTATGAAGCTTTTATAGATATTACTAGCTGTGCAGAGCGGTTTCAACAGTAAATTACTAAAATAATACCAGGGAAACGTGTTACTAAGAAAAAAGGTAATATTTTCTAATCCCAGTCATGGACTACATGTTACATCAAGGATGTGGTACAGATCAACATGTGATAAAAAAGTTAGTTCAGTTTGATGGTTTCTACCGCACCCTTACATATGATCACAACTCTCTGGAACATTCTAACAAAATATCTTCGCATTTGTTATATCAGTAAAAAGTCGAACATAAATCAGGTACCAAGTGATCAATCATATCATTTACATTCACTTTTCTACAAGTCTGCATTTACTTTAGTAGTTTCTGTGTGAATAAAATCAATGTTAGCCAATCTTTCAGTCTTTATTGAATGAAGGATGAATTTCTTATTACAACGTAAGTTGTCGAATGTTTAAGAATCCATAATTATTCAGCAGCTGACTGTAACACGCTTCTGACGTGTGAAAATTAGGTTGACTACTGCATTTCTTTTCTTGTTCCTAGTTGAAAAACTCTTAAAAAAAAAATTTGCTACTTCAGAACCATAAACCAGACCTAATAAGCAACATACGTAAGGTTATTGATTATTAGTCATGTTCTTGGCACAGGTACTCGTTGGGCATAACTAATCTCATAAACATTTCTTGTCGGCTTCGCCCCGACTTGAGTGACATTTATCTCCAACAGAATCAGTTCATTGCACAGAACAATAACTATGTCTAACATGCGTAGCCACGCCTTCCACGTTATGACACGATGATTAAAAATAGTTTCAAACAAACAAGGGCTTGTATAGTTTATTATGAACAAACAGTCTTCGTAATTTACTTTGGACTTTATAACGCTGTCAGACAAAGTAGAATATCCCTTGCGGGAAGTTTTTGGAAACGGTAGCAATTTAACAGTGATATCACGCACATTGAATAGTGCGTTAACAGCAGTTTAATGAATAGTCTTGTTATTTTGCTACAAAGTTCACTGTAAGTTACCAAACAATCCGTTGTAAGAATTATAAAAATGGCTGGCTCGGTTTTGTTTGCACTGCGTTGCTTGTTTCAGTGTTATTATCAACCATATCGTGCTCCACTGAGTACACTAATATCTCTTTACCATTGTAATATGTCGGCAGTTCAAGGTCTGTTTATTTTAATATATTAATCTTCGGAATAAGTTTCCATAAACGTACCAATGTTTGTTAATTTTCATTGGGTAAATATTTTATCGTTTGTTGTTTAATGTTACTTTATTCGTAATACATTCTTCTTGTTATTTATTCAAAGTAATTACTTTTATCAAAAGGCTTGTCATTTTGTTAAAGTACCTTCACTTACACAATGATATTAGATTCATAGACTTTGCATGTGCCTCCTACAAGCTGTAAATAGACTCTTCACGAATCCATCAACCAAGAATACTGCATAATTATCAAACTAAGTAACCCGTAGTAATCAAATTATTTAAAACGTGATTTCTGTCACCTCCAGTCATTTCTCAGCCATTTTTTAGGGTGACAAATCACGTTTTGTGGTAAAACTCAATATAACACATTTAAAACATTGTGCTGATGAATGAATTGTCATCCTCATTTTCCTGCCCTTGTCCCATTCTGTTTGCGGTCGGCGCAACACGTTTACTTCTTCATTATACCCTATCAGACGTTACGGCAGCATTTACTTTTTTTTTCTTCTGGCTAGCATTCCTTACACAATCCATCCATCTTTTCTTTGGCCTTCCTCTCGTTCTCCGTCCATCAACATTCAGATCCATCCCTCCATACCAAGACAAACGACTCCCTTTCATTTTTTCTGTAACAAGCGCAACTTTCAAACTTCTTCGTAATAAAACATTGTGCTGATGAATGAATTGTAGAGTACGGTAAAGGTATCTTTGGTAAACCTAATTTAGAACCTAAAGAAAAATATTAAAAAAAAACTTTTGAAGTGACTCCGAAATGCTCACAATATCGTCGTAACTAAAAGGTTCTCAGCTATGGTCGCAATGATGGGGACAACGGGTACTTTAACACCCATTACGTGTATTAATGATATGAAACAGAACGCTTCTACGAGAAACGCACTTGTTGTCGTGTGAGTTCACTAGAGGCAAATATAGATACATAATATAACATTTATAAATTTCATTACATTTCTTGATTTAAACACGACTGATGAAAAAATAGCAACCGTCGCAACTCCATAAGAGATTCTCCGTTCTCATAATGTTATTCTTTAATCTTTACCATAATTGAATAGCAATGGAAGTTAATTTAATATAGTAGGTGCGTACACAGGCGCATCCAGTCAATTTAACAATTTAATTTACCTATCGCACGCAGGATCCCATTTCCATGAAATTAAGGTTCAGTGAACTGCAATAATTCGTCCTTCCCGACCTCCACGAAATAGTTAGTTCAGCATTTTAACGTCTTTCATTATTAAAATAGTTTTCATGGCATTAGCAGTATTTTTTCAAATCTAATTGTAAAGTAGGTAAGTCGCAATCAGTCGGTGCGATTCTTTCTGTTAAATGCAAAGTAGTGTTTAAAAATAACTCTCTAATATTGCGAAGCTCATCAATTTGTCATCCAGTTAAGTGGCAGGATCAAAGTTGTCTGGCTCAGTCAATGTTGTCGTATTCATAGTTTGTGAGTTGATTCGCTTGAAGTTGTTAATTAAAGTGAGTAGATAGTGCTTTCGAGCTCCACCTGGTGTCGCAGCCACTCGGAGGCGGTCATCAATCATTCACGTAGTTACTCAGCTGGAGCTACTGACGATGACGTCACATCGCGCTACAACACGAACGTTTCTTTATTTACTAATTGTGTTAGGCTCTTACATGGCAGCTTACGTTTTTAATATCGGTCTGAAAACATAAGTTCGTGACCTTGATCAATCTCTCTCTATCGATCGATCATTCAGCAGTGGGAAAAGTGCGTAACCTTACCCACTGCTGAATAACGAGGAGTAACCTATCCACTATGTTCAAACTCCAGATACATAATTGGTAAAGTTAGGTATGTCAGGGAAGCTTTGTCAAACAAACAACTCGTTTTATTACATTACTGTTCACATCTTTCCTGTACTTCCATCTACATCCGAATACTAATAACTCTCAACACTCTCTCTTCAAGTAGGTTCGTAAAGTGCGCCACATCACAAGCGAGTCAAGTAATACCTCCTTCTCAGTTGGTTCACGTGACGTTGGGGCGTCGCAACCAGTCTGATTGAATTACGTCATGATTCGCTAATACCGCACTGATTGATCGCCGATAATTAATTGCGGCTCGTCGGGGAGCCGGCCCGGGTTAGTGCCGCGTGCCGCCTGCCCGTATCGTACTGTACCGTACCGTGCTGTTAGTGCTGTAGGGTTGCTAATCGGTTCAACCTGCTTATTGTGGCTTCAATACTAGGTGTATTATATACAACTTTGCCAAGCACTACGATAGTTATAGTGGTTTGGAAGTTTATTTCCACCTAAACATTAAACATTGTTGTTGATGAAGATATAGAGGCTATTTCTTAACACAAGCGAGTTTTACCTTACATTAGTAAATCGCTTTTGGAGTCAAATAATTATATTTGATGCCGTTGGGACTAATCCAATAGGCTTCATAGTTATTCCCTGTAGCTGAATAATATTATATTTTAATCTACGGATTGACCACATTTGAAATCTAACAAATGGCTATAAAACACGGCCGGTGGCACTTCGTCCCCGGTTACTCGTGGCAATTCCGTACAAAATGGTAATACATACCGTATTTGGTCCCATTACATCGTCTGAAAGTGTTCCAGGACCAGACTGTCCCCGACCGCGACCCTTCTGGTTCGTGTATTATTTTTCTATTAAAGTTAGTGTTTGTAGAACATTGGCACGTAGGCCGCCACAGTTGGCCTATTGTTCCCAACTGCTCCATATCTGCGGGACGCTCCGAATTCCAACGGATTTAGAAACGAAAGGAAAACTTGTAACAGCTGCTTATCTAGCCGTTCAATTCGGAAGAGGGTTTTACATAGAGTGGATATAGACAGAAGGTCTACAAGTAACGACGTCTGCAAAGCCTTCAATCTTTAATCATATGTTTCTTTCTGCCCTTGTCCCACATTCCTTGGGGCTAGCGGGAGATGTTTTTGCCTTCCACTCCCCTTCGCTGGCAGGGGTCAGCAAGGAACAAAACTGGATTATCATCTCCAAACCTCTCGCAATCCACATTACAATTGAAAGTTTACGTCTATCTGTTCAAAGTTATTTCTTTTATTCATTTTAACACATATAATCTTGTATTTTTAAAGATTTCTTACTAAAAACATAAAAAAAATAATAGCCCACCGGTATCAGAAGCAAAGTTGTTAATATAGGGGCTGGAATTTCTGATCACTCACATTTGCCACTCTTAAATTCGGGTAAAATGGTTCTCAAAAACTTGTTACTATTTAGGGCACTATCTCAATCTTTAAACCAAAAACGTCTTTGGCTGGGCACCTAAAGATCTCTTTATAGCCACTCGGGTTCTGCTTAGACGATGAAGAGTGTTCGCTTGAGCGATAGACACATCGGGAAGGGTTTTATGTCTCGTCCCAAACGATTTGGAAGTGCACAATGTTCTACAAGCTCCTTGAAGTCTCTTTGAAGGATCTGTGTCGAAACTAAACTAGCCCAAGAACAATTTTGAACTTTTAACTGATTTTAAAGATTTCACGAAAAGGTGATTTAGTGAATACGATAAATAAGATAGCACAACAATGGTTGATAAAATTGAATTGCACTCCGATTTTATATTATGGAAATAAGCTACGTGATATATGGTTATAGAAAGAAATCTATGTTAAGGTAAACTAGGAATGTCAAGTGAACACCCGAGAAAAGGTTAAGATGATTTTGACAAATGGAGGGAAAATAAACAAGTCGTGCTACATGTTTGTCAAAAATAAACTTCACTCACACATCTGTACTGTATCGTTTGTGTATGTGTAGTGGAGTATGGATAACAGAATTTGCGTTATTAATCATTTGCACAAGATGTACGCACTGATGTGCCTATGTGAACACTGCCCGTGACCGCTGCCTACTTTAGTATTAGTTGTGGTCTAGCAGTGGCGGTCTGCGAGCGACGGTGTACCCCTTGATTAATTGAACGTAATGTTACTAACTCCGACAGCGCACGTTGTGGCTCACCGCACCTAATTATCGACATTCAATTAACTTTTGCATGATCCAATCAGCGGATTCAATCCCGTGATTTAATGAGACATTACAATCCAAGGCGGAATTCCGCCGAAGATCGAACTGAAAGTGCCTGCTAAAACTTGAATTAATTTCCTTAAAGTTTGTGAGGTCGCCGAAGCCGTAGACTGGCTTTTAACAGGAATATAATTAGCTATTATGATTAGATTACGGAGTTAATTCTGACAAGTGCTGATTAATAAAGTCAGTCAGGTTCCGCGAGAGTAAGGTAATGTTGTTCTTCCATTTGCGAATGAACGTGAGTGTTTGAATAACTTGTGAATGGGGTATTTTTGGATGTAGCGCTCCAGTTTCTAATCCACTCGGAAGATTAAAAGAAAATCTATCTATGTACGTCTGGGCTCAACCCGAGATTTTATCCGTTGCCAAGTTAGGAGTGCTATAAAAATAGTCTAAATGGCTCGGAGGCGCGAGCGGTGTTGCCAGCCTGCTTGCGACCTTGACCCGAAGAAACAGGGTGCTGGTAACACGTATAAATATAGAAGGCTTATTACATCCAGGCCTAATAACTGAGACATGACAAATAATGGTGACGATTTAGTTAAAGCGGACTATGTCGATGTCAAGGCAAAGAGTTAAACTCATCGATCATATTATTGTTAAATGTGTACTATTAGGTTTGGTAAATTGTCTTCTTTCTAGCTATACTTTTGATACCATTTCAGTGAACACGTCATTTGTACTTTCCTGATGACAAAACACGCATAAATTAAATGGAAAACCTTTTCAGCAAACTCAGAAAAACTATCACAATACTACACTTTCTGATAAAACAAAATTCTCGAAAGCACGTATACAAAACAAATGTTAATACATTAAATAAATCATATGTATATGGTGGGCGATGTAACACGTGTGTATGTACAATGAGACGCTTTGACAGCGAGTCGCGGGGAGTACGTGAGCATTGTCGCTGACCGCGTCGCGCCGCAGTCTGCGATGACATGAGATGGGAAGCCACCATGCGGATATTGTGAAAGGAATAGCTAACTTCGAGCAAAGAGTATTTAGTAAAAACTTGAAGGACCCGAAAAAAGATGATGAAAATAAAGCGTAGGTCGTAGGTATTAATTGGAGTCGCACAGGGCCAACAAATACAAAAAAAAAACCACTTGCGCATCGAGGGTTCCGTACAAATTTGCGACATAAATAGCCATATCTTTTGACTGCGTAGAATTAGAGCTTTGATTTTTCCACAACTACAAGGAAACACAGACCTGAGTTTTAATTTCAACTCGATACCTTCACGAGTTCCTGGGATAACAATATTTGTTCGTAGTTTGGTTTGGTTTTTCTTTCCGAGGGTAAGTCATTATCGTTACGTTTGAATTCAGTTACCGCCACTTTCTGCTGCCTGCGTAGTTTATAAAAGGATGCGGTATCTCTTTCGAATAACCCACAACCCCGGCAGGGTCAAGTGTACCTACCAAAGGTAGAGATTCGCACTTTCATCCTTCTGACTGCGTCATTTTTGCCACCATCTGTATTCTTTTATTCAAGTTATCAGGTTTACGTTTAGCTAAACAAATGTTCATAAAAATGCGGTTAAAGTTCGATTATAGAATTGAATTCAAAAGCTCCCGGCTCAGGATTAAGGTCCCTTGCAAAAGGGTTCAAATGATGAAACCAATAATAATTTATAATCGCATTATTTGAAATCCCGTATTATAATTATGTGGCATTTCTGATTTGGATTTTATTATATACAATATCAATTGAAATTCTCAAGAGCAATCCAAATCACAAATATAACGTTCTTTATTACATCCCGCTATCCTCAACGAATCTCGAAGAACGACATGATGAAGACAAAGAAAAATGCGAGGATTAATGTGTGTCGCGCTCAGCTGTCCATTGAGATGTTTTCCGCTATTACTTAGATTGCTACACACATACAGTTGCACAACGCGCAGAATCCGGAGCGCGACATACTGCGCAGTGTATTAACTAACAAACTGAAGCAGGAAATAGTGAAATGCCTTTCAGTTTAGTAAATGAATTCCTTTTTAAGATCCTGAAATTGTTGAACGGCCTTCAATGATTTGTGATTTTGACGAGGAAACTACATAGTATTTGGATTAGAGAAGATAAAACATCAATTTTGTCATTTAATCATATTTTCTTTCATGTCTTCTATCCGTTAAATGCCGGGCACTGGTGATATTTTGCAGCCGTGTGACAGATATTTGTGACGTTTTGTCACCAAAATAACGGACACTAGCTACATTTTATAACCTAATGTGATTAAGGACACTTGTTATTTTCAGGAAGTCCTGGCTAGGACGTAGCGCGGGGTACTGGCAGAATGGAATGGAATCGAATCCGTAGATTTCCCCATTACAATGTCGCGTTAACCTGGACCATCACAAACCTGAAATGCATAAGATCAGTGCTTAGATTGAGAGTAAACACAAGTCGAAAAACGTACAAAAACCGAGAGATTTTCTCTATGACTATGGAAAAGACAACTTCTTATCAGAAAATAAAACATTTTTGGTCGTATAATCTTATCTTTTACAAAGGATTTGTGAAAAATGCGCCGCAGTATGTCGTCTTGAGTTTATTTAAATAAAAAATTGCAAGTTTAGCTGGTACGGAACCACGCCTGTCGTGACACGCTCCGTATATGTATGTTTTAAGTGCATTTTGTTCCACAAGGCATTTGCGGAAATTGTCTTTTACGAAATAAATACGTGAAATGAATCCGGATTTACAATGTTATTTTCGGGAAGAACCTATGAATGGTTGTTATGTGATTCAAAAGATGGTTTGACTAGTTTTTACACGACTGCAGGAGTGATATGTTTTTAGGGTTTATGTATGTTTGTATGTATGTGAGTTTCTTTATTTCATCATAACTTCTAAACGCCTGAACTGATTTACATGTATGGGGTAATATTTGAATCCTTGCATCGTCACGGGTAACACAACAAACGAAACAAAAAAATTCATCGCAATCGGGGGACTAATTTGTACAATACTTTCTTGTATTAAAAGACTGCAATGAGAATTTTTGTTTCTTTTTCGATTCCCTTTCATTTTTGTTCTTAGCACACATCTCGTTAGTTAATTTTTTTGACACGGCAGTCGTGTTTTTATTTTTTTAATCATTTATTTTTTAATAGAATGTTTATATTTATAGAATGTGAGAAACCCACCCATGTTCCTCTTTCAAACAACCGTAACCCCGACAGGACCTGAGGGTTATAATAAGAGCCCGTTTGTTTTCAGGACTCATAAAAGGTAATCTAAAATCTTCAGAACTACACAAAAGCTAGAAAAAACGCCTGATGGTAATGTGGATATATAACAAGCCTCGCCACAAGTTTCAAGATGAAATGTGCAAAAAATTGTCTTTATAACGAATTTCACAGAATTTATAAAAGAGTTCCATTTTTAGTTTAGGATTTTGATTGAAGTAGTTACTGGGAATAGTAATACGTTTAAACGTCTTTATTTAGTAATGACATTACTTTTATAAAGCTAGATTTAAAGTACACAGAACCAGTTTTTATTTAATTTCTTTATTTTTTATGGACTACCAGCAAGACATACACCAACTTAAATGGTGCAGCTTTTATTTTGTTTCATTTTGTGGTGTTGCCTTAATTAAAGGCTGCCACGACATAGGAAATACAGTTCAAATAGATTGGAAATATTTGTATAGATAGGTAGACTGTTATATTGTTAATGGAAGTTGATTCTGATCGATTAACCAGTTTTATTCGGTCGTGTGCTAACCAATAAAAAATAGAGTAACAAAAAATACATTTTCAAAATCATAATTATACAAGTGAAAGGAACATAGCAGACTATAATTATAGTTTTTTCATGTTTGTGATAATGCTAATTATTGTTTAATCATTGACCATATTGCAGTGATAGGTAGATAACGGGATTTTTCAATCTATGATATTGATTCTTATAAAATTTCATGATTACAGGTCAACGGGAAGTAGGTAGTTTTATGTGGAATGCGAAGTTATGGGTAATGCGACATTAACGGACATACGTTTTGATTGCAAGGACCGCAAACCTGAGTATATGTTTTTTTATTTGGATACCCCCATGCGTTCTTGTGATTAAGGGTATTGACAGACAGACAGACGGATAACAAAGTGATCCTATAAAAGTTCTGTTAAAAACAAACTCACTGAAATTAAAATCTTTCTATAACATCATGGACATACAGAGGTGCTCCAAAGTTAATAATATTTAGTACTGTTACTTACAAAGCTGTCTCGGTTGGCACTCACAATTACGCCACTATCAAAACTCGACGTTTGCGGACACTCGTTACTCTGAGCCCACACAATTATCACGATTACCAATCCTCAGTTTTACATTCAAAGCTGGCCCAACTATGACCAATTACCAGACGATCTCATACAGTTTACTTCAACCTTAAGGTGGGGGTATAAAGGTAGATTTTCGTTTGCCATAGGGGTCGGTAGTGATAAGTGAAACTATTTGTTTTTGCAGGGCCGGCCACGAACAAAGGTCGGTGCTAATGAACAGCCGGCTGCCCCCGCCACCCCCGCCGCCGCCGCTGCCGCCCGCGCCGCTATTTACGACGCCCTCAATGCCGGCCCCATTCACTGTTGTCTACAACCTAAGTGTTGCTTTTAAAGAGGCTGCATTCTCTTCCATTTATCAAAGCCAGTGTCGAAGGGTTCATGAAAATTAGCTGGGTTTAGCGCTTTTGTGTTACTAAAACAAAGCTGCCTTCACGCTTAGGCGTAGAATGAGTAAATAGTAATGTTCTATTGTATTGTTTTACTCGTCAGTTGTAAACTCTATTTGGTTTTCATATCATGGACACAAAATCCAATAGCTCCCCGACACGGGCTGTACAATATCCATCATGCAATTGTCATGCATGAGGGACCGCCGACGGGTGTGATGCTTCTGTATCAACATTTCCAGGTCTCACAGGTATTTTGCGTTGGACCTTCACCGAACACAGTCAATACAAAGTAGATTATTAGGATTGACCAAGCCGGTTTGAAAGTTTGTAAAGATATTTCTAGACAAGTATAATCCTTACTATAATATTATAAAAGCGAAAATGAGTTTGTTTGTTACCTCTTCACGCTTTAATGGCTAAACCTATTTTGATGAATTTGGTACATAGATAGTTGGGACCCCGGAGACGGACATAGGCTATTTTTTCCGTTATTGTTAAAAAAAGATTGAGATATGAGGGAGAAAGAAGAAAGAAAAAGGAAATCTTGGCTTTGCTATTACAAATCCACAAGGCGCTAGGGCAAAAACTGCAGGTAGCAGGTACCTGCAAATCAGGAAAGGGGAACTGTGTTGCCCGAATTTAACGCGAGTGAAGCCGCGGGTAAAAGCTAGTACACAATAAACCAACTGCCGCATGCCGTGTTGATCTGTGGCCGTAATGAGCTCCTGGGTTTGATTCCCGGGTCGGGCATAGTGTTATTGGGTTTTTCCATCCGGAATTTTCCAGTAGCTGTCTCGGGGTCTAGACTTTATGCCCAGTTTATATAAAAATATGGCAATCCGTAATATGAAGCCGCTCTATATAACGGACTTAAACATAACTATTGATATGTGGGTACACCTGTGCCTAATGTTTAATCATGATCATGTGCTATGTTGTCATGTTATGATAATAATAAATTACATTACGAGTAGTGACTTTGTCATAACTAGGTCAAAAGATTGTAAGTTATTGAAGTACGTAATCTTTTCTACGAATATTTACAACTTTCTGATGCAAGTCTTACATGTTAGTAATTACTATTTAGGTAGCAGTCCACAACTACGTAAATATATAACGAGGGGTTTCAGACCTTCCGCTGGCCTTCAGCTGGCTTCTGATCGGAACTAGCTCACGTGACAACTTCGAATCGTTCCAGTTGTGGCTATAAATACTACTGCTGTGGTGTGATGTGTGGTGTGAGGGTACTCAATCATGTTTCATATTTATTGTTGAGCTGAAGGTAGTTTTTTTTCTTTATATTTGTAGTCTTAATCATTTTTAGTCTGCAAAAATAGAACGAGATACTTGTTCATGTGATAGATGTATTATAAAGAATAGGTTTATTCAGCGCGTCGATTTGAGACTGCAATGAAAGTTAATAGTGTTGTATGTATATTTCTTCAGCATATGCACAAGTGTGAAGCATTTAATTAATATAATTCCGGCGTGGCTTCACGGCATATTGGGTGTCGTTACACAGTGAGCACCAAAGCGGGGTGCACACAGTGAGGGGCGCTGCACAAAGTAACACAAATGCACAGAGCTGCTGACACGTTGCAGTCAAACGTCTTTACGTTGTGTTTATAACGCTGGGAAATATTCAGTACCTTTGATTGTTTTTTAAAACTTTTATTTACTTAATAATAATTCAAACTTAATGTTGAAGTAGATATCTTAAACCGATTAACCTGAAATTTTGTATAAACACACGTTAAGTTTGGATGAAAATGCACGATATGTTATGTGATGTCATTCTAAATCCAATATCGCGGACCACCCAAGATGGCGGAATAGTTATTTTTAATGCATTTCTACAATATGGGTATCAAATGAAAGGGCTTATTGAGAGTAACTTAAAAAATAATTTGGCGTTATTGTAAATCCAATATGGCGAACCATCCAAGATGAAGGAGTAGTTATTTTTAAAGCACTTCTACAATATGGGTCTCAAATGAAAGGGCTTATTGAGAGTAACTTGAATAACTAAATTGTAAAATGAAGTTATAAGTTGATAGTTCATTTGTAAAGCAAAAAATAGTTATAGAGCGTTTAAATAGAAACTTTATAGCTGTTAATTTTTCTTTGAATGGTTTTAAAATAAAAATAAATGTGAATTACTCTTGCTTACTATACGGCAAAGCGTTAAGTAGATGAACATTATCGGAAGGGATTAGTAGAAAGCCAATAAATTCTGTTCACCATCATCATTATCAGCCTGTGTCACCACTGGTGAACGAGGACATAGGCCTCTCCCAAGGCTCCACTCAGCTCGATCTTCGGCTACACGTACCCAGCTGCTGCCAGTCGTCCTGCGCAATTCGTCGCTCTCTTGTCCTCACTCCAATTTATTGAGGCTTCATGCTTCATGTGTCCTTCTTTCATACTTTTCCTTTTTCTGTCCTTCTTTTATATTTATTTCAGTAGTTTCAACAGATAATTCCATAACAAAACTTTTCAATCAACATTTCTCATGCGGTGCAGCGTAACGTCATGTTGAGTCTGAAACGTTACTCTTTATATCCAACACATTACAAATACGTGGTTGGAACTGATACTAGCGTCCGTGCGTGACCTAGGCAAGTAAAATATGAGTGACACGTATTCACGCGACACACAATTTATACGGGGACCACACCAAAAATCCAATTTAGATTTGCAAAACTGGCTTGTGAGAACAAGGTGTGTTTACACGGGTCACTTTATTGGACAATATTGTGGCAATGTGAGTCAAATACAAGGTGTGAGGTATAACGCCAAACCTTGTGTGTGTTGCTCACACCATGAAACTGAATAACTATTATTCCACAAGTACTCGGCATTTTCAAACAATATGGTCTTTCTTGGTGATTTGACACTATGAGCTTATGAACATGCATGGTGTCACAAAAACATGTTATGAGTTTCCAAAAGTCATACAACAGTTTTTAAATTTTATATTCTGGTGAGTGAGAAGTCTTGCGTTCATAATGTTACACCTCTTATAATGCATGAGTACTAGTATATAATGAAATGCTAATGTACTACGCACCAAGATGTAAGAGATTGTTGCCCGAGAGGACGACGAGTAAACCTAACCTGGGTTGTGCTGGCCTTTTTACAAAATCTGTACAAAGATTTTTTAAAGACTACTATTTCCGGGACCACCATAAAATTTCGCAGGCCATATATTTTGTGATGCCTGTCAAAATCAAAAGTCTTTTATTCAAATTAGGCTGATAATCAGCACTTTTTGAACGTCACAATACAAGAGACAGTTCCACAAAAACGCCCTGCCCTTCGCTGTTGCTTGCAGTACCTAAAAGGTACACAATAAGTGATAGGATACTGGCAGCACAGGGAAAAAGGCATGCAGCAAAATTTCTGAAAAAGATGACGGTATAAGCGATTCTCAACGATGAGGTAGGTACCGTCACGCTTCTCGTTCAAATCAGTAGGTCGGCGGCAGCGTGGCAGCGTGGCAGCGCGGTGAACGAGGCCGATCCGGCCGGCCGACGGGTTAATTGAAGATGTAACGGGCCCGCGCTATGAATAATTCACGGGAGCGCGCGCTGGCGGCTCGCCAGTCGGCAGCCGCGTTTAAGGGTTGAGAGCGATCGTGGCGTGGCGGAATGTTAAGGTAATGTGGGGCAGGTTGCCCGAAATGTGGGGTAGTAGTGGATCGGTAGTGAAGTGGAGTCTATGTCGGAGTAGGACAGTATGAGAGGGCAGCGGGAGTTGATGATAACGCCAGATAACGTAGTGAAATGATTATAAAGAAATATGACGTTATCGGATAAACACTGGTAAAATAAAGAGTAAGGTCTTTGAGATCCAAATATATTTTTATTGGCCTATATTAATCTGCACAACCTGTTGCATAAGCATTTTATAGGTAATCGTATTATTTCATTATAAAATGTACTTTAATAAAGCTTGTAAGATCGAAAATCACTTCAAAGAAAACATCCAAAATAGCATTTCAATTCAACGTGTTATATTATTCATCAGAAAAATATGATTAATAGTTTCCATTAATAAACACGAGAAGCACAAACTAACTATCACTTGATGACGTATCACACGGAACATTGTAGTGCAAGTACAAACAGTGCTCTATTCGTTTTTTTTGTTCAAGCAAAGCTTCGTAATAAGATCTGTAGAATTCACGCGGTATTTTCACTGAATATGTTTGTAGCAAACAGTGAGGTTATAATGACGCGATACAGAAGCTAAAAGGATTTATACGATACGTGAATATTCTGAAGTTATGTTGTGCTCACTTTAATATAAAACTTTGCACTAGTTCAGTCTTATTTAAAACGTGGATTAGCCTTTACTTTGTACTTATACTTTATTAATATTTTGTTATTGTATTAATATTAATTCATCGGAACTTTAAATCGTTAAGATACACCCATGTTACAAAAGGTCGCATGCTCTGTTAAAATTGCGAAAAATTAGTTCACATTTTCCGAATGGCTACTAAATAGTAACAAAACAAACAAAATGACACATTTTCCAAAACATCATCAAAAAATGCGATTGTCAGTATTAGTGAGCGAAACGCAACAGTTTTCTGTGGTTAGATTTAAAATCATAAGATTACATGGGCCGAGACATCGTGGTTGAACTTTGTTCCTAAGTCATTATCCGAAGATTTCCTGATGCAGTATTTTCTGGTGAACCGCAAACAACTAGATTTAAATTCCCTTAAAATGCATATTAAGGTCCCGACTCCTGATTTAAGATCTGTCCTCTGATTGAAGAGCTCATTTAAGATTTGTGCTCCAGATTGAAGCAGCGGGGTGCAGCTTAACTGCAGGATCAGACGCTGATTGAGCCGCCGCGCGCCGTCGTAGTAATCTATACAAAAGAGACGCGCGACGTTATGAACACTCTCTGTGCAGAAAGCTGAGAAGCTAAAGTAAGTGTAGGAAACTGTTTACGAAATAGTTATAATGTTATTTTGAGATGCGTGAGAGGTTAAGTAGTAGCGGTATGTAAAGTAAAGCTGTGAACATAAATATTTCTGGATATTTTGTAACTTACTATCACGTAGGTGCTTCCCAAAAAGTCAAATTTTAAACACAGTTGTAATAAAGTCGAAAGTTTATAGTCTAGTTTTGAGTTAGCTCGTTACATCGTTGTTCTCACCTTTGGCTTCAGGAGTAAGCCCATCCACACTCATTTTTATAAATGTAAAAGTAACTGACAAGAAGATTTCTAGGTTTTAACCTTAAGCTTATGATGTGAAGAAATATTTACAGTTTGATGTAGTGGTCGCAAGCACTGCTGCTGAGCCTGAGAACTTGGGTTCAGTACCCAGGTCCGGCCGAGTGTTGTTGGGCTTTTATATCAGAAGTTTCTCCACAAAGCTACGTTGATGGCAATATGTTCACGACTTCAACATGACTGGCGAATTGTGAGTGTGCTAAATACATGAAATAGACCTCTGCCTATCCCTTCGCGGATAGCAGGTCGGTTGATTTCAGGATGTTGGAGAGGCTTTGCACCTCTTATCAATGGATTGTTAAAGCCACCTGCATTTGGTTCCGTGTGTTGGCGACTTGTTGTAATGACTGAACTTGCTCCGACTAGTTCGTAACTCCGGTAATTGGATTAACAGTCCTCCGATAGATTGGGGGCTGTAATCAGCCGTATTAGAGAAGGGAGCAAGTTTAAGACAATTTGTAGTTTTCTGAATATAACAAAGAATGAAATTTCTAAGCATGTTTCTATCAGATAAGCCAGGTTGTTATAACAAGTATAATTTAACAAATCTGCTGTGTCTTAGAGATGGCAAAGCATCAGTCACTCCATTGGTATTAGGTACAGATATAATGCAGCTGTGACATTCTATTAGGCAATATCAGTTCATAAGATAAATCTAAACATGTGCAATTGCGATATAGTTGGAACTGTGACATCCTTGCACAACATGATGACGAAGCACTCGGCCAGACAACTAATGAGCGCTCATACAGTCATAACGCAACACGCATCCGACTCATTACCAACAATCATTACCCAAAAACAAAAAAACTATCACGCAATACTTTTCGCTCCCAAAAAACTTTAAATGAGCCACTTCCTCTCGTTTCCATAGGCACCCGTGAATTAACTTCTGCTGCGCTGGGGTCAATCTGTGACCCCAGCGTGACCCAGTGCTTCGTGGCCTGCCGCTCGAACACGCATTAATATTAATTCATGCCATAACCGACTAGTCGCACTACTGTTAACATGCCGGATGTGAGGGGCGGACCGCGAGAGGGAGGGGGGGGGGGGGGAGGGTTCCCGAGCCGGGGGTGAAGGGCGTGCGGAAACAAGTGCTCTTGTTTTGGTACTTTGGGTACTCGAGTTGTGTGAATAAGGAAAAAAACGGTTTTTTCGGCTCTGGACTGTAGTTAACGAGTCTATTAATTTTCTCAATGTTGGATATATACATGTAAACATTATACTATTATGAAATATGTATGCATCGCATAAATTAAAAAGCCGCTTTTAGTGCAGAGCACTCTATATTTGGTCAAGTCACAATATATTAACGTTTTTTTGATGAATTATGAGTTTTATAAAACCGAGTAGTAACCTAATACATCAGCACACATAATATTGCCGTACAAGTCCACAGGGAAGCATATTTAACTACAGCAATTCACGATCCGGCACGGAATTAGGACAGCTCGCTAATTCCATGTAGTGGTATACTACAGGGGTTAGGGCCGCTGCGTCCGATCGAGTGGGCCGTACGTTATGTGCGCGTTAGTAACTCTCCCGGGGTGCACGCTCCACGCCTCCGCGCGCCGCCGACGGCCGGGTATCACTCGTGTATCGACGTTTTTATGTCCACTGGACGCAATCACGAGAACTGACTAGTTACTAATCACGTTAGATGTTGAATTTTGTAAATTAGTAGGTTGATGACGGTGTAACTGTTGAGCCTGACTGGCCTAACTGTTGAGACAACACTGTTGAGGAAAGGCTAGGCTGATTATGATGTAGGATGATAACGTTCCTATAACATGAGATTACAACGGGGCTGAGCGGGCGGAACACGATTGTGAAACCGGGCAGATATCCTGACTTCATGGCTGCTACTACTAACCCAATAACACTTTGCCTTCATGAGATACAGATGCTTGGTGACAGACGGACGGACAGCGGTGTCTTAGAATGGGTCCCGTTTCAACCTTTGGCTGCGGAACCCTAAAAAGGTTTTCTATTTCCTACAATTTTCATAACGAAAAACATTCAAGACGTCAAAAAAGTGACAGGTTGGTTGGTTGGTAGGTGGTCCTCGCTGATTTCCATTACGGCCGACAATGGAGGTTACACAAAGAGACCAAATTGCCGCTCAGATGATACGCACTCGTTTAGCCAGCGATTAGGCACGCGCCCCCGCGCCGCGCGCCGCACCGCGCTCGCTGGCGTTCTTCACATTATCCGCAATGAGAACATCATGCCGCGCGGCAATGGGGCGGCTTTACGATATTGATTTTGAATTAAAATCGCTATTGGGTGATCTGCATTGATTTTTGTGGTAATAGATTTCGATGTAGCCGTGTCTGCAAGCGAGGCATACTGTTACGTCACTCTTGTAACACACGATAGTATTTACGCCGTATCACCGGCAGTTAGTTTGGTACCTAATTGGCTGAAGATATCTACTGCACTTACCAACGTATCTCTATTATTTATTGCAGTAGCACTTATTACTATGTACGACGCTGCGTGTCGCAGGTTCGATCCCCGCACGGAACTAATATTTCTATGACCTGCAGGTAGTTGTTTCGGGTCTGGCTATTTGTGTATGTGAGTTTAAATGTTTGTAAACGCCTAATAAAGGAGATATTTATAGGGGGCAAAATGAAAAAAAAAACATAATATCGCAATTGTTTTTACACCCGTGAAAGATCCAAAGTGGACGTCTTAATTCTAAAGCAATTAAACAAATGAGGAATTCAGTGCCCCATTAAAACAAAAATGGGTTCATAATAAGTAATTAGAATTACCCTAAAAGGGTGAATTTATGTAGCCAGTCAGTCGTGGAGTTTGATGTATTGCGAAAGTAAAGCAATTGCAATACCCCGAGGTGCCGTACCATAAAATACAGTTACGATTGTGGCAAATGTACAAAACTCGGCTTGAAACTATCGTACGTTTAACTTTTGTCCTCCTATAAAATAAAGACATAACCCAGTTCGACAATCATGTAATAAAATAACTGAACCATTTCTGGAATTACGGTTTCAAATTAATAGCCCAATTTGGGAAAAACATGAAAATATGTCATTGATTTAAACTTACGATATGACCGCGAACTACCGATCCGATATCGTTACGGTCACACAGGATACGGAATTAATGGGGTTCGTTTCAAATTGGGGTTTTCTTTATCACGAGTATTTTAAAATGAAATCAGGTGTTTTATTCATTTATTTATTTGTTTACATATTTTTATATTTTTACAAATAAATAAATGAATAAAAACACCTGATTTCATTTTAAAATCAGGTTATTATTAATTCTACTAAGTTTACAATAGATGGATGTGTCTGTTTATGTCAGATAGGACTGTTTATTAGGACGATTTGAGAAGGTCTAGATGATGAATGGGTCCCGACAGTTAAATACGCTGTACTGTAAAACAAATTGTAGTGCGGTGTACCGCACTACAATTTGTTTATCATTTTATAAGTATTCGATCATGAAACTGTTTCAATAGTTTAAGTTATCCAATATTACTATTATATCTTTTCAGTTTATAGGCAGTCAAGTTTTTTTAAATTCATTTTTAACAAATTGTATATTCTTTCATTCATCCGAATGGTTCAGTCATATCCACATTGAATTCCAGGGTACCACAGTCAAACGTAAATAGATCCGTGTGAGAGTGTTTGTGCCTAAACACCGCAAGCCTCAAGGATGCAATAAGGCAGTTACGTCACCGTCTAAGTGGGGCATTAGAGTGGCGACACGTCGTTAATATGCAGCGCCCGGGCGAAGTGGGGGGCTGAAGAGAGGGGTGCACTGTGATGCTGGGATAATGCGAACAGGTGGGTAATAGTGCTAATGTCACCGGCTACTAATGCGGTGCCATGCTGTTAGAGAGAGCCGTGATGCGATCTTGATGAAGAGATTAACTTTAAATACGAAGTGTTCTGGCTGTTTATTAAAGTTAAAAGCTTTTATGTGAAAGAGAGGACAGTTTCATGAACTACATACATAAGTACAGTAGGTACAGTAGTAGGTGTATAAGCAACAACGATTAAATAGTTATATTGTTTTAAATACTTTTACCTCTCTCTCTCTCATACTCGTATGAGTCAACAATGAAAATATTGTAGAGTTGTACCTAATTGATCAAGAGTGGGTTATGTTAGAATAACCAAAACAATGTTAAAATTAATTTTATTGAGTGTTTTATTCGTCAGTCTCAACGTCACGTCACAGAACTGTCAATTACAGCTCTGTAGGCTCAGAACATCGTTGACCAGTTTGTTATGAATAGTATTAGCACGACATGGCTAACAAAATCCTTGACCAAGTCCAGTATGAAAATTACCCACATATTGATACTTAGCCTGTCGCTTTTAATAACTAAGCTCATAATGAACAAGTAATTGCTCTCTAAATTGGGCTATAAACGCTGATGTGGTCCGCGCAGGGGATACAGAAGGCTCACGTTACTGGTATTCGGGAATTCTTCATTGCTGTGTTTATTTATTTAAGTAAGGCGTGATCTTATCACGCCTGTTCGTCCACCTGCAGCACACCCACCAGTGTGGGGAAGATGACCAGGTGACGGATGTGGACGACAAAAATAGTATGTTAGGATCGTAGTAGTTGGCGTTCTGTTGTTTTCTACCTAACCCCATTAGCAAGAAGGTGTTAGTTTAATACGTATACATGTGAACCCTTGTCAGGCTTACATTTTGTCATCAATCCGATACAAATCTTGACTTTGGCTTCTAATTTGAAATTCGTTACGATCCGATGAACCCGGGAGTTAAACGTAGGATAAAATGTTGAGCAGTAGAGCTTGCTACCTTTAGTGAAATCAAAACAATCTGTGCAATGTAAAAAAATGGTTTACGGGCAAATTTATGAATGCGAGTGACTGAAACAGGAATATCGTCTCGAAGTACGGCGTACGACGTAGCAGCAGTTGACGCCAGACGTTTGGTTTGATAGTGTCTCCCTCCATACATCGTCCGGAGTGAAGCTTCTGCAGTAGCCTCCAATAAAGTCGGCCCGATGAACGGCGGTCATTACGCGTAATAACCGAGGAGTTGCGGAACTTGCGATACCGGGCGGCGCTCGTTTGACCCGCTCAACATTTCCTATATAAATATGTATATACATACGTAGTTGTTCTCCTGGAAAATTATTGAAGTAGGTACAGTAAGGTGGGTAATTTGAAACTTTTAAATGAATTATTTGATTTATTATCAATTTCTCCGGTGACAGTATTTTTATTTAAAAAAAAACTGTTACTAGAAGAAAAAACCGACTTCTAAAAAGTAGAAAATAACTTGTTTCGGAAGTCGGTTGTTTTTTTGCAAAAATGTTTTTATTTCATTATTTTTAGTAATGGTTACTTTTTATCGAGTATTTATTTTCCATTGTTACTAAAATATTAGTCGATCATCTACATAATTATATTCACTTTCAAAGTGAAAGCTCGGGAACATTTGCTTAAGAAGCTGGCAGATTCGTCTCCTAATTAAATGGTTGTAGTTTTACCTTAATGTATCTTTGTATTTTTATTTTTTTATTATTATTTTTGTATGTATGCATATAAGTATTTTTCATTATATATTTTTTCATTGTAAATATTATGTACCCTGCACTTACTATGTTTTCTCTCTGCATCACCTTAAGGTAGACTGGTAGAAAATGCCCAAGGCATTAAGTCCGCCTTTGTACAATGTTTTTATACTTGTGCTTATAGTTTGATAAATAAATAAAATATATGAACACAATTACAGCAACATGAAGGAAAAATATATATTATAGACGATAACTACTCAAGCAATATAAAAAATAATAATATGGGCACACCTCAAATGCATTATAAAAATCGGTCCACAGTTGGCGGAGTAATCGGTGAACATACAAAAAATATATATTTGAACTTAGAACCCCATCATTTTGTAAAGTTGATTATAAATACAATCAATTACATTGCCGATGTCTGAATCACAGCTAGCTGAGCTGATTTTTATAATGACTGAATATCATTGCCATGAGAAATGGCTTTTGCCTAGCAGAGAGATAGAATGGGCTGATGTATTAATGCAATAGTAATAAGTATTTAATATATGAAACAAGAGAACATTTTGATGACTTTAGTAAACGACAGAGTAGGCACTGCAAATTAGAACTCCGATTATAAACGACTGTGAAAAAAAGATCATAAAAGCTGTGTCACTGCACAGTGCACACCTGGACAGCTCAGAAAGGTCAGAAACACGTCATTATCCAAACAATACAACATCCGTATTGGGTGACGTCACGCGATCTGAAATAGCGTCTCATCCTGAGTCGTCGGCCACCGGCCGGTCCATTTGTCACCACAGCGGCAGCGCGGTTCAAATCTGGGGCGCGCCGCGAGTGCATGACGAATGGTCGCCTGCGACTAATTAATGTGCTAATAATCTTCGGCTCCAGCTCGGAAATATTCCCTCATCAATCTACATTATAGTCTAGTTCGCGTGACTGAATACAGATGAGGAATTTTTCTCTGTAAGTGAATAAGTAAAGCCAAGAAAACGGCCAACGAAAGCAATTGATTGTTTGATGGACGTGGGGAGTTAATAATAAATGACTGATTGACAAATAAAATAAAAAATACCTTTAGAGGCCTCCAGTATTAGTAGGTTGTCAAATATTTACAATACAACTGTATTTGTTTATAACTCTATTATAACTCTGTTTATATTATATACAGAAGGTACAGGCAAAGGAGAACCTATAAAAAGTTTGGGGTAATCAGTAATCACCTCTACAACAACGTATATATTAATAGAAAACTACATGCGATGCATTACCGCTTCTAGCTTATTCGGGGAAATAGTTAATTAAACATTAGTTTTGAAGGATATTGGGTCAGTATAGCTATAGAACATGTTTCGTACTAAAAGGAAACCGCATTCACATCTAATTTAATCCGAAAACACCCGTCTGCCGAACGCAACATTATGCAAAATTCAAAATAGCTGTCGGTTATAGGAGTTGTAGGTACGAGCACGAGTTGGGATATCACTACTGTTACAGGTAGAATGGCTAATTGATTGAGTTAGTATTTTTAAATTGCCGTTTATATCCCAATCTTGGTGAACAAACTTGAGGAAATCGGAATAATAGGAACACTACTAGGTTAGGTTGGGGCAATACCGTAGTGATGACACATACAGTATCATACAGATGGTAACATACGGCATGCCTCAGGGTAGTTTTTTGGGTCCCAGCCTTTTCGTAATAAATAATGATTTATATAACGCTAATGATTTTTGATATTTTTTGGAAAATTTTAGGACGATTTTAAACAAATTGCTTAAATGGTTGTTGCTGTAACTTGCTCACTTTGAACAGTTATAAAATGTTTCAGTATCAGAAATCCTACGCAACCTAAAATGACTTTGCTATTATACATAGTTCACGTATCAGCGAGGTGTTGTTGCCCAGAGCGGGAGAAGTTATTTGATGATTTTCGGAGCTGGTTTTGTATAGGTTGACGTGTCGTAGTTTTCACACTTTTCATAGTACCATAAATAGTATATTGATGTCATATTATTTTAACATAATACATTTAAACTCCACATCCATATATCCCAACATAGCTATCGACTATCTAAACACAAAGTTATACAAAATCCCTTGTACCAGTTGAGTTCAAAATGTATGAGGTATCGTATCCCACGTCCCCATCTCCGGCATCTTGCAATTAATGCCGCTGCGGTCTAAAAGCTGAAACATTGGCTCATTTATCAACGCTAAGACTTCATAATTGCCTATGAACTTCCCTAGATCGGCCTTGAAATGGAATTAGTGGTGCGGAAACTGTTACAAGTTTTCCGTTTAAAATTAATGGTTGATGAAAACTTACGAGGAATGGCAGTATGTTTCGTGGAATCACTACGGAAAATCGAAGCTTTCTGAAAATGAAACATTTCGTAACTTAGTAATCAGTGTTATTTATAATCAATCAATTGTTTTTAAAGGTGACTAAATTAAACAAACAAATCAGCTAAATAAACTAAAGACATATTGGCATATTTTTGGAATCGAATCATATAATAAAAATCCCGAGAGTCTAGCTTCAGAGCGCTTATAGCAAGTTTATACAATTCTAATTTCAGTTGAAATCGTTAGTCAAAGATTGCGATAAGGCAATTAAACAGTCGGCCGCAGCGGCCTTTGATGAATTGCTAAATATCCGTCGGCCATCAAACCAGCTGTTGCACCGATGCAACTTATTTACCAACTTCTGCCATTCATCCAAACAAATGGAGTTTCCCTAGTTGCTTAAAGTTTAAAGTTATTAACAACGATCAAGTGTATTTGTGTCAGTAAGCCGATATATTAAGCATAATATATACATTCACCAGATCTCTGGTGGGATCTCATGGTGGCATGGAGAAAGTGACTGTCTCAATCCCTTGCAGGGCACGCCATAACAGTGGCGATAGGTCTCCTCTTTAAAAATTGGCTGCCCAAGCGCCACGGCACTTCACCTACCGCCTGATCCAGGTCCACGTCGGATTTAGTACTTTTGAGAAGCTCCAGTATATCAATCGGGTGGTCACCATTATGACGATTGCCTGGAGGACACTGTGGTGGTCTGCCCAGCTTGGGCGGAGCACCACAGGAGTAGAGGCGATCGGCGTTCAGCCCTGATTCAGTCAATGGTCTGGAGCGAAACGGAATGGGAAGCAGTCACCTTCTTCTGCAAAGCAACCAGTCAACTGGTTCAAATTTAAATGAGAACCACAAACCAACCCAGCTGCCGCGGGAGACTCTGCGAGTTTAGTCAGTACGCGTCTGACACTCCCTTCCGCTCCAGAAGAAGTTATCTAATCATTTCCCACCTGAACAAAAAAGAATGAATAATATTGATGTGAATGAAACATTCACTTGGCATACTTTATTGTCCATCCCTATTACTTTTCCCTATTACCAATTCAATTTTAATTTGTTCAGTGTTGACTTATTCTTTACAAAAATATACAAAATGTGTGCTGTTATCAACAAAGTCGTAATAATCAAATTTTAAAACATCCACGATAGCGACTAAATCTTCTGTTTAGTTCTAACAATCTTGGTTCGTATTAAGCTGGGTGTACACTGCGTATGACATTAAACAGCGCTTTGTTGTCACATCAGTGTCAGGTCTGTCGGGGCGCAGATGTCTGGGCCGCACAAAAGGGACAAGTGTCGCACAGCCTTCTTTTGTTTCTGGAGACACCCGGATCTGGAGCCGACATGTAAACAACGCTTATACGAGATAAACAAGTATTGCCTCATCATTCGACACGTGTATCGATTAGTGCGTAATTTATAATTATTCATAATTGGGTATGACTACAGTTTTCTGTAGAAAAGGATGTGGCATGAAACCTCAACTTGTTATTTTGGGCTCCAATGTTGTGTCTGGTTTATAGTTAAATGTATAAAGGAGTACATTTTGTTCGTGCTTGATTCCAATAATACCAAGTAAATCAAACCAGAATAAGAAACATGACCTCTTTACAGTCGTTTACTTATGTCTTTAGTTTTAAGCTATTAAGCACTCAAGCTGTATGTGGCTGGCGTGTGGTCGTAACGTGGCTCGTGAGCTAATTTCAGCTTAATGTGTGAAGTAAATACACGTCGCAGGCAGCCCTGACGCCCTGACTGCCAGACGAGGGAGACGGCGGCGGCGGTGCTCGCAGGGGGGGAGGGAAGGCGCACGATTTGTGGGACACCTAATGCAGTCAGTTAAGGCGAAAATGACAATTAATCAGGGTAATTAGATTATGATTGTGTGGCGATCCCTACAAACAATCTCAAAATGTATGTGAAAAAGTTTTAGAAACCTGTTCGAATCACGAATTGTATTGGCGCATTTAACGTCATTAATATTCATTAATTGCCTGAAAACTTACGTCACTTTTTCCTTTATGACAGAAAAAAAATCTACTGTACCCAAAGTGGAAATGATGGATAAAATCATGACTTCGTGAGGAATCAAAAACAGACAACTAACTTCCACCTACCTACGCGGGGCCCGTGTCGTGGATTACAACCTACTCCGTCCCACAGAAACGTGGCCAGTGTACCAGCAGTGGATACATTAAATGCGGATGCTAAAACCACTGAGAAGGTACTCAACATCATTCAGGTAGGAACTGAATCATCTGTACGTTTCTAGTTATAACATAGTGTTGGTAACAATGTGGTTACGTGTGTATGATGCATGATAATGTTCTTCATTGGGAGTCCCCCGCGTCCGCCCACAAAGCCAGTCGTAATGTAATCTGCGCCACACCTGTCCAGCCAGTCCGCTGGGATGCCCTACATTGTACGTACATGGGATTATTAAGCACACCTACTACCTTCACAAACAAACACTATAATTATGTAAATATCACTATGCTGTAACATTGAATCAATAATGATACGTGTTCAAGTTTACGAATTCGGTGAATGATACTTAGAATTTGGTCGCGAATTTCATTTGTTAAACAGTCATAAGTCGTAACGACCTACGTATTCGCTTAGTTGTGGAGGTTAGATAAACAGTCACTCCACGTAAGTTAGTGGGAACCGATCCTATTGTAGTTGTAATGTTACGCTTATGATGAATTTCAAGAATCACAAATGAGAGAGCCAATTGTCAACTGCAATATCGTGTTTGTTGAAGTTTGTTAAATATACTTAATGTAAACTCAATATTAACGTATTTCTTGGAAGCTACTACTGTGCGAGACAATCCACTATTCACGCAATTTGCTTTGAGTATTGTACTATTAATAGTTTCCGCCACCATTGATTAGAAATTCTGATAATTCTGTAGAATCAGCGTGAGCATAATTCAACCACAGCGCTTCGTATGGCGATGCATTCCCTAACCAGAAATTTAACAAATCATCTGTTAGTGTGTAGTGTAAGGCGGTGTCCGTGCCGCTGCCGCCGGAGCCGGAGTTTGGACGGAGTGTAGTGAATATGTAACGGAAGTCTGGCGCTAACTGAAGCATCGACTCGCTAAACTTTGCAGACGTGTTTAATTCCACTTCGATTGAGTCACGACTCAGGACGAAGTCGACACTTCTTTAGTTGGTGTAGGACTAAGTTTGTCTTTATATTCGACTACTAAATTTAGTTTATCCATTTACTCAACTTTGTAACATTGCCTATCAAATCCAACTAGGCGTCGTAGAGAAATAATGAGTTGGATATATTAGTTTATTATAATAAACAAAAATAAACCTAGGCATGACAAGTTCTTTTTTAGAGGTGGCAATCTAAATTGAGTAGAACTGGGTTACGAGGTTGGCATCTAAAATAGCGCAGGTTAGTATACTAAAGGCCCCATCATCAACAGCACCACATTTATTCTCCAAGGTAGAGTTATCCTACCGGGGTTGCAGGTTGTTCGACGGAGATACCGCGGCCCCGTGAAACAAAGGGCAAGAGAAGGAATACGGTTGGGTTTTAGTCTGTCATTCCCTTCCGCTCCGCCCGGAGCAGTAAAAGGGATTTGATGATTTCCCACGCGAAAAAAGGGGCTGAGACATCAATAAATATCCACCTGTGCAGGTTTACTTTACTTCTGCATCGGAACTACACATCTACATCGCTCTCAGAAGGCTATTGAAAATATTGTAATTAATTCTCAGCCCACAATCCCAACATAACGAATAACAACCAAGATCATCGCTTTAAATCAAAATCTGACGTATTTTTCATGTAAAAGAGAGAATAAATTACATTTTTACAAAGGAAATGAAAGGCTAGCAAAGAATACAAAACCACGTCGTTCTAGATTGTGCTGCTCTGTACCGTTCCATAAAAAACAAGTTTGTGTGCGAGCGCAGATATTCGTTTATCCAATATGCTTGTTTTATATCATTGTAAGGTCTGACGCTTTGTACAGACATCGTATCATTTTAATTTGTTCCACTGCTGCGAAGATGGGACCTCTCAAAAATTGTTACTATAGTCGATCGTCTATTATTGTAGCATTACTAATGCAGCTAGTTCTGAAAGATTTGGTGGCTAATACCTGTCCATCAATGCATAGCTTATTTCAGGCTTCAGGCTTCTGACCGCCACGAACTGCTTTTTAGTAATGTGTCATAGTTTTCAGCATACTGGAAACCTTGTGACGGAAAAACGGAAATTCTTTAAATTACTCCCGAACGTGGCTTCATGCAATCCCAGTATTTTTTTCTATATTTCTATGAGAAATCTGAGCCCAGTGAAATGCAATTCGCAGTGATTTGGCTGCAATTAATTTAAATTTCAAGTGTAGTAGTTTGCTGTTTATACAAAGTAATTATCCTTTTTAATGGGAGAGCTCCGTGTGTTCGAGCCTCGCGGTCGATCAGTTTACTTCTTATTTTAGTTGTAGGCAGTTTGTTCGGAGGTTTATTTTTTGTTTCAGCTATTTAATTAACATTCGCATGTACTCTCAATGTTTTCAGAAGCATCTGTATGTGCTGGACGGAGAAGTTTAATATGGAAAGTTATTTAGCTGGTTGGGGAGAGCTAGTTTTCGAATTAATTTTTGAATTATAAACCTAGCAATTGGACAGGTTCCATCAGAACTAAGGATATCTCCTTAGTTACGAACACGTGCGTCCTATTGCTATCGCAATAGGACGCACGTGTTCGTGACAGGTGGAAGTAGTGGAAGGAGGCTTTGGCCTGGGTGTCATGTGGGACAGAGCAGGCTAGAAAAAAAAATGCTAACTTAATATTATTTTTTAGGGTTCTATTTGTAATAAAAAAAAAACTGAAATTATTCAGTTTGACACAGCCGTTGCCATACCACACTACTTCAGTTTAATTACTGCACCGAATAACCATATTTTATGCTTTCCCTCCATAAGTGTTGCTCTGCAATGCACTTCATAACTCTTGTTCATCTTCTCTGTCAGCGCGAACTATGAATAACATTTGGGCTTCTCCAGCACATTTATTCTAATAGAGCGAACATTTTCTCATCAGGCTCTCCGGTACGTGCCGGCGCCGGCACCGGGACGGCCGGCACGACACGGCACGGCTGCGGCTCCTCCGCTTTATTACAATGTCACAATGTATTAAATCTCACGTCTTGAACTAATTTATGACGACACCAGCTCGTAATGTTAGCAAATTAAACAGGTTTCTCTCTTGTTTGTGAAAGACGTGAGGATTTTGTTCTTAGTCGAAAAGTAACTTGTGTAATGGATCTTTTAGTATTAAAGTTAGGTTTAACAATAAAAGACCCATTATAATATCTCAGAGATCAGGTGAGACGCAACTTTTCGTCTTTTTCCAAAAGGAATTGCCGTGACAATTGTGGATGACACAACATAACTTCAACATAGAAGCTTTTTTTTATGATGGGAAATCTTCAAATTATTTTTCCTGCTCAATGCCAGACTTTTATGTTTCTTCTTTTTCCCTTTGTGGTATCTCTTTCTGACCACCCACAACCCCGGCAGGCAGTGGCCCTGGCAGGCCCCTCTGCTTTGCTAACATCGCTTTAAGGCGGATGTGGAACACGAACGCACCGTCAACACGGTTGGTTGTCAATAGACGGACGGACAGTGAGTTACTCATTACTAACCGTCCACTGAACTGGGTCTACGATGGCCGTTATCTCGCGGAGCCAGCCGCCCGTAGCGTCTCCTGCGGCGACTGGGTTGCTTTGAAGTTCTTCATTATAGAACTTGTTTGTAGTCATTCAGTTTCACATTCACAGATGTTTTTCTAGTGTCACTATATTAGATACTTTAATTCTATAAAATCCGGTAACAATCCCTAAAGTCGTTTACTTACTCTTATACTAATTAAACTGTTTACCTGTAAGTGTAGACGTGCTTTTATTACACAACAAGGCAATTCGATTTCTTTCCATTTCTGTGTAACCATAGTTTGTGTGTGAGCGCAGTTCATTTGTTTTCTGTTCGAACTGAACTGAGCGGTGGCCGGAGCCGGTGCAAGATACATTGCGCTGCTTGTAGTCACCTGCACTGTACGGGAGCACTTTGTTAGATCTAAGGAACACCACTGGAATATAGTTTTTTTTTTTTTACAAAGTAGGAAAGTACAAAAAGACTAGTGTCCCACCGGAACAGGTTTTTCAGCTGAAACCAAACAGAACTTGTGGTCCTTGTCCCTGTTTCCGCCGAATTTGACACCAAAAGTTAATTAAACATGTAAAATATTATTCATATGGCATATAGCGTTTAGCGTATTTTTACGCTTGCAGTTAGTAAGCACGTTCTTGTTAAAAAAAAAAAAAAAAACAAGAAATTGAACATAAATCGAACATTATACCTATTTCATTATAAAGTATCAAAATATATGTTTCTGACATTTATACCAATAAAATAGTAAAAACAGATATTATTATGGTAATACTTTTTGAATGTTATTTTCAATTTCAGTTGAATTCCAGCGTCCAGTATTGCCAGACAGCTAATCCATTTATTGGAACCCGTTGTCCAAATAAAGTTGTTAATTAATTTTCAATCTACGCTAGCGAAATATACTATATTGAATTCATTCACACAATCATGATTCAAAAGATTAGAAGCATACTTTCTAATGTATTGATATAATTAGGCATTT
This sequence comes from Ochropleura leucogaster, assembly GCA_958449745.1. Taxonomy (NCBI): domain Eukaryota; kingdom Metazoa; phylum Arthropoda; class Insecta; order Lepidoptera; family Noctuidae; genus Ochropleura; species Ochropleura leucogaster. The sequence continues at coordinate 349,373 of OY288206.1, forward strand.
ACGTAACTCAACAACGTAATAATACATCGATTTCTAAATTGTTTTAAGATGACAACCATAAGACAGCACGGTTGGCGCAGTGGCTGTGTCAACGACTGCTGCGATGCGTGTCGCGGGTTCGATCCACGCATAGAAAAAAAAATTGTATGACCTACAGGTCAGGTAGTTGTTTCGGGTTTGGCTGTTTGTGTATGTGAGTGTAAGTGTTGGTAATCGCATCCACAATACTGGAGAAATTCCTAGTGTAGGGGAACGTTTTCTAAAAAAAAAGTAGTAATTCTGTTCCAACACAAAATAAATTTGGAATACGGACAGACGAATAAAATTCTGATGATGTTAAATTTCAAAATGACAGAACGTGTGTGATGTGCAATTACCTCGTTGTTCTCTTGTTTTTGTGATAGGCTACCCAACCACAAGAAAGAAGTTTGCTGATAGTTTACGTTTTGTTTTTGTTAGGCATTTCTCAGTTGCCAGTGTTGCCACACAACCTAAACTTTTTCGAGCGAGCCGTCTGCATCAAGTTATTAAAATTCCCCGTCAGTGCGGCCTTAGCGTGTTTACCGACACGCGACTAATGCCGCTATTTCAAAGGAATTTCGCCAATAAAGCTTTTCAGTGGAGCACGCACTCTATAAATTTAACCCTTTTGTTCGTTTTACAATTATCTTTAGAGTATGAGTTACCTTTTTGATATATTGCGCAGTGATACCGATCGGCCGTGTTTTGAGAGCTATTGTATGAGTAGGTTTGTACAGTCACGAGCAGATCATACATAAGAATTCATCATTTTTCCTTGGACGCAGACAGAAACTACAGAATGCAACTTGCTATGATCCTTACTTGGACTTCCCTCCTTCGTCTTGTTCCCGTCTTACATGGGTGCAAGGTGCAAGCGTACTCACAAACACTTCGTTTTGACAACAAACAAATATCGGTATTGTTTATGCACCGATTTACATGTAGCAAAAATGTTACGTATTTTCTTTACACCGTCTTCTAAATACATGAAAATGAAAATGACTCTAAAAAAATAACCACGAAAGTTACGCGAAGAATACTTTTTAAAGAACTACCCATATTCTACTGGGTTGATTGTAGCTATAAGTAAATGCAAATATTATATTATTTTTAATTCGTACTGAAATACGTCTTATGTCAAAGTTGCCATCGTTATTCTACGACAATTTTGTTAAGTGTATATGTATCAGTGCTCGTGACTGTACATACCTGTTCACATTGTGTGCGTGATAGGGGCTTGTAATAGGATGGTCGTCTTTGTCAGAAGTTGTACCAACAGTATTGTTTGTGATACACATGGGACCTGGGAGGGCCTGTTGTGTTGTATGAGTAGTTATTGATAACATCTGCCGTGCATTTGACTTCACACTTCATGATTTAGTAACTTACTCGCACAATGTTCATTGTATCCGGTAACCGTCATATTTCCCAAACTCGTAATTAAAATCTTGAGCACTTTTAATCATTAACATGTGACCGGAAGACTTAAGGTATAAGATGTTCTTGAGAAAAAAAAACGTGAATCAGCAATCCTAAGGCGGGACGTGATGCGGCTAAGTGAAGTGATTATCATTGCATTGGGCTGGCTCCTTGAATAGAGCTGTCCAGAAATAAGAGAAAGGCTCATAATGCAGCGGTGGATTAATAAAATGAAATCGTATTCATAGCTATCTGTTGTTGATTTACAAACTCATTATCCTCTGCCTAGCATTTTCTAACTATTTTGGGCTCGGCTTTTAGTCTAACCGGAAGCTAAATATCAGTATTTACATAAAGTGACTCCCTCAACCTGACTTCCACAACCAAGGTAATTAAGGACTAGGTAATACGATGCCTCTTAGTAAGACTGGTTTTCAGAACTCCAGGCCATTGATTACCTGTAACGATTGTCAAGGATCTACATGTGACAGCTGAGACTAACTGCTTAACGTGCTTTCCAAGACACGGAGAAAACTCGCTAGGTAATGGGTGATCGTACATAGACCCACCTAGGCAAAAGACCGACCCGAGCAGCTGTTGCAATTTAGCTACAAGATACTCTTTTCACACTCTCTGCTAAATACGTGACCCCAAAAATAAGTTATTCATATTTGAATTTCTAGAATCGCGTGTCACTTTCACAATTCCAAAAAGTATTAAAAAAGCAACGAATTAATATTCTCGTCATTCTCACATATCAAAAGCACATTTTTAATTAGTTAGCCGTCATAACTAGTGACTGACTCTCATCAACACGTCCAACATCGTTCGGAATAGAATTCAATTTTCAACAATATCTACTTTCATAGGTGACAGTTTAATCAACGCTAAGACTTTATACAGGGGGTGAGAATAAATATACAAAATTCAATTTTCTGAATTAAAGGGCAATAATTAAATAACCTTTGGAATAAGTGATTTCCGCGAAGGTGGATACCGAAAACCATTGTAAATTCAATTATGCTTTAAACTGAATAATTTCAAGTTTAGAATCTCATCACGGAAAGTCCTGGAAATTTGAAATTTGATTATATTCGTAGGTAATTTCTTCTTAAAACCACGATACTTGCTTCTGCGATTATTAATATACTTAGGTTTCGTATCCACAAATCCAGAACCGACTCGTTTCGCTGACAAGGTACTAAACTGAACGTTAAAACGGTCGTACCGGAATCGCTTTAGAATGTTCGTTCAAACATCCTGTATAAACAAAATCAGGTAATGTTTGTACCTAAATACAAGCCTTAACAAGCGGGAGGTGAGAACCAACTAAAATCTCTTACGTCACGAACTAATAAAGGTATTATCTGAAGTCGCGGGGGTATTACCGTACTTGTGCGGTATTACCCGACGTCGCCGATATTACCCGGTCGAAGCGAGTGCTGTAATATGTGCTGGAGGATGGGTAGCTTGAGATGGTCATGTTGAGATAAAAGTTTCGACTTCCCGCTGTTGTTATAGATACATCTGGGAGATACTGTTTGTGTTTGTTTCTTTTTGCAAACATAAGTTTATTCGATGAGATTAATAAAGGCTTATAGCTTGACCGATTCTAGGTAAACCTCACTTTTAGCTGATTGAATGTAGTGCGAAACTTCGAAAACTCTTTTTTTCAGTTTCAATGAATGTCAACTCCTGTATAAATTATTTATTAATTAAACATTTAAAATATAGTAATAAACTCAACCTAGCAGCATTTTTCGAATTGTAGGTAAATTACATTAATATTCTTAACGACTAGTTGAAACTAGAATTGAAATCTCACTGCTCTTACTAGTACGGGTGTGGTCCATTCGACCCTTACCCCAATTTACGCAACATTAGGAACAGTACAAAACAACACATTGGAACACAAACAAATAAAAGAACTCTTACCACTAACTCAAGTAGGTACGCTAAATAGATCACAGGAAAATACTCAGCGAAACAGATCCCGGCTCAGAAGCCGAATCAGCTCCAAATAACACACATTACAGCACATTAAGTAAATAAATCGACTCACTCCCGATCACATTAGAAGCTTTGTTTACCTCACGAATTGAATACGAAACCTTTCGCACGTGCTCATTACGAACGAACGACCAAATAATGTGCTGCCACAGACAACAGACACAAACTAACTTATTTGTATTTACAAATCCCAGTAATGTTGTTTGGTACTTAAACTACTTAACCAATCTACCTGCCTGTTTAGAAACAATTGCTCATAACAGTTTCCCGTCCATTGCTCGTCGTTAATCACTGCACTGTTTCCACATCCTGATTGCGCAGACAATGGAGATAATAATTGTGTTTGGTCAATCAATATCGCCCGTGTTTACATCCTAGGCGTGGCGAACGTTATTATATTATATGTATATTATTTGTTTGCTGATCTAGAAATGGAAGCAATAATACAAACAAAGCTACTAACCGTCGCCAATTTGTGGAAGAAAGAAAAAATCCCAGTACATATTTCACTTTTATTACTAGTACAATGTGCTATTAAGGCTTTTAGATGTTTCACATTATAGTTGACTTTAAATGGTGTCTGTTCGTCTTTATGAAAGATAATATGAGCTTTTAGTAACTCTGCTTTAACGGTTCAAACTTTTTGGTTAAGATTGGTTAATGTTTTGTAAAAAAAAAATATCAAAATCGGTCCATTTTGATTGAGAGCTACTATACCAATCGTGCACACAAAAACACACGTTTCACGTTTAACAAACAGAGGTTTTATTCGAGTCGGGGTCAAATATATAGCCATGTAGAGAATTCCGTGTGGTGGACAAGATAATAAAAAGTAACACCCTAACTACAGCTTCGTTATTTTTCGGCAACGCTCGGCCGCACTCGGGTCCGACAAAAACAACGGTGTTACGGTGCGCTAGAGTCGCGATTATCACGCTTTCCTACACAAACAGCCCTGAGTTGATTGTTTACATTAGGGATGGGACAAACTGGTTCAGTATGGGACCGCTTATTGTTATGTGCGCCAAAAGTAGTGTGTTCCCTGTTATGCCACGTGTGGTACTTAAGTACTTAAACCGTTTGCAGTTATGTAGGTGGCAGTTTACTTTTCTATTTACAGTTGGAAACAGCGCTGGTATCTGTAATCATCTGCTTCGAGTATTTAAACAACTCTTATGTGAATGTACTATGTGGTTAAGTATTTGTACTGTTTCCTTTAAAACTAATCAAATTTCTAGCGTCCTTATTTGGAATAATTTTTCCTACGTATTATCATCATTGCAGGTTTTTAAGGGCTGAGTTAAAGAGTTACCCTAAAGAAGACCGCACATACAAAGTTTCAGATAGGGTAAGAACTGGCGGAATAAACTCCTCAGCAACACATTTGTCTTCCAATCGTATTCCGTACATTGGTGGGCTTCCGCATGACCTTCATTAAAAAGTGAACAACAACATAAGCTTCCTGATTCCGAGAGTGCTCAAGGAACCCCTTCCCCTCCCCCTCGTCTTGGTGCTGAATAGTTCAACACAACAGCTCCCCAGGACGTGATGAGAGTGAAAAAATCATGGTTAAGAATGGAAACTTTACATTTTTTATCACGGGAATGTAGGGTTGACAAACAATCCGCGCACTTTTGTAATAAAAACAAAAAAAAAAAAACTAGGGCGACAACGTGACGGACTCACTTAAAATATGATAATTTTGATCTTATTGTACTAGAAAAATATAAAGCCGATAAAAGTACTCTTCGAAATTTGTGAAGTAGAAATGGTTACAATATACCTACATATTTGGGAGAATTTCGGGAACATATTTCCAAATATTTCATTTATTTTTAGTAAACTCCAAGTATGTTTGGATTGCTGAGAGATTGTTTTATTATAAACCGGTCGAAACATCAATTTACGCGACAATCTATATAGTACCGCAAATTCCCGATCCGAAATGTAGCAATCTAATACAAATTGAAGGTAACCAACTACTGGAGAGCAATATCGATAATAATACCTGTCCGGAATAATGACTGGAGAGCATGCCTACCTCAACACCAGACATTCCCGGGGTGCCCGGGGTGCCCGGGGATACAAACTAGATCGGTATTTATTTTAGATACCACGCCAACCTTTTTTCGTAACTATTTATTTGGATACATAAAATGTTGTTTTCAACCAACTTTGTGATAGGAAAAAGGAAAAAGATTTTGACGAAAATCGTGAACGGGAAAATGTAGTGCCTATGGGACTGAAAATAATGGGCTAGCGAAACCGTCACTTTGGGTCCCGCAGGACACCTCTCAAACTCATCAATTGTTCGTTTGCGAGGGTTCTCTTACAAAGGGGATACGTTTCCATTCGTAAAGGGATTCCTTCTCGTCGCAAAAACAAGTGAACCCTGAACAGACCGGTCATAGTCTACATATATGAAATGGCTTTTTCTGAATTGATTTGTGTTGGTTAATTTTCTTTATTGAAAAAAGTACTTTGTTGAACCTCGTCATGGATAAAATTAATTTTATGTACGTAAGTAAGACGGAACTGAATGTTCAGTGTGTCCTAGGTTTTGTCTATGAATAATTATTCAATAAATATTCGCAGCTCAACAGCCCTAAAAGCAGTTTAAATAATAGAGCATGGCATGAGGAGTCGACGACGGCGCCATGTTTTATAAACAACTCGGTCACCGCACACGGACTCCTGGAGCACGCCGCGCGCCGGCTGCTCGCTACCAAGGACGCGGGCCGCTGGTGGATGCGCACCATCTATATTTTATGAGATGATCCAATTTTCAATTTTCTTCATTTACTTCCATCTCGTTTTTTTTCAGTACTTAGTTTAAATTAATTCGTATCAGTTATCCAACAAAATGTCGTTATTTTTATTTAAGCTGGATTTACGGCTTTATGAAAACAACATTTATAAAAAAAACCGGCCAAGAGCGAGTCAAACTCAAACTCAAACTCGCGCACCGAGGGTTCCGTACAAACTTGCGACATAAACGGCCATATTTTTCGACTACGTAAACATAGAGGGTTTATTTTTCACAGCTTCAAAGAACCACAGACTTTATACCCAGACCACACTAGTATTTATGGTTTCAATTTTTTAATTTCAACTTGCTTTTGAGATAAAGGGTCTTGACAGATTCACAGACGGACAACAAAGTCATCCAATAATGGTTCCGTTTCTCATTTTGAGGTACGGACCCCTAAAACTGACAGAATATCAGAACGAAATATTTCAAACTTTTATTTAAAACAAATTACGTGCAACTGTGTGTGTATTGTATACACTCTCAACTGGAGTGGGACAGGTTCGCTTGCTACTAACTACTCGTGGGTGCGCTGCCGCTGGAAGCTTCATCTCTTTGTTACTGTACGGGTACATACCGATGCACGATGGAGCGTAATGATGCCACTCACGTAGAGTGGGCAGCGAGCTCCTCGCGCCAGGTAAGCGCTGGCAGCTTGCATGCAGATATTAAAAAAATAACCTGGACTATTTCAGTAGCAGTCACAGAGCATGGTTTGTCGGGTACAGACCATGTTAATGGTAAACGTTTATGACAATGGGTTCACCCCTAATACGGCTATATGGGGCTTCAAAATTGTCTAATTGTCTCTTTCTAAACCTTCGGGAAATACAGAACGACATAGTTATGTTTTACTATAAATAAATAACCATGAAAAGTCCAACAAAAACAGTAGTTATAAAAATCTCTGATACGCAGGCACTGAACCTTAGCGCGAGCTTGCCGCGTTAACGTAACGTGATTGTATTTGATTTTTGTATTGAAAATACAATTATCCTGTATCGTTTTATTTAAATTATTTGCAACACGTACAGTCAGCAAACGTGATAATTATCCAGGCTCGTCAGATAGTTGTTTTATTTTTTCTGAGAAACCGATGGAAGTCTTTAACTCAAATTTAATCTAATGAATAAACTATTTGTTTTCTATTAAATAATTTAACTTTAAGCGAAAATATTCATGGGACTTCTAGAAAATAACAACTGTATCGGACGAGTCTGGTTACTGCTGACTGTACACCGTATCATCCATTGATATGAATAAATTCTGAAAATATTACATGTGTACAGGTATTTTAAATTTGTTGTATTACGTGACATTAACAGCGCAAACTCGAGTTGGGGTCTCTGGTTTTGTTTTCGCAGTAATGATGAGTCATGATACTTTGTACCAGGCTCCCAGAAAAGGAACCTTGTACAGAGCAGAGTAAGAGGTTCCTGCAAGAGGCAACTTCAGAAAGTAGGTCACTAGCGCTAACTTGTACCTACTCCTACACAATTAAGGCCTCGAATTGCAAATACAAGCTAACTCCAGTTCCCACACTTAAATTGTACAGTATTATAAACCTGCGGGAATACTGAATTCCTATGCATATAGAACGTGAATAAAACGGGTTACGAATAAAAGCGAGTGCTGTAAAAAAACGTAGCGTAGTGTTTTGTGCGTCGTTTTAGCCAAAGTGCGCGTTTTCAACGGTAACTGCGTGTTTTTAACGTGATAGTGGAGTGGCGAGGGCGACACGTTCGGAAATAGCACTTTATTGCAAATGATCATAGCTTGTGTTTGGTATCGAGTGCTCGCGGACCGGGTTGCAGGGTGACATTTGCAAATAACTCGAGTTTCCTTGTCCGAATTGCGGTGATACTATATAAATACATATATATGTAACTTGGTTGTATGGAATGAGTTGTTCTTTTACAGATGAATGTTTGGTAAGTAGTATTATAATTTTAATAGAAAAGGTTTAAACATTTTCTATTTGTTTTTACTTTTGTGGCATATTGCTAACTCTTAATAATAATTATTCGCTTGGCTTTCCCCATCCATACAGCTGAATATCAGGATGTTATATACTTAAGTTTCATATACTGCCTGTCTGACCTTCACAATAAAATTATTGAGTGGCACAATAGGTAAATTAGCCAAGAAGTAAGACCACTCCTTACTTTGTTAGAATAGTTTACGTACCTATTTCGATCAAAATGTAAATTATTGAAGCAACAATAATCAACAACCAGACCCTTAGTTGCATCTAGTACCAACATAAGCCAGTCGTGTCAAATCAGTTCGAATACGATAGCAACACAGGAATAATAAAATTTCACTGACTCACAGTTGTATCCGAATCTCAGTGAACCGGAAAAAGAGAAAAAATGTACAAACCACGTTTGCAATTTTTGCGAATGAAAAATTGCGATAGGATGCGGGATGTACGATACTATACCACAGTATAACGACAACCAGTTAACCAACTATGTCCCTTTCGTAAAATCAAACGGATAACAGGGTAGACTAGAATAGAAATTCTTTATAATTAACCATTCAAATGACACTTATAAAAGACAATATTTCACATAGAGTGGTCTTATCTCCATTACGTTTTACTTAAACCATGCTTAGAAATGCTGCAAACGCTTTTCATATGTACATGAGCTTCACTAACAATAAATTGACTCTATTGGGTCCGAAATGAATACACTAACTTCATTTTATTTATTTATAATACTAATAATATAATGTACTGTATATTGACTTGGCTCACAAGGTTGTCGACATGTGGGATGTGGACTCAGCGATTATTGTGCCGATAGTCATATCTGACAATGCCTTAATTGTCAATAGTCTCTTGGCAATTAAGGCGCCCAGGTGCCTAATGAGACTCCTTAGATATTTCTATGGAGTTTCTCGTTAGGCACCTGGATCAAGGGCTTGATACAGAAAGCGGTACTCTGGGCTACGGCTCGTATTGTTAGGAGGTTCCTTTCTCTGGAGCCCTAACCCTAGCTTGGCCCCGGATACCGGTGGGCTACAATTTTTTGTATTGTTAAATGATTTTTTTTAATATATATAAGAAATATGTAAAAATATAAAGGGTATGTGAAAAAATAAATAAACGAATAATGCACTGTGACGGACGATACGGTGTCCGCGTCGTCCCGTGCAGTTGAGTTATTGAGCTTTCATCTAAATTATTATTACCGCGAACAGGAATAGCGCAATGTCAATTAATTTGAACGTGTTTATACAAACATTTTTGTTTTTTTGGTGAGATATTGCCAATGTTTCCAGAAGCTAGTGAACATTGACGTGTTATGTCATTATAACACAAAGTTGTAATATATTCTTTATACAATTTTATCTAGGCACTGTTTCTAGACAAAAAGTACGATGTAAGCCTTCACAGCGAATGTGCATACAGCACGCACGTACAAAGCATGGCGAGCCTGAAATTCCGCTGTGTTTGTACCGGTGGCCGCTACTGTTAGCTTTTAGTTGGATACACGCTGAACGCTCTCGGGTCATGATGAATTTCTAAACTTGGGTAGAAAATATACTATTGCATCTCAAACATTAGCTTTATTAACATTTAACATTACACAGGTTTTCTTAGAACATATATTAACGTATTCGAAGAAAATCAATCACGTTATAGGTATATATATCAATAAGTTATACTAATTAACATGTAAGTATTCTGTTTGATTCCGTTGAAAGAACCGATAGCTACCACTACTTATTTCGAACGAGCCTAAATAAAACATCTCTTTAACGGCATAATAAAAATATAAACATTTATAGCCGCAACGTGACTCACACTAAAATGATAAAAATAACGAGAACAAGTCACTCACTGCCTCAGACAGTGCTGAACAAATGGCGCGTTAATACCTTATTACACGACGACACGACGATACGGGGCCACGGCGGCGGCGGCGGCGCGGGACCAGCGCGGGACCGCGACGTGACCGTGACGACACCGCCACGGGGGCGGAACGACGCCCAGTTATTAAATTTCCCATACGTAAATCTAGCTTGACAACAAGATACTGCTATTGTGTGTACAGAATATTAAACATTGTAGACTTTTGCTTGAGACTCGCAGTTAAAGATCATTTCATAAAGGTTTTATCTTTGTTGTGCGCACACATCGTGTTGGCAGGTAAACCGCTTCTAACTTACACGTTACACTTTGCGCGTCGCACTTTATCAAATTATACGTTTTTAATTTACAGACAGGGTGAAATAATTCCGAGCTTCGTGCGCTCGTCAGGTAAACGTCATTTTTTGGTGTCTGACCTACTCTCAGAGCTCGTTTCGGGAAAATTAAAATTAGTTCGTTCGCTCTGGGCCGCCGTTACTTTAAATTAATTGTAAACTTTATTTCGTTAACTATTAACATTTAACGTGACGAGGGAGTTACACAAAATGTTTGTGTTTGAACCGTTTAATATTCTGCGCAAGTCGTAAAAGTCAACAAATGAAAGTAGATTATTACAGTAACCTTAACTATGTATTTGTTAGAAATATATTACTTCGAGCTGCGGAGCTACCTTCTGGGACATTTGTTAAACAAGTCATGTCCGTACTTGATAGAGTTTATTATGAGCAGCCGTGGTTTTCCAACGAATTTTGTTTGCTATTATATTAATCATGAACAAAATAAAAATCTAGAAAGTCTATCATGTAGATATTATTTCGATCACTGTTGTACCAGATTTTATGCGAATTAAGGTATTGTTTATTAGATTATAATCGCAAACTATTACAGGGTGTAAACCAACACGAAAGCTTTACTTTCAAAACAAATAACACAAAATAATACTTTTAAAATACGACATTAAAAATCTGTCGCGAGCAAAACTTTATTTTAATTTGTCCATTTTAATAAGAGCCGGGAGCCACGTTACACGGACACTGCGGCCGGCGGCGGACACTGTTACTACCTGAGTAAGTAATTTAATTAGCTCGAACACAACGCGGCTTCTGACATAGTTTCTTAGTTAAGAATACTTCGTTATTGTCTGGACATTATAACAATAAGCTACAAATTACTGATATTATGTTTTAGGAAAGTAAAGACGCACTCATCCAAATTATTCCTTACATTTTTAAATTACAACAAATATTAATATTCTTAACCAGTCGTATAAAGTCGACTGAACTGCAATAAACGTAGTAGTATCAGTTAACTAATTGTCTAACTATTCACATTATAGGAACTTGGGTAATTCTAGTTTTGAGAGTTCATGTAAGAATTAAACGTCATCATTATCTGCATAGCATTTTGCAAACCGTGCTGGGGTCGACTTCCAGTCTAACCGAGAGTAAATAGTAAGAATGAAATGTTTCTTTTTATTTTCCATTCATGATCGGATCTGAGTTTGAAGTGCGCTTTATTTACAAATAAAACCTTTAAATCTTTTATCAAAAGCTGACTATAAAGGAAGTGAAACTCTCAAAGAGCGGCGACAGCGGCGGGACAAACGGAGAACAACCGGGAACAACTGGGGACAACCGGCGACCACCGAGAACAAGCGGGGACAATCCGGGAAATCTTTGAAGTTCGCCGCGTTTTGTTCCTTTGTTTATGGCTTGTGGAAAATTAAAGAGGTGTATTGTAGCCATGGGGCTTTCAAAGTAGATAAATGTTAATGACGTAATTTTACTAAGGACTGCAGTGGGCTTTCTGAAGGTTCTGTTTTTTTCATTGGATAAAGGCGTCACTTTAAGTATGTACATATATATATATATATTTTATCTTTCGGTTTGGAAATCAATCCCCCGCTCTGGGCGGAGCGGGGAGGCGTGTCAGACTTTTACTTACTAAAACCCACCCATGTACCTTCTGTTGCCCTTTACGTGCCGGGGCCGCGGTATCTCTTCCGAACATCCCGCAACCCCGGCAGGATATATATAATGTGACTAACACTTCGAGTAACTAGGGATTGGACACCGTTACAGGTACTTTTATGATTCACTTTATGCGCTTTTGGTTTATTTTTATTAAGTAGGTAGGTATTGTCGATGGCAAACGAAACACTTGCAGAAATACCTTCCAACAACACCCGCGTTAGCGTGATGAATGTAAGTACAGCTATAAACATAACAGTAGCATCGATAGCGATCGTTACGGACTCCTAACAAGTAGAGCGAACTTAGTTTGCTTCCCAATAAATTGTACTAAATTTGACACGAAACAGACGTTTATGAAGGAACAACAACTTTTATTCCCCAATACACGTAACGATTGTCGCTATAATATCATAAAATGTACCGAGTTGCACGGAAAGGATTCAGTTATACAAAAACTTACCTAAAATCATACAAAATAAGTTTGACATTCCTGTGTGCCTGTTGATGTTTTGACGTTTAGCAGACCGGCCGCCGCGACGAGGTGAAGGCGTTTGGAACTAAAATGGCGTTCAAATATAACCGTCTATAGCCGTCTCTTCGTCGATTTGACGGCATGAATGGCTCCGCAATACTCCCGATGGGTACAAAGAGACGATACTTTACGCTTATTAGGCTGTTTCGTGGCCGCTTTGAGAGCGAAGCGGGAAGATTACCGGAACTTAACCGTAAATGGCTCTATTATTGCGCAAATATCTTGTTACCTTCTGTGAATTGTGGTGGTTGGCAGAGCAATCATATTGAGATAGCATTTTTACAATTAGAGGACTCTTTGATATTTATTTTTCAAATAACTAATTATTCTTTATTGGGTGTCCGTTATCACTAAAACTAAGCGCACTGTTCAATATTCAATGATCGGTTCTATGCCTTTAGTTTTAATAGTTGATAATTCATCTTCATTCTCTGCCCTTATCTTTTTACAAAAAATGTTTCATTCATCTCTTACTTGTCTGCTTACCCCGCGTATGATCGCATATCTGCTCACAAAGGCCGCTGGTGCTTCAAGCCTGTTTTCCACAAATTTTCCTTAACGTACCGATGTTTTATTGGTTTCGTCATAAATCACCGGTTTCCGTGAACGTCTTCTGTAATTTATTAGCGATTTTATTAATGGCCCTACAGTGTTTAGAAATACCTTTTGTTGTCTTTGTTAGTGGATTTTCGCAGATAATTCTGATACGTATTGTTGTCCGTTTCCTTTAGGGAGACGATATGACTGTAGACACTGAATGAGTTTTATCGACACGAATGGAAAAAGAAGAAGGGAGACTTCTATTTTTTTTTCTGTAAACTCAGACGGTTTGATTAATTGTAATCTCGTTATTTGGTTAACATGTATATATGAGAAGATAGAGGTAAAATATGTTAAAACGACTGATTTGTTTATCAAAAGTTTGGCAAACAGAGCTGCCCTAATAAACAATTCGACACCTTCTAACAACTGGCTTATTTCGAGGTTTTGTTTTCCCTCAGTAACACATACATTACGATCTTGTAAATCGCAATTAGCAAGTGATGATGACGTGCTGACAGCTGACGTACTAAGGGCCAGCCTGGGGCCAGCCTGGGGCCAGTCAACTCTGAGTCATTGCGGCCAGGTTTATAACCCGCCCATACAAACCGTTAAGCCACCGACAATTTAACTGCTAAATTGGCATACATTCGATGAACTCGCTCTTTCGTTAAACGATTAGCGCGTTTATGGACTTACCACCGACTACCGAGGCTGGAGTGGGCGGTACCAGTGTGTTAGGTATAAAGTAATATCATCATCACGTTTAAGGTTCAGTAGCCAAAAGACGTCTCTTGGTAAAAAGTTCTGTTACAGATTTTCATCAGAAGATTTTTTGTTATTTGTATTTTGTTTTCTATCAATAGTAAAAAGGTTCTATATTTATTAAGCTGCTATTGTCTATTTCCACTGAAAGCGTATAGTATTTTTTTGTACACAAATGTCTAACAATAGTATTATCATGTTCTATAAAATCGACAAAGAGAAACATTGAAGTAAATAAATATTTTTTAAAGTCTATCACTAATCTTGGTCTAGACTATAACATGCACAGTGGCGGTATATTACAAAATAAATAAATAATGAAACAATAATCACGCATCACGAGTCGAATGATACATTAATTGATCGCTGCAAATAAATAATTTATTTGTTCATATAATTACGTGTGGCAAATATGTATGTTTGTAATGCAAACAAAGTGCGGGAGCAAATATTGTATGTGTGATGTTTGATGTGTCGGCGCCAATACGGGAGGAACAGCGGTGTGTGAGCTCAGAACTAGTAGATTGGGCCATACATACATACAAATTAAGTAAATATTCTGTCCTGTAAGAACAGTGATTGGCTCACTTTGAGGCAACAATTATATTCTGCTTTTTAAATTGAAAACAAAGAGCATTGATGTTAATGATAACTTACTTGTTAAAATGATTTTATTTTATGTTTTTAGTTAATTTCCTTCTAACCAGACAAGTTCTCCAAGTGATGGAAAGAACCACTTTGACGGAAAAATATACATCAATATAAGTTTCTTTATTTAGGTACTTTCATTCAAAAGTTCCAGGCCTGATGACGAATGGTAGTTATCTAAATCATTACTTCATAATTCGATTAGTGAAATAGTGTGGAGTAAACAATAATTATATTGTTAATGACTATTTTAATCTGTAGAAAAATGATACCTACTCACAACCCACCATGAAATCCAAAGAAAACTGAAAATCAGCATCTAATTTTACCCAAAAGAATATCGTATCTACCAACATTTCAAAGGATGTTTTACAGGAAAACGTGTCGAAAAGACCACTCTTCTCGACAAGGCACAAAAACTCGCAAACGACGCGTAACGTTGTCAATGTATTTGCTTTTATAACCTGAGCCCATTGCCTTCGCCTATGTAAATAAATAAATAAATAAATATCTTGGGACAACTCACACACGGCTATCTGATCCCAAGCTAAGCAGAGCTTGTGTTATGGTAACCAAACAACTGATATACATACTTCTATAATTTATAAATACATACATATTATAGATAAATCACACCCAGACACAGAACAAACAATCATGCTCATCACACAAAGTTTGTCCTGGGTGGGAATCGAACCCACGACCTCCGGCTCAGCAGTCAGGGCCACTGACCACTAGACCAACAGGCCCGTCAATGTAACGAACACACAGAATACAGCGCGCAATAACGACCGTCGAATGTTTTGTTTCGGGTCAAAAACATAGTGGCAATAATGATCGTGTTGATATTGAAACAAATTATGATAAATGATAATACTCTATTCATTAATTAAATTCGTTGAAAATTATTGATTTCAATTCATATTTTATTTCGTTGCTGTATTAATTACATCAAAACTCTTGTGTAAATATTGTTGTGTAAAACGCTTCAATTAACATTCGGAACACTTTTCACTATTTCAAGCATTATTTACTTCCATCACTTACTCCATTACAAAGGAAGCCGAAACGCACGTGTTCCCTCGTCATTGCAAACATTTTTCTTTAGTACACTATACCGGGCAACCTTCTAGCTACGGAGATATAGGGGGCTTTTTTTTCGGGTGGGAAATCATCAAATAACTTCCCCCGCCCTGGACGGAGCGGGGGGTGGGGAGCGCCAGCCTTGTACTGACTTAAACCCAATCAAGTTTTTCTATTGCCCTTTACGTTCCGGGGCCGCGTTATCTCTTTCGAACAACCCGCAAACCCGGCAGGCGGAAGCCCTGGCAGGCCCCTCTGCTTTGCTGACATCTCATTGAGGAGCACGTGAAACACTCACGCGCCGTTGATACGGCCTGTCGTCAATAGACGGATCGTCACACGTTGCTCACCGCCCATAGGCCCGCATTTATGGTGGCCAGGAGTTGCCCCGCGGCGGCTGTGTTGGTTTGTGGTTCTCTCCCTCAAACGCCCGGCAACCTCCTTCGCTAGCATAACTAATAGTGAGGACCTGCGTCAGGCGGTAGATGAGGACGCTATGGCGCCTCTCCAGCCACTCCTCAAAGAGCGGACTTATCGCAACTATTGTGGCGTGCCGTGCACTTGCTTTCGACAGTCAGATATAGCTGGCTAGAAGTCCCATTTTTTTAAATCCAAGTTTTTAATGTTATTACTTAATTTTAAATACCTACTCGACTCCCTTACCATTAATGCATCCACTGAGCACCATTTGAGTGCGTACCACTGAGTTCCACATTAAAACGTGATTCTTCATCCCAAAATAAAAAGTCGTTTCCTAGCCATAAATGGTTTGATGTACAAAATGCATGGTTGATGGCTTCGTGAAGGGTTCGTAAACACCCTGTATATACGAATGGGTCATATAATTTACCTGTATCAGATTATATCTCCGTGATTGAATGACACGGGAGAGGGGGGGGGACAGCGGAGGGGGAGGGATCTGTTGAACCGAGAAAAATAAGATGAATGTCGGCGGCATAGCTTTGAATAAATTTAGGAGGAAATACTCTTACAAATAGGTAGGCTCATTACCTTATTATGTGATGTGATGCTGATGAAATGACCTGAAGCGCTCCTCGTAATTGAATACAGTTATATTTATTATATTTTCATGATTAAGACCATCTGAAGTTTAATCTCAACATGATGTAAGTACCTACCCAACTTTTCAAAAGTGCCTGTAATAGACTAATTTAAATGAGTGCTTGAGTTTGAAAGAAAGAATGACTATCCTGAAAGTATTTTTAAATATTTCATCGAAATCAATGAGACGTAGGTATATATATACAACTAGCTCCCATCCGCGACTTTGTCAGTGTAGAATAGTTACTTTGGGCTAACGCTAACTTTAACCCGCAACTTCGTTGATATATTTAGGTGAGTAACTACTGGGTCTTATAAGCAAAAGCAGAATTCAATAAGTTGTGTTGCGTGCGAGTTCTATTCATTGTTGACCTTGCATTTTGTTGAGCTAATCGGTGGGAGCATTCAGCGCTTATTTCCCGTTCTCGGTTCGCCAACGTTCGGGAATTCTGTGACGCCAAACGTTGAGAAAGTTCAGCACTTGATTTGCGTTGTCGATTCGCTGGAGTTCGAGGATTTTGTGAAGCCATAAGTTCAACGCTTGTTTCTTTTTCTTTTAGTAGCCAACCTATACTCACTTCCATCCTCTGAAAATGACTAGATATCACGCACGACCGCTGCATACGGAGTTCCGTGCGTACCTCACCCATAGAAGTAAACTCGCCCTCCCGCACCTCTTCGGTTACGCCCACTTCGCATGTACCCGGCGAGCGGCGGTAGCGGTGTGCGGCAGGTCTCACTACCCCGTGATTATTTTGCTACAGAGTAATTTTCAAACTGTGATATTCCCTAGAATATTTATTAAAATTAAATGATGTAAAGGAAAATTTTGTTCTAAATTAAATACTTGTGATGAATAAAATATTCATTTTAATAAGGTTTAATATAATGTAATTATGCATTATTTTAAACAAATATTATTCCCATAAAAAAGGTTATAGTGATATGAGTCAACCTTAAAAGATAGATAAATGTACTACCGCATTTTTTTTTAACTTTTTAGAAAAATTCTTTCGTAGTACATAATTTTTGTGTAACTGTTACCATTTACACAGCGCATGCCATGTAAGCTTACAAATTTTTCCAACATCCTTACTAATATTATAAAAGCGAATGTGTGTTTGTTTGTTACGTCTTCACGCCTTACATGGCTAAACCGATTTTGATGAATTTTTGTGCAGAGATAGTTGGGACACTGGAGACAGACATAGGATATATTTTTTTTAAAGTGAGAAAAGAGGGGAAATAAGGAAAAATTAGCTTTGCTATTACAATTTTTTCATATATGCTCCGGTCCCAATTATTGTAGCGTGATTTTATATAGCCTATGTTACTCGCAGATAATGTAGCTTTTTTTTTTTTGGTGGGAAATCATCCAATGACTTCCCCCGCTCTGGGCGGAGGGGGGGGGGGGCATGTCAGACTTGTACTGACTAAAACCCACCCATGTTCCTTCTATTGCCCTTTACGTTAAGGGGGCCGCGGTATTTTTTTCGAACAACCCGCAACCCCGGCAGGCGGAGGCTCTGGCAAGCCCCTCTGCTTTGCTGACTCTCTTTGAGGCGCGCGTGAAACACGAACGCGCCGTCGACACGGCCTGTCGTCAAACGACGGAAGGACGGTGAACTACCCATTGCTCACAGGCCCGCATCTACGGTGGCCGGGAGTCGTTTCGCGGCGCCCGGCGCCAGGGGCGTCTCCCGCGGCGGCTGGGTTGGGCAGATGTTCTCTCCCTCAAACGCTCGGCCACCTCCTTTGCTAGCATTACTGCTTCGTAGAAGGTGGTGACTGCTTCCCATTCCCTCTCGCTCCGGACCATGGCCTGAATCAGGGCTGGACGCGAGAGATCGTCGCCGCCGATCGCCTCTAGCTCTGGCTGTGCTCCGCCCAAGCCGGGCAGATCGCCACTGTGTGCTCCACCGTGTCCTCCGGGCGATCGTCACAATGGTGACACCCGGGCGCTTCCTCCCGCCCGATGATTTGCAGGAACCTCCCGAAACTTCCGTGTCCGGTGAGGACCTGCGTCAGGCGGTAGGTGAGGACGCCATGACGCCTCTCCAGCCACTCCTCAAAGAGGGGACTCACCGCCACTATTGTGGCGTGCCCTGCACGGGGTTGCGACAGTCACTCTCTCCATGCCACCATGAGATCGCACCGGAGGTCTGATGAATGTCTTTATTATGCTTATAAATATTATATAATGTAGCTTGATAAATAGATTGGTAAAAGAATGATTAAAATCGGTTCAGTAGTTTTGGAGTTTATCCATTACAAACAAAAAAACAAATCTTTCCTCTTTATAATATTGGTGTAGATAACTGCCAATGATTATATTTAATGGAAATATTATGGTCTTTGTATATAATATCTAACTTAACAAAGCATTTTAAGGTAATATGTTTATCGAGTGATCGAGTTAGAACTAAAGTTTGCCGGCCTAACCACGTCCAACATGCGAGGCGAGTGGGTCAGTAAGTTATGACAGTGCACTGGAATAAGTTCGAAAGGTCAGTGGGTTAGTGGAGAACTGGAGAGTGCATAAATAGTAAGTCACCTTGAGGTGGCATGTTATGTGTCGCGTTATGAACTTTGTGTTAGAACAATTGGCAGGTCAGAGACTATATAGGACATGACTCGTACAAACGTTACTTACTAATGTTACTACTACTTTAACTAGTGTAGGTTTCTTTTTACTTAAATATTTACATTATTGCGATAAAAATCTTTCTCTACTTACGAGGAAGAAGTTATCTTCCGTCGCGATTCTTTTATTCAAATCATTTAAAGTTGAGGCTCGGCGAAGGAGCACAGCATGCGTGATATTTTTTCATGAACGTAAGTACGTGCGTACGTTCTTTATGTCAATTAGCCGTGTATCTACAGTCTATATTTTTCCTTCTAGTCTTTTAACTTGCGGAACTATGCCGGTTATAAAACAAAACCTAAGCCACTATTTCAAAATTCCTATAAAACGAAACAAAATAAAACGGGCACAAGCTAAATCCAAAGAGCTCAGATTGTATGGCCACTGCATTATTCATTGCAGCTCATCATAAAGAAATAGCCCAATAAAATATCTTGTAAGACACTTTCCACTTTCACAATATTTTTAAATTCAATTCTTATATCAATTTATCGGGTGTCGACTGTGGTCCCAGCGGATAGTTGCATCGGGACCCTCATCATATGCGACATGTACATACGAACCTTGTTCGCTTGTAATAAGGATCATATTCGCTCGGGATGTGTTTCGAGTGAGTGTGCTGAGTGGGCTATGCAGTTGCTTGTCAGTTGATATCTCTATACCGTTGAAGTATAGCCCCGAGGGGAAGCCGGGGAAAATGGGACATTCAATACCTCTGAGTTATCAGTTACTGAGTAACGGAGGACCGTGTGGATATACTAGGTTATTATTACGATGGCTACATGGGATGAAGTACAACTCAGGTTTTGTTTCTCACTCAGTAAATCATGATAACAAAAGCATTAAAAATCATAAGTCAAACAGAAACATCGTAGAAGCAAATTAACCGTCGCAGTTGGACAATCACACAAAGCACACACACATACATTTTTAACATTCGTGGGTTATTGTTATTTCACAAGTTAAGATAACGATAGTTTCTTTCAGCTTAATCCATCGGAGGTTACTGGCGTGATGTTACTAGTATGTATGTTTACATTTTGTATGTAAATAATCACTAGCTTTCGCCCGCGGTTCGCTCGCGTTAAATTCGGTGTAACACACCAAGCAGACCTGCAGTTTTTGCTTTTGCGCCTGATTGATTTGTAATAGCAACGCTAAGTTTTCCCTTTTCTTCCCTCGTTCTCCCTCATATCTCACTTTTTTTTTAAGAAAAATTAGCCTATATCCGTCTCCTGGTTCCCAACTATCTCTGTACCAAAATTCATCAAAATCGGTTGAGCCATTTAAGCGTGAAGCAAACATACTCACTTTCGCTTTTATAATATTAGTAAGGATTCAGTCACTAATCAAACTCATACCAACTAGGCATTTATGTGAATTCGGAACGTATTATTGAGAAACTAAAGAGGGATCAGATCAACCACCATTATACCATTGTACGAGCAGTCGGCGGCATTGTATCCCGCTGGCAAGCCGGCATTGTGCGCACTAATAGTTCTTATTGTACGAACATTTTTAACTATATTTATTAAAACCTTTATGACTTCTAATAACAGAAATACAAATTGAAAAATGCTTTTGGGCAAATAAACAAAGCTGGAATAAATTAAAAATAGTTTTTTTAAGACAAAAGAGCTGTGCTTTTATACTGTCTAGACTATTTTTTTCTGAAATAAAGTTTAAATGCCTGCGATAAGATTTTTTTTTCTTTCAATATGTTATCTTTATCACTAAAATAAAGTAAAGATGAATAAAAATGACCAATAAAAAGAACATACTTTCCCACAATAATTTTCAAGTACATAAACATTTATTTATTTATGTATTTGAAATAATACGTAAAATAAATATAAAAGCAACTGCAAACATAATTCCGCAACGATTGAGTTCATACAATTCTGAAGCACTTCACAAAGATTCAGAACTCAGTGGCTAAACATTTCCAAGCCACTTTGTATGGCGCGTGTATGGGGACCCCAGCGACCTCTATTTCCGCAGCTGCAAAGATTCTCTAAAACGCCATTTAAGTTGAATAGAGCGGCCCCACTTACGCGTGTCGAACCAACGGTCCTGTTGTGCGCGAGAAATATTTTACTGTTATTGTACAATGCAATCCCCTCAACGTATTCGAGTGGGATTTTCTCGTGATTTTTAATGGCATCTCTATTTTCACTATATATGTAAACGGTCCATTTTTAAAGGCAAACTTTTGAGAGCAAAATTGAAGCAATTTTCTTTAGACGCTTCCGTCGCTTGTAAGTTTGGGCGTATTATGTGCTTCATATTTCTCGCTTTTGGTGGCGTATCTCGAGAAATTCTTAGCGCTTGTTTTTGCGGGGATGATTAATATGAGGGATTAAGGAACGGGTTCTATCTGCCGTCCGCCGAAAGATGTATGAGACGGGTAATAACGTATGAGTTCAATATACATACACGTACCTAACGTACGCAGCCTAACAAAATTATAAGTACTAAACTTTCTTGTAGGTAAACTGTTGATGGTTGTCGAGGGCCATGTTGACAATGGAAAGTTCACCTACGGTGCTTAGTTATACCAATTAGTGATGTATTTATGAATTCTTCAATAGTACTGCAGCTGTTCACAACAAAACAAGCACAACGGTTGTAATGTATGCGGCATGCGACAGTTTGATTGCTTTAATGCTTACATCTATAGCATTAACATGAACAATTTAGTCATTCACAAATGGTCCTGGTATAAGGCAATTTATATTCAAAGTTTAGTTTGTTTTTTTTTTATATGAATAGCACAAACAATAATTTGTGTGTCGACTTTTTTATTTTAATGCTTTTTATTTCCATTTTTGGTTTTATTTAGACTTTAGTGCTTACGCGGCGACTGCTTGATACACATCAGTCAAGTATTTGATAAGCTTAATAACGTTAACCGAACGACAAACTATTTTTGGATTTTTATAAATAGAATATCGACGTCGCCAGAACCAGGATCAATGAAATAAGAATTCATTATTATACTTATATCTCGAATTACAATTATACCTACGTAAATACTCCCATCCAATCATTTGTATTCGTAGTCAAAGGTCCTTTTCAGTTCTGATTATGGTATTGTGGGTAATTGTAGTATAATAGTGAATATAGTTAGTATATTCTAAGAAAATCTCATAAGTATTGCCACAAAACCAAGTTTAGCCCCGCAAGAGGTTTTGCTTCGTCGTGAGTATCGGGGCAATGTCACGAAGGCTTCGGCTTGACGACACAATTAAACTCAGTCGCAGCGATCGGCAAGCAATCGGCTTATTCCGGCCATCGCCTCCCAACCAATATAAATAACATAACTATGTAAAGCAGTAGGCCCACTTATTTTGTATAGTATATCGGGCTTGTATTTATTTTGTTGTTTTTAATTTAAAAGGTTTCGTTCCGCTGTTTGGTCTTTAGTCCTCTTAATTCATTCTTCGTAGATACCAAAAAACGTGACTAAAGGAGCAATTAAGGTTTTGAATCTTTGAGATTCCTTATCAAAGAAGTCTCTCTCACCATAACGTGTTTTGCATAAAAACTTGTGGCTCGGAACACTTACATTACAGGCGAACGTGTCTGGTAAGGAGTTACGGCACGGCAAACTAGTTGCGGCCGTCTAGTGGTTGTTTTGCAATGAGTTGGCCTACTGTACAATTTTCTCGTGTGACAGTAGTGCCACCCCAGCCGCATCGTCTTCAACACTTGATTAAAATGTTGCCAACACTACTTTATATACACTTAGCACTTTTACAGGTTTGTGTATAATCAACCCCTTTTAAAGCGATCTCTTCGTTCGCTGGCTAGTAGCGTTTAAGTACCAGGTCTGCATCCAAATGGAAAGAGTTCGTTATTATATTGGGTTCCAGGTTTGGAGTTTTTTTTTTTTATATTGCAGCAAAAGTACGCTATATAGAAGAGTTTTAGAGATGAGAGGCAATGCATCAAGATGCGAGAAGTTCATTCGTTCATATTGCTCATGAGACCTTCAGAACACCACTCCCTTCAGACAAAAATCCTCATCTAAGACGTTACCCCCTTTTTTGCGGATGATCTCAAATGCGGATGATGACGGAAATCATCAAATACCTTTCACCGCTCTGGGCGGACCGGTGTAAGGCGTCGTCCTAACTGACAGCGATCGTACGATGACACGATGCGTTCTCGTCGTGCGATGAGTTCAAACATACAGATTTCATCAGAGTGTCCTATTTGAACCTCGCAAGTAATCGTGCGAGCACATGAAATGCTTAATAACGATCGTACGATGCGTTTGATGGTGCGACCATGTAATCAAAGCAACAGATCTCTTTTGAGTGTCCTAAATGGTTACATACGCTATGCGTCGACGCGCGAGGGGCTATGATTACAATCGCTACGTATTCCATTGCAGATGTAGTCAAATGTTTCTTTTGACATAGACAAATAATCGTAAAAAAGGTTAAAAAATTCACCGCGCAGATTCCTGGATCTATAAAGTATTTTATGTTGTCTACGTTTCCTTTTTTCAATGTAATTTGCAATGTTTTAAAGTAATATTGCCCGACAGCAAAAACTGTGCATCTCTATAAAGAGCCATCGTTAAAGTGGCGTAAGCGCGACGCCAACCATCGAGCGACGGCATCGCACGATAGACATCGCGCGATCTATTAGGACACCCGTTAGGTCATCGTACGACCACTTTGATCGTGAGATGAAAAACGCATCGCGCCATCGTACGATCGCTCCCAATTAGGACGACGCCTCAGAGTTGTACTGACTATAACCCCCCCATGTTTCTTCTATTGTCCTTTATGTTCCGGGGCCGCGGCATTTCTTTTGAACAACCCGCAACCCCGGCAGACGGTGACTCATCTTATTATGACATCTCTTTGAGGCGCGTGTGGAACACTAACGCGCCGTCGACACGGCCTGTCGTCACTAGACGGACGGACGGTGAGCTAAGCATTGCTCACCGTCCACTCGCGGCGCCCGACGTTGCTCCTTGGTATGACTGATTGTCAATACCAATTAATAATTACTACATTAATCTAATTATTAATTCCGCTAACTTCAATTAACTGTGAACCTAATTGCGTTTCAATTGGTCATTGAGGGTCGAGTATTGAGAACATTCCTATTGTTCTAATTATCATAATTCAATCAACACAAATAATTTGCTAACATTATTATAGGCTTAAATTTGCTCAAGTATTAATAGAAATTGCAAAGTTTACGAGTATGCCACAGATCATAATCTTAATAAAACATAGCACTGTGTTTTATTATAGAGAAAACGAGCTATATCTTGAAAAAAAACAAACAAATTACTTAATTAGGTTCTATGAATACTCCTTTTATACCAAACATTGTGAAAAATACACAATCTTAGCGTACATAGAATGTAAAGTTGCATTATACATGAATGCTGCTAATTAACTGCACACACAACGGCATTAGCGTACGAATGACTTAAGACCGACAAACTTGCCGCATTAGCTGCACCGCAGCAAAACTACTAATTACTACACACACACACAAACACACATACATTCACACAACATATACACTGCACTTGCTTATACGATGCTCACAATATTGTTCCCATTAGCCCATTAGCTTGGAACTAGACAATGGAATATCAAAGAAAGTGTTTTTTTTTAGTTTTGAACACATTACACGTACTCGTCACTCACATCTAGCCCTCAAGAATGTCTATTTATAGATCTATCATAATATGTTAGATATACATTTTTGTAATAAATTGAGAGAAAATAGTACAGAGAGAAGAGTGGAAGGTTATGTACTAAGGTTCCCACTTAGTACATTTGGAACGGAACTTCACAAAGGTATTAAGGACTTGGTTGGTGCATGGGCTAGTTAGACAGCATTAATGCACAGATTGAAAACAACCACGGTGCCGAGTTTTATGACGAAAAAATTAATAACAAAAAACGATGAACAATTTATTTATCTAGATTTTAAATAGATTGTTCATGGATTTTTTTTCGACTTATAACTTAAAATAGAATTAATTTTCTTTTAAAAAAAACTTTGAATGATAGCGAGGCAAAGGTTTTCAAAGTGAATTGTAACCCTTTTTAAGTGACTACTTAGTTACATAATGTACCGATACGATATCGTCCGAGTTTTATATGTTTGTTCCTCTGACAAAGGGAAAAGGGTTTCCCTTGTTTACCTGTTGCAGACGATATGGGGAACATTATTTCGTTGAAAAATGAACAAGTAATAAAGTAGCAGATGTGTTGTACGACACTGAGGGGACTCAAAGTCAGGGAAGGTCAACCCAAGGGCAAGACTTTTACGAATACATAACATAGTTTATAAGGATAAGTGTTTGTCATGTAGTATGTATAAAAAGGTCAAATGATATTTTTGGATGTAATTTTTGATGTTGTAAATTAGAATAGTTTCATGTAAACCGTGTTTTAAAAAAATATAAGAACTCATTTTATTCTGATTTAATTATTTTCAAAGAAATTTGAAATTTATCCTACTTTTAATAATGATGAAACTTTATATTTGACGTGTTTCTAAAGATAGTTTTGATTTCCACTTAAAACTTACCGAAGTATACAAGTCTGTTCAAAAGTATGAGCACAATATGCACAAATGCCTCTTTGGTCTGCTCGTTGTGAGCGGGGTCGGGCGAAGTCATTATAGCCAGACACAAAAATAGTCGCGTCCAATGTGACCCGTTTATTTTCATATATAATATCTGTCTACGTTATCAGTGACGTCATACGGATTTACTCTGAAATAGATAAGACTGTTTTTGAAGATCAGCTTTATTTTGCAATCACCTATTATTTTAGTTAAGCGAATAAAATTTGTTTTCCTATAGACATTATTATCTATATATTATTTGCTTATTTACCAAATATGAAACCAAGAAAAAACCTAGTACTCAATTTTAAACTGACAGATAGAGTAACATTTGCATAAATATATGGTTTATTTTATGATGTTGGTGTAGCTAGTGTAATGTAGCTAATAATGACTGATCCGACCGACAAACGCGTTGGCCACAAAATGAGCGACATGCTCCAGGTTTATTTACACGTGTGACCGCATGCATACTGTTAGTGTGGACGTTATAAATCTGGTGGAGGTGTGACGCAGCCTGGCGTGCCCACCACGGCCTGTGGTTTCATCGGTGGAACATGAATATAGCGTCTGAATAGTGTTACAAGATAAGGTACAGCTTCTACAAATACATGAGGATGCGTGAATTAGCATAAAATGAGATGCTAGCATTCTTTTGTTGTTTTAAAAAAAAACGTTGCCTTTCAGGAATTTCTCCCGTATCGTGGGTGCGTTTTTACAAACATTTAAACTCACGTACACAGACAGCCAGACCCGGAACAACTACCTGTAGGTCATAGAAAGAATTGTTTCGTGCGGGGATCGAACCCGCAATAGGCAGCGCAGCAGTCAATCGCTCAGCCACTGCGCCAACCGTGTCGTCAAAATTTTCGTAAGGTTAGTCCCTAACTTGTTGTCAGAGTTTTAATAACGCCCCATGGACGTTCTGAGTTGGCTTCACATTCCATAGACATATATGACTCAGACATACTGGTTTTTTAAAAATGTTTTCCTTCATCGAAACAAGTGTTAATTATACAATACGCACATGAATACCAAGTGTGTCTTGTGTTCAACTCGACATCTATGTACAGGTAGTCACACCGCTAGGCTATCAGTGCTGTGCTAACACTAACGCTTGACCTATTTGTTACGTGAGCATGACCATTCCTCTACAAAATAGTCCCTACGAAGACGATGATTCAATACGACGGCAAAACATTTAGCCCACTTCAGATACCTATAATCAAGTCTCTTATAATCTCTTAAAATAAACTAAAAATACACCAAAACTGTTCCCGACGCACTTTCAGCTCAATCACGAGTCAATACAATCAGTGATAACTATTAACATCCTTTAATACCCTTAACAGTAGTGTAGCGGCCATTATTAATGAACGTTATTGTAGTTGGACGCGTCGGAACACGACGATGTGTTCATACGTCACGAGCGACGTGTTGTTCTAGTGACGTCACAGTGTCATGTCGTCATCGATGATAGTCACGGTGCACGGTGACGTGAGATGCAAACTGTTGAAGGTATATGTTACCGCCAGTGTCCAGATGTATTGTGTTCTATGGACAGTAAGTTGCTTACCCTTCGATCAAGGTACAAAACATGGAGTGAAAGAAAGAAATAAAACAGGTTTATTAGTCACTAGTGCCTACTAGTTTTGTATTATCAGGAGGCTATCGTCAAGCTATTGATCAAAGATGTATTATACAGTTACTCATACTTCGCTGGCTATAAACCGGCAACAATCTATCTCTGGACAGTTTTTTTTTTCAATATTCTTCTGCTCAACACTATGCCCAACGAAACCTCAGAACACTCAGCATCTCTTAACAATGGCGCTGATTACTTTTCGTCCCTCCTCATCACATGCCTGTACCAAGATCAATCAAACAAACAATGAAGTAAATATTTTAGTTCCTTTTCCTAATTTACGCATAAAACATCATGAAAATACCTTCAGCAGCAAAGCTATGTTTCAGGTACTCGTATTCGCAAAGACTCATATACATGATAACATCCACTTTCCATTTAATTTAAACATTCCAATTCATAACTAACAAAATTGAATTCCAAATGTAGTTCTCTGAATCCCATTTAGAACACACACACACACACAGGCTTATATATTATACATAAGTAAATACATGTATAAACAGGTATATATACATGATACAGATTGTATATAGCGATAGTGAGGGCAGCCTCTCACATTTACATAATAGAGGCATACAAGGCGAATTGCTGCCGTCCTCAGCCAAAAGGCTGTATGTTAACTTTGATGTAGCGACGAGGAAATCGCAGTTTTATGCTTTAGGTTGCCATGATATTAAACTATATCATGCATATTTTATGCAAGCGGTTGTACCTGGCCCTATATCTTGTTTAGTTTACGTAATGTTTTAGTAAAACTAGTATTTTGAACTTTTTGTTGCGTTAACTTTAAGGTATAAAATATTAGTTTAGACTGTTTCAACCTTTTCACTTCTCCCTGCAGATTCTACGCTTGCTTATGCCAAGTTTGCGGTTTCGTAGAACACTGTAGCGCTACGCCGTAGCACGCTGTTACGGCGTAGCGCGATAATGCGCTCCTCATTAAGGCAACTACATCTCGTAGTTAAATGTGCTTAAGATTGCTTGATAAAGTATAACAATTACATTGTATTAATCTGATAGTTTAGCGTACTGCATATTTAATCATTTTACTAATTGAATACGGTATTACACCCATTTTTAAAAAGTATCTCATTTCGATCCTAGGATCCTAGTAAACCACCAAGAAAAACAAAAAAAAAAAATATTCAATCGATAAGTGCCATAAAACTGCATTTCAATTAAACAATTTCTATTTTCGCGCGTAAAATCACAAAAACGCTTGACGCCATGTTACTCTGTGGTCATGACGTCAGTTGGTCATGTAAACAAATGTGCTATTATTAGTCTTTCTGTTTTGTTGTATTTTTCACTATAATTTATATTATTATTATATGACAGTATTTATTTCTTCCGTGGTAGTATTACTATTATTTCAATAAAAAATAAAATGTAAAGTTTTTTAATACAAAAATAGTAATAGTTGCTCAGTTGACAGTTGTCACTTTTTGTTTACGTGACCATATGACGCAATAATCATGGCGGACACTGTTTCGCTTAGTAAAACAACAGACTAAAAAAGTGAAAACTTTGAAATCTATTTTAAAATTTATTTAGTTATTTTATTAACTAAATTTAACATTTTCCGACTGCTTGTTGCCTAAGCTGTCTGAATTGTATATTTTTAGAATTTCTTTCATATTGAGTAAAATACCCTATTCTTGTTTCCATATTTTTGTGAAACCTTTTTGGTGCAAGCTTTTGGTGCTCAAACTCACGTTGGCAGTTATTTTAAAATCACAATTTTAAAAACCTTAAAAGGCTCTGACATATGTCAAAGGTCATATTGGTCCGATGACGGTATGACATTTTTGCGATGAACGAAATCGCTATTTAAAGAATGTTTGATCGTATCAAAATACATTTTCCAATTAAATCTTCCAATACAAAGCAATAAAACTATTTCATTTCCCAGGTGGCCACTATGCCATACGATTGACATAAAATGTATTTCTCGAAGTAAAACAGCAGTAAAGAGAAGGATGGATCGCAATGAGCCATCAATTTTATACTCGATCGACAAAGATGGCGGTCAAATAGCACGCGCTCGTTTTATTGCAGACCATCAAATATAATAGCCATGTAGAATAAGGAGCATATTTGCACGAAATGGGCTGCAATACATTGGAACGAATTACTACTTAGATTTAAGACATCTCAACTTTTGGTTGGATCTTAACTACTATTTGATGTAACTTTTTATTCTTGTTTGAGTAACGGTAAGTAAAAATTAAAACGTCACCTGCTATACAGATATCGTTCACGTATATTCTTTAGGTACTGTACACTTGACCCTCCCGAAAAACACTGAACTGACACTGGTTGTACGTCAGTGTAATGTCTTCCTAGAGCGTTGTCTTTCAGTTTGCCACTTATGTAGCTGCCTTTTCTAATCGCTCAGCTTGGTCATCAAGCTATTTAAGTGCGGGAATAACAGTTTTTTTATTAGGATAGAGTATTTTTCTTTAATCTATTTTTTACAAACTTATGATCGATGATAACATGATAAGTTCCTCCAAAACTCCACGACGCGAGCCGTTCATAAAACCGTGTGTATAATCCTTAGAAAGGCGAGCATCTTTCATACAGCGCCTTCAGATCTGTTGAGCTTGTCCGACATGAAAGCAACTATATTAAAGTGGCGGAACATATGAGTTTGAGCTCAACTCGGGGCTTGTACTGAATAGCTGACATTTATAGAGATGGATTAGAAATCTGTTGGCAAGTTTCAGCCTTATATAAGAGTCAAAGGAATATTAAAAAAAAAGCGTAACTACTTCATAAGGATAAGGCAGAGCTGACTAAGTGATGTCCGTTTGTTTATGCATTTTACAGGTAGAAAAATGATTCTTTTACCTCTTACCAAAAAATATTTTCTGTAAAGAATTGTTTCTGATCTAGCTACTTGTAGTAACTCGTATTGGCAGCACTCATTTCTCGGAGATTCATATCTGGTGTAAGTGATTATAATATTGAAAAGTTCTCACAAGACTCCGTTTCCAGAAAAGTGTTCGCCTTAAAAGAGGCTTCATTACCTAAAGAGTCTGGTCACGATGAACCCAACGAACTGTTCGTGAAACCTGATCGCCTCAACTACGTGCGAGTATATTGAAGGTTTCCACGCAACTTGCTGCTATTTCCAGCGGGCTTGGGTTCCGGACTAAGTGCGTTCGATAGGCGTATTGGATGACGGAGAGCTCGTATTAATAGTGCAAATGGAGGAGGTTTGTTGTGTAGACTATGAATAGAACTTTAGTAAACGTATTAATAACCTGGGGAAAGGTTGCGATGTATTTTGGTTCGAGAAGGTTGTGGGCGAAAGTTCGTCTACGTCTGATCGAGCACTAGACTGACTAATGACATGCTTTATATGGCTTGCCTTTTAATATCACGTGTATAGTTTGACAATTTTGTGTTGATTACGAGTAGTTTTGTCGTATTTTTGAACGCATAAGGATGCGTATTTTTAGCCTTAGAAAGGTCTAAGGCTAAAAATACAATATAATATATGTCAGTAATAGTAGTCTGACACGGCTTTGTGCTGTGTGATGGCTTCAGCCGTTTGTTCTCCAAGATTTGAGATTTATGAAGATGTGCAAAACACTTAGTAAAGGGAATATTAATAAGTAAAAGCTAACGGAGAGTACTAACATAGACAAAACCTTGTAGCCGTTATTATCTATCAGCAACTTGCTGTGTAATACAGCCTTGTGGAATCGCATGACGAGAAATTCGTGAATAACCAGATAAGTTAATCTTAGTTTGGACCCTGTTCCCGCTAACGATGGGCTTCTAGTTTTTTATGTCTTTTTAATGAGAAATATTTTTAAATAAGTGTACTTGCTAATGAATTAATGGAAAAATAATACCTAACGTAAAGGAATACCTAAAGTTGAAGATAATAATTTGATTATTTCGTCGTTGAAAGTCGTGTGAGCGCGCCGTGGACGTAATGATCATCTCCAGATTGTAATACTGTAATAAGCGCGTTAATTAGCAGAACAGCGTCGTCATTACTATGAACACGTCACCGAGTATCGAGATTATGTGTCGCAAGTGTGTTCTACGCTTATTTTTATTTAATTCACGTCATTACGACACGTTCTCATTTCCATTTCGTTTGTTTTGCTATTAAAGATGCTCCATGGCTTGTGCTCATTTAGTGGATAGGGCATGAAAAAGATAAAAAAAAATATTTGTTACATTGAGAAGAATGTTAAAGTGTGTCAATTAAACAAAGTTTTTTCAAGACATTGTTTCGACAGTTCTTCTGAGCTAGAGCAAAATATAGTGTGATTAGATAGTGCGGGTACACATTAATGTGAAACTAAAAGATTCTGATCGACATAAGCGCACTAAATTATTATTAGTTTTAAAATATTACAGAAATTAAATTATTATTATTATATATTTATTATTATAACAACACTGTCATGTTGATCGAATGCAGATACGATGCCAAGGATGGGCAATGTGTTGAAAACATTCTTATTAGATTTTAGTTACTTCTACTATAGAACGTTTCAAATTATGTTCCAATAAAAGGTCTCATAATAGTAAAACTCTAGTTTCTCGTATCTTCATATGACTGCCTATTTCAAACTTACCTGCATTCCAAGTTATCTGGCTAACGTCACATAAATCATTCATAGTGCTCAGTGGGCCGCTCACTCTTAGGGAAATAATAAAAAAGCCGCTGAGCGTGGATCCGATCGTGACGAGGGTGCAAGGTGCGTCAATGTTCTACACGCTGGCCACCTGAATCTGTGATATGTATACCAAGGACGACGTGAGGTTTTATTGCATCGGACTGGCGATTTCGTAGAAAATTAACTACACGAAAAAAATGAACGCACAACCTCTGCATTCAGAATAAAAATAAAATAAATAAAATGTCTTGGGACAACTCACACACGGCTATCTGATCCCAAGCTAAGCAGAGCTTGTGTTATGGTAACCAGACAACTAATATACATACTTATATAATTTATAAATACATACATATTATAGATAAATCACACCCAGACACAGAATAAACAATTATGCTCATCACACAAAGTTTGTCCTGGGTGGGAATCGAACCCACGACCTCCGGCTCAGCAGTCAGGGCCACTAACCACTAGACCAACAGGCCCGTCAAATAACAAGAGCAGCTTTTGACTCCTCGCTAACTTTGGCATATATTCTGCTTTATTTTTTTTTGTCGTAAATCTTTATAATTAACCAAAAAACCAAGCAAACACATAATAAAATAGTTATACATAACGGGTATCCAAAACCAACCAATATATATTTCATGAACATTCATTGAAGCACATTCGGATTAGCGGCCATCGGCTAACAACACTAATGACTATTAAAACGCACGCAACCGCTCACGACACCACAACACGAGCAAAACACTGCTGACATTCAGACAACAGAAAAAAGTAGAGACAAAGCCTCGCGGGGAGCAGAGCGAGCGGAGCGAGCGGAGCGACGGACAAGCTTTGAGGTTTACAATTACACGTTTTACGAATGACAAGCGACGTTTTAGACAAAGTATGTTGAGGAAACCCGGCTTTCATTCTGTGGTCGGTAATATGGGCTTTTAATTTATGCCTTTTACGAGCTATTCGAAAAAATGTAATGAATAAGGGTTTTTGCTGAAATACCTTTTCTACGGTCGCTGTACGCGGTGGACACGAATTATTAATAAGTAGGTACTTGCTTGTAGGACCTATTATTTGTGAACCCTACTAACTTGGCCTAACAAATTATGTTGTGTGAGCTATTTGCCAGTATTTATTTCTTTCACATGACTAGAACAGACGCTGAATGTTTTATTTTTAAAGAAGATCATTATAAAGTAACAGCTGTCAATCCAATTTTCTAGAAAACGTTTAAATGTTAAAGTGTCGCAAAGACATTGTGGGAGCCAATAGTTGTAGGCACTATTCAAAGTTATAAAAAGCTCGTTCGCGATTTTTTTTCTCTCTCTTTCTCTTCTATAGTTAAATATGAGAGACGCACGACTTCCCTGCTGGTTGCTGCGTTTGCTTAGTAAATCTGCGGTAGATGAAACTGTAGACATAACATGACAAACATGAAACCTTTCTTACACAACAACAAGGCGATTATATTTCAGAAAGAGTTTCTTCCAAGAAAAACGAATGAGTTGTGAGAATTGGTTCTCACAAACGTCGGTTCTTAGGAACACTAAGCTCACGAGACCAAGAATAATATTATACGAAGTATTTTTGTGAGGGATATAAGTAAGTGTGATGACAGGGGAGCCATTTTTATAAGAAATTGAAAATTATTTAGAGACCCTTTTGTGTGAGATGGATAGCTCGTCCTTTACGATTATGTTTTATCGGCGGGCATATTTTCCTTAACCGTCGCTCACAAGAAGGTTTTTCCTAAAGTCACACAGCTTATTATATACAAAAGCTGTTGCAGCTTAGAGGTAAGATGTTATTATGGGAAAATAATGGGACTACAAGCCACTAGAGAACTTGCTAGAGGGGACGGTTTACAAGTAGTTTATTATAGTATATAAAAGTGTACATCAAAAGTGTGTATTATTAGTATTATAAGTGGTGCATCCATCTTATAAATAAACATACTTTCAGACTGTTTCTTCAAAAAACAAAACAGAAATCAAGGCCAATGCGACCAAAATAACATACACTGACACGATACCCTAATTTAGCGCAATAAAAAACTTTGTATGTCACATATCAACAAAATATATAGCCGGTAAGTAATTTGCCTGTCAGTACAATATCCGCAGCGCGTTATACAATGGAGTGTGCGGTAGAATGGAGTCGGACGGGCGCGACACACGCCGCGCATTGGAGCGCGAACATTGCGTAACTGACCATAAAAAGATTCGCGCTTGAAGTGAACGCACACGCACGATGGTGTGCAGATATGTCGCGTGATACTTTTAGTTCAGCTTCAGTGGAACGTGGGATATGAACGTAATGGCGCTCGGTTATTGTTCATCTTTGTCAGGATTCAAAACGTTTTTGCTTTTATAGATTTTTCCAGGCTTACTAAATAGGAGTCGGTACTAATAACGAGTATTCTTTATATTTACTTCAAAACAAGTTGGTTTTGAGTATGATTATGAATGGCTTACAGCGTAGACAAAGATCTCAGTAACAAAGGAGGGTTTTTACGCCAAATTCGGAACATAAAGGGCAATAGAAGGAACATGTGTAGTTTTAAGTTAGTAGAAGTCAGACACTCCCCCCCGCTCCGCCCAGACTGAGGGAAGTTATTTCATGATTTTTCCCATCCGCAAAAAAAGTCGTTTCTCTGTGAAAATATTAAATGTTATTTTTGCAAATACGGTCCAGGCTTGGGTGCAGAATGCACCAGTCTGTGATATAAGACTCCATTTGACAAAAAATCGGTCACTTATAACTCTGCTTTCAGTATGTAATAGACATAATGCCCATAAGCTCCACGACAGCCAACAGCCAATACGTCACAGTACGTTGTGTTATCGGCTTCCATTTAATAGAACATGCTCATAAACGGAGTTTATGTGATGGACGATGCCATCGGTGGCGTGTAGCGGACCACTTGACACTTTAACACACTACCCATTTATTTTTTAACGACATCATTTTGTGGTATAAGATTGTGCTGTGCTGATAAATTGCTACCTAAATAGGAATTAGATGATTTCTTTAATGTTTTTAAACGTTGTAGTGGCTGTCACAAGAATTCCAATATTTAGGTAATCGACAACAAAGAACACAATCACACAGCTGTCGAAATGTTGGTGTACAACATGTAGCTAAACATCTACCTAACGCTTTGGGAATACCAACCGTAAAGATACTCGTACTTGAGCTAGACCATATTTTTTTATTTCCATGTGGAAGTCGAAGTCACGTCATGTCGTGTCATCATATTGTAGGCTGACAACACAAAACGGTTACGTACAGAATAAAAGGGCTACAGCTAAACAAAACTTTTTTACGCGACATTGCCATCTCACTATTTGTGCCAAATATCCTTGCTATATTAGTAAACTAAAACATTAATATCATAGTGTGTCCTTGCTCCAGTTCTCGATTTCCTTAGTTAGTGATTATAACTAGGGTTCTATGCAAATTTGCTATATGTGTACACTACTCAAACACAAATACAGTTGCCAAAATAATAATCTATTTACATCTATATCATTGTCACCACAATCTACATTTTAATCAGCTTATTCATAAAATTAAACATACACATTTGAATGAGGAGACCACTGTAGTAATTCTAATTGGAAATGGTCTTAGTATATCTAAAAGGGACTTAGTTAATGGTGTTGACACCCTACTTAGGTTAAGATTAGGCAAATTAATATTATGCGCATTACCATATTCTGACAATTTAATTCAACAAGAAAATAATTATATTTCTAGTTTAAATAACCTGATGCATATGTTATCATGTCGTCATAGTGACCGTTTATTCTTTTTTGATACTAACAGTTTTGTTAGAGATATTGTTTTGATTCGGGAGTACATGTATATTCCCAAAAAAAGTCAACATTTATTAGCTTCTTTATTAGCTTATAATATACACGCTGTTATTGATGGTTTAACTGAGACTAGGTTAAGTGATGAGACAGTATTATCTAGCTTTTCAAATGATACTGTTGTAAATTCTTTAAACTATTAGAGCCGACAAAAGAGAAGCCTAACAATAGTATTTTACTCTATCACCAAAATATAAATCGCTTCTCCGGCAAAATTTTAGACGTGGAAATGTTAGTAGATAAATACCACATGGATATTTTATGTTTTTCTGAAACTTGGTTAAAACCTGATAGGATGTTATTTAATGTTAATAATTTTTCAGTTGCCAGTGCGTACAACAGATCCACAGTGGGTGGCGGTACCCTGATACTTTGTAATAGCTGTCTCAGCTATAAGGAAAGAAAGGATATCACCGCCCACTCTGTTGATCGCTTATGTGAGGTAGCATGTGCGGAGGTTGAAGGTCTTACTTTCTTATGTGTCTATAGACCACCTGCATCAAACCTGTCATTGTTCCTTATCACGATGGAAGAAATTTTAAGTAAACTTTTTAGAGAAAATAAAGTAGTTTTTGTTTGTGGTGACTTAAATATTGATCTGTTAGTTAATTCACCAGAAAAATGCAAGCTAATCTCATTGTTTAAATCATTCAATTTAAAATATTTATTTAAGGAAGCGACTAGAATGACAGCTACTAGCGCTTCTTGCATAGATAATATATACACCAATTGTAAAGTAAAAGATTCGTTTTTGATTAGTGGTGTTAGGTCAGATCACACGGGTCAACTTGTATCTTTTGATTTAGACAAAAGGTTAGACTCAGTCAAAACCATTCAATTAAGACGTTTTAATAAAAATAAATTAGATTCTTTTAATAAAA
Source organism: Ochropleura leucogaster (assembly GCA_958449745.1). Taxonomy (NCBI): domain Eukaryota; kingdom Metazoa; phylum Arthropoda; class Insecta; order Lepidoptera; family Noctuidae; genus Ochropleura; species Ochropleura leucogaster. The sequence goes on from OY288206.1 coordinate 386,424, forward strand.
ATGTTCTTAGCAATCTTTCTAACGCTAACTTTGATTCAGAAGACCCCAATATAAACTATTGCACATTATTTTCTACAGTTTGCCAAGAATTCAATAAAACGTGTCCTGTAAGTAATGTTAAAGTAAAATCTAAGTCTAAATTTAGTGAATGGGCCACTGCGGGAATAAGAAAAAGCAGAGATATTTTATATAATTTATATCACGAAAAATCTTTGACTTCGGACCAATCTTTTCACTCATATGTTAGGAACTATTCAAAAATATTCAAAAGAGTCTGCGCTCAAGCAAAGTCTCTAATAATAAGTAACAAAATTAATGTTTCTAATAATAAAATAAAAACTGTTTGGCAGGTTATAAACAGAGAAACTGGAAAGACTCAACGGGATCAGAATGAATGGTCCTTGAAAATAGATAATAAAACTATTTCTGATGAGCTAGAAGTCGCTGAGACACTAGAAAATTTCTTTACCAACATTCCGTTAGAAGTTACGAAATCACTCCCCTCTTCTTCTAAATTAGCTGAAACTTTTCTTAAGGAAAACTTTACTAAGGATATACCTAACTTTAATTTTAAACCGATATGTATTGCTACAATTAAAAATGCATTCAAAAGTCTAAACATAAAAAATACTGAAGACTTATGGGGGATATCCGTCAAGGTCCTTGCTAATATTATTGATTCAATTGCTCCTGTCCTAACAGGCATATTCAATCAGTGTTTGGATAGCGGCAAGTTTCCTGACTTAATGAAATATAGTAAAGTAGTACCAATTTTCAAATCGGGTTGCAAGAGTGATCCCTCTAACTATAGACCTATATCAGTGCTGCCAGCATTAAGTAAAATCTATGAAAAAATCATGCTGGACCAGATGTTGTCTCACTTTAACTTTAACGGGATTCTACATAGTCAACAGTTTGGCTTCTCGAAGGGCAGGTCGACAACGGACGCGGGAGTAAAACTCATCAGTCACATTTTGGAATCCTGGGAGCAGTCCCAGGATGCCATTGGCATTTTCTGTGATCTCTCAAAAGCGTTCGACTGCGTCGACCACAACACACTGCTCTGTAAATTACACCACTACGGAATTCGTGGACGAGCTGCTGATCTTGTTTTATCATATTTATCAAACAGGCAGCAAAAAGTAAATGTTAATGGGGCGACGTCCGCTGGGTCTCTAGTTAAGATGGGCGTGCCCCAAGGTTCTATTCTCGGTCCCTTCCTGTTTCTTGTTTATATAAATGATCTTCCTTTTATGATGGCCAAGCTCTCGGATATAATTTTATTTGCTGACGACACTTCGTTAATTTTTAAAATAAATAGAAAAAATCCGGATGTCGTTCATGTTAACAAAAGTCTAACCGTTTTATCGAAATGGTTCGCAGCTAATAATCTTTTACTGAATGCGAACAAAACCAAATGTCTAAAGTTTACCTTACCAAATGTACCACAAAGAGATCTAAATTTAAATCTTGACGGCAAAAATCTTGATGTTATAGCGGAAACTGTATTTTTGGGGATGACTATCGATTCAAAACTGCAATGGGGCGCGCACATAAGAACTCTTTCGGGTAGGCTCAGCTCAGCTGCTTATGCAGTAAGGAAAATAAGGCAGTTAACTGATGTAGACACAGCTAGGTTAGTTTATTATGCTTACTTTCACAGTATTATGTCCTATGGCGTTCTGCTATGGGGATCAGCAGCAGACGTCGATTCAGTTTTCATATTACAAAAGAGGGCAGTCCGCGCGATCTATAAAATGGGTCCTCGCGAGTCCCTCAGAGAAAAATTTAAAGAGATCGATATACTGACTCTGCCTTCACTTTATATCTTAGAATGTATATTGTATGTCCGTAAAAATCGGGGGCTTTTCAGATTTAGGAGCGACTACCATAATATTAATACACGCAGTAAACACGAAATTGTAATTCCCAAATTTAGATTAACAAAAACTAGCAAGTCATTTCTAATAAACAGTATACGCTTTTATAACAAGTTGCCAAAATCAGTTATAGAACTGACAGATGGAAAGTTTAAAAACTACATAAAACGTGTCCTTATTAAAAAAGCATATTACAAAATCAAGGACTACGTTGAAGATAAAGAAGTTTGGCTATAGTTCCTTCTGCGCATGCGGCTTCCCTGGTAGCTATAATCAGCACAAATTTGTGGATGTCTCTAACTATTCTCAATCTTATTTTTTTTTTGTGATCTCTTTTAATCATTTTTTTTGCAATAGTTGTCAAATCACATATTTATATCACCCTTGTTCTGAATAGTTACAGTACTGATAGCAACATCTGTGTGACTCGTCTCATTGGAATTATTTTGTTTATTTTTGATTTTTTTTTATTCTTGTATAGATTCTCTTCTACAAATTTGTTGTGAATGAGTGGACATGGTAGGCCTTGTAGATTCTTAGACCCTTGTTAACTTTGGTTATTTATTATTTTATTTTACTTTCTGTAAAGTAAGCATTGACTTATTGTCGGGCCTACGCTGTCCTCTCATACTTAAGTACTAACGCTGTAACAACAACATTGTAAAACCAAATGATTTTAAAAGAGTAACCATGGAGTTTCTTGCCGGTTCTTCTCCATAGGAAACGACCCACCCGAACCTTGCATCTTTTCTCGACGTTTTATAAGTGCCCATGTAGGCCTATGTGAAATAAATATATTTTGATTTTGATTTTGATTTTGATCTGCCTCACTAGAACACAGTAACTGACTACATTATAAACTCTCCTGCCATGTCTTGCTTGTACTCGTATGTTAGAGACCCATCACATAAAACATTATCTTAGTAATAATATCACTGAACATACACAGTGATGACGTCATAACTAGAATACCTGCAAATTCAATGGCCTGCTCTAAGGGCTTGTGCACAAAACAACGAATCGGCGCGATCCTAGGAAAACTGCGACACGAATTGCTGCGACACGATTTGGCAAGGCGCAATCGTGAACTGTATTGAAGATATTTTGTAAACTGGGTCGTAACATGGATTGTTAACAGAAGTGCACACTTCTGTAATTGCTAAGAAGATTTATATACATTTTTAAATGGAGCACAATATTAATTTAGATTGAGGATAAATAGAACATGAAACTTTTAAGTTAATTAGGTATCTGTATATCTTCTCTTGCCCACATGCTGTCACAGAGCGGGATAAAATGGAGTCAACAAGTGTGACGGAACATCGCAGGAATGCACGATGGGAAGCAATTCGCAAGTTCTTGCGATGCGTCGAGCGAGTTCTTGGATTTTTGCGATGCTACTTATAAATTATTTAAATAACCCTTGGCCCGGCTTGTAAACCGAACCTAGGTCCTAACTTTTGTTCACCTACTATACTTGTGCTGGCGTGAACTGTGTGTCTACACTTCATAGCAAACATGTCAGTGAGGTTTACTTAGCGTTACATCACAATCGTATAATAAAGCTGTTCCCATTCTGTTTACATCCGTAGGCTTAGCAATTTAACTTTTCACCGAAATGAAATGTCCGGTAAGCGAAGACCGGTGTGTTTTATTGCCGCCCACCGTCCGGCGTCCGGCCGGACAGGCGGACAACTGGACAAGCAGACAAGTGGCTGCGTCCCCACTGATAAAACGTTAAAACCACAAACCGGGGTTGCTGTCACAACAAATAAAATACCTTTGGCGCCAACTGTGTGTTACAACCTATTTCATCCTTACTAATATTATAAAAGCGAAAGTGAGTTTGTTTGTTTGTTTATTTGTTTGTTTGTTTGTTTGTTTGTTACCTCTTCACGCTTTAATGGCTAAACCGATTTTGATGAATTTTGGTACAGAGATAGTTGGGAACCAGGAGACGGACATAGGCTAATATTTTTTGGAAAAAAGTGGGATGTGAGGGAGAAAGAGGGAAGAAAAGGTAAACTTAGCGTTGCTATTACAAATCAATAAGGCGCAAGGAGAACTGTGTTACCCCAAATTTAACGCGGGCGAAGCCGCGGGCGAAAGCTAGTACATTTATAAAAATAAGGTTTTTATTTGTTCAGTGATAGGTACTAAAATCAATTAAACATAATGAATCCTGAGTCTGGCTAACATTTAATTCCTGACCTTTTCTATTTTAGTTCTGAATCGATACCTACGAGATGGAAGACTCTTCAGTGCAAATTCAGCGCTAAAGATTTTTCTTTGTACTCAGTTATCGTTAGTTATAACTTTCGAATTATTTCAGCTCGTGTAGCGATTTACCTTAAACTGTGGTCGTAAGTTAGTTAATTAAGTTTATTGAACCAGTGTTATGTGAATGTTAACTAGGTTTATATAGTAGTAAATTAAATGAACGGATAAAACGAGCACGTGTTGGTACAGTCACCGACAATGTTGTAAAGTGTACATACACCATCATATTAGGTAATATGATGGTGTATGTACGCTTTACAACATTCGGAACGACTTTTTAGTGGAATAACGATTGCAACTATGAGATAGAATTTGTTTAATTGTTATTAGTTAAATAATTAATCTAAGCTAGTTCACAGTAATTCTAGTACATAAGTATAATATTGCTTTCTTAGAGTTTTAACTTTTAAAAGTATTATCTTAGTCATAAAGTAATTCAGAATAATGTATGTTTCATGACACGCCTTTATTAGCCTGAACATTTAGACAGAGTTGTCTATAAGTATTTCCACGTTTTGTCAGTTATGTCTTTATCCCAGTGATGGGCGTAACTAGTTATTTATGTAATCTAATTAATAATTAAATTACATAATAATTTGATTGAATGCAATCTAATTAATGATTATTGTTTTAAAAATAATATTTTTTTTTGTAAAATAATAATTAAAAATAATCATTTGACAAATATTTTACTTGTGTAAATGTGTAATTACGTTTTATCAGATTACTTATGTAATCTATTATAACATAAGTAATCTGATATATATTTATAACATTACTAGCTGTGCCCCGGCATGCGTTGCAATGCAATTTTCTACCTTTCTACCTACCTGCCTACCCTACCTACCTGCCTACCCTACCTACCCTACATACCCTACCTACCCTACCTACCCTACATACCCTACCTACCCTACATACCCTACCTACCCTACATACCCCACCTACCCTACATACCCTACCTACCCTACATACCCTACATACCCTACCTACCCTACATACCCTACCTACCCTACATACCCTACCTACCCTACATACCCTACCTACTCTACATACCCTACATACCCTACCTACCCTACATACCCTACCTACCCTACCTACCCTACATACCCTACCTACCCTACATACCCTACCTACCCTACATACCCTACCTACCCTACATACCCTACATACCCTACCTACCCTACATACCCTACCTACCCTACATACCCTACCTACTCTACATACCCTACATACCCTACCTACCCTATCTCTCAAGTTGGATCGAACTGCACATGGTGTGCGAATTTTATTATAATCGGTTAAGTGGTTTAGGAGTCCATTGAGGACAAACATTGTGACACGAGATTTATATATATTAAGATTAGATTGATTTGAAATTAAATTACTTTGTATTTCTTTACAGTCAGTACTCACTGCAATTAGTTACTTAACTAATCTGTTTTAAAGTATTTTAGTTACATATTACAATGTAACTGTACTTGTTACCTGTGTTACTTTTTGCCCATCACTGCTTCTTTCCCAGCATGTTCTAGCGAGCCTATCGGCATCAAGACCTCTAATAGACTCTATTAAAATTAAATCGTCACTTTAAATATCGCTTTTCTTAGTCAGTAAATGCTATTTCATGGTAGTAATGTATGTCTTAGAAACGTGTTCGACGTCAGCACCAATACACGTGGAGGTAGTCGTCAGGTCTCGACGGACAGTGAATATTATATCAGAGGTGCTGCCCCCTAATGTGTCCTCGATAAACCTATTTAAACATTTACATATAAAAGAGGCTGGCTAATGGGCTGGCTCAGGGATGACAAACTTTTACATAAGCGCCTATTTATTTGGAACTTTTAAAAGGGTTTCGAATTAAAATAGAAATACGTGGCAATCTATATTATTAATATGATGAACTGCTTCAGGCATTTAGTAGAGAAAACAGATTTCTACTGTTAGTAAAATATTTTTTGAAAACAGGTGGCCTTTCGCACCACATACGGTAACAAAAAGATTATACAAAATCAAACAAATATTGCTTCTATGTAAATTACAGAAAAGTATTATTTTCTGACACGATATTGAATTATTCTGTTACCAACCAGAAATACCGAATGTATTACACAATATACAATAACGTATTAACCAAAGAACTTGCCAAATATCTTCTTAACCGAATTATATCGCGTAAAACCTTAACTGACAGCCCTGCCTGTCCCAGGGGACTCAAGAAGGGAACGTAATTTATTCGCGGCTCGCAAGACAGACGTAGGTATGTAGTTACCGTAATAAAAGATGTACGCCGAATTATATTACTTACTGTCTTTACGTTGGCGGAATAAAATTTGATGAACGTATCTACCGCTGGAAAATATAAGGTCGTACACGCCGTCTTTTCTTCACGCAATATTTATTGAGGGTTATTATTTAATAGAAATAGGCCTGTAGAACTAGGTTGGCTTAGTTGAGGCGAAACTACGTCGTAGCACAGTTTGAGCTACGCCACAGCGCTGCCTCTGCTACACCGTAGCACATCATGTACTACCCCGTAGTACTGTTGGAGCTAAGAGCTACGCTGTAGCATAGCCCGAGCTACGCCGCCGGCATCTTGTGAGGAATATTATTTTTTTGGTAATAGGTACGAGACGGTAAAACTTATTCTATAAACGCTTTTCATAAACTATTCATAGAATAATCTTTCACGAGGGCAGATTCCAAATATCTACAAAGATACATATAAACTGAGTGGTTATGTGAAAATATTTCGTCCTCTATCAAAATATCGTGGCTGGTATCTTACCATACATAAATAAAATCAAATACTCTATTGGTCCGACCTATATCCCACCTTACTCGACCGCTGTCTACGGCAGGATTCGTTTACTACTGCTGTTTACGAATCTACGTATTGAAATCGAGCTTTATTATTTACATGAACTTCTTATATAAACAGAGAGAGAAAGCGAAAGAGACACAGCTGGCTGTTTACATTAACTGTTAATACATAAACTCTACCGTTCTATTTTTAAAGTTATCAGACAGCAAAGCGTAATACTAGAAACGACAACAAAGATGGTTATTGCTTCTAGAATTTTCTTTTTTCCGATTTTTTTAAAGATAATGTTAAAAATCAAAGTATTTAATTGGCATGAACTAGGTACCAAAAGAGTTTCATGTTGTTGAAAGTCGTTGTAGCGATAGGAAACTCTTTGAAAGTGAGTCTCCCTTATGTGTGCTCTCTAGTGAGTAGTTGCTGCTCAAACATCGTGTAACTGACCTTTATTTATGATAAATTGATCCGCTGCTAGAGCACGATTATTGGTTTTACGACCGAAATTATTCAAACTCGTAAAAGTCGCAGTTCTCGGCATCTGGCTAGAGTAGAGCGTGTTCAAACGGTTGTTTACAAAATATCTCATCCTATTTTTTTACATTCTAGGAAAGCTTACAGATTATAATAACAATAATAAATAACAAAATTGTTAATTACAAGCTTCCACAGATAATTACAACACTATTACTTCCAGCGTAAGTTGCTTACTTAAAGTTGGTGTTATTAATTTTATATAGTTCTAGAGCAAATAATAAACCTAACCACCGGCTTATTAAAACTGTAACGTTGTCTGAAGACATATTTGGATAAATCATTTCGAAATTCCTGCATTTTATTTTGTTTATAAACTTTGATCTGTTTAACAATATTTTTTGATAACATCGTCCTAGCTATAGCTGTGTGGGTGCTATAATTGTTGGGTTATAAATAAACAAATAGTAAATTATGGGTACCTATATATGGCTGATCATGACTTCGTAATAGTTTAGACATCGTCAGTTTACCAGTCAGTTACGAATTAATCGACGTCATTACTATTTTCCGACGGCAGGACACTGACAAAACATTAAAACAATAATTTATTGTTTTTAGTAATCTAGTAGGTATAGAAGATGTTTTGAGAAATAAGCATTACCTACCTTTGTACTTGTGGCCTTTTATCTGTATGCAGTGTGTACATAACCGTTAATAAATAAATATAAAGCCATTATGAGTTTTGGAACGAGAATAGGAACTTTTGAGTTCTCTTATAGAGGGGAAGCCTGTGTTCTAGCTATGGGAAGATTATAGGCGAACTATACTAGACTAACTATAAATTTTGGCCAATACTTAATAAATTCAGAAACGGATACATCACGCTCACATCAAGTTCCATTAACGCGAACACCCACACTACCTGCAAACACACACAATCCACAGTTAGTAAATAATTACAGCGAGTAGATTGCACCGAACTGTTGACGGCACCGTGTCCGCAAATACGGGCGCGCAAACTCGCTGATTGATGATCTGATCAACGTGAGCGGGCTGATCACACGCGCGCCACCGATTGCGCAGCTGATCGGCATTGATCACTGCCCTGAGGGCTGGGAGTGAGATGTAGCGCTTTTAGTTGTTGCTCTTTTTGGATGATTCTTCTGCTATACTGTCGTTGGTTGAACTTGGGAATATTTGACGATGTGCATTTATTTTTACGGTATTATAACGGTGAGTAAAATCAGAATATTATCTCAGGCTATTTCGACCTGCGAGAGAACCCTCCGGACATCGAGAGCCACGAAATGACTCCCGCCCACCGTCAGCGTGGTATTAAAGACGGTAAGCAATGGGTAGCTCACTGTTTAAACGTCCGGCCGTACTTCAAAGAGTTGTTAGTAAATCTGAGCTACCTGTCAGGGCTGAGGGTTGCTTCGAAAGAGATACCGCTGCCCTGGAGCTCAAACAGAGGAACATAGATGGGTTTCAGTCAATAGAAGTACAAGTCTGAAACACATCTAAAATTATCAGAATAACGACGTGTTTTTGACAGACAGCAATTTTTTCATAAACTTCATACTCTTTAACGTTAGTATTGTCGTCGAAAATGCAGTAACAACATCTCTTCAATAATTATTCGTGTTCGTCGGAAGTATACAAACGATCAATTAGTGGAATTTATTGCCGTCTGCGAACGTTTCTTTATTTATCCGTCGTTTGTCAACGTCCAAGGACGCTGTAATTGCTAATGTTGCTACAATCGTTCAGCAGAAAGAGAGATTGTTTCTGATATGAATGTGTTACTTTTTATTATTTCATTATATTTATTTAAATAACACTATTCACACACAGAGCACAAAGAGCAGTCACAAAGAGCAGTTTGATAATGAATTGTGGTAGCTAGTTTATTAAAACTACTAACTACACACAGAGTAGTGGTGGTCTAGATGTTATAGCTCCAACTTACGAGCTTTATTTTATTTAAATTACTTTACCACCATTCATCTCAAAGGACTGAAAAATCATACATACCGATTTTTGCATATTATTATTATAGCTAAACATAATTAAATGTACCTATGTGACATCTGTCAACCGCAACGGACCGCATCCGTGGTGATGTTGTTCCAAGCCTCCACTATACTATAGAGCACTCCCTATTACAGAGAGCAGAGCATGGTTCACCACCACGGTTGGACGGACGGACGTTTTATTTAATTGTTAAAACAATAACCAATTATGCTCTGAATACTTCAGAGAAAATGTGTGCTGACATTATTACCGTGACCCCATTTAAACAAACTACATGTGAGTTTGCCACTGAAAAACGTAAAAAACAGTCCACACGTTATTTCTCTTCCATTCGTGAACAAGAATAGAAAATATGTGCCTACCAATATTTTCTGCGTTCGCATCAAACATGGCAGGATGGTCCAATATTATTTTTATCAATATTTTCGTGCAAACTTCCTGCAAACTGTTGGCGAAGAATATTTTTTCGAGCTCTCCGGTAGTGCTGCAAAAAATAACGGATTCTTTTTTGGGAAAGTGGCGGCAGAGCCAATACTGTTGTTGGACGGAACTAAGCTGAACCTACGAGACGAAGTATACTAACTAACGATGATTAGATGTAGAAATTAAATTACTAGAAAACCCCTTAACAACAATTCAGAAGAATGTTTTGTTATAATTTTCAAAGCGTTCTTTTAATTAATGATCACATTATATTTTTAATAAACACCATAACTTTTTTAATGAAATGATTAGGCTGTCTAAAATAAAGCTTTTGAATGGGCAAATCTAATGACGAGAATGATTGTAGTCACCGTCGCGGACTATCAGGTTTTATAAACGGTGAACACAAATGATTTCATGCACATTAACGAAATGAAATGCCGTATCCGTTTTAATGTTAATGTCAAATGGTCTGTGAACTTTATTAGTGAAATTATTTCGTTTCTGCTTTGTTCTCAAAATATAATCTGCATTTAACTGACACCATAAGGTAAATGACCCGTCGTAATAAGTATCAACGTACATCTTGCTTGTTTTAACATTTTTTTGAATAACGCGAATAAGTAATATTTTTTTCGTTCTACTACAATAATAACTATGTTCGCTTAAAATGTTTATAAAAAAAAAAAATCTAAAATCGTATTTCAAATTCCAACCACATCCGAAAAACAAAATAAACGTGTCTTTATGACAGCGTCAAATATTCCATGCATAACATGCATCCAACCAATAAAATATCTCCGTACTATTACAGAAAAAAACACGGTTTTCCTCAATTTATCTTGATACGACAAAAATAAAAGACAGGGTCTCAAAATACGGCTTTATTACCGATGTATTGACCACAAAAACGTGCGCTCTCTCCGATAACCCGCCATGATGCATTGGCGTGGCGACAGTTATTGCTGCCACGGATTATATTTCAAGATGGCGGCTGTATTTCACTACGACACTAGTGCCGTTGTCCGATGTATGATGCAATGATGTCATAACTTATTAAAACTAATCAAACATACGGCGTTTAAAGGACATTCAATGATGATGTAAAACTATGTATAAAAATGTAATATTTAAAGTTGATTTAATATTGTAATTACGGCAATAAAATCATGACCTTGTGTAAGAACCATAACCCCACATTAAGTCTAAAAAAATATGAGTAGCATTTTACAAACACAGTTATTAGAAATATTTTCAGTTAAGTACAGGCTTGAAATAATTTTGGTTATAAAACAGATTTCATAACAAAGCGTTGCTGTTGGTTATTGTCCGCATTACCCGTTGTTAGTCAAAAGCCGCGCTCATTAAAGTTATTTCGCATAATGGCCGGCGATTGTGAGTTGATCACTTCACCAGTCCACAACATTTGTTTTAAAAGCAAGATTAATATACATCGTAACACTGGTTTTAGTCCACATGGCAGAAAGAGATAGAAACCTTTCTGCGGTAGAGTGAGAGGATAGAGTTATACAAAGGAATTGTCTCGCCTTATTTCATAAGAACGGTCAACACGATATAACTTTTTATCTGGACTTGTCTCCGTAATTTTAATTTAGTGACGTAATAAGTTTGAAAATAATGTTATTCATGCATGTATCTTTGCAGTAATACTATTTGAAATTTAAAAGTCGTCGTCTAAAAATATTAGCAGTTTCCTTCTTAGTATGAAACAGCTTCAATAAAGGGTAAAGTCTTGTTTAGTATAGATTAATAGAATAATTTGTATCATAAATGTGTAGTTTAGTTTAAAAGTTAGTTTAAGTTATGATGAGGCTGACTTGCCTTTGAGGATAAAAGCCTCCAATCAAATTAAAGAATAAAAAAAAGATAAAGTCCAAAAACAAATGAAAGCCAAATACCAAGATGAATGTACAGACAAATAAAAGGTACTGGCGGACACGACGAAACTAAGGATTTTAGTACGACACCCTAAACAAATATTGGCGACACCTCCACATGTTAGTAATCCTAACGAAACACATAATGGTTCGTCCCGCTTCAGTTATATATTTTCATGTCGGTCGGCTTCTTTTATCCCGTGGGTGATTATTGTGGCCAGCAGGAGGTCTCCGATCGAGATGTGATTGCTGGGTGTTATTGAGTCGAGTGTACACATGTCCGGTGTAATGACTTTGTCGTCGCTAGTACACCCGCGGGGGTTGTGGCTGAGTGGTCATCTTAAAGTGGGAGTGTGACTGTGATGTATTAGTGTTGATGTCAAGTATATATATTGTTTACTGTTACAAATTGAGAGAAGAAACACAGATTACTACTCGTAGACGATTTTTGATGATTTTTAAAAGTATTAGAAAAACCAAAAAGAAACCGCCAAGTTACCGTTTTGAAAACCGTTTTTTTGAAAAACAGTTCACTCAAATAATATATTTTGTAATGTTTTTTTTAAGTTTTCAGAAAATAAAAAAGTAACTTATTAAATAAACCATATTACATGAAATTACACAATATTTTTTTCATATCTACCAAGTTTTAAAAATAATTATGAAACACGTTAGTAATATTTAAATTCCTTTTAGCACCATTACCTTGTCGTAAAAAACTGTTTAAAATCATGAATTTAAAATGAGCACACATTGCACGCGTGCATATTGCATAACACCCCTTTGATTTCATGCGAGAAAAACGCATTCACAAAGCCCATGAAAATCTTTTACAAAAACTTGATGACAATCGTTATTACGGCGCGCGGCGCCGCAAACACGAATATTTAATCGAGCGGTCATAGCAGAATACATGCGACTCTGTATGTTCTGTGCCCATAAAAATAACAGCTTTCGTGAAAGTACACACCACTCCATTTAAGAAGCCGATTCGTATCACAGTTAAATTTAAAGCGCTTGAAACTATCGTTGGATCGCTGAATAGTGCTGATTTTAGTGCCCTTTTATTGAAATTTGCTTTTGATAGTGTGATGCAGCGAAAACGGGGATTTTGTCCATTAAAGTAATTACCCTACCCAAGTTATAAGCAATTTTATTTTATGAACGGAATCTTTTAAAATAAAAACTGGTAGCTGCTGGATGTTTAAACTATTTTACTTCAGAATTTTCAGACTCGTTTTTATTAAATGTAGTAAAGTAAATTTAGTTAAAATAAAAACCATTTGACTGTAAGCTTTATTTAATATTTATTAACTAAACGCAATCAAGAGCTGTCATTGTATGTAATTACTATGGAATATTCTAATTGACAGTACGTAGACGCCGTTTAGATGTGTTAGTTTAAACTTAACCATTTTCACTGAACATCTCCGTCGTGTAAGGAGCCAAGCTAACAGACGCTTGGTTCATATTGCATCGCAGTGCCGCTCGGGTCCGCCCGCAAATATTTGAGCAGCCACGCGCGCACAGCGCCGCGCGCCGCCGACAATGTTGTAAGATTGCCTCGACCGCGGGAAAATTAACTCTTTAACTGGATTAGTTTGTTTGTGGGTAAGACGTTTGAGTCGGAGTATTAAGTTCTATTACGGAATAAAGTCTTCTCTATTTACGTAAATAATAGGGTGAAGAACTGAAATCGTTTATGAGAAATTGGCCGAAGAATGTAACGCACAAAGACTAATGAAAATCCACGGGGAATTTTTATGTAGCTGTAAGGACATACACATTGAAAAAAAATACGTTTTGAAGTAATAATTATCATATTCTGAGGTCATTTTCTAGTGTTTTTTTCGGCCGGCGCGGCGTCATTTTCCCAACATCCTCATTCCTCAGTGTAACGTTTATACATACAAAGTATTTAGAAAATACAGCACCGCGTCACTCGGAGACTTACAAGTATGTTGAGGTAGCAAGTTGTGTCGTGATGCGAAGCTTGTTGGTATTTAGAAGATTTAATTAAACTGTTGAGTCACCCGAACGAGTTTTGCTAGATTATATAAAGTTTTAACTCTTCTTACTGGAACTATGTGAGTAGACTGTTACGAAAGATTTGACTTGTCTATAACTTTATAAATATAATTTCAATCCAAGACATTTTTTGCGAAATGTGAGTGTTGAAAACAAATGTGCTGCGCATGGTCGACTAGCATATGCCCGCGGCTTCACTCGCGTCGTGTTCGGTTAATTTATTTTCGGTAATTTTGGAACGAAGTTCCTTATCGCGCATTGCGAAAGGGGGCTATACGAAAATAATTAAGACCAAAAGTTGTAACGACACTTTTTGCTATAGTTGTAAGCCGTACGGCGTGCGCATGTTTCTCTGTCTGTCTCTCTCTCTCTCTCTCTCTCATAGAAATCAAGTCAGTTATTTCGTTTTTCTATTTCGTATTGAACAGTGTTCCATTAACTTTGTTCCATCCGGGTGTCCCTTGACACCTCATGTTTTTGACCTCACCTTATTTTTTTATCTAATTATCTTTCCTCCAAAAGTATCCTATGTGTTTATCCAGGTTGTACACATATGTTCGTCCGTAAAATTTTTTGCGTAAAAGTACAAATATCCATCTAAACAAACATTCGCATTAAAACTAGTGGTAAGTTACCAAGTAAGATACAATAACACGGTTACTGAACACAGCTGTGACTGTATACCTTATTTCTCATCTAACAGTAATCTAAACATTACTTTCAAAGCTACTAACGTATTCTATCTCACATGACATTTCCATAATAATCAAAGCCGCTGCCCTGACACCGTCCGACACGCAATTATGTTAAACTGGGCTACAGTAGTTTGCAGATGTCTTCAAATGTGAGTTATTTACTAAGTAAGAGAGATGCCACACGAAGTGTTGGCGGTACGTTGCGACGCCTGTACACACGGTACGGTGAAGCAACTTGCAGCAACGCAACGCGTTTGCGACTGACAACTGTTCAGATAGACTAAGAGGTGAGCTGTACAGCGACGCCAGAGTGGCAACGTAATGCAGAGCAGTATTATTAATTATATCGCAGGCTGCTTTTTAGCGTCGTCATTCCGTTTCGAGAGCGTTAAAACTAAGCCGACGACTTAAAGTCCTTGTGTCATCGCTCTAAACAGCTTTCCGGAGATATCTCAGGTAGCGGTGGCCTGATTTGTGTAGGACATGTGCATGTGGAGAATACGGCTGTAGCCACGGACTGGACGGCCAAAGAATATTTATTTGTACTTCAGACAGTTCGTTATTCGTCCAACGTTAGTAGACAGGACTTGAACTGAGCTAGTGTTCGCACGAGTACTTAGAATACGAAACTTACTCGAGTTAAGCGACTAACTTAGTTTTGTTAGTGAAAACCTGATAAAGGAATATTTAAGTTGATATTTGTGCTATTTTATGCGTTCAGATTTGGTTCATGGCTGACGAATGAGGGGTAATGGAGTGCCTTATCTCGAAAAGAACTGAACAAGGAATTCTGTAATATAAAAATTAAATCAACCAAGAAAGATACAGAAAGCGGTACTCTTGGACACTTTCTCTGGAGCTTCCAATCAAATCAAATTATCTTTATTGTGGGAAATAGGAAAGTGTACATAATACAGCTGCTGGTGTCAATAAATAATTTGTGAACAGCTGTCCCACCCTTGGACCTCCTCTACAGCTTGGCCCTGTTCCCGATACTGGTGGTCTACTATTTTTTTTGTATTTTTAAATATTTTTTGTTTTATGTATAAGAAAGATGCCAAAATATAAAGAATATGTGAAAAATAAAAACGAACGAAATCAACCAAAGATAAACCATTTTTACTCACACGCCCGCTACCCGGCTATCAATTAGTTTACCCGGGCTCAAAATTCCTGAAAGTTACACGGTTTTGTAAGTCCAGAACATTTCGTCTATTATTTACAAACAGCCACCACTAAATCCCATACAAACTCAATTTAAAGTTACACCAAGAGCAACTGCGTCAACAATTAATTTAGTGAGCGCGCTTATCGGCTCGGCTAAATGACATTTTAATTTGTGTAATTTACTCGGTCCTCGGCTCTAGTCCTCAACGGAGGTAAACAAAGCTAAGTTACGCGACGCCAGTTTTTGTTCGCGCGTGTTTTGCGCGCAAGATAAACGCGTCAAGTTTACTGCATGCCGGCGCAAGTTAAGGGAGAATGCATCTGTGTTGCCATGGGAATTAATAAAACTTGCCAGAATGGAAAACTGGCGAAAGTTTTGGTTTTGGAGAACTTTTTTGCTTAATGGCTTGTTAATTGTTTTTGTTAGGCCTTTACCAAGCGTTTCGAAGCAATTAAACAGAGTCTAGTAATCATCAATTATTTTCCATTTAATTTCTCAGTCGGAACTGCGGAGTATGGCCGCGTTTGTGTTCGGTTTACAGCAGCGTCATTACAAAGGACTTACTTAACTGGCAATATGTCGGTGTATATGATTAAGCCTCTCTTCAGGGATTACATGATGGTATGTTTAAGGTCTCAATAGAAACGCTAAAGTTTGTCCAAGGCCTAAGCCCACAGAGAGAAGCAACCTCTCCGTTTCATTCACAAACTTTCGTCCGAACATACATTGCTACCTAACCGCGGGATAAACTCTTATATCCGAAGTTCGCAACTTGTTCGCTACCTGTTTGTGGCAAGTTTTAGTTTATGTGTGGTCGACGAGGCGTGTTATTTATTTAGCAACAACCAAAGTAATGGAGGCGTGCGCTGAGGTAGTAGCGCGGGACGACGGGCCTAATGTCGCGCATGTGTAGGTACCAGCCGCTCGCTTTTTGTTTATACACGCAAATTTTCTAACGGTTTTAGTTATTTATTAGACGATCGAGTATGGGTAACGTAGAAAATAAATAAAGGCCAGACCAGAAAATCACTCAACTAGGCCAATTTTATGTTCTAAAATTTAGAACATAAAAGTGGCCTAGTGCAAAATAGACATGACGTTTGATTTAGAATCTAAATCAACCGTCATGCCTATTTTTCATCACAAACGTATGATTAGTTACCACTTTGCCAGTTACAATAAGTCTCTTTAAGTCTCTTGTAGAAAAGATCAAACTTACTGTCATGAATAATAATCCCTAGTAGAAAGACCTTGGTCTTTTTATTACTACTACGAACTCAAGAGGTCAAGATTGCCAGTGGCAGGACCACTAGATCAACGCGGCAATCAAATACCACCTTAAGATATATCTAATCGTATTCGAGTGTTTATTCGTTACTTTTTCTATTTGAATGTGATAATCACGTGGCGAGACTCGCGTCACATTTTAACTATTCGACATTATAAGGACTTTCTTGTATAAATAGGACAAAGTTTTATTTCTAAAAAGTTTTCTTTCATTCCTTTGGATTTGGGACCTACCACGTATATTTTGTCTTCAACTTATCGTAAAATAGAGCTAAGGTTCTTTATAAGTTTATTTCTGGCGTGAAACTTATTTCTCTTAGTAAAGCTTAAAGTTTTTATGAGGGTAGTCATGATGGTGGAAGCTAGAATTTAATTTCACCGAGTGAAGAAGTTATTTTATGTTTTGGTTTATTTCGTGTATGCTAAAATGGAGTATGAGTCAGTTTATGGCCGAAGATGTGCCAAGCAGAGGTGGAGGAAATGAATCCCGAATGGGAGGAGGTATGCTCATGAACTTGGATGATATATCTTTATAAAGGTTGCCTGGATAATATTTACTGATATAGATAAAACTGAATGCAGATATTTTTTTGTTTTAAGATTTTACTGAATGATCACGAATGAAATCATAATAAACTGCTTCGTTATGGTTTAATTCGTGAATAATCTATACTAAAATAAACCACAGTAAAAGAAGTGTGGCAATCATTTAAATCACGGCTCTAATAGAGCATTCCAAGAAGCCACTTCATCCGTTGATAAAAGTAAACTGTCTTATTTCCCCTTTCACCAAAGAATATAAGCTGTAGACACACTTCATAAATCAATGTCACGTAATAAACGTCACGATAAATGTATATTTGTCGCCCGTCAAATGGTGGGAATCACGGCGAAATGCGTGGAAAACCCATACTGTACTGAAAAAACACTAGACAAACAAAAACATACCCTAAGCTTAAAAACATAGAACACAATATCCTGTGGGGATGGAAATAGAAATACGTTAGTGAATATCGAATAAGGTCGGATCAGTGATTGATATCACTTTTCATGGAAAATATAGTGATATTGGGATTTACGTATAGTTACCTACGAGCATATAATGTACGGTCTAGTCAACATAAATAAGCAGGGGATGGATAGCTTGCCAAGCGCGGTCATCGAGTGGATCTGTGATGGAATACAATTATCGTGACACTGACAGCTGAGATTGTGTCTGTCGAGAGGACAGTATATAACACTACAGACGTTTCCTTTCCTTGAAGGAATTTTATGTCTCATAGAAGACGGTTTTTAATGATCTGGAAGGCCGTAATTTGGTGCCCGGTTGGCAATAGACTCGCTATAAATCTACAACCCTGCAAAAACCTTTTGATAAAGTGCCTGAAGCCGTAATGATGATTTCGTTATGAAAAAATATACAGTTTTTGTTATTCGACGCCAATCACAAACTCCATAGCAAACTATGTTGGCTTCACAATTACGAATCAATCCAGGATTGCATCCGTCCGATACCGCAGTCGTTGCGACGAACAGCGACGTCTTAGCGATACAATCGCCGTGCCTCCAGCCAAGCACAATTCAGACCTTAAGTTGTACTGCTTAGTGATGAGATGGACGGCAAATGTAGTCGGTCCCGGGTAATGTGGACGTAATTGTGTGTCAGAGGCACACATATCTATTACTGATGTACGTCGAGCCAAATTAGTTTTTGAAATAGACACGATAGTGAATTGATGCCAGTATCGTTAGATGAGAACTCTTCACAATGTTATTGTAAGTATCACAATTTATATTGGAAATGGAATACTCTTGTCAGATTTTGTTAAGGGTTTTCGACTTTTCAATATTATTTTCAGAAGTTGTTTTATATAAACTTGCTGTGTCCCGCATCTTCGCTCGCGTTAGGTTGGCGATCTGCCTTACCTTATAAGGTTGCTATAATTCTACAATATGTACACACATGACAGTTAACAGTTGTCAAATTGTTATGTAATATGGGCATTATGCAATATGGCTCGCCCCCCTAAGGGCCTATGCACACCACGTTTTTTAAACGCGCCGTCGACGCGCGTTTTGGGAACGCGCGTCGCCGGCGCGTTTTTATCCTGCAGAGCAGTTTGTTGTCGTTTGTATCGATACAAACGCGCGGCACCGGCGCGTCTGTATCGATACAAACGCAACGTGGGAAAGGGAAGTGTGAATCTACGCTAGTAGCAATCGAGCGATTTGGTGCACCGCACGTCTTTGGAACAAAAAAATGGAGCCTTTCGACACAGAAAACTTCATAACTGAAATTCAAAACCGGCCAATATTGTGGAATTTACGATTGCCGGTGTACGAGCTACGCTGTACATTGACCTTAGGTGTAGCTAGTGCATTAACCTCACTTGTGCATTTATCATCAATATTGTATAAGTGTGCATTTCTAACATAATAAAGAATGATGTAAACTAATTATAATGTAGTAGCAATTAAACCTTTTTACCAATCGGTTGTCTACTCATTCAACATAACAAACATCAACATCAACATAACAAATTCACTGTTGGGAGTTACGCCCCAACAGCCGGATTATTCGTCGTTTGCATCGCGTCTGTATCGCTACACACGCGCGTTTGCATCGCGTCTGTATCGCTACACACGCGCGTCTGTATCGCTACACACGCGCGTCTGTATCGCT
This sequence comes from Ochropleura leucogaster, assembly GCA_958449745.1. NCBI lineage: Eukaryota > Metazoa > Arthropoda > Insecta > Lepidoptera > Noctuidae > Ochropleura > Ochropleura leucogaster. The sequence goes on from OY288206.1 coordinate 406,095, forward strand.
ACACACGCGCGTCTGTATTTATACAGGTGTGCAAAGGTCTACAGGCTGCGTCTGACTTGCGTGCGTATCGCGTCTGTATCGCTACAAACGCGCGTCGACGGCGCGTTTAAAAAACGTGGTGTGCATAGGCCCTAAGTCATTAGCGTGGTAATATATGGCATATGCCCTTTTTAAAATAAAATCTCTTTGCCAAATTTAATTACAATCCGATCAACCGTCCGTGAAAGGTAATAAATAAATATACGAACAAATTAAATAAATATAACAAAAAAATAAACAGAGTTATTAGAATGAAATATAGACACTAGATTTTTCTCGCGGTATCGCCAATATCATCTGTCTAGCCGTTTCCTAACTATATCGAGTTCGGCTTTTATAATATTAGTTTTGATATAGATTACTTTTGAAATTCGATATTGTTATCTCGAAAGATTTCTGCTTTATTGAAGTTCTAAAACTTGTTAACTTCATAATTGAACCCGAGGGATGAACGGATAGCTAGCAGAGAATCGTCTAAGCACCTCGGATTTGTGCCGCGATGGCCCGGCGATATCGCCATACACGTTGGACTACGATATCTTGCTGTAAGTGTGACACCTGCAACCGCAGGGTTCTTGTCGGATGCAAAAACCTAGTCTACAAGCTCTGTAAATTATCTGACCAGTACCTATACCTAAAAAAATCTTGGCAACAAAACTCAATATGATGATATAGTGACGTTAAATTCAATAAGTTAGGCATTTAAAGCATAAAAGGCGCTCAGTCTTTTTAAAGGAAAGGTCAGGGGACTCAGGGGTCCAAAATGATTCGATAACCCGTACCCGCATAAACAATCTCTATTGCCAACTACGCAAGTAAAAAGAGTGTGCAAACACACATAAAGTACTTCAGTATATCAGCACATTGACGAGCCAGCTCAATCACGTGTTGGACCCAACCAACCCTTTGCCGGAAAACTGATAAATTATTCAACCCTAATACAGGTCTCAGATCTATGTAAGTTCCTAGGTACCTTTTTGACCTCACAAGGCTGACACTCACCGTAAATTAAATATGCCACGCCATTACTCAATTTTGCCAGAAACTGGGACTTAAAGAGCCAGAGGGCCCCTTATTAAACTTTTTACGAGTCAACTTGGCTGGGACATTAAATATATTGGCTTCGCTTGGACGGAAGGACGCCTCTTGTTATGAAACGCTCTGTCTATTCCGAAGAGTAGTTTGAAATGTTCTGAAATAAATATTCGGCCTACAGTAACTGATAAGACAATGAACTTTTGTTTCATTTGCAATGTCAGTTTTATGAAAAATGTTATACCAAAATATGCATGTAAATTTTGCCACGTACCTACTCTAAATTTAAATCTCTGTTGGGTGTGTCATTCTTCGAAGCGTATCTATTTCTGGTATATTAACCTTTACATAAATCTCATCCTTGTTAAGCTTCTCCATTATGAAATTTGCATAATATTCGATGAAACATTATCCAAGTAAATGTAACCACTAATTGTCGAGAGAAAATGGTAGGTATGATGAGAATAACTCAGATTTCATAACAACAGCTAATAAGAGAAAGATGAAAAGAAACGGGTCAGGCTACGATTGATATAAATACAACGATATATATTATTGGCTGGGATAATAAAAATGTACAAAACAAAGTGGGGGCTGGTAACAAAGGCGCATCCATTGCTCTGTCACAAGCAGACAGCGAGGTTGTTACTGCCGTCGCAGGGATGCCAAACGACTTTGTTTTTCACAAACGTTTTTTGTGGAGCAGCTAGTTTTTTATTCCGTTGGGATTGACGTATTTTTTTTCAGTTTATACAGAGTGTATGTTTTTGAATGCGAGAGATATCAGACGGGTTGTTTGCGAGAGTGGCACTGAAAGCATGGGGATTGTAAAGCGCGAAATGTTTTGTATCAAGATATCACAACAGTTTTGTTACAGGTAGACGATGAGAATAGCATCAATGGGTGCACAACTCAGTTGAAGATATAAATTAATTAAGCTTTATTTTGTGACTAAAAGAGGTCTAGGTTTTTTTTTATTCTTTTTTATGTGATGCTTTGAATGTTTAATGTTTTTTTTTATTATTATTATTTTGTGTGCTCGTCGTAATTTGCGACAGCTAAATGATTTTTTCTTTCTTTTTAAATGTTAAAGGACGGAGAGCGAGAGGAAGGTCAAAGAAAAGATGGATGTATTGTGTAAGGAATGATATAATGGAGGAAGGAGTAAATGATGCCGAGCTGTCTGATAGGGGCGATCGAAGAAGAAAACGTGTTGCACCGACCCCAAACAGAAAGGGACAAGGGCAAGAAAATGATAAAGTTCCAAGGAAACATATTGTTTTGTAGAGGGTTATTAAAAAAATACACACACAATAATAACATAACGTCTGCAATCCTCGATAGATTAGGTAGGTGAATTCACACACATTTCGCTTAATATGTTACGGTTCCATGTTGGCAGTCAAAGGGGATGCGCATCTTTAGAGAGTTGTAGGACGGGCGGGCGAACAGATTGCGCCGGCGGCGGCGGCACAGACAATGTTCAATGTATTTGTTGTTCACAAACATATTATGTGCATATAATTTTGGATTCCAGATATCTATAGCTTTAAAGAAAAAATACTTAGTTGCCTATTTTCCTTGGACAACCCTTACCAGTCACAGAGCTCAAATTGGCTAATATTTCCATGAGGAAGACTTATCAATGAGTTACGTATTTGCGGCTTACTTCAGACTGTGGGCTTCTGTAACATTGTACTGAGGATGTCATCACAATGGTTGTTATTAATGCAATAGGGCTATGTCATGGTTATGGGGTTAAATCAAGGATAAACGAGTCTCATCAATTGAACCTCTGTGCTACGTAGTGCAGTGTTGTACTGCATTTTTTTTCAAGATTCTAATTATGAATTTAAATTATGAGAACTAAATATAGTTTATTCTTCGATAGTGATTTTGGTACAGTAGCCCTACTATGACCTCTTAAAGCAATTCTTATTCCGCTGAGGGAAAGGGACAGAGCTATACAGGGTGTCTAGCACCATCTCTTTTACTCAGTGGAATAAGTTTTGCTTTAAGATGTCATAGTAGGCCCACTGTCTTAGAATTGCCATTTTGCAAAGGTAGTGCGAGGAACTCGCTCATACCGGGGCCCCGTACCGCACGACCCCGTCACCGACACCGTTGAGCCTACTTACGGTAGAAGGCGACTCAGATTGGGGCTTGCCGCTTGAGAAAAAAAATACGAATTGTGGCCGAGGCTGAGAGTAAAAATTGTCTAATAATGTAGTAATACATTCACAATTGTTACACTGATTTCGTTTTAAAATTCTTTCATATTTAATTTTGATCCTTAACTTTTATTAAACGTTTTAGGATACATCTCTGTCAATAAGTTGCAACTTAACCGCCGTTTAAAATCCTAAATACGCTTCTTAAATCGCCTTTAAATTTTATTTGAATTCTACGACATATTTTTTACATTTATTTTGACGTTTTGTTTTTGCAATAAAGAATTAAAACGCTGTGGCAGATACTCTGGATTTTTATTTCGCTTCAGTAGGTGGTATAATTATAAAGTGAGCAGTGGGGGCCTTAAAGAGAGGCTTGCGGGCCATACGCGCGGGGCCTCGCTCTTCTTCTTCTTTGTGTGGACCCCACTTGTTGGGAGTCCGGTTTCCGCACTTAGTCCTTCAGATTCATTGTTGACCCCACTCTTGCAGAAGCCTAATTTATTTAAAACTTTCTTTTTTTTACTTAGCTCTTCTGTAACAACAATAAATAAAATGAAGTTGGTTAATTCAATGGGGAATTCTAAACATGATTAAGAAATTCATAAAATTTACAGCCACTTATATTTCAATGAATTTATATTTCTTAAAATAATTTGTGACCAGTTCCCATTATACTTTAAATAAAAAGGCTGAAATAAAACACTTTTTTGACTTCAGTTTGTTTCATTGAACTATATCTAGTTCGGTGGTATCCCACTGTCTTCTGGAAGTAAAGTTATTTTCCACTTTTTAGTGTTACTGTTGGAAAAGTTATTTTTTTGCAAAAAGTTTTTCTGTTTTATTTGAGAGAACCTGTAACCGGCTCAGTTTTATTTGTACAATTGTTAGCTATCTGTTACTGCTATTGAGTCTCTTAATCCTTATTTAATTTTATAAAAACGAAAGTGAGTTTGTTTGTTTGTTTGTTACCTCTTCACGTTTTAATCGGTAAACCGATTTTGATGATATTTGGTACAGAGATAGTTGGGAACCAGGAGACGGACATAGGCTATTTTTTTTAAAGTGGGTTATGAGGGAGAAAGAGGCAAGAAAATAGCGTTGCTATTACAAATCCATAAGGTGCAAGGGCAAAAAGTACAGGTACCTGCAAATCAGGAAAGGGGAACTGTGTTACCCCAAATTTAACGCGAGCAAAGCCGTGGGCAAAAGCCAATCATTAATAAATAACTACATGAATCTCTCGCGTCGAAAAACATACTTTCCAAGGCACGAACGAAATATCTAACAAAGATTAATTCCCCGCAAAAATCGCACGTTGCTTTAAATAAGTTGTTCTTAGTTAGCATACAGAACACCGACGGGCGACAACTACGCTCATCTCTCATACACAACGGCTTAACTCGCATCTCAGCCGCTACATACGCTCGCAACAATGAATATCACCACCACCGGACTAACTTTGCAACGCCTCGGGCGAACTCCACAAAGGTGCAATACCTACCCACAGCCGCGTGGAAAACATCCTAACTATTTATCCTGGCTTAGCCAGAATTGAACCTTGATGCTTGTGCATACGGTTTAAATTTCTTTAAAGCGATTTCATAAGTGAAATGTTCTTGAATGTTCCCAAAAGGTTTTGAAAGCGCGGTCTCCTGCCAGGCATGTTTATTCTGGCTCTCTGCGGCTGATGTAAGAATGACCTCAATAGCCAACGGATTTTGTTCTTGAGCCGCACTTTGCATTAAAGTGCATTAACACCTCATTAATGACGTCACATGATTAGTTATTCTATGCATCTGTTATGATAGACGCGGTGCCGGTGGATTTTAGTGCACTATTACTGTAAACATTTGTGCACTGACTGCAAATATTAGTGTTGGGGTGCATAATGGTTATGTTCGCGTTTGGCTAGCTGTTCTGTCGCGATTAGTTTTAATTATTCAGGCTGAATACAACATTACTTATTTTAATTATTCAGCTGTTTAGATCATTTAAGATTAGTTTACATTGATAAAGACCATAATCAACGTAAACTTGTAAGTGTAAATAAAACAAAACATTCTAAAATTTTAGTTTAGGTACCTTAAAACGATAACAAAGTTTTTAGGTAAACAAAAATTTTGGAATGTTTCTCATTTCCATTACAAGATGTATCTAGTGCAGTTGCAAAAAGACGCCCTGGGTCTTTAGGTTTGCTCAAACGTAATTAAAATAAAAAAAAGATATTCGAAGTTACAATATTTACAAAACTAGGTACAATTTCCAATCCACAACTTTACGCCTAAACTGGATTTCTCGGTTCATCCCCATTCCCGGCTGATAGCAGCACAAACAAGCTGATCCGTACGTTGATCGATCAGTGAACAAATACTATGACAAATATATTTGTGCCGCTGCTGACGGTGCCGGGAATTTATTGTGTTTTAGTGAACGTCAATAAATTCGAGGGCTTGTTTCGGCTCGTGATTTGATACTTTTTGTTAAACTTTTTGTTAAAATATGTTGCAAAATTTAAGTGAACTTTTATTGTTAAATGCATTTAAGTGTATCCTATAAATGCAATGAAATGACAGGATTTACATTTTTGTATGAGACAAGCTCATCACACTATTTCCAAAACCACTACAACTTCTTGACGGCACCATGTGGACCATGAGGTACAACTCTGACTTACTCTTCAGGAACTACAAGTAGTAATTACAAGCTCAGATATAATTACATAAATCAGGAGACAAATAAATACATACGTGGTATATTAAAGAAATGTAGTTTCATAACCTACATTTAGATCTGTCAAGCTCTTCAAAGTAGTGAACTTCATAAATGTGATAATCATAAGAACGTAAAATAGTTTTACAGTATTGTGACATGAGCGCGTGTCTCGGTAAGTATAACGAGTATAATGTGAAGCATGTCGGCACAACACTACCGTGCACCGGCTCGTTCCCCCAGGCCCCGGGTTACGACCTCTCGGGAACATCACTACGTGATAAACTGAGATTAGCATGCGAATAACAAATTTATATTCATAGTTTTAACGAATCAGGACTTGAAGTATTCAGCCTGATCCAAGAGTAAGGAGAAAACAAGTATGCTCTCAGAGTTTCATGTAAAACAAGTCGTTAAAGGGGATGACGGTAACTAGCTTGTTTTGTTCTGCTAGTCAATCTTCCGGGAACCAGTAATGAACGACTTCATTGTTCGACGTTTTGTTGTGCTAAAGGTTCTTTTTTTGAAAATAACCGCTTTGAGAGGAAAAGCTTATGTTAACGTTTGTTATAGACAGCTATTTTAAACTAAAACATACAAAAAAACTATCGAACTGGGAAACTAAAACTTCAATTACAGGCACATTTGAATGTCAAGAAATAAAAGGAAGAAGCTACAGTCCCAGTTACAAGACAGCATAACTTGTGTGAGTACTGTAGTTACTCATTTCAAGGCATTGATCTCTTTAGAAAGAATGGGCAAAAAACTCCATGGGCACTTTTAGTGTGAGAACAGTGCAAGTTAATCAGGTAATGGAATTCTAATCGATAAAATCTAACTCTTAAAACTATATGATTTAAATCAAACAAATTATTAACAAAGTCTACACCAGAAGACGTCCAAGTACCTTACAAGCTCTCACAAAACATTAGGACAAAACATAAGTGTATCTAAATGTTATTTCGTATCAAGTAGGCATCGTGAAGAGTAAATCTATCATCAGCGACCCTCTTCAAGGGCGCTTAGCTGGAAGCGTCTAGCGGTCTAAGGACACGGTTTCATTGTAGCCCACGGGCACGCAACGCTTGTGGCTATTTCGCCTTTGTATGCTACTGAAGGTGGGCTCATCGACTGCGATCAACTGCAGTTGATAAGATAACCTCAGAGTTTATTCGAAAATAAACCAAATGAAATACCTGCCCTTATCTGGCCTAGTCCAGTGACCAGCCGTTCTGAAGCGGTTTGACCGAACCTTATTGAACTCCATGTATTTACTTCGCGGTAGTGACATCGCGCCTTTATTACCACTTCTGCGTGAGACGTGACGGGTGCTTTGGTTAGGTAACAACAACTCATTTAATGAATTATATTTTAAACAGCTCTTACTGACAAAAAATGTTTGTCTGTGCAAGGAGTACACCAATATAAAACTGTATGTTGTCCACTATTTAATAATGTTTTATGTAAGTACAAGCTTTTGCCCGCGGTTTCGCTCGCGTTAAATTCGGGGTAACACAGTTCCCCTTTCCTGATTTACCTGCTACTTATAGTTTTTGCCCTTGCGCCTGATTTATTGTAATAGCAATGCTAATTTTTACCTTTTCTTTCCCTTTTTTCACTCATATCTAAGACTTTTTAAAAAAAAATAGGCCTATTTCCGTCTCCAAGGTCTCAACTATCTCTGTACCAAAATTCATCAAAAACAGTTAAGCCATTTAGGCGTGAAGAGGAAACAAACAAATAAACAAACTCACTTTCGCTTTTATAATCTTAGTAAGGATCTCCTTTAGGTAGGTCCTTAAACGAATAAATAAATATAATTTATTCTAGACATCAAATATGAAGCAGCCCTACGTACCCAGCTAATGAAAGGAGGGCTAGAGGACTGGAGGTAGCTGTCACCTAAACTATTTATTTATTTTATTTATTAAAACTTTATGCACATGTATAAAAAACAATGTACAAAGGCGGACTTACTAAACTATTCCAATAACACCGTCACTCGCACCTGCAGCAGAAAGCCTGTCTTATAAAGAAACATGAACACCTTATTTAATTATAAAATACTAGGTGCTGACCGCTGCTTCGTTTGTCTAACAATTGCTTTTGTCGTATACCTTTTCGTTTTGGTTACCGTCCCTGTCTGAGTAAAAATACTAACACCTGATCAAGGTGTTGGTCATCCAGTTAGCCTGGAAACTGACCTATACATAGTTACGAAAAAACTGCAGATGATAAATGATCTCTACTTCCAAGTTTTCGTTAAGACGCAGAGCTGTGCTAAATGATCCATAGGTAATTAAAACTGCATTCAACAAAGGCATTTCACATCAGGTAATTTTTGCGTATCTTTCCACTTCTCTTTAAGAGAAAAAAAACCTAACAAAAACCCGAACACCATGACACATGAATATCACACACGTAATTTTCCGTGCACGTGCACAAATCCAGCAATAAGTCATAATGTACGGAATCACTGAACATTACATCTCCACTTGGTATTCACGGCAGGAGCGGACATTAGACTCGTAGGCTCGGCTGAGCTCGGAATATTTCGGCAGAACTCGGCCCAACTTCGCCAAACTTCGTCGTTGCTCGGACTTAGTTCACCTATTCACACAGCTTATGTCAATTATAAACGTGGTCTAGGTAGCTGTCCTTTCGTTTCTCGTGTCTTTGGTTCGAAGCCAGTCCAGCGTGAATGCGTCGACAATGCGTCTAATCATTTGCTGTTGGAGTTTTTGGGAATAAATAATACGTGCCCAAGGAATAGCTGGCATGGAAGTAGGAATTTGTGTTTTGGGTATGTAGTACCGGCAACGGCCCCTCACTAGGTCGACGGATGACATGGTAACGGTCGCAGATGGAGACCGCACAGTTTGGTAGAAGTTACGCGAGGCCTGTGGAAGACCATAGGCTGATATGATTATGATGATCATGTAGTACCGTAATCAACTGTATCCTATAGTTACCTGTGCACATAAATTTGTCGAATTCGAACAGACACGTCTGTCTGTGTTTTCTTACTTTTGCCATTGTAATACTAATATGGATAAAAGGTATGAAAAAAAAATCGCTCTGTTTTTGAGAATTTATTTCTAAAAGCTAATAAGTCTCCAGCAAAAAAAAAAACCTTAATATTATTTGCATGTCTTTAAAATACCTAAAATAAAGTCAATCATTATTATATCCTCAAAATACTTAACGTGAATCATTTCATAACTTATCTTACTCTATAACTTTCCCTCCCCAATTAATCTTTAGGATGTTCAAAGACAAATCGGGAGTCCATTTATTATGTACATTACCTTTGATTTGCGGCTTTCAGAGGACTCCGGAATTCATTCAAGTACCTTAAATTAAGGGTTGTCCCGACAGAAACAGGGTCAGGTTATGTCTATCCAACTAATTTTGTTGACAAAAGAGATCGAATATCTCTTTTGTGTTTCTGGTTGAACCTTATTCGAATTTGTCTGAACTAAAGTAAGAATTTCATTTGTTGTTACCAAAATCTTTAACTTTAGTTAATTTTAAGAAACGCTATCGCTATATATAAAAATCGATAGTGTTTCTTAAAATTAAACCATGTTTTAAATAAATATCGATTAATGGCTGAGAACGATTAGTTTAATAAAAATTTAAAGATGTTTGCCTACTGGAGCATTCGGATGTAATATAACAATCCAAGATTATGTGAACGGTAGCGGTAGAGGTAGTGCACTGTTATAATCGCTTCTTCTCACTTAAGGATGTGATGATTAAATTTGAACTGCTACATTGCAGCGAAAGCCCCCGGTGACCTGGACGTCTTAACCTTACCCCCTTCTTGGCCATAGCTCCCTATATAAAAGTACAGGCAAGAAAATCCATGGTTTGGTTACTTTATAACATTTTAATAATTGTAAACTTATTTTATGTTTAAAATGACACTGAATACTGGCTCTGACAAGGCTAATGCTTTGTTTAAAATTTGGAAAGTGTTTGTGTTTGGGATGAGTCTAGGATACCCCGTCAAACCAAATGAGTTTTAAAGTTTTCAATATGAGTCCACAATTCTGCCGTGCAGGCCCTAAAGTGCAGTATGAGGAAAAAAGCGGTTTCGAGAAATCCGCGAAAAACTTTTTAACACTGTTTTTTTTAGATTATTTATGAGTATGGTGCATATTTTTGTTGTTACGAGGACTAAGTGACAACAAAGATGGTATTTACAAAAACAAATATTAGTTTTGTTAATTAGATTTTAATTAAAATCGGTTTTTCTAAAATCTTAGCTTTTACTGCACGCAAAAAGTTACACATATGCAGATTAAAATGCGGTAAAAATACTTGATACTACAAAAAAATTGAGTTTTTTGCTACTTTGCAGACTAACTTGCAGCATAAGACTTTCTTTACTGTATTTTAATTTGTATCTTGAACTAATTGCACATGTAGTATATAACAATTGCTTCCAATTTACGGGTATGTTTAGGTAGGAATTTACAGAAAAAAGTACCTACATTATGTATAGAATTTGCCGTTTATTTTATAATATTATAAGGTAATTGTAAATTAAATTAAAGGTGCTTTGAACACATTTCGATAAAAATAAATGGTATAAACCTTTTCGGTTTCGCAAGACACATGAGATCTTTCCTTTAAATGACACATTTATTAGTTTTATATAAATGTGCCATTTAATTGAAAGATTTTATTTGTGATTTTCTTTCATCTTGATCTTTGATTTTGTTCAAAGATTGTTCCAAGTTGTGGTGGAATACTTCAATATAATTTTGAAGCAGCTATGTAACTCACTTTTAATAACTCCGATCAAATAAGTTATCAGGCAGCAGTTTTCCTTGCCGGATTGCCTCCGTGGGATCTGGAGGCGATAGTGCCTGCTTGAGTGGCGCGCGGAGGCACTACACCGGGGGGAAACTCCACTGCCGCGGTAAATTGCCGCTCAGAGGACAGACCTCCGGTGCGATCTCATGGTGGCATGGAGAGAGCGACTGTCGCAACCCAGGGCACTCCACAATAGTGGCGGTTAGTCCCCTCTTTGAGGACTGGCTGGAGAGGCGTCATGGCGTCCTCACCTACCGCCTGACGCAGGTTCTCACCGGACACGGAAGTTTCGGGAGGTTCCTGCACATAATCGGGTGGGAAGAAACGCCCGGGTGTCACCATTGTGACGATCGCCCGGAGGACATGGTGTAGGACACAGTGGCGGTCTGCGCAGCGCGGGGCGGAGCACCGCCGTGCCCTCGTAGAGGCGATCGGCGCGGCGGCGGCAATCTCTCGCGTCCGGCCCTGGTTCAGGCCATGGTCCGGAGCGAGAGGGAATGGGAAGTGGTCACCTCCTACTGCGAAGCAGTAATGCTAGCAAAGGAGGTGGCCGGGCGTTTGAGAGAAAGAACATGAAGCCAACCCAGCCGCCGTGGGAGACGCCCCGGGAGTCGGGCGCCGCGAGACGACTCCCGGCCACCGTAGATGCGGGCCTGTGGACGGTGAGCAATGGGTAGCTCACCGTCCGTCCGTCTTCAATAGACGGACGGTCATGGCTTGTCGTCAATCGACAAGCCATGTCGACGGCGCGTTCGTGTTTTACAAGCGCCTCAAAGTGATGTCAGCAAAGCAGAGGGGCTTGCCAGAGTCCCCGCCTGCCGTGGTTGCGGGTTGTTCGAAAGAAATACCGCGGCCCCGGAAAGTAGAGGAATATAGAAGGAACATGGGTGGGTTTTAGTCAGTACAAGTCTGACACTCTCCCCCGCTCCACCCAGAGATCAAATCATCAAATAACTTCCCCCGCGGAAGTTATTTGATGCTTCGATTTTCTATCTTTGATGATCGCTTCAATCTGTGAGAGTAACGTAGCGTTTCTTTTTGGTCTTAATATTAGTCTTGGTATTGTATGATGTATGAACTAAACGCTTTAAGAAAAAGTCCTCTGGATTACCAGTCCCATAGACCAGAAATCAGCAATCTATCCAAGATTGCCGTTTATCCTCATTTAAACTAAAAAAACACAGTTTTTGCAGAGATTGTGACACGGTGGTCTTATAAAATATTTGTCTAGGTTCTTTTTTTAACTTTTTACTATATTTTGTATGTTTCTGGTTTTTTTTTTTAATATTCGTTTATTAGTATTCGTTTTCCGACTGCTTGCGTATGATCTGATAAACTACTTTCTAATGAAGGCACAGGAGTATATTTTTTATCTGCTACAGAGTCGTCAGAATCTCGAAAAACTGGTGTTTTAGCTAATAGTGTCACGTTCTGAAAAATATCTGTTGATTTTGGCAAAACCTCAGAACATAATAAATCTTCTGATATCACAAGATCATTGAATGAATGTTCAGAAGCTATTGCAGTCATAGCTAAATCCGTTAGACCAGACTGAGGGAGAGCCTCAACAAGCCTTCGCTGTTTACACTGACGCGGCGCAGACGTCTTCCTCCCTCGGCAGTAATTGACACACAAACACGATATATTGAGCGAGAGAGATAGCTACAAATTCTGACTAGAACGCAGTAAAATATGACCTTTACTGCAGCGAAATTAGTAAAATCGTTCAAGTTACCAATTATAATGCAGTAACAGAGTGTCATACTGCGTTTTAATTAGCATATAACTTATTTTCATCTTTTGAAAAATACCGACTATACCGCAGTAAATAATGAACATACTGCAGTTTATATAGTTAGTCCATATGAAATAAACTAGTGATCAAGCATGCAGTATTAACACTGTTGGTACAAAAACTACTTACTGCGTTTTAATTTATACCCCTCAATATTTTTTTGGGTGTAGAATACAGTTTTTTTGTGGTAATTTAGATATTTACTGCGTTTAACTTGGCAAAGTGACTGATCGTGGTAGACGTAACAGCTATTACTGTATTTTAGTTGGTATTGTAATATATTTAGACATGCAAAATTAAGTTACTGCTATCACAAATTTGATTTTTAAACCGTTTAAAGCATCCTAACAAAAATCTGATTAGATCTTCATGTTCCTTATAACGTGTGCATTAAGGTTCAATATTCAACAAAAAAATGTCAAAAAGCCTGTTACTGCGTTTTAGGGTCTGCACGGCAGAATTGCTTTAGTTTTCCGTTGTTTCGTCCATCTAGCTATCCACCACAGACCTGTTCACTCGCATTTGTCTTACAACTAAGAAAATCAAGTGTTAGTCACCTTGCATAATTATATTTCTCTCATCATAACGAATTTTTTAAACAATATTATTAGTATTTGCCTGTTTGCTCATTTGCTATACCAACATAACAAGAACTTGTGTGATAGAAAACAATTACTGAATCCAAGTTTGGGAAGAGTCGAGGATACATCAGGTTAAATTTCAGAATTGATTTCGGTGCCTGCCGGTGTGCCGAAGACTACTCAGTTCTGTATTGTCTTCTGACAAAGTCATATATATGTCAAGAAGCTCTAACGGTTCTAACCATGCAGGATGTTGTTGGTATGGACATATAGCATGGTCGCTCAGCATTCGTACACGGAAAAACACAAGCCAAATATAAATTACAAATACCTCATGCACTATTAATTTATTTTCTTTTAATTACAAACTCAATACAAATTATATTTCTTAATGCATTTAAAAAAATTAAATTAAATTTTGGAACACTATTTAATGAAGCTGTTGATCCATCGCAGATACGAGGTGATGCGAGTGTAGCCAGTGGGATACCCTGCGTTGCAGCCGGCAGCAGCCGTGAACGACACCAGACCCACCTGTGGTTGAAAACAAACACAATAATTAGTTAGCTTTTTTTGGAGTGGGAAATCATCAAATAACTTATGTTCTTTCTATTTCCCTTTACATTCCGGGGCCGCTATATCTCTTTCAAACAACCCGTAACCCCGGCAGGCTAATTAGTACGCTTAGGCAGCTTTACGCCACTAAGATACCTTCATATTTCAACCACAAAATGAGGTACTCTAAACAAAGAAAATTAATTACGGAACACGTCCCGTAAGTGACAGTATAAATAAAAAATCATTTGTCGGCAATTCTCTAACAAACTTCACCAGTTACTTTTCAAGATGTAAGAGGGCTTACCAGCATATCTTTTCCGGAGGCGCCTTGGTATCGGCGTAAGATCAGAGGCCCGCCATAGTCCCCTCCACAGGCACCCTTACCATCGTCTCCACTAGTGCACATCATGTCGAGGGACACAAACGATCCATACACCTTAGCGCACTGACTGTTACTGATGACCTTGACGAAGACATCGCGGAGGATTGAAGAATCGTCTAATGGACCAGCTAGAAGTTAACAAAATTATTTTATATTATACTAGCTTTTGCCCGCGGCTTCGCTCGCGTTAAAATTCGAGGTAACACAGTTCCCCTTGCGCCTTATCGATTTTGTAATAGCAACGCTAAGTTTTCCTTTTTCTTCCCTCTTTCTCCCCCACATCCCAGTTTTTTTAAAATAAAAATTAGCCTATGTCCGTCTCCTGGTTCCCAACTACCTCTGAACCAAAATTCATCAAAATCGTTGTAGCCATTAAAGCGTGAAGAAGTAACAAACAAACTCACTTTCGCTTTTATAATATTAGTAAGGATGAATCATAAAAATCGAGATCAGAAAATTCACTTTTGTTTTCTATTGTAACGTTTTTAAATATAAATAAAACACATAACAGAGACAGAGTTCACTCACTCGGGGAAGTTTTTCCATATCCAATAATTTCAGCCGTGTATCCTTCAAGTGAACTGAAATATGCGACCGGCAGCGTGATGTAATCTCAAATAAAAATAAAATAAACATTATTAATGATACTCTAAGCATTTTTTTCAATTAGATCATTATAGGCGCTTTTGAATTTCAAGAATCAAAAGAGTGAAGTTACAGACCCAGTCACAAGGCATAATAACTTGTATAACGTACAGTAGTTACTCCTTAAAAGCGTTCAGCACTATGGAGAAGAATTCTTCTTCTGTTTTAAATGATAATTAATATCTTTACTAGATCATGGTAACATCATTTATGTTGAGATACTACAAATATGTGAAAACGATGCACATTAACAGCTTCCAGAGTAAAAGCAAAAATAACAATAAAAAAAATGAATTAAATCCTGGGCAGCTAAGAGATGAAACCTGTCCCAAATGACAGCGAACGCCCACCACATCACATTATAATCACTTGCTGGCTAACACTTGTAAGATATGTATTTTTTAATACTTACTGCCTATTGGAGTATAAGGAATTTCAACCATTGCAATGTCATTAGCTAAGGTATTGGCATCGTATCCAGGATGTAAAGTAACTGACTTGGCATACTTTCGGGTACCTCCTTTAAATAACTTTACCGTACCGAGTACAACCTTAAATAAAGGAAATTATTAAAGAATAGCTAAGTAAGCATCGTCAACAATCATTATTAAACTCAGATTAAAATGAAACGAGACGTACAATAACTATAATGTAATAAGATGATTTGTGTATTACACAATGTGATTCGAGTTGTTAAAAACGAAACTTACAGAAATTAGTCAACTGACTCATAATATAAAAGCTTATAAACCGTTTGGTGGCAAAATAATGTATAGTTCTCCTGACCTGCATTTCTCTGCCCTCAGATTCTCCGTCGTACCAACATTGTCCAATGGTCACAACATAGTAATAGCTCAGGAGACTCCCGCCACATACTGATGTCTCGCCTGTCTTTAGAGTGATTATCAACCCCGCCTGGACAGCAAAAGTTTCTATTAAATCATTGAAAAAAACCTGTATTAAGGGGAGTAAGACTGGGTAGTAGCAGCTGGATTAGTGTAGTTAAAAACAGCTACTCTACCATGACGTGTTAAAGCAGAACTTATTCCGCTGAGGGAAAGGGACAGAGCTATACAGGGTGTCTAGCACCATCTCTTTCACTCAGTGGAATAAGTTCTGCTTTAAGATGTCATAGCAGGCCTACAGATCTATCCTCCGCCAACTAAAGTTAAAGGCTGTTATTGATAACATTGTTTATTTTTCTTTGAGAAATCAGTACCGATCTGAAAGCGCTAGCATGTGATTATAAAAGTCTAACGGGAGCCCTGCAATGGAGACGTGTTGTCAATGAAACTTACCAAGTATGGATGTTCATCGTTATATGAACTGACGCCGCCAGCAATTCTCATAGACTCCTGTTGCCTGATCTTCGTAGCCGTGGGGATCCCCACACGCTTGTGGTATTTCGCCGCAGCTGCCTCTGCTACCAGCAGTGCCAGGACACAGACGAACAGAGTTGCTGTCTTCATGGTAACAGATGGATGGACAGTGTCGCAGAACGAATCATGGACCTGTATTTATATTAGAACTGATTGATTTTAGTGTCCTCTTCAGATAAGTTTGAGTATCACTTGAAAATGGGGACTTTTCTTCGTTCTATATTTAGGTTTAGTAGAAGTTTTGTGTAATTTGTTATCAGTTTCAAAACAAATGAGGAAGCTAGCTATAAGTTTGAAGTACTCTGCGCATTAAGTATTTGTTAGGTTAAATTCTTTCGGCATGGTGTCTTTGCCTTGATTAATGACTCACTACTTAACCAACCTATCGACTTAACTGTTATTGTACTGCTATCGCCAACTAAAAACTCTTTAAACCAGGTTATTTTTTTGGGCTTTGGGTATAAGTTCTCTAAAGTTATCATTGATTTGTATTGAGATGATTTGTGGTATACACCACCTATCATGTTTATCTAAATAAATTTAAGTGTTACCGGTAATAACTTACAATATAATCATTACCAAGTACTCATAATTATTATAATTGTTATCGACCAATGAAGTAGAATTTGTAGAAATTAACAACTATCGAAACTGAGTGTCGTCAATAATGATAATATTCCTTGCCGGTTTCTATTATTTGAGGTCGTCGCAACACATTTATTTCTCATTCTAGCTGTTTCATTTTCTCACTCAGTCTGCATTTTAGTTGTTCCAAATTCACTGTGTGAATTTGGAACGCCACTGTGTGCTCCACCGTGTCCTCCGGGCGATCGTCACAATGGTGACACCCGGGCGCTTCCTCCCGCCCGATGATGTGCAGGAACCTCCCGAAACTTCCGTGTCCGGTGAGGACCTGCGTCAGGCGGTAGGTGAGGACGCCATGACGCCTCTCCAGCCACTCCTCAAAGAGGGGACTTACCGCCACTATTGTAGCGTGCCCTGCACGGGGTTGCGACAGTCGCTCTCTCCATGCCACCATGAGATCGCACCGGAGGTCTGCCCGCCGAGCGGCAACTTGCCGCGGCAGTGGGTTTTCCCCCCGGTGTAGTGCCTCCGCGCGCCACTCAAACAGGCGCGCGAGGACTATCGCCTCCAGATCCCACGGTGGCAGTCCGGCAAGGAGGCTTGCTGCCTCGCCGGAGATCGTGCGGTAGCCCCGGACAAGCCGTATGGCCACCACCCTTTGGGGCGCGTTCAGATAGTGGGCGGCGCGCCGCCCTAAAAAACGCGCCCATACTGGGGCCCCGTAAAGGGCCAATCCTTTAATACCCTTAACAGTAGTGTAGCGGCCATTATTAATGAACGTTATTGTAGTCGGACGCGTCGGAACACGACGATGTGTTCATACGTCACGACGTATTGTTCTAGTGACGTCACAGTGTCATGTCGTCATCGATGATAGTCACGGTGCACGGTGACGTGAGAGGCAAACTGTTGAAGGGTTATATTACCAGTGTCCAGTGGTGTTGTGTTCTATGGACAGTAAGTTGCTTAACCTTCAATCAAGGTACAAAACATGGAGTGAAAGAAAGAAGTAAAACACTTTTATTAGTCACTAGTGCCTACTAGTTTTGTATTATCAGGAGGCTATCGTCAAACTATTGATCAAAGATGTACTCATATTTCGCTGGCTATAAGCCGGCAACAATCTATCTCTGGACAGTTTTTTTGACAATACTCTTCTGCTCAACACTATGCCCAACGAAACCTCAGAACACTCAGCAACTCTTAACAATGGCGCTGATTACTTTTCGTCCCTCCTCATCACATGTCTGTACCAAGATCAATCAAACAAACAATGAAGAACATATTTTTTTTAGTTCCTTTTCCTAATTTTCAAAACATCATGAAAATACCTTCAGCAGCAAAGCTATGTTTCAGGTACTCGTATTCGCAAAGACTCATATACATGATAACATCCACTTTCCATTTAATTTAAACATTCCAATTCATAACTAACAAAATTGAATTCCAAATGTAGTTCTCTGAATCCCATTTAGAACACACACACACAGGCTTATATATTATACATAAGTAAATACATGTATAAACAGGTATATATACATGATACAGATTGTATATAGCGATAGTGAGGGCAGCCTCTCACATTTACATAATAGAGGCATACAAGGCGAATTGCTGCCGTCCTCAGCCAAAAGGCTGTATGTTAACTTTGATGTAGCGACGAGGAAATCGCAGTTTTATGCTTTAGGTTGCTATAATATTAAACTATATCATGCATATTTTATGCAAGCGGTTGTACCTGGTCCTATATCTTGTTTAGTTTACGTAATGTTTTAGTAAAACTAGTATTTTGTACTTTCTGTTGCGTTAACTTTAAGGTATAAAATATTAGTTTATACTGTTTCAACCTTTTCACTTCTCCCTGCAGATTCTACGCTTGCTTAGCTTATGCCCAGTTTGCGGTTTCGTAGAACACTGTAGCGCTACGCCGTAGCACGCTGTTACGGCGTAGCGCGATAATGCGCTTCTCATTAAGGCAACTACATCTCGTGGTTAATTATTGTGCTTAAGATTGTATAATAATTTCATTGTTGTAATCTGATAGTTTAGCGTACTGCATGTTTAATCATTTTACTAATTGAATTCTTGTTTCCATATTTTTGTGAAACCTTTTTGGTGCAAGCCTTTGTTGCTCAAACGCACGTTGGCAGTTATTTTAAAATCTCAACCTTTTCCCAATTTTTAAAACCTTAAAAGGCTCTGACATTTGTCAAAGGTCATATTGGCCCGATGACGGTATGACATTTTTGCGATGAACGAAATCGCTATTTAAAGAATGTTCGATCGTACCAAAATATATTTTCCAATTAAATCTTCCAATACAAAGCAATAAAACTATTTCATTTCCCAGGTGGCCACTATGCCATACGATTGACATAAAATGTATTTCTCGAAGTAAAACAGCAGTAAAGAGAAGGATGGATCGCAATGAGCCATCAATTTTATACTCGATCGACAAAGATGGCGGTCAAATAGCACGCGCTCGTTTTATTGCAGACCATCAAATATAATAGCCATGTAGAATAAGGAGCATATTTGCACGAAATGGGCTGCAATACATTGGAACGAATTACTACTTAGATTTAAGACATCTCAACTTTTGGTTGGATCTTAACTACTATTTGATGTAACTTTTTATTCTTGTTTGAGTAACGGTAAGTAGAAATTACAACGTCACCTGCTATACAGATATCGTTCATGTATATTCTTTAGGTGCTGTACACTTGACCCTCCCGAAAAACTCTGAACTGAGACTGCTTGTACGTCAGTGTAATGTCTTCCTAGAGCGTTCTCTTTCAGTTTACCACTTATGTAACTGCCTTTTCTAATCGCTCAGCACAGCTTGGTCATAAAGCTATTTAAGTGCGGGAATAACAGTTTTTATTTTTAGGTTAGAGTATTTTTCTTTAATCTATAATTTTTGTTAACAAACTTATGATCGATGATAACATGATAAGTTCCTCCAAAACTCCACGACGCGAGCCGTTCATAAAACCGTGTGTATAATCCTTAGAAAGGCGAGCATCTTTCATACAGCGCCTTCAGATCTGTTGAGCTTGTCCGACATGAAAGCAAGTATATTAAAGTGGCGGAACATATGAGTTTGAGCTCAACTCGGGGCTTGTACTGAATAGCTGACATTTATAGAGATGGATTAGAAATCTGTTGGCAAGTTTCAGCCTTATATAAGAGTAAAAGGAATATTAAAAAAAAAAGCGTAACTGCTTCATAAGGATAAGGCAGAGCTGACTAAGTGATGTCCGTTTGTTTATGCATTTTACAGGTAGAAAAATGATTCTTTTACCTCTTACCGAAAAATATTTTCTGTAAAGAATTGTTTCTGATCTAGCTACTTGTAGTAACTCGTATTGGCAGCACTCATTTCTCAGAGATTCATATCTGGTGTAAGTGATTATAATATTGAAAAGTTCTCACAAGACTTCGTTTCCAGAAATGTGTTCGCGTTAAAAGAGGCTTCATTGCCTAAAGAGTCTGGTCACGATGAACCCAACGAACTGTTCGTGAAACCTGATCGCTTCAACTACGTGCGAGTATATTGAAGGTTTCCACGCAACTTGCTGCTATTTCCAGCGGGCTTGGGTTCCGTACTAAGTGCGTTCGATAGGCGTATTGGATGACGGAGAGCTCATATTAATAGTGCAAATGGAGGAGGTTTGTTGTGTAGACTATGAATAGAACTTTAGTAAACGTATTAATAACCTGGGGAAAGGTTGCGATGTATTTTGGTTCGCGAAGGTTGTGGGCGAAAGTTCGTCTACGTCTGATCGAGCACTATACTGACTAATAACATGGCTTTGCCTTCTAATATCGTGAGTATAGTTTGACAATTTTGTGTTGATTACGAGTAGTTTTGCCGTATTTTTGAACGCATCCTTTCTAAGGCTAAAAATACAACATATATGTCAGTAATAGTAGTCTGACACGGCTTTGTGCTGTGTGATGGCTTCTGCCGTTTGTTCTCCAAGATTTGAGATTTATGAAGATGTGCAAAACACTTAGTAAAGGGAATATTAATAAGTAAAAGCTAACGGAGAGTACTAACATAGACAAAACCTTGTAGCCGTTATTATCAGCAACTTGCTGTGTAATACAGCCTTGTGGAATCGCATGACGAGAAATTCGTGAAAAACCAGATAAGTTAATCTTAGTTTGGACCCTGTTCCCGCTAACGATGGGCTTCTAGTTTTTTATGTCTTTTTAATGAGATATATTTAAAAAAAAACGTGTACTTGCTAATGAATTAATGGAAAAATAATACCTAATGTAAAGGAATACCTAAAGTTGAAGATAATAATTTGATTATTTCGTCGTTGAAAGTCGTGTGAGCGCGCCGTGGACATAATGATCATCTCCAGATTGTAATACTGTAATAAGCGCGTTAATTAGCAGAACAGCGTCGTCATTACTATGAACACGTCACCGAGTATCGAGATTATGTGTCGCAAGTGTGTTCTACGCTTATTTTTATTTAATTCACGTCATTACGACACGTTCTCATTTCCATTTCGTTTGTTTTTCTTTTTGCTATTAAGGATGTTCCAATGTTTGTGCTCATTTAGTGGATAGAGCATGAAAATGATGAAAAAAAAAATTGTTACATTGAGAAGAATGTTAAAGTGTGTCAATTAAACAAAGTTTTTTCAAGACATTGTTTCGACAGTTCTTCTGAGCTAGAGCAAAAGATAGTGTGGGTACACATTAATGTGAAACTAAAAGATTCTGTTCGACATAAGCGCATTAAATTATTATTAGTTTTGGAATGTTACAGAAATTAAACAATTCTACAGAACAACACTGTCATGTTGACCGAATGCAGATACGATGCCAAGGATGGGCAATGCGTTGAAAATATTCTTATTAGATTTTAGTTACTTCTACTATAGAACGTTTAAATTATGTTCCAATAAAAGGTCTCATAATAGTAAAACTCTAGTTTCTCGTATTTTCATATGACTGCTTACCTGCATTCCAAGTTATTTGGCTAACGTCACATAAATCATTCATAGTGCTCAGTGGGCCGCTCACTCTTAGGGAAATAATAAAAAAGCCGCTGAGCGTGGATCCGATCGTGACGAGGGTGCAAGGTGCGTCAATGTTCTACACGCTGGCC
Source organism: Ochropleura leucogaster (assembly GCA_958449745.1). Classification (NCBI taxonomy): domain Eukaryota; kingdom Metazoa; phylum Arthropoda; class Insecta; order Lepidoptera; family Noctuidae; genus Ochropleura; species Ochropleura leucogaster. The sequence goes on from OY288206.1 coordinate 427,932, forward strand.
ACCTGAATCTGTGATATGTATACCAAGGAAATTTCGACGTGAGGTTTTATTGCATCGGACTGGCGATTTCGTAGAAAATTAACTACACGAAAAAAATGGACGCACAACCTCTGCATTCAGAATAAGATCAGCTTTTGACTTTTCGCTAACTTTGGCATATGTTCTGCTTTATTTTTTTTGTCGTAAATCTTTATAATTATCAGAAACCAAGCAAACCCATACTAAAATAGTTATACAAAACGGGTGTCCAAAACCAACCAACATTTATTTCAAAAGCACATTCATTGAAGCACATTCGGATTAGCGGCCATCGGCTAACAGCACTAATGACTATTAAAACGCACGCAACCGCTCACGACACCACAACACGAGCAAAACACTGCTGACATTCAGACAACAGAAAAAATGTAGAGACAAAGCCTCGCGGGGAGCAGAGCGAGCGGAGCGACGGACAAGCTTTGAGGTTTACAATTACACGTTTTACGAATGACAAGCGACGTTTTAGACAAAGTATGTTGAGGAAACCCGGCTTTCATTCTGTGGTCGGTAATATGGGCTTTTAATTTATGCCTTTTACGAGCTGTTCGAAAAAATGTAATGAATAAGGGTTTTTGCTGAAATACCTTTTCTACGGTCGCTGTACGCGGTGGAAACGAATTATTAATAAGTAGGTACTTGCTTGTAGGACCTATTATTGTGAACCCTACTAACTTGACCTAACAGATTATGTTGTGTGAGCTATTTGCCGGTATTTATTTCTTTCACATGACTAGAACAGACGCTGAATGTTTTATTTTTAAAGATGATCATTATGAATTAACAGCTGTCAATCCAATTTTCTAGAAAACCTTTAAATGTTAAAGTGTCGCAAAGACATTGTGGGAGCCAGCCAGACACTATTCAAAGTTACTAGTTATAAAAAGCTCTTTTTTTCTCTCTCTTTCTCTTCTATAGTTAGATATGAGCGACGCACGACTTCCCTGCTGGTTGCTGTGTTTGCTAAGTAAATCTGCGGTAGATGAAACTGTAGACATAACATGACAAACATGAAACCTTTCTTTCGCCACAAGGCGATTATATCTCAGAAAGAGTTTCTTCCAAGAAAAACGAATGAGTTGTGAGAATTGGTTCTCACAAACGTCGGTTCTTAGGAACACTAAGCTCACGAGACCAAGAATAATATTTCACGAAGTATTTTTGTGAGAGATATAAGTAAGTGTGATGACAAGGGAGCCATTTTTATAAGAAATTGAAAATTATTTAGAGACCCTTTTGTGTGAGATGGATAGCTCGTCCTTTACGATTATGTTTTATCGGCGGGCATATTTTCCTTAACCGTCGCTCACAAGAAGGTTTTTCCTAAAGTCACACAGCTTATTATATACAAAAGCTGTTGCAGCTTAGAGGTAAGATGTTATTATGGGAAAATAATGGGACTACAAGCCACTAGAGAACTTGCTAGAGGGGACGGTTCACAAGTAGTTTATTATAGTATATAAAAGTGTACATCTAAAGTGTGTATTATTAGTATTATAAGTGGTGCATCCATCCTATAAATAAACATACTTTCAGACTGTTTCTTCAAAAAACAAAACAGAAATCAAGGCCAATGCGACCAAAATAACATACACTGACACGATACCCTAATTTAGCGCAATAAAAAACTTTGTATGTCACATATCAACAAAATATATAGCCGGTAAGTAATTTGCCTGTCAGTACAATATCCGCAGCGCGTTATACAATGGAGTGTGCGGTAGAATGGAGTCGGACGGGCGCGACACACGCCGCGCATTGGAGCGCGAACATTGCGTAACTGACCATAAAAAGATTCGCGCTTGAAGTGAACGCACACGCACGATGGTGTGCAGATATGTCGCGTGATACGTTTAGTTCAGCTTCAGTGGAACGTGGGATATGAACGTAATGGCGCTCGGTTATTGTTCATCTTTGTCAGGATTCAAAACGTTTTTGCTTTTATAGATTTTTCCAGGCTTACTAAATAGGAGTCGGTAGTAATAACGAGTATTCTTTATATTTACTTCAAAACAAGTTGGTTTTGAGTATGAATATGGAATGGCTTACAGCGTAGACAAAGATCTCAGTAACAAAGGAGGGTTTTTACGCCAAATTCGGAACATAAAGGGCAATAGAAGGAACATGTGTAGTTTTAAGTTAGTAGAAGTCAGACACTCCCCCCCGCTCCGCCCAGACTGAGGGAAGTTATTTCATGATTTTTCTTATCCGCAAAAAAGTCGTTTCTCTGTGAAAATATTAAATGTTATTTTCGCAAATACGATCCAGGCTTGGGTGCAGAATGCACCAGTCTGTGATATAAGACTCCATTTGACAAAATATCGATCACTAATAACTCTGCTTTCACTAAGTAATAGACATAATGGCCATAAGCTCCACGACAGGCAACGCGCAATGCGTCACAGTACGTTGTGTTATCGGCTTCCATTTAATAGAACATGCTCATAAACGGAGTTTATGTGATGGACGATGCCATCGGTGGCGTGTAGCGGACCACTTGACACTTTAACACACTACCCATTTATTTTTTAACGACATCATTTTGTGGTATAAGATTGTGCTTGATAAATTGCCACCTAAATAGGAATTAGATGTTTTCTTTAATGTTTTTAAACGTTGAAGTGGCTGTCACAAGAATTCAAATATTTAGGTAATCGACAACAAAGAACACAATCACACACTTAGCTGTCGAAATGTTGGTGTACAACATGTAGCTACATGTTATGAAACATCTACCTAACGCTTTGGGAATATCACCCGTTATGATACTCATACTCGAGCTAGACCATATTTTTTTATTTCAGTATGGAAGTCTAAGTCACGTCATGTCGTGTCATCATATAATAGGCTGGCAACACAAAACGGTTATAGAATAAAAGGGCTACAGCTAAACAAAACTTTTTACGCGACATTGCCATCTCACTATTTGTGCCAAATCTCCCTGCTATATTAATAAACTAAAACATTTATATCATAGTGTGTCCTTGCCCCAGTTTTCGATTTCCTTAGTGATTATAACTAGGGTTCTATGCAAATTTGCTATATGTGTACACTACTCAAACACAAATATAGTTGCCAAAATAATAATCTATTTACATCTGCCTCGCTAGAACACAGTAACTGACTACATTATAAACTCTCCTGCCATGTCTTGCTTGTACTCGTATGTTAGAGACCCATCACATAAAACATTATCTTAGTAATAATATCACTGAACATACACAGTGATGACGTTATAACTAGAATGCCTGCAAATTGAATGGTCTGCTCTAAGGGCTTGTGCACAAAACAACGAATCGGCGCGATCCTAGGAAAACTGCGACACGAATTGCTGCGACACGATTTGGCAAGGCGCAATCGTGAACTGTATTGAAGATATTTTGTAAACTGGGTCGTAACATGGATTGTTAACAGAAGTGCACACTTCTGTAATTGCTAAGAAGATTTATATACATTTTTAAATGGAGCACAATATTAATTTAGATTGAGGATAAATAGAACATGAAACTTTTAAGTTAATTAGGTATCTGTATATCTTCTCTTGCCCACATGCTGTCACAGAGCGGGATAAAATGGAGTCAACAAGTGTGACGGAACATCGCAGGAATGCACGATGGGAAGCAATTCGCAAGTTCTTGCGATGCGTCGAGCGAGTTCTTGGATTTTTGCGATGCTACTTATAAATTATTTAAATAACCCTTGGCCCGGCTTGTAAACCGAACCTAGGTCCTAACTTTTGTTCACCTACTATACTTGTGCTGGCGTGAACTGTGTGTCTACACTTCATAGCAAACATGTCAGTGAGGTTTACTTAGCGTTACATCACAATCGTATAATAAAGCTGTTCCCATTCTGTTTACATCCGTAGGCTTAGCAATTTAACTTTTCACCGAAATGAAATGTCCGGTAAGCGAAGACCGGTGTGTTTTATTGCCGCCCACCGTCCGGCGTCCGGCCGGACAGGCGGACAACTGGACAAGCAGACAAGTGGCTGCGTCCCCACTGATAAAACGTTAAAACCACATACCGGGGTTGCTGTCACAACAAATAAAATACCTTTGGCGCCAAGTGTGTGCTATAACCTATTTCATACATTTATAAAAATAAGGTTTTTATTTGTTCAGTGATAGGTACTAAAATCAATTAAACATAATGAATCCTGGGTCTGGCTAACATTTAATTCCTGACCTTTTCTATTTTAGTTCTGAATCGATACCTACGAGATGGAAAACTCTTCAGTGCAAATTCAGCGCTAAAGATTTTTCTTTGTACTCAGTTATCGTTAGTTATAACTTTCGAATTATTTCAGCTCGTGTAGCGATTTACCTTAAACTGTGGTCGTAAGTTAGTTAATTAAGTTTATTGAACCAGTGTTATGTGAATGTTAACTAGGTTTATATAGAAGTAAATTAAATGAACGGATAAAACGAGCACGTGTTGGTACAGTCACCGACAATAGTACCTGATATGATGGTGTATGTACACTTTACAACATTCTAGTGGAATAACGATTGCAACTATGAGATGAGATTTGTTTAATTGTTAGTAGTTAACAATTAATCTAAGCTAGTTCACAGTTCTAGTAGATAGGTATAATATTGCTTTCTTAGAGTTTTAACTTTTAAAAGTATTATCTTAGTCATAAAGTAATTCAGAATAATGTATGTTTCATGACACGCCTTTATTAGCCTGAACATTTAGACAGAGGTGTCTATAAGTATTTCCACGTTTTGTCAGTTATGTCTTTATTCCAGTGATGGGCTTAACTAGTTATTTATGTAATCTAATTAATAATTGAATTACATAATAATTTGATTGAAATGTAAACTTATTAATGATTATTGTTTTTTGTATATTATATGTGTTTTATTTGTAAAATAATAATTAACAAAATAAAAAATAATCATTTGTTAAATATTTTACTTGTATAAATGTGTAATTACGTTTTATCAGATTACTTATGTAATCTATTATAACGTTATTAGATTGATTTGAAATTAAATTACTCTGTATTTCATTACAGTCAGTACTCATTGCAATTAGTTACTTAAGTAATCTGTTTTAAAGTATATTAGTTACTTATTACAATGTAACTGTACTTGTTATCTGTGTTACTTTTTGCCCCTCACTGCTTTATCCCAGCATGTTCTAGCGAGCCTATCGGCATCAACCGTGCACAAACCCAGACTCCGAGCTACTCTTGAAAAATTCTAATGGAAATGCTAAACAAAAACTACGTGACTCGTAAAATCAAGACCTCTAATAGACTCTATTAAAAATAAAGACCTTAAATCGTCACTATAAATAGCGCTTTTCTTAGTCGGTAAATGCTATTGCATGGTAGTCATGTAAGTCTTAGAAACGTGTTCGTCGTCAGCACCAATACACGTGGAGGTAGTCGACAGGTCTCGACGGACAGTGAATATTATATCAGAGGTGCTGCCCCCTAATGTGTCCTCGATAAACCTATTTAAACATTTACATATAAAAGAGGCTGGCTAATGGGCTGGCTCAGGGATGACAAACTTTTACGTAAGCGCCTATTTATTTGGAACTTTTAAAAGGGTTTCGAATTAAAATAGAAATACGCGACAATCTATATTATTAATATGATGAACTGCTTCAGGCATTTAGTAGAGAAAATAGATTTCTACTGTTAATAAAATATTTTTTGAAAACAGGTGGCCTTTCGCACCACATACGGTAACAAAAAGATTATACAAAATCAAACAAATGTTGTTTCTATGTAAATTACAGAAAAGTATTATTTTCTGACACGATATTGAATTATTCTGTTACCAACCAGAAATACCGAATGTATTACACAATATACAAGAACGTATTAACCAAAGAACTTGCCAAATATCTTCTTAACCGAATTATATCGCGTAAAACCTTAACTGACAGCCCTGCCTGTCCCAGGGGACTCAAGAAGGGAACGTAATTTATTCGCGGCTCGCAAGACAGACGTAGGTATGTAGTTACCGTAATAAAAGATGTACGCCGAATTATATTACTTACTGTCTTTACGTTGGCGGAATAAAATTTGATGAACGTATCTACCGCTGGAAAATATAAGGTCGTACACGCCGTCTTTTCTTCACGCAATATTTATTGAGGGTTATTATTTAATAGAAATAGGTTTCTAAAACTAGGTTGGCTTAGTTGAGGCGAAGCTACGTCGTAGCCCAGTTTGAGCTACGCCACATCAATGCCTCTGCTACACCGTAGCACATCATGTACTACCCCGTAGTACTGTTGGTGCTAAGAGCTACGCTGTAGCATAGCCCGAGCTACGCCGCCGGCATCTTGTGACGAGGTGGAATATTATATTTTTGGTAATCGGTACGAGACGGAAAAACTTATTCTATAAACGCTTTTCATAAACTATTTATAGAATAATCTTTCACGAGGACAGATTCCAAATTCCTACAAACATACATATAAACTGAGTGGTTATGTGAAAATATTTCGTCCTCTATCAAAATATCGTGGCTGGTATCTTACCATACATAAATAAAATCAAATACTCTATTGGTCCGACCTATATCCCACCTTACTCGACCGCTGTCTACGGCAGGATTCGTTTACTACTGCTGTTTACGAATCTACGTATTGAAATCGAGCTTTATTATTTACATGAACTTCTTATATAAACAGAGAGAGAAAGCGAAAGAGACACAGCTGGCTGTTTACATTAACTGTTAATACACCAACTCCACTGTTCTGTTTTTAAGGTTCAGACAGCAAAGTGAAGTTCTAGAAACGATAACAAAGATGGTTATCGCTTTTAGAATGTAATATTTTCTAAAAGCTAATGCTAAAAGTCAAAGTATTTAATTGACATGAACTAGATAACAAAAGACTTAAATGTTGTTGAAAGTCGAAAGTTGTTGAGGAAACTCCTTGAAAGTGAGTCTCACTTATGCATCTGTGTGCCCTCTAGTGAGTGGTTGTTGCTCAAACATCGTGTAACTGGCCTTTATTTATGATAAATTGATCTGGTGCTAGAGCACGGTTATTGGTTTTACGACCGAAATTATTCAAACTCGTAAAAGTCGCAGTTCTCGGCATCTGGCTAGAGTAGAGCGTGTTCAAACGGTTGTTTACAAATTGCGATTATTTGTACTGTTAGGTAGTATGATGCCTTTGATGGAGAGTATTTCTTATATCTCATCCAATTTTTTTACATTCTAGGAAAGCTTACAGATTATAATAACAATAATAAATAACAAAATTGTTAATTACAAGCTTCCACAGATAATTACAACACTATTTCTTCCAGCGTAAGTTGCTTACTTAAAGTTGGTTTTATTAATTTTATATAGTTCTAGAGCAAATAATAAACCTACCCTTAAATAAACCTAACTGTAACGTTGTCTGAAGACATATTTGGATAAATCATTTCGAAATTCCTGCATTTTATTTTGTTTATAAACTTTGATCTGTTTAACAATATTTTTTTGATAACATCGTCTATATAATTGATGGGTTATAAATAAATAAATAATAAATTATGGGTACTTATATATGGCTGATCATGACTTCGTAATAGTTTAGACATCGTCAGTTTAAGCAGTCAGTTACGAATTAATCGACGTCATTACTATTTTCCGACGGCAGGACACTGACAAACCATTAAAACAATTATTGTTTTTAGTAATCTAGTAGGTATAAAAGATGTTTTTAGAAATAAGCATTACCTACCTTTGTACTTGTTGCCTTTTATCTGTATGCAGTGTGTAGAAATAAATATAAAGTGTAAGTAAATACTTACACAATTATTGTGTAATTAAATTGTGTGTGTGTGTAAATAAATATAAAGCCATTATGAGTTTTGGAACGAGAATAGGAACTTTTGAGTTCTCTTATAGAGGGGAAGCCTGTGTTCTAGCTATGGGAAGATTTTAGGCGAACTATACTAGACTAACTATAAACTTTGGCCAATACTTAATAAATTCAGAAACGGATACATCACCCTCACATCAAGTTCCATTACCGCGAACACCCACACTACCTGCAAACACACACAATCCACAGTTAGTAAATAATTACAGCGAGTAGATTGCACCGAACTGTTGACGGCACCGTGTCCGCAAATACGGGCGCGCAAACTCGCTGATTGATGATCTGATCAACGTGAGCGGGCTGATCACACGCGCGCCACCGATTGCGCAGCTGATCGGCATTGATCACTGCCCTGAGGGCTGGGAGTGAGATGTAGCGCTTTTAGTTGTTGCTCTTTTTACAAGCTTTTATTTAACTTGCAATGTATGTATGTATGTAAGTTTGTTCGGGGCGAATCTTAGAACTCAATTTTGACACAGTTATCTTCAACCAATTGAGCTGAAATTCGGCACACCTATATGACGTCGGTGACAATGCAATATTACGGTACCATGGAGCTGGTCTGATGATGGAATCGGAAGGTGGCGATAGGAACTACTCAACGAAACAAGATAGACATGCCGTGTTTGGTGGCCCATATTTGTCTTTACATGTGTTGTATGCCTAGGTGGTGCCCAGGGTCTGATGATGGAGCCGAAAGGTCGCGATAGGAACTCCTCAACGAAACAAGATAGACATGCCGCTGCTTGAGGCACTGATGTACGGTACCAGTTACGTACACACAATATCAGTGCCTCAAGCTTTTAAATTTTACATGTGTGCTGATTGTACGCGATGTAATTTAAATTTTTGGATGATTCTTCTGCTATACTGTCGTTGGTTGAACTTGGGAATATTTGACGATGTGCATTTATTTTTACGGTATTATAATGGTGAGTAAAATCAGAATATTATCTTAGGCTATTTCGACCTGCGAGAGAACCCTCCGGACATCGAGAGCCACGAAATGACTCCCACCCACCGTCAGCGTGGTATTGAAGACGGTAAGCAATGGGTAGCTCACTGTTTAAACGTCCGGCCGTACTTCAAAGAGATGTTAGTAAATCTGAGCAACCTGTCAGGGCTGCGGGTTGCTTCGAAAGAGATACCGCTGCCCTGGAGCTCAAACAGAGGAACATAGATGGGTTTCAGTCAATAGAAGTACAAGTCTGAAACACATCTAAAATTATCAGATTAACGACGTGTTTTTGACAGACAGCATTTTTTTTTCATAAATTTCATACTCTTTAACGTTAGTATTGTCGCCGAAAATGCAGTAACAACATCTCTTCAATAATTATTCGTGTTCGTCGGAAGTATACAAACGATCAATTAGTGGAATTTATTGTCGTCTCCGAACGTTTCTTTATTTATCCGTCGTTTGTCAACGTCCAAGGACGCTGTAATTGCTAATGTTGCTACAATCGTTCAGCAGAAAGAGAGATTGTTTCTGATATGAATGTATTACTTTATATTATTTCATTATATTTATTTAAATAACACTATTGTGTTTGGGTTGTCACAAAGAGCAGTTTTATGATTAACTAGCTTTCGCCCGCGGCTTCGCCCGCGTAAAATTTGGGGTAACACAGTTCCCCTTGCACCTTATGGATTTGTAATAGCAACGCTAAGTTTTCCCTTCTCTTCCCTCTTTCTCCCTCACATCCCACTTTTTTCAAAAAAATATTAGCCTATGTCCGTCTCCTGGTTCCCAACTATCTCTGTACCAAAATTCATCCAAATCGGTTCAGCCACTAAAGCGTGAAGAGGTAACAAACAAACAAACAAACAAACAAACTCACTTTCGCTTTTATAATTTTGTAAGGATTGTGGTAGCTAGTTTATTAAAACTACTAACTACACACAGAGTAGTGGTGGCCTAGATGTTATAGCTCCAACTTACGAGTTTTATTTTATTTAAAATAACTTTACCACCATTGATCTCAAAGGAGTGAAAAAAACATACATATCGATTTTTGCATATTATAGCTAAACATAATGAAATGTATGTGACATCTAGCAACCGCAACGGACCGCATCCGTGGTGATGTTGTTCCAAGCCTCCTCTATACTATAGAGCACTCCCTATTACAGAAAGCAGAGCATGGTTCACCACCACGGTTGGACGGACGGAGGTTTTATTTAATTGTTAAAACAATAACCAATTATGCTCTGAATACTTCAGAGAAAATGTGTGCTGACATTATTACCGTGACCCCATTTAAACAAACTGCATGTGAGTTTGCCACTGAAAAACGTAAAAAAACAGTCCACACGTTATTTCTCTTCCATTCGTGAACAAGAATAGAAAATATGTGCCTACCAATATTTTCTGCGTTCGCATCAAACATGGCAGGATGGTCCAATATTATTTTTATCAATATTTTCGTGCAAACTTCCTGCAAACTGTTGGCGAAGAATATTTTTTCGAGCTCTCCGGTAGTGCTGCAAAAAATAACGGATTATTTTTTGGAAAAGTGGCGGCAGAGCCAATACTGTTGTTGGACGGAACTGAGCTGAACCTACGAGACGAAGTATACTAACTAACGATGATTAGATTTAGAAATTAAATTACTAGAAAACCCCTTTAACAACAATTCAGAATAATGTTTTGTTATAATTTTCAAAGCGTTCTCTTAATGATCACATTATATTTTTAATAAACACCGTAACTTATTGATGAAACGATTAAGCTGTCTAAGATTAAGCTTTTTTATGGGCAAATCTAATGACGAGAATGATTGTAGTCACCGTCGCGGACTATCAGGTTTTATAAACGGTGAACACAAATGATTTCATGCACATTAACGAAATGAAATGCCGTATCCGTTTTAATGTTAATGTCAAATGGTCTGTGAACTTTATTAGTGAAATTATTCCGTTTCTGCTTTGTTCTCAAAATATAATCTGCATTTAACTGACACCATAAGGTAAATGACCCGTCGCCGTCGTAATAAGTATCAACGTACATCTTGCTTGTTTTAACATTCTGTTCAAAAACGCGAATAAGTAATATATTTTTCGTTCTACTACAAAAATAACTATGTTTGCTTAAAATGTTTATAAAAAAACATCCAAAAATGGTATTTCAAATTCCAACAACATCTGAAAAACAAAATAAACGTGTCTTTATGACAGCGTCAAATATTCCATGCATAACATGCATCCAACCAATAAAATATCTCCGTACTATTACAGAAAAAAACACGGTTTTCCTCAATTTATCTTGATACGACAAAAATAAAAGACAGGGTCTCAAAATACGGCTTTATTACCGATGTATTGACCACAAAAACGTGCGCTCTCTCCGATAACCCGCCATGATGCATTGGCGTGGCGACAGTTATTGCTGCCACGGATTATATTTCAAGATGGCGGCTGTATTTCACTACGACACTAGTGCCGTTGTCTGATGTATGATGCAATGATGTCATAACTTATTAAAACCAATCAATCATACGGCGTTTAAAGGACATTCAATGATGATGTAAAACTATGTATTAAAATGTAATATTTAAAGTTGATTTAATATTGTAATTACGGCAATAAAATCATGACCTTGTGTAAGAACCATAACCCCACATTAAGTCTAAAAAAATATGAGTAGCATTTTACAAACACAGTTATTAGAAATATTTTCAGTTAAGTACAGGCTTGAAATAATTTTGGTTATAAAACAGATTTCATAACAAAGCGTTGCTGTTGGTTATTGTCCTCATTACCCGTTGTTAGTCAAAAGCCGCGCTCATTAAAGTTATTTCGCATAATGTGCGGCGATTGTGAGTTGATCACTTCACCAGTCCACAACATTTGTTTTAAAAGCAAGATTAATATACATCGTAACACTGGTTTTAGTCCACATGGCAGAAAGAGATAGAAACCTTTCCGCGGTAGAGTGAGAGGATAGAGTTATACAAAGGAATTGTCTCGCCTTATTTCATAAGAACGGTCTACACGATATAACTTTTTATCTGGACTTGTCTCCGTAATTTAAATTTAGTGACGTAATAAGTTTGAAAATAATGTTATTCATGGATGTATCTTTGCAGTAATACTATTTGAAATTTTAAAGCTGTCGTCTAAAAATTAGCAGTTTCCTTCTTAATATGAAATATGCTTCAATAAAAGGTAAAGTCCAAAAACAAATGAAAGCCAAATACCGAGATGAATGTACAGACAAATAAAAGGTACTGGCCGACACGACGAAACTAAGGATTTTAGTACGACACCCTAAACAAATATTGGCGACACCTCCACATGTTAGTAATCCTAACGAAACACATAATGGTTCGTCCCGCTTCAGTTATATGTTTTCATGTTGTATGGGTCGGCTTCTTTTATCGCGTGGGTGATTATTGTGGGCAGCAGGAGGTCTGCGATCGAGATGTGATTGCTGGGTGTTATTGAGTCGAGTGTACACATGTCCGGTGTAATGACTTTGTCGTCGCTAGTACACCCGCGGGGGTTGTGGCTGAGTGGTCATCTTAAAGTGGGAGTGTGACTGTGATGTATTAGTGTTGATGTCAAGTATATATATTGTTTACTGTTACAAATTGAGAGAAGAAACACAGATTACAAGTCGTAGACGATTTTTGATAACTTTTAAAAGTATTAGAACGCAAATATATTATTTGTAAAACCAAAAAAAAAACCGCCATGTTAAGGTTTTAAAACAGTTTCTTTGAAAAAAAATCACTCAAATAATATATTTTGTAATGTTTTTTTAAGTTTTCAGAAAATAAAAAGTAACTTATTAAATAAACCATTTTACATGGAATTACTCAATATTTTTTTCATATCTACCAAGTTTTAAAAATAATTATGAAACACGTTGGTAATATTTAAATTCCTTTTAGCACCATTACCTTGTCGTAAAAAACTGTTTAAAATCATGAATTTAAAATGAGCACACATTGCACGCGTGCATATTGCATAACACCCCTTTGATTTCATGCGAGAAAAACGCATTCACAAAGCCCATGAAAATCTTTTACAAAAACTTGATGACAATCGTTATTACGGCGCGCGGCGCCGCAAACACGAATATTTAATCGAGCGGTCATAGCAGAATACATGCGACTCTGTATGTTCTGTGCCCATAAAAATAACAGCTTTCGCGAAAGTACACACCACTCCATTTAAAAAGCCGATTCGTATCACAGTTAAATTTAAAGCGCTTGAAACTATCGCTGGATCGCTGAATAGTGCTGATTTTAGTGCCCTTTTATTGAAATTTGCTTTTGATAGTGTGATGCAGCGAAAACGGTGATTGTAATTACCCTACCCAAGTTTTAAGCAATTTTATTTTATGAACGGAATCTTAAATAAAAACTGGTAGCTGCTGGATTGTTTAAACTATTTTACTTCAGAATTTTCAGACTCGTTTTTATTAAATGTACTAAAGTAAATTTAGTTAAAATAAAAACCATTTAACTGTAAGCTTTATTTAATATTTATTAACTAAACGCAATCAAGAGCTGTCATTGTCTGTAATTACTATGGAATATTCTAAATGATAGTACGTAGACGCCGCGCCGTTTAGATGTGTTAGTTTAAACTTAACCATTTTCACTGAACATCTCCGTCGTGTAAGGAGCCAAGCTAACAGACGCTTGGTTCATATTGCATCGCTGTGCCGCTCGGGTCCGCCCCGCTAATATTTGAGCAGCCACGAGCGCACAGCACCGCGCGCCGCCGAGAATGTTGTAAGATTGCCTCGACCGCGGGAAAATTAACTCTTTAACTGGATTAGTTTGTTTGTGGGTAAGACGTTTGAGTCGGAGTATTAAGTTCTATTACGGAATAAAGTCTTCTCTATTTACGTAAATAATAGGGTGAAGAACTGAAACCGTTTATGTGAAATTGGCCGAAGAATATAACGCACAAAGACTAATAAAAATCCTCGGGGAATTTTTATGTAGCTGTAAGAACATACACATTGAAAAAAATAACGTTTTGAAGTAATAATTATCATATTCCGATGTCATTTTCTAGTATTTTTTTTCGGCCGGCGCGGCGTCATTTTCCCAACATCCTCATTCCTCAGTGTAACGTTTATACATACAAAGTATTTAGAAAATACAGCACCACGTCACTCGGAGAGTTACAAGTATGTTGAGGTAGCAAGTTGTGTCGTGATGCGAAGCTTGTTGGTATTTAGAAGATTTAATTAAACCGTTGAGTCACCCGAACGAGTTTTGCTAGATTACATAAAGTTTTAACTCTTCTTACTGGAACTATGTGAGTAGACTGTTACGAAAGATTTGACTTGTCTATAACTTTATAAATATAATTTCAGTCCAAGACATTTTTTGCGAAATGTGAGTGTTGATAACAAATGTGCTGCGCATGGTCGACTAGCATATGCCCGCGGCTTCACTCGCGTCGTGTTCGGTAAATTTATTTTCGGTAATTTTGGAACGAAGTTCCTTATCGCGCGTTGCAAAAGGGCGCTAGACGAAAATAATTAAGACCAAAAGTTGTAACGACACTTTTTGCTATACTTATAAGCCGTACGGCGTGCGCGTGTTTCTCTGTCTGTCTCTCTCTCTCTCTCATAGAAAGCAAGCCAGTTATTTTCGTTTTTCTATTTCTTATTGCAGTGTGATGTCGCGACGAGTATTGTTGTTGAGTGTAACATACAGGTTTTTTGTACATAATAAATAATAACTTCGTTCCATACAGGTGTCCCTTGACACCTCTCAAGATTTTTACCTAATTATCTTTTTACTAAAAGTATCCTATGTGTTTATTCAGGTTATATACATATGTTCGTCCGTTCAGTATTTTTTTTGCGTAAGAGTAACAAAATATCCATCTTGACAAACTTTCGCCATAAAATAGTGGTAAGTTACCAAGTAAGATACGATAACACGGTTACTGAACACAGCTGTGACTGTAAACCTTATTTCTCATCTAACAGTAATCTAAACATTACTTTCAAAGCTACTAACGTATTCTATCTCACATGACATTTCCATAATAATCAAAGCCGCTGCCCTGACACCGTCCGACACGCAATTATGTTAAACTGGTGCTACAGTAGTTTGCAGATGTCTTCAAATGTGAGTTATTTACTTAGTAAGAGAGATGCCACACGAAGTGTTGGCGGTGCGACGCCTGTACACACACACGGTACGGTGAAGCAACTTGCGGCAACACAACGCGTTTGTGACTGACAACGGTTCAGATAGACTAAAAGGTGAGCTGTACAGCGACGCCAGAGTGGCAACGTAATTCAGAGCAGTATTGTTAATTATATCGCATGCCGCTTTTTAGCGTCGTCATTCCATTTCGAGAGCTTTAAAACTAAACTGACGACGAACGTCCTTGTGTCATCGCTCTAAACAGCTTTCCGGAGATATCTCAGGTAGCGGTGGCCTGATTTGTGTAGGACATGTGCATGTGGAGAATTCGACTGCAGACAGTTCGTTATTCGTCCAACGTTAGTAGACAGGACTTGAACTGAGCTAGTATTCGCACGAGTACTTAGAATACGAAACTTACTCGAGTTAAGCGACTGACTTAGTTTTGTTAGTGAAAACCTGATAAAGGAATATTTAAGTTGATATTTGTGCTATTTTATGCGTTCAGATTTGCTCCATTGCTGACAAATGAGGGGTAATGGAGTGCCTTATCTCGAAAAGAACTGAAAAAGGAATTCTGTAATATAAAAATTAAATCAACCAAGAAAGATACAGACAGCGGTACTCTTGGACACTTTCTCTGGAGCTTCCAATCAAATCAAATTATCTTTATTGTGGGAAATAGGAAAGTGTACATAATACAGCTGCTGGTGTCAATAAATAATTTGTGAACAGCTGTCCCACCCTTGGATCTCCTCTACAGCTTGGCCCTGTTCCCGATACCGGTTAAATGTTTTTTGTTTTATGTATAAGTAAGATGCAAAAATATAAAGAATATGTGAAAAAAATAAACGAACGAAATCAACCAAAGATAAAACCATTTTTACTCACACGCCCGCTATCAATTAGTTTACCCGGGCTCAAAATCTCTTGAGCTCAAAATTCCTGAAAGTTACACGGTTTTGTAAGTCCAGAACATTTCGTCTATTATTTACAAACAGCCACCACTAAATCCCATACAAACTCAATTTAAAGTTACACCAAGAGCAACTGCGTCAACAATTAATTTAGTGAGCGCGCTTATCGGCTCGACTAAGTGACATTTTAATTTGTGTAATTTACTCGGTCCTCGGTTCTAGTCCTCAACGGAGGTAAACAAAGCTAAGTTACGCGACGCCAGTTTTTGTTTGCGCGTGTTTTGCGCGCAAGATAAACGCGTCAAGTTTACTGCATGCCGGCGCAAGTTAAGGGAGAATGCATCTGTGTTGCCATGGGAATTAATAAAACTTGCCAGAATGGAAAACTGGCGAAAGTTTTGGTTTTGGAGAACTTTTTTGCTTAATGGCTTGTTAATTGTTTTTGTTGGGCCTTTACCAAGCGTTTCGAAGCAATTAAACAGAGTCTAGTAATCATCAATTATTTTCCGTTTAATTTCTCAGTCGGAACTGCGGAGTATCGCCGCGTTTGTGTTCGGTTTACAGCAGCGTTATTACAAAGGAGTTACTTAACTGGCAAAATGTCGGTGTATATGGTTAACTCAGCCTCTCTTCAGGGATTACATGATGGTATGATTAAGGTCTCAATAGAAACGCTAAAGTTTGTCCAAGGCCTAAGCCCACAACCGGTCGCTCTGGAGAGTGGAACCGGCGAGAGATGTCGTGCGGTGTCCCACAGGGATCGGTCTTGGGGCCGCTCCTGTGGGACATCGGTTACGATTGGGTGCTGCGCGCCGACCTCCCCAGCGGCGTCAGTGTAGTTTGCTACGCTGACGACACGCTCGTCCTGGCTCAGGGGGGGTCGCACCAGGCGGTGGCCGACAATATGACACGCGGGGTTGCGATAGTCGTAGAGAGGATCCGGCTACTGGGTCTCGAGGTGGCCTTGCACAAATCCGAGGCCATGGTTTTTCATGGCCGCGGAAACACGCCACCGTCGGGATCCCAGTTGACGGTAGGAGGGGTTCGCATCGGCGTCGGGTCGACGATGAAGTACCTGGGAATCGTCCTCGACAGCCGGTGGAACTTCGTCGAACACTTCCGACGTTTGGCTCCCAAGCTCGAGCGGACGGGGGCTGCTTTCAAGCGGCTCCTGCCCAATCTCAAGGGGCCAAACGCCTCCTACCGTAGGCTCTATGCCGGAGTCGTGCGGTCCATGGCCCTTTACGGGGCCCCAGTATGGGCGCGTTCTTTAGGGCGGCGCGCCGCCCACTATCTGAACGCGCCCCAAAGGGTGGTGGCCATACGGCTTGTCCGGGGCTACCGCACGATCTCCGGCGAGGCAGCAAGCCTCCTTGCCGGACTGCCACCGTGGGATCTGGAGGCGATAGTCCTCGCGCGCCTGTTTGAGTGGCGCGCGGAGGCACTACACCGGGGGGAAAACCCACTGCCGCGGCAAGTTGCCGCTCGGCGGGCAGACCTCCGGTGCGATCTCATGGTGGCATGGAGAGAGCGACTGTCGCAACCCCGTGCAGGGCACTCTACAATAGTGGCGGTAAGTCCCCTCTTTGAGGAGTGGCTGGAGAGGCGTCATGGCGTCCTCACCTACCGCCTGACGCAGGTCCTCACCGGACACGGAAGTTTCGGGAGGTTCCTGCACATCATCGGGCGGGAGGAAGCGCCCGGGTGTCACCATTGTGACGATCGCCCGGAGGACACGGTGGAGCACACAGTGGCGATCTGCCCGGCTTGGGCGGAGCACCGCCGTGCCCTCGTAGAGGCGATCGGCGGCGGCGATCTCTCGCGTCCGGCCCTGGTTCAGGCCATGGTCCGGAGCGAGAGGGAATGGGAAGCGGTCACCACCTTCTGCGAAGCAGTAATGCTAGCGAAGGAGGTGGCCGGGCGTTTGAGGGAGAGAACATCTGCCCAACCCAGCCGCCGCGGGAGACGCCCATGGCGCCGGGCGCCGCGAGACGACTTCCGGCCACCGTAGATGCGGGCCTGTGGGCGGTGAGCAATGGGTAGTTCACCGTCCGTCCGTCGATTGACGACAGGCCGTGTCGACGGCGCGTTCGTGTTTCACGCGCGCCTCAAAGAGAGTCAGCAAAGCAGAGGGGCTTGCCAGAGCCTCTGCCTGCCGGGGTTGCGGGTTGTTCGAAAGAGATACCGCGGCCTCGGAACGTAAAGGGCAATAGAAGAAACATGGGTGGGTTTTAGTCAGTACAAGTCTGACATGCCCCCCCGCTCCACCCAGAGCGGGGGAAGTCATTGGATGATTTCCCACCCGAAAAAAAAAAAAAAAAAAAAAGGCCTAAGCCCACAAAGAGAAGCAACCTCTCCGTTTCATTGACAAACTTTCGTCCGAACATACATTGCCACCTAACCGCGGGATAAACTCTTATATCCGAAGTTCGCAACTTGTTCGCTACCTGTTTGTGGCAAGTTTTAGTTTATGTGTGGTCGACGAGGCGTGTTATTTATTTAGCAACAACCAAAGTAATGGAGGCGTGCGCTGAGGTAGTAGCGCGGGACGACCGCGACGGGCCTAATGTCGCGCATGTGAACCAGCCGCTCGCTTTTTGTTTATACACGCAAATTTTCTAAAGGTTTTATTTATCAGACGATCGAGGATGGGTAACGTAGAAAATAAATAAAAGCCAGACCCGAAAAAGAAACTCACTCAACTAGTGCAAAATAGACATGACGTTTGATTTAGAATCTAAATCAAACGTCATGCCTATTTTTCATCACAAGTGTGTGATTAGTTACCACTTTGCCAGTTATAATAGGTCTCTTTAAGTCTCTTGTAGAAAAGATCAAACTTACTGTCATGAATAATAATCCCTAGTAGAAAGACCTTGGTCTTTTTATTACTACTACGAACTCAAGAGGTCAAGATTGCCAGTGGCAGGACCACTAGATCAACGCGGCAATCAAATACCACCTTAAGATATATCTAATCGTATTCGAGTGTTTATTGGTTACTTTTTCTATTTGAATGTGATAATCACGTGGCGAGACTCGCGTCACATTTTAACTATTCAACATCATAAGGACTTTCTTGTATAAATGGGACAAAGTTTTATTTCTAAAAAGTTTTCTTTCATTCCTCTGGATTTGGGACCTACCACGTTTATTTTGTCTTCAACTTATCGTAAAATAGAGCTAAGGTTCTTTATAAGTTTATTTCTGGCGTGAAACTTATTTCTCTTAGTAAAGCTTAAAGTTTTTATGAGGGTAGTCATGATGGTGGAAGCTAGAATTTAATTTCACCGAGTGAAGAAGTTATTTTATGTTTTGGT
Organism: Ochropleura leucogaster; assembly: GCA_958449745.1. Taxonomy (NCBI): domain Eukaryota; kingdom Metazoa; phylum Arthropoda; class Insecta; order Lepidoptera; family Noctuidae; genus Ochropleura; species Ochropleura leucogaster. Next base: position 447,177 of record OY288206.1, read on the forward strand.
TTATTTCGTGTATGCTAAAATGGAGTATGAGTCAGTTTATGGCCGGAGATGTGCCAAGCAGAGGTGGAGGAAATGAATCCCGAATGGGAGGAGGTATGCTCGCGAACTTGGATGATATAGCTTTATAAAGGTTGCCTGGATAATATTTACTGAAATAGATAGAACTGAATCACGAATGAAATCATAATAAACTGCTTCATTATGGTTTAATTCGTGATGATTCTATACTAAAATAAACCAAAGTAAAAGAAGAAGTGTGGCAATCATTTAAATCACGGCTCTAATAGAGCATTCCAAGAAGCCACTTCATCCGTTGATAAAAGTAAACTGTCTTATTTCCCCTTTCACCAAAGAATATAAGCTGTAGACACACTTCATAAATCAATGTCACGTAATAAACGTCACGATAAATGTATATTTGCCGCCCGTCAAATGGTGGGAATCACGGCGAAATGCGTGGAAAACCCATACTGTACTGAAAAAACACTAGACAAACAAAAACATACCCTAAGTTTAAAAACATAGAACACAATATCCTGTGGTGATGGAAATAGAAATACGTTAGTGAATATCGAATAAGGTCGGATCAGTGATTGATATCACTTTTCATGGAAAATATATAGTGATATTGGGATTTACGTATAGTTACCTACGAGCATATAATGTACAGTCTAGTCAACATAAATAAGCAGGGGATGGATAGCTTGCCGAGCGCGGTCATCGAGTGGATCTGTGATGGAATACAATTTTTGGGACACTGACAGCTGAGATTGTGTCTGTCGAGAGGACAGTATACACGTTAACACTACAGACGTTTCCTTTCCTTGAAGGAATTTTATGTCTCATAGAAGACGGTTTTTAATGATCTGGAAGGCCGTAATTTGGTGCCCGGTTAGCAATAGACTCGCTATAAATCTACAACCCTGCTAAAACCTTTTGATAAAGTGCCTGAAGCCGTAATGATGATTTCGTTATGAAAAAATATACAGTTTTTGTTATTCGACGCCAATCACAAACTCCATAGCAAACTATCTTGGCTTCACAATTACGAATCAATCCAGGATTGCATCCGTCCGATACCGCAGTCGCTGCGACGAACAGCGACGTCTTAGCGATACAATCGCCGTGCCTCCAGCCAAGCACAATTCAGACCTTAAGTTGTACTGCTTAGTGATGAGATGGACGGCAAATGTAGTCGGTCCCGGGTAATGTGGACGTAATTGTGTGTCAGAGGCACACATATCTATTACTGATGTACGTCGAGCCAAATTAGTTTTTGAAATAGACACGATAGTGAATTGATGCCAGTATCGTTAGATGAGAACTCTTCACAATGTTATTGTAAGTATCACAATTTATATTGGAAATGGAATACTCTTGTCAGATTTTGTTAAGGGTTTTCGACTTTTCAATATTATTTTCAGAAGTTGTTTTATATAAACTTGCTGTGTGCCGCATCTTCGCTCGCGTTATTGCCTTACCTTATAAGGTTGTTATAATTCTACAATATGTACACACATGACAGTTATCAGTTGTCAAATTGTTGCGGAATATGGGCATTATGCAATATGGCTCTTTCCCCTAAGTCATTAGCGTGGTAATATATGGCATATGCCCTTTTTAAAATAAAATCTCTTTGCCAAATTTAATTACAATCCGATCAACCGTCCTTGAAAGGTAATAAATATACAAACAAATAAAATAAATATAACAAAAAATAAACAGAGTTATTAGAATGGAATATAGACACTAGATTTTTCTCGCGGTATCGCCAATATCATCTGTCTAGCCGTTTCCTAACTATATCGAGTTCGGCTTTTATAATATTAGTTTTGATATAGATTACTTTTGAAATTCGATATTGTTATCTCGAAAGATTTCTGCTTTTATTGAAGTTCTAAAACTTGTTAACTTCATAATTGAACCCGAGGGATGAACGGATAGCTAGCAGAGAATCGTCTAAGCACCTCGGATTTGTGCCGCGATGGCCCGGCGATATCGCCATACACGTTGGACTACGATATCTTGCTGTAAGTGTGACACCTGCAACCGCAGGGTTCTTGTCGGATTCAAAAACCTAGTCTACAAGCTCTGTAAATTATCTGACCAGTACCTATACCTACAAAAATCTTGGCAACAAAACTCAATATGAAGATATAGTGACGTTAAATTCAATAAGTTAGGCATTTAAAGCATAAAAGACGTTCAGTCTTTTTAAAGAAAAGGTCAGGGGACTCAGGGGTCCTAAATGATTCGATAACCCGTACCCGCATAAACAATCTCTATTGCCAACTACGCAAGTAAAAAGAGTGTGAAACACACATAAAGTACTTCAGTATATCAGCACATTGACGAGGCAGCTCAATCACGTGTTGGACCCAACTAACCCTTTGCCGGAAAACTGATAAATTATTCAACCCTAATACAGGTCTCAGATCTAAGTTCCTAGGTACCTTTTTGACCTCACAAGGCTGACACTCACCGTAAATTAAATATGCCACGCCATTACTCAATTTTGCCAGAAACTGGGACTTAAAGAGCCAGAGGGCCCCTTATTAAACTTTTTACGAGTCAACTTGGCTGGGACATTAAATATATTGGCTTCGCTTGGACGGAAGGACGCCTCTTGTTATGAAACGCTCTGTCTATTCCGAAGAGTAGTTTGAAATGTTCTGAAATAAATATTCGGCCTACAGTAACTGATAAGACAATGAACTTTTGTTTCATTTGCAATGTCAGTTTTATAAAAAATGTTATACCAAAATATGCATGTAAATTTTGCCACGTACCTACTCTAAATTTAAATCTCTGTTGGGTGTGTCATTCTTCGAAGCGTATCTATTTCTGGTATGTTAACCTTTACATAAATCTCATCCTTGTTAAGCTTCTCCATTATGAAATTTGCATAATATTCGATGAAACATTATCCAAGTAAATGTAACCACTAATTGTCGAGAGAAAATGGTAGGTATGATGAGAATAACTCAGATTTCATAACAACAGCTAATAAGAGAAAGATGAAAGGAAACGGGTCAGGCTACGATTGATATAAATACAACGATATATATTATTGGCTGGGATAATAAAAATGTACAAAACAAAGTGGGGGCTGGTAACAAAGGCGCATCCATTGCTCTGTCACAAGCAGACAGCGAGGTTGTTACTGCCGTCGCAGGGATGCCAAACGACTTTGTTTTTCACAAACGTTTTTTGTGGAGCAGCTAGTTTTTTATTCCGTTGGGATTGACGTATTTTTTTTCAGTTTATACAGAGTGTATGTTTTTGAATGCGAGAGATATCAGACGGGTTGTTTGCGAGAGTGGCACTGAAAGCATGGGGACTGTAAAACGCGAAATGTTTTGTATCAAGATATCACAACAGTTTTGTTACAGGCAGACGATCAGAATAGCATCAATGAGTGCACAACTCAGCTGAAGATATATGTATCAGTAAAAATCTGACAACAAATTAACTAGGCTTTATTTTTGTGACTAAAAGAGGGCTAGGTTTTTTATTATTTTTTTATTCCATGTATGTATTTGTAAATGTTTGTGATGCCTTGAATGTTTAATGTTTTTTTTTTATCATTTATTGGTTTTTTTACATACAATTATTTTTTTAAATATTTCTTAATAAAAAAGCTTAGAAAACTTTTAAAAATATAAAAATAGCAGCCCACCGGTATCGGGAACAGGATACAAGCTCCCAGCGGTCAGGGTTCCAGAGAAAGGAACCTCCTAACAATACGAGTCGAGAACGAGAGCCTTCTCGGGTGTTGGTCGAGGCGCTTGGCAATTAGGCCATAGGCTGTAACGACTATCGGCACAATCGCTGAATCCACGTCCCACATGTCGACAACCTCGCGAGCGAAGTCAGTATACTTGATTTGTTTTTATTATTATTATTTTGTGTGCTCGTCGTAATTTGCGACAGCTAAATGTTTTTGCTTTCTTTCCTTCTTTCTTTTCTTTCTGAATGTTAAAGGACGGAGAGCGAGAGGAAGGCCAAATAAAAGATGGATGGATTGTGAAAGGAATGATATGATGGAGGAAGGAGTAAATTATGCCGTGATGTCTGATAGGGGGAATCGAAGAAGAAAACGTGTTGCGCCGACCCCAAACAGAATGGGACGAGGGCAGGAAAATGATAATGTTCCAAGGAAACATATTTTTTTGTAGAGGGTTATAAAAATAAACACATACAAACAATAATAACGCCTGCAATCCTCGAAAGATTAGGTAGCTGAGTGACACATTTCGCTAAATATGTTACGGTTCCATGTTGGCAGTCAAAGGGGATGCGCATCTTTAGAGAGTTGTAGGACGGGTGGGCGAACAGATTGCGCCGGCGGCGGCGGCGGCGGCACAGACAATGTTCAATGTATTTGTTGTTCACAAACATGTGTGCATATAATTTTGCATTCCAGATATCTATTATATAGCTTTAAAGAAAAAAATACTTAGTTGCCTATTTTCCTTGGACAACCCTTACCAGTCACAGAGCTCAAATTGGCTAATATTTCCATGAGGAAGACTTATCAATGAGTTACGTATTTGCGGCCTACTTCAGACTGTGGGCGTCTGTAGCATTGTACTGACGATATCTTCACAATGGTTGTTATTAATGCAATAGGGCTATGTCATGGTCATGGGGTTAAATCAAGGATAAACTCATCAATTGAACCTTTGTGCTACGTAGTACAGTGTTTTACTGTATTTTTTTCAAGATTCTAAATATGAATTTAAATTATGAGAACTAAATATAGTTTATTCTTCGATAGTCATTTTGGTACAGTCTTAGAATTGCCATTTTGCAAAGGTAGTGCGAGGAACTCACTCATATAGGGGCCCCGTACCGCACGACCCCAGCGTTGAGCCTACGTACGGTAGAAGGCGACTCAGATTGAGGCCTACCGCTTGAGAGAAGAATACGAATTGAGGCCGAGGCTGAGAGTAAAAATTGTCATATTTAATTTTGATCCTTAACTTTTATTAAACGTTTTAGGATACATCTCTGTCAATAAGTTGCAACTTAACCGCCGTTTAAAATCCTAAATACGCTTCTTCAAATCGCCCTTAAATTTTATTTAAAACTTACGAAAAAAAAAATTACATTTATTTTGACGTTTTGTTTTTGCAATAAAAAATTTAAACGCTGTGGCAGATATTCTGGTTATTTATTTTGCTACAGTAGGTGGTATAATTATAAAGTGAGCAGTGGGGGCATTAAAGAGAGGCTTGCGGGCCATACGCGCGGGGCCTCGCTCTTCTTCTTCTTTGTGTGGACCCCACTTCTTGGGAGTCCGGTTTCCGCACTTAGTCCTTCAGATTCATTGTTGACCCCACTCTTGCAGAAGCCTAATTTATTTAAAACTTTCTTTTTTTTACTTAGCTCTTCTGTAACAACAATAAATAAAATGAAGTTGGTTAATTCAATGGGGAATTCTAAACATGATTAAGAAATTCATAAAATTTACAGTCACTTATATTTCAATGAATTTATATTTCTTATCTACTATATAAAAATATGTCGGGTTTCCTTCCTGACGCTATAACTCCAGAACGGACGAACCGATTTCCACGGTTTTGCATTCGTTGGAAAGGTCTCGGGCTCCGTGAGGTTTATAGCAAAGAAAAGGTAGGTAGAAAGGTAGAAAATGGCATAGCAACGAATGCCGCACAGCTAGTTTCTTATAATAATTTGTGACCAGTTCCCATTATACTTTAACTAAAAAGGCTGAAATAAAACATTTTTTTGACTTCAGTTTGTGTCATTGAACTATATTATCTAGTTCAGTTGGAAAAGTTATTTTTTTTGCAAAATGTTTTTCTGTTTTATTTGAGAGAACCTGTAACCGGCTCAGTTTTATTTTTACAATTGTTAGCTATCTGTTACTGCTATTGAGTCTCTTAATCCTTATTTAATATTATAAAAGCGAAAGTGAGTTTGTTTGTTACTCTTCACTTTTTATTCGGTAAACCGATTTTGATTGTATTTGGTACAGAGATAGTTGGGAACCAGGAGACGGACATAGGCTATTTTTTTTAAAGTGGGTTATGAGGGAGAAAGAGGGAAGAAAATAGCGTTGCTATTACAAATCCATAAGGCGCAAGGGCAAAAACTACAGGTAGCAGATACCTGCAAATCAGGAAAGGGGAACTGTGTTACCCCAAATTTAACGCGAGCGAAGCCGTGGGCAAAAACCAATCATTAATAAATAACTACATGAATCTCGCCCGTCATACATAAATACTTTCCAAGGCACGAACAAAATATATAACAAAGATTAATTCCCCGCAAAAATCGCACGTTGCTTTAAATAAGTTGTTCTTAGTTAGCATACAGAACACCGACAGGCGACAACTACGCTCATCTCTCATACACAACGGCTTAACTCGCATCTCAGCCGCTACATACGCTCGCAACAATGAATATCACCACCACCGGACTAACTTTGCAACGCCTCGGGCGAACTCCACAAAGGTGCAATACCTACCCACAGCCGCGTGGAAAACATCCTAACTATTTATCCTGGCTTAGCCAGAATTGAACCTTGATGCTTGTGCATACGGTTTAAATTTCTTTAAAGCGATTTCATAAGTGAAATGTTCTTGAATGTTCCCAAAAGGTTTTGAAAGCGCGGTCTCCTGCCAGGCATGTTTATTCTGGCTCTCTGCGGCTGATGTAAGAATGACCTCAATAGCCAACGGATTTTGTTCTTGCGCCGCACTTTGCATTAAAGTGCATTAACACCTCATTAATGACGTCACATGATTAGTTATTCTATGCATCTGTTATGATAGACGCGGTGCCGGTGGATTTTAGTGCACTATTACTGTAAACATTTGTGCACTGACTGCAAATATTAGTGTTGGGGTGCGTAATGGTTATGTTCGCGTTTGGCTAGCTGTTCTGTCGCGATTAGTTTTAATTATTCAGGCTGAATACAACATTATTTATTTAGTATATTATTTTACATTGATAAAGACCATTATCAACGTAAACTTGTAGATAAGTGTCAATAAAACAAAACATTCCAAAATTTTAGTTTAGGTACCTAAAAACGATAACAAAGTTTTTAGGTAAACAAAAATTTTGGAATGTTTCTCATTTCCATTACAAGATGTCTGTCGATCTAGTGCAGTTGCAAAAAGACGCCCTGGGTCTTTAGGTTTGCTCAAACGTAAATATAATAAAACACCGGTGAAGAGCGTGTCGGGCCACGCTCAGTGTAGGGTTCCGTAGTTTCCCGTCCGTCACAATAAGTGTTCCCAGTTATGAGGCCAACCAAACAATTCGGTAATACCCGATCCAATGTAATAAGTACAGCGCCATCTCTCGGGGAATTGGGTTACTGATTAATACAAAGACGTGCAAGCCGTTTTCGGTGGTAATTTTGGATTGCGAGAACCGATTTCAATCATTCTTTTTTTGTTTGAAAAAATATACGTTCAGGATAATAAAATATGTAAGCGAAGTTAAAAAAATGCTTGCATATACGATTATACTACAAACTGTTTTGTACAACTTTTTGTCTTTTTTGTACAAAAACTGTTGTGTCAATCAAGTTCAAAATGATTTTCATAGAAAGTCCTTATAAAGTTCTACTTTTCTGATTTTTTTCATATTTTCTAAACTTATGGTTCAAAAGTTAGAGGGGGGGGGGGGACACATTGTTTTTTACTTTTGGAGCGATTATTTCCGAAATTATTGGCATTATCAAAAAATGATCTTAGTAAACCCCTATTCATTTTTAAATACCTTTCCAACAATATATCACACGTTAGGGTTGAAATTAAAAAAAAAATCACTTCCCACTTTACATATAGGGTGGCTACCCTAATAAAACATTTTTTTCAAATTTTTATTTTACCTCTTTGTCGGCGTGATTGATATACATATTTGTACCAAATTTCAGCTTTCTAGTGCTAACGGTCACAGAGATTAAGCGAGGACGGACGGACGGACAGACAGACATGGCGAAACTATAAGGGTTCCTAGTTGACTACGGAACCCTAAAAAAGATATTCGAATTATTTACAAAACTAGGTACAATTTCCAATCCACAACATTACGCCTAAACTGGATTTCTCGGTTCATCCCCATTCCCGGCTGATAGGAGCACAAACAAGCTGATCCGTACGTTGATCGATCAGTGAACAAATACTATGACAAATATATTTGTGCCGCTGCTGACGGTGCCGAGAATTTATTGTGTTTTAGTGAACGTCAATAAATTCGAAGGCTTGTTTCGGCTCGTGATTTGATACTTTTTGTGAAACTTTTTGCTGAAATATGTTGAAAAAATTTAAGTGAACTTTTATTTTTAAATGCATTTAAGTGTATCCTAAAAATGCAATGAAATGACGGGATTTACTTTTTTGTATGAGACAAGCTCATCACACTATTTCCAAAACCGCTGCAACTTCTTGACGGCACATGTGGACCATGAGGTACAACTCTGACATACTCTTCAGGAACTACAAGTTGTAATTACAAGCTCAGATATAATTACATAAATCAGGAGACAAATAAATACATACGTGGTAGATTAAAGAAATGTAGTTTCATAACAAACATTTAGATATGTCAAGGTCTTCAAAGTAGTGAACTTCATAAATGTGATAATCATAAGAACGTAAAATAGTTTTACAGTATTGTGACATGAGCGCGTGTCTCGGTAAGTATAACGAGTATAATGTGAAGCATGTCGGCACAACACTACCGTGCACCGGCTCGTTCCCCCAGGCCCCGGGTTACGACCTCTCGGGAACATCACTACGTGATAAACTGAGATTAGCATGCGAATAACAAATTTATATTCATAGTTTTAACGAATCAGGACTTGAAGTATTCAGCCTGATCCAAGAGTAAGGAGAAAACAAGTATGCTCTCAGAGTTTCATGTAAAACAAGTCGTTAAAGGGGATGACGGTAACTAGCTTGTTTTGTTCTGCTAGTCAATCTTCCGGGAACCAGTAATGAACGACTTCATTGTTCGACGTTTTGTTGTGCTAAAGGTTCTTTTTTTGAAAATAACCGCTTTGAGAGGAAAAGCTTATGTTAACGTTTGTTATAGACAGCTATTTTAAACTAAAACATACAAAAAAACTATCGAACTGGGAAACTAAAACTTCAATTACAGGCACATTTGAATGTCAAGAAATAAAAGGAAGAAGCTACAGTCCCAGTTACAAGACAGCATAACTTGTGTGAGTACTGTAGTTACTCATTTCAAGGCATTGATCTCTTTAGAAAGAATGGGCAAAAAACTCCATGGGCACTTTTAGTGTGAGAACAGTGCAAGTTAATCAGGTAATGGAATTCTAATCGATAAAATCTAACTCTTAAAACTATATGATTTAAATCAAACAAATTATTAACAAAGTCTACACCAGAAGACATCCAAGTACCTTCTAAGCTCTCACAAAACATTAGGAAAGTGTATCTAAATGTTATTTCGTATCAAGTAGGCATCGTGAAGAGTAAATCTATCATCAGCGACCCTCTTCAAGGGCGCTTAGCTGGAAGCGTCTAGCGGTCTAAGGGCACGGTTCCATTGTAGCCCACGGGCACGCAACGCTTGTGGCTATTTCGCCTTTGTATGATGCTAAAGGTGGGCTCATCGACTGCGATCAACTGCAGTTGATAAGATAATCTCATAGTTTATTCGAAAATAAACCAAATGAAATACCTGCCCTTATCTGGCCTAGTCCAGTGACCAGCCGTTCTGAAGCGGTTTGACCGAACCTTATTGACCTCCATGTATTTACTACGCGGTAGTGGCATCGCGCCTTTATTACCACTTCTGCGTGAGACGTGACGGGTGCTTTGGTTAGGTAACAACAACTCCTTTAATGAGTTATATTTTAAACAGCTCTTACTGGCAAAAAAATGTGTTTGTGCAAGGACTACATCAATATAAAACTGAATGTTGTCCACTATTTAATAATGTTTTATGTAAGTACAAGCTTTTGCCCGCGTTAAATTCGGGGCAACACAGTTCCCCTTTCCTGATTTACCTGCTACTTATAGTTTTTGCCCTTGCGCCTGATTTATTGTAATAGCAATGCTAAGTTTTCCCTTTTCTTTCCCTTTTTTCACTCATATCTAAGACTTTAAAAAAAAAAAATAGGCCTATTTCCGTTTCCAGGGTCTCAACTATCTCTGTACCAAAATTCATCAAAAACAGTTAAGCCATTTAGGCGTGAAGAGGAAACAAACAAATAAACAAACTCACTTTCGCTTTTATAATCTTAGTAAGGATGTCCTTTAGGTAGGTCCTTAAACGAATAAATAAATATAATTTATTCTAGACATCAAATATGAAGCAGCCCTACGTTTCCAGCTAATGAAAGGAGGGCTAGAGGACTGGAGGTAGCTGTCACCTAAACTATTCCAATAACACCGTCACTCGCACCTGCAGCAGAAAGCCTGTCTTATAAAGAAACCTGAACACCTTATTTAATTATAAAATACTAGGTGCTGACCGCTGCTTCGTTTGTCTAACAATTGCTTTTGTCGTATACCTTTTCGTTTTGGTTACCGTCCCTGTCTGAGTAAAAATACTAACACCTGATCAAGGTGTTGGTCATCCAGTTAGCCTGGAAACTGACCTATACATAGTTACGAAAAAACTGCAGATGATAAATGATCTCTACTTCTAAGTTTTCGTTAAGACGCAGAGCTGTGCTAAATGATCCATAGGTAATTAAAACTGCATTCAACAAAGGCATTTATATCAGGTAATATTTGCGTATCTTTCCACTTCTCTTTAGGGGAAAAAAACCTAACAAAAACCCGAACACCATGACACATGAATATCACACACGTAATTTTCCGTGCACGTGCACAAATCCAGCAATAAGTCATAATGTACGGAATCACTGAACATTACATCTCCACTTGGTATTCACGGCAGGAGCGGACATTAGACTCGTAGGCTCGGCTGAGCTCGGAATATTTCGGCAGAACTCGGCCCAACTTCGCCAAACTTCGTCGTTGCTCGGACTTAGTTCACCTATTCACACGGCTTATGTCAATCATAAACGTGGTCTAGGTAGCTGTCCTTTCTGTCTTTGGTTCGAAGCCAGTCCAGCGTGAATGCGTCGACAATGCGTCTAATCATTTGCTGTTGGAGTTTTTGGGAATAAATAATACGTGCCCAAGGAGGCATGGAAGTAGGAATTTGTGTTTTGGGTATGTAGTACCGGCAACGGCCCCTCACTAGGTCGACGGATGACATGATAACGGTCGCAGATGGAGACCGCACAGTTTGGTAGAAGATACGCGAGGCCTGTAGAAGACCATAGGCTGATATGATTATGATGATCATGTAGTACCGTAATCAACGGTATCCTATAGTTACCTGTGCACATAAATTTGTCGAATTCGAACAGACAGACGCTCTTACTTTTGCCATTGTAATACTAGTATGGACAAAAAGTATGAAAAAAAAATCGCTCTGTTTTTGAAAATTGTCTCCAGCAAAAAAAATCCCTAATATTATTTGCATGTCTTTAAAATACCAAAAATAAAGTCAATCATTATTATATCCTCAAAATACTTAACGTGAATCATTTCATAACCTATCTTACTCTATAACTTTCCCTCCCCAATTAATCTTTAGGATGTTCAAAGACAAATCGGGAGTCCATTTATTATGTACATTACCTTTGATTTGCGGCTTTCAGAGGACTCCGGAATTCATTCAAGTACCTTAAATTAAGGGTTGTCCCGACAGAAACAGGGTCAGGTTATGTCTATTCTATTCAACTAATTTTGTTGACAAAAGAGATCGAATATCTCTTTTGTGTTTCTGGTTGGACCTTATTCGAATCTGTCTGAACTAAAGTAAGAATTTCATTTGTTGTTACCGAAATCTTTAACTTTAGTTAATTTTAAGAAACGCTATCGCTATATAGAAAAATCGATAGCGTTTCTTAAAATAAAACCATGTTTTAAATAAATATCGATTAATGGCTGAAAACGATTAGGTCAGTAAAAATTTAAAGATGTTTGCCTACTGGCACTACTAATCCAACATTATGTGAACGGTAGCGGTAGATGTAGTGCACTGTTATAATCGCTTCTTCTCACTTAAGGATGTGATGTTTAAATTTGAACTGCTACATTGCAGCGAATGCCCCCGGTGACCTGGACGTCTTAACCTTACCCCCTTCTAGGCCATAGCTCCCTATATAAAAGTACAGGCAAGAAAATCCATGGTTTGGTTACTTTATAACATTTTAATAATTGTAAACTTATTTTATGTTTAAAATGACACTGAATACTGGCTCTGACAGCAAACAAGGCTAATGCCTTGTTTAAATTTTGGAAAGTGTTTGTGTTTGGGATGAGTCTAGGACACCCCGTCAAACCAAATGAGTTTTAAAGTTTTCAATATGAGTCCACAATTGCTTTAGTTTTCCATTGTTTCGTCCATCTAGCTATCCACCACAGGCCTGTCCACTCGCATTTGTCTTACAACTGAGAAAATCAAGTGTTAGTCACCTTGCATAATTATATTTCTCTCATCATAACGAATTTTTTAAACAATATTATTAGTATTTTGCCTGTTTGCTCATTTGCTATACCAACATAACAAGAACTTGTGTGATAGAAAACAATTACTGAATCCAAGTTTGGGAAGAGTCGAGGATACATCAGGTTAAATTTCAGAATTGATTTCGGTGCCTGCCGGTATGCCGAAGACTACTCAGTTCTGTATTGTCTTCTGACAAAGTCATATATACGTCAAGAAGCTCTTACGGTTCTAACCATGCAGGTTGTTGTTGGTATGGACATATAGCATGGTCGCTCAGCACTCGTACACGGAAAAACACAAGCCAAATATAAATTACAAATACCTCATGCACTATTAATTTATTTTCTTTTAATTACAAACTCAATACAAATTATATTTCTTAATGCATTTAAAATATTAAATTTAATTTTGGAACACTATTTAATGAAGCTGTTGATCCATCGCAGATACGAGGTGATGCGAGTGTAGCCAGTGGGATACCCTGCGTTGCAGCCGGCAGCAGCCGTGAACGAGACCAGACCCACCTGTGGTTGAAAACAAACACAATAATTAGTTAGCTTTATTTTGGAGTGGGAAATCATCAAATAACTTATGTTCTTTCTATTTCCCTTTACGTTCAGGGGCCGCTATATCTCTTTCGAACAACCCGTAACCCCGGCAGGCTAATTAGTACGCTTAGGTAGCTTTACGCCACTAAGATACCTTCATATTTCAACCACAAAATGAGGTACTCTAAACAAAGAAAATTAATTACGGAACACGTCCCGTAAGTGACAGTATAAATAAAAAATCATTTGTCGGCAATTCTCTAACAAACTTCACCAGTTACTTTTCAAGATGTAAGAGGGCTTACCAGCATATCTTTTCCGGAGGCGCCTTGGTATCGGCGTAAGATCAGAGGCCCGCCATAGTCCCCTCCACAGGCACCCTTACCATCGTCTCCACTAGTGCACATCATGTCGAGGGACACAAACGATCCATACACCTTAGCGCACTGACTGTTACTGATGACCTTGACGAAGACATCGCGGAGGATTGAAGAATCGTCTAATGGACCAGCTAGAAGTTAACAAAATGATTTTATATTATGCTAGCTTTTGCCCGCGGCTTCGCTCGCGTTAAAATTCGAGGTAACACAGTTCCCCTTGCGCCTTATCGATTTTGTAATAGCAACGCTAAGTTTTCCCTTTTCTTCCCTCTTTCTCCCTCACATCCCAGTTTTATGTTCTATGTCCGTCTCCTGGTTCCCAACTACCTCTGAACCAAAATTCATCAAAATCGGTGTAGCCATTAAAGCGTGAAGAAGTAACAAACAAACTCACTTTCGCTATTATAATATTAGTAAGGATGAATCATGAAAATCGAGATCAGAAAATTCACATTTTTTTTCTATTGTAACGTTTTTAAATATAAATAAAACACATAACAGAGACAAAGTTCACTCACTCGGGGAAGTTTTTCCATATCCAATAATTTCAGCCGTGTATCCTTCAAGTGAACTGAAATATGCGACCGGCAGCGTGATGTAATCTCAAATAAAAATAAAATAAACATTATTAATGATACTCTAAGCATTTATTTCAATAAGACCATTATAGGCGCTTTTGAATTTCAAGAATCAAAAGAATGAAGTTACAGACAGTAGTTACCCCTTAAAAGCGGTCAGCACTATGGAGAAGAATTCTTCTTCTGTTTTAAATGATAATATCTTTACAAGATCATGGTAACATCATTTATGTTGAGATTATACAAATATGTGAAAACGATGCACATTAACAGCTTCCAGAGTAAAAGCAAAAATAACAATAAAAAAAAAAAACCTGGCCAGCTAAGAGATGAAACCTGTCCCAAATGACAGCGAACGCCCACCACATCACATTATAATCACTTGCTGGCTAACACTTGTAAGATATGTATTTTTTAATACTTACTGCCTATTGGAGTATAAGGAATTTCAACCATTGCAATGTCATTAGCTAAGGTATTGGCATCGTATCCAGGATGTAAAGTAACTGACTTGGCATACTTTCGGGTACCTCCTTTAAATAACTTTACCGTACCGAGTACAACCTTAAATAAAGGAAATTATTAAAGAATAGCTAAGTAAGCATCGTCAACAATCATAATTAAACTTAGATTAAAATGAAACGAGACGTACAATAACTATTATGTAATAAGATGATTTGTGTATTACACAATGTGATTCGAGTCGTTAAAAAACGAAACTTACAGTAATTCGTCAACTGACTCATAATGTAAATGCTTATAAACCGTTTGGTGGCAAAATAATGTATAGTTCTCCTGACCTGCATTTCTCTGCCCTCAGATTCTCCGTCGTACCAACATTGTCCAATGGTCACAACATAGTAATAGCTCAGGAGACTCCCGCCACATACTGATGTCTCGCCTGTCTTTAGAGTGATTATCAACCCCGCCTGGACAGCAAAAGTTTCTATTAAATCATTGAAAAAAACCTGTATTAAGGGGAGTAAGACTGGGTAGTAGCAGCTGGATTAGTGTAGTTAAAAACAGCTACTCTACCATGACGTGTTAAAGCAGAACTTATTCCGCTGAGGGAAAGGGACAGAGCTATACAGGGTGTCTAGCACCATCTCTTTCACTCAGTGGAATAAGTTCTGATTTAAGATGTCATAGCAGGCCTACAGATCTATCCTCCGCCAACTAAAGTTAAAGGCTGTTATTGATAACATTGTTTATTTTTCTTTGAGAAATCAGTACCGATCTGAAAGCGCTAGCATGTGATTATAAAAGTCAAACGGGAGCCCTGCAATGGAGACGTGTTGTCAATGAAACTTACCAAGTATGGATGTTCATCGTTATATGAACTGACGCCGCCAGCAATTCTCATAGACTCCTGTTGCCTGATCTTCGTAGCCGTGGGGATCCCCACACGCTTGTGGTATTTCGCCGCAGCTGCCTCTGCTGCCAGCAGTGCCAGGACACAGACGAACAGAGTTGCTGTCTTCATGGTAACAGATGGATGGACAGTGTCGCAGAACAAATCATGGACCTGTATTTATATTAGAACTGATTGATTTTAGTGTCCTCTTCAGATAAGTTTGAGTATCACTTGAAAATGGGGACTTTTCTACGTTCTATATTTAGGTTTAGTAGAAGTTTTGTGTAATTTGTTATCAGTTTCAAAACAAATGAGGAAGCTAGCTATAAGTTTGAAGTACTCTGCGCATTAAGTATTTGTTAGGTTAAATTCTTTCGGCATGGTGTCTTTGCCTTGATTAATGACTCACTACTTAACCAACCTATCGACTTAACTGTTATTGTACTGCTATCGCCAACTAAAAACTCTTTAAACCAGGTTATTTTTTTGGGCTTTGGGTATAAGTTCTCTAAAGTTATCATTGATTTGTATTGAGATGATTTGTGGTATACACCACCTATCATGTTTATCTAAATAAATTTAAGTGTTACCGGTAATAACTTACAATATAATCATTACCAAGTACTCATAATTATTATAATTGTTATCGACCAATGAAGTAGAATTTGTAGAAATTAACAACTATCGAAACTGAGTGTCGTCAATAATGATAATATTCCTTGCCGGTTTCTATTATTTGAGGTCGTCGCAACACATTTATTTCTCATTCTAGCTGTTTCATTTTCTCACTCAGTCTGCATTTTAGTTGTTCCAAATTATATTATTCCTTTTTCTTCTTAGACCTCCTCTGTATCAAAGGAAACATTACTGCAACTGTATTACAACCACAATAGGGTTACTGACATTTTGATAGACTTGATAGTGGAAGCGACTCAATAGCAATCTTATTATATCGAAAATAAATACCACTGTGATTTTTGACAATGATGCCAAGTCAGAGATGAAGTGTCAAAATCCCAATGATGCTTTAAAGATCCTGTCAACGTCAAATCGCAACCAAGTGCTCAAAGCCATTTAGGTATTTGAATTAGACCATTACACGCAATTCTGAGTTGTCAAAAACAAAGAGAAACTACAGTTCCAGCCATAATAACTGGGAATAGGCTGTAGTTGCCCGTTCCAAAGCGTAGATGGCATCATTTCATGATCTTGCCATTTTTCCCTTCCCTGTTATGAACGTGCTCCTCGACTTGCTACTGCAGCCCTACTCTGTCAACTGATTAGCAATTTAGATAGCTAACTGTTAAAAGCACTTTACGGCATCATTAGATTCAGCTCGTTTACGACTCAGTTTGATATGAAAGTGATAAGGTTTATGACTTGGGATATTGTATTAAATTTCAATACATCGTAAAAAGTTTGAATGTGAAGCGAGTGAAATGTCGTGGCATGTTGAGAATTGTTTTGATAAAACTAGATAAGTGTTGTTGATTACGATGATTTAAAGTACGACAATATGAATCATACGACACTTGTACGCACATTGTATTAAAATGATTTTGATTATAGATTGGGTACTAGATAATATATGTAATAGGTACTAAACATTTCTCCGCGGAAATCTGGAATCTGACTTCTGTGTCTGGGTGGCAATAAATAGGCTTGGCCCCAGTTGCATGAAACTTCATCATCATCTTCCTTCCCTTGTCCCATTCTGCGAAGACCTTCGCAATTCGTTTTCTTTTTATGTTTAACTGGCAGACGGAACAGCTTTATTTGCTTCCTTCTCTTTTAAACCCGTCTCTTCAACATAGCTGGTGTACTATGATAAGGTTCACCTTTGACCAGCCTTTTGGGCATTACAGCCGTGATAGTTTGTTATAGCATTGGAGTTGGTCAATATGTCAAATTAAATTGTAAAAGGCAGAGTTTGCCTCTGGTATTTTTACAATAAGACGGATAGTTGTATTTTAGTTAAAATAATTGTTTTTAGTTATATTATTAATTGTGTAAGAGTATTTTCAGTTTAAAAATCCAGTTTATTCGTGCCCTCTCTATTAATGATATAGAGATTAAAGTTATATTTTGCTAATTTGCATATTTTGCTGGTTTTGGGCATCTTGCAGCCGTTCTTGTTTCACGCGGGCTTCAAAGAAATGTCAGCAATGCAGAGTAACCCGGCAGGTCTACTGCTTGCCTGGAGTGCTGGTTTTTTGAAAGAAATACCGCGGCCCCGGAACATAAAAGGCAAAAGAAGAAACATGCACATGGTTTTGGTCAGTACATGTCTGACATTCCTTTCTGCTCCGCTAAGAACGGGAGAAGTCACTTTACGATTTCCCATCTGAAAAAATGCATCATGTCAGCAAATGGAATTTCCGTTGGGATATTTTTGTATGAAACGTGACCTGCCTAGTATTACTTGTAGTAAGGAAGTTAAAATGACCGTGAATCCAGCGCGTCAGCACATTACAGCGAACTGTCAATGTCCTGCGTTCTGTATATCATCATCAGATGCCCTCCGTGACTGCAAGTTCTACATATATGAATTCTGTTACGCTTTCTACAGGTGTTCCATTATAATACTATATGTCAGTATTATTCATCATATATGTAAATGATGTATCATCGTGCTTCCACAATACTAGCATATTCCTTTTTGCGGATGACCTAAAAATGTCAAGAGCCATCAGGTCTCAACAGGACGTAAAGCTAATGCAAGAAGATATCGACCGATTTTCTGAATGGTGTTATCATAATAAAATCTCAATAAACAACTCGAAATGTAGCCACATAAAATTCACCAGGAAAGTTAACACAGTGAACTCGGCGTACCAAATAAACGGAGTTAACTTGAACGAGTTGGACGTGGTACGAGATCTGGGAGTTATCTTGGACTCGAAACTCACATTTTTACCACACATTGAGAACATAATCGGTCGATCTCAACGTATGCTTGGATTTGTCATCCGCAATAGTAAGCTATTTCAACGCCCACATACTAAATTAATTCTCTACAATAGCCTTATAAGAAGCATCCTGGAATACTGCAGTGTGATATGGAGGCCTCACTACGCAACCCACTCGCTGCGGATAGAACGAGTACAAAAAAGATTTATCCGATACCTAGGGTATTCAAAGGGAAGGCAATTTAAATACCTCTCCTACCTGGATAAACTAGGCTGCTACAAAATGCGTACCCTCGAAGCACGAAGAGAGATCTTGGATTTGAAATTTGCTTATAAATTACTAAACAACACCATTGACTGCCCACAATTGGTATGTAGGTTTAATTTTAGAGTTCCCCGTAGACCGCCTCGCAAACCTATAACACCCTTAGCTCCACCTCTTCGTCGTACAGTATCTGGTACTAATTCCCCTATACCCCGCATATGCAAACTCATAAACGAACGCAGCGACCTGGTTGACGTCCACGCAGACCCAATATCGACGTTTGTCAGACGTCATTAGTATTAGTGTGTATTAATTATTAGAATCTAAGTTCAATGTAAGTACATTTTGAGAATTTAATTATAGAGCACTTTGCATGTGGTGTTTGCCTGTAATTGGTTGTGCAGCGAGACTATAGACACAATTATTTGTATATTCCTTTGTTTAATAATACCTGTAACAACTGTTGGTGAACCTTAATTAAATAAATAAATAAAATAAATGTCTCAATAGTCACTGTTTCTACATTAGCTTATTGAACAGAATTTAAATATATCTATATATATATAATAATATATCTTGGTGTAATTTCCATCCCCTATTTTTAATGCTTACTAATTATAATAAATCTAAATAATGTTTATTGGTGTGTCTGTTTGTGTTTTATTACCACATTAGTGCTTCAACTTAAACAATAACAATCATGTTGATAAGTTGCTCCGTGTTGCTGCGTGAATTGAATGCAAACTTAATAAGTTATGTAAAAACTTATAATTACAACATACCTTTAGAATTGATGAATTCTACAATTCAAATATTACTTTGGTTACGCATCAGGAACTCTTGCATACATCTTGACTAAACAAATATTACACCTCACTTTTACAAAAATCCTCCCACTTCTTTGCCCTGTGATAAAATATAATTGATACTAAATCCTTACTAATATTATAAAAGCGAACGTGAGTTTGTTTTGTTTTCACGCCTAAATGGCTAAACCGATTTTGATGAATTTTGGTACAGACATAGTCGGGACCCTGAAGACGAACATAGGTTTTTTTACGTGAAAAGAGGGAAGAAAAGGGGAGGGCAGGGCAGTGAAGAGCTGGGCGTTTTTGTGGGACTGTCTCTTGTAATGTGACGTTCAAAAAGTGCTGCTTATCAGCCTAATTTGAATAAATGACTTTTGATTTTTTTTGGAGAGAAAGATATTTTCTTTTCAAACATCATGCAGGTTAAAGTTAGCGTTAGCCCTAAGTAACTATGGCAGGCGAAGCTAGTTGGATTATAACTATGACTTCATTGATAGCTTGTAACATCGCTGATCGATTGATTACAGTTAGTCGGCTGCCATACACACTGGATCGACTAAGTCCTGGTAGATTATTAAACGTGGTGTATACAAAAAACAGATATTGATATCCTGCAATAATATTTTGGGCTACACGTTTGAATACAAAGTTTCCCAAAAAAACATATTTGTGTTTCAACCCTACGCCTCTCTCCGCGGATAAGAAATCAAAAGATAATCTCTAATTTTCACCTCAATTTTTGTTTCAACAAAAAAAAAACATTTCAAAGACGACAAGACAGTAATATTTATGGTACACAAATAACTTGTTTATCCTTCAAAGCATAAACAACATTGTTTATACGGATTCAACTCTCATTAGACACTAATGATTAGAGAAGGCTTGTTCAAGTTCCTTTCATGTATTACTAAAGAAATGCGGATTACGAACTAACATGATAATATTATTACAGTCCTACAGGATACTTTGTAAACATCTGAGGGCTGAACCTTTTCACCGCCAAGGACTTAAATAGAAGTTATAGTATAAGTGAAAATAAAGTCCGCGGCGATAACAAGGTTAAAGTGTTTTTATTCAAGGCTGGGTGAAATAAGGCTTTATAAAGGTCAATGGACGAGTTCCTGGTCGAAGTCTTCTGTTTTTCTTTGTGAACTATAATACGCAAGTACTGATATTCAGCTGCCTCCGTTTAGACAGAAAGCCGCCGCCAACATATTTGGGAAAAGGTTGGGCAGATAAAATATTTATTGGGAAAATTCTACCATAAAATAACTACTACGCTATAACATAATACTTTTGTTTTGATGTGAACTTTTAAATGATTTGTTACTGGTTGTTTTTTAAGTTGTCAGTGGCAAAAGATAATCCCGACCGATCCTACGTAAGAAAACTTGTGCTATTCCAGTATAATTTGCTTTCAAGGCTGAAACTAAATATACACTTACCTATACAGATATACATCTGAACCTAAAAACATCATATTACTACTCAATACGAGGAAATTCATGTTTCATGTTACTTTACAAGTTTTCTTCTTCTGTAAATTGTCACTTACAAGTTTATGTAACAATAAGTTAAACAACAAAGCATTTGATATTTATCATATCAGATCATGTTACTTAAATTTTGGACGACAATTAGTATCACGTAGGTGCACTCGTTCATTTACAGGAGACCACGGCGAGCTCAATCTAATTAAGTATAAGCTAACAAAAAACACTTTTGTAATAGAAACAAAAAGTTTAAAATAATAGAAATTAAAGTACATTTGGCAATAGTTCGAATTTAAAACAAGAATTAAAACGAAATACAATGAACTATGTATATGTGTGTGGAATACTGTTCTCATCTCTGGGACGGATCCGCCAAATACCAGCTTGAAGCGGTAGAGTCTATAGAGAAACGAGCCAAGAGGCTCATCGGCAACGACGCGCTGGTTGAGTCAAAGCTCCAGAGCCTGGAGCATCGCCAGCGCGTTGCCAGGCTTTCGGTTTTCTATCGGTTACATTTCGGAGAGTGTGCGATGGAATTGCACAGCCTAATTCCGCCAAGCCCGTTCCATCATAGGACTACAAGAGGTACGGCGATGCGCCACCGTTACATGGTAGACATCCCACCCACACGCACTAAACGGTTTGGGAATACCTTCATTGTGCGTACTGCTAAGGAGTGGAATTCCCTGCCGGAGTCTGTATTTCCTGACAGCTATAACCTGGGGGTCTTCAAGTCAAGAGTGAATAGGTTATTTCTAGGTAAGCGTGCTTCATCGTCGACCACATCATCACTTACCATCAGGTGAGATAGTGGTCAAACGCGAGCCTCTCAATAATAATAATAAAAAAAAAACTAATTCCTATATTATGTACCTACTTTGTTTTACATATTTAACAAGTTAGCTAAATTAAGACTTTGCCAGCAGTAGCTGGAAAGATAGATAGTAGCCGATTCGCAGACTAACTGAATAACACATAAACAGTTTATAAGAATCGGTTGAGCCGTTGCGGAGGAGTATGGGAACGAACACTGTGACTCGAGTATTTTAAATATTAGATATATGATAATCGGTTTTAGCGATTGTGTCACCCTATTTATAAGTTTTATTATGTTTGTAATAAATAAGTAGTACCTATAATTTTAATAAAATTTCGTAAAACTTACAACCTATAAAAACTCTAAGCTTATAACCCAACAAAATTGCTTTTTACGGCAGTAGAACTGAGTTGCGAGGTTTGGTTTTATTTTACAAGTTATGTTTTTGATGCCATTATGTATTCTTGTAATTTCTTTGGTGTACACAACAAAGAATATTCTATTTATCTAATATCTAAAAGTGTTCCTAGAATATTGTTAATGCATGCACTACACGAATGTCACTTCAACTATTCACTAAACAATTCAACCCTTACACACGGCACTACGTTATGGTCGGTACATTCGACCACATAATAACTTAATAATGAACCGAAATGAAGTAATCGCGGTGTGGCGGACCGCATCACCGCACTGCATCACCTGTGATGAGTGTACGTTCATATTAAAATTTTAATAAAATAACCCCTATGCGTATTGAAATGCAGTCGCAAATTCTAAAATGTGACCTTTAATCATTTTCAGCGAGAACCGAAGTTACGTATGCAATTATTTCATGTACTGGATTGCAATATATTTATTGATGGATTTACTTATATATATGTGTAGACTTGTAATTGGCTGTTAGTTTCCCTAACTATTTTTGTTCTGGTTGGTTTAGCTGTAGGTCTGGCTGTATGTTTGAAAATGCACAAACGGTTTAGGAGAAATTGTAAGACAACGTCTAAAAAATAATAATAACAACGAAGAGCAAAGATTGTTTAGGTCCACTTATCTAAAAACACGTCAAAAAAGCTTCGCATAATCAAATGGTGCTCTTGTTTCAGTATTTTATAAAGATCCCGCCCGTCCACCAATCGACCACAGGACATCAAAGTCAACCCCAGTTTGCACACCAAAATAAAAGCCCCTCAACACAGGTATTCAATTCATTCCATTATACGGCACTAGCGTTCATTAACACCAGCGATGCTCAATGGGTCGGACAAGCCCCCCCCCCTCCCTCACCTCTCGTTGTCCCGCGATCCCGCACGCCTCGTTAACGACAACCTTTCATCTGATTAACTGCTAGCCTTTTAAATACCCCATTGTTCCGAGTTTCATTGGCGGCATTCCGAGTTCGCTCGCCACGTCACGTGAGGGCAGGCGATGATACAGCTTTATTGCGGCCATTACTATTCCCAGCTCCGAATAATTATTCCAATAAAAATCAATGTTTCAATAATTATCGCTTCAAAATGAGGTTTGAGTTTCGGTAATGCGTGCTCATTCTGAAAATATATGGTTGTTGTCGGCTAATTGGATTGACTATCATTACTAAATTAAAACATTCAAAACAATTATGTTTTAATGAATGGCTGTATAATGAATGGTTTTACCGATTGCATAACCTGAAATACATCGAATACTAAATATATGGATGAAGTAAATGCCAACAAATCAATGGTCTACATAAAAAAAAACTGACTTATTATAATAAAAGCGAATATATTTCCACGAATTTATTACTTTGAATACAGAAACAATTTTACGAATGAAAGAGTGATGTTTATTTGTCGAGGTATCTTTATACCAATTACTTTCTTAAGAGTTATTATCGCATTTTTTATGATCGACAATTTTATTATACAAAAAAAGCGTGGAGCGTGAAAGTGTATTGTAACAACGTGCAATAAAATTGCCTGTCTCTGAAACTTGTAATTTCAGCAAAAAGAGATGTTAAACATTTAGCGAACGGCTTTTGCAAGAACAGCGGACGAGATTTTTGCTACTAATGTCGCTATTATCACGCACGATCTAATGAACATATAAAACACCATATAAACTTCATCAACTCAAGGAACTGTATAACTTAAACTCAATAGCATAGAGTTTAATTTTCCCTGTCGACATGATTGGGTTATTGAATTTCTTGCGCCCAGTGGTTCGGCTCACGTAGTTCGTTTTCACACAGTTTGTGAGATGTTTCCATGGCTATTTATCTGATGGCTACTGTTGGACGCGATCTAATTACGTCGTGAACACAAGTGATTACAATCGACACGAAGCCAAGATATACTATTATGGCCGCCTTGGTGTTTTCTACCAAAGTAAGACAAAGAAAGAAATAAACTTTTATATTAACTCAATAAAACAACACAGAAAGCAAAATAACTTTTCATTTGATTTAAGACTATTTACAAATTTTAATCTTGAAAACATTATGTATGTAGTTAATGTTAGACTTCCATTTAAGCATTAACCACGAAGAAAATTACAGGAATAGTCATTAAAACATTAATTAAAACACTAAACCCTAGACACGATATCCTTAGTTAATATCCGAAAACAAAGCGTAGTTAATAGTAATACCTTTGGAATTACGACTAATGAGAGATAGGATCAGGAATAAAACAAAATTAGTCACGTACTGTACATTTTATGTCAGCTGGCAAAGAATAAGGGTGTTGAAGTAGACGCGACATACTCGCTGCGAACGAATTGGAAATGAAGCTGAAGTCATTGTGAATGTGGCCACGTCTGTGCTGAGCCGACATAATCGTGTTCCTAGCTAGACGAATGTTCTATTGATTCGTGAGGAATACAATATTGTAAATGTTTCTCTTCTCTTGGTTTTGGGCTGTCAAAAGCTAGGCGTTGGTATACATCACTGAATCCATATTTTCACTTCACTCGACGAAAATAAGAAATTTCTAGGTTGTTTCCATATTCATGGTTGTTTATTGGGTCGTGATTATATTCTTTAAGATAGACAGACACAGTTTTTCGGTTTTTCTTAATACGAACAGGCTGTAGGCCACGGGTTCGAACCCACACCACCTGTATGTCATTTATGTTATCACTGCAATCCTCAAAAGCCGATTAAACAATTTTCAGACATATGAGAAGTTCGTAGGTAAATAACAACAGCCGCTCGGGTTGATCTTTAGATTAAGCTGCGCTGGCCTAGGTTGTTTTGTGGATGCAGCCGAGCATGCAGACTGAGCCGCGGAGGAAACTCAGTAGGTAATAGGCTGTCATCTGTAGATCTTTGGCGGCCGTAACAGATGGTCAGTATCCAGAAAGTCTGAATCAGTTTTACCAAGGAGTTTCATATTACCCAGTAGGAACTGGGTTGTGGCGGTCAGAGTATAGACAATCGCTATGCCAGTATTAAGGCTCTTTCTATCTGCTATTACTATAAAAGTATATTTTTATCGCTTCTACAAAGTATTATTATTCTATGCAGTCGTAGTTGTATTGTCGGCACACGCCACCCCTATCAATCTGAGATCGTATCGTTTTGATTGCTGTTCAAACTAATAGCGCTTTTCGAACTGCTGTTTGTTGCTGTATTATTTCATGCAAGTGTTGCTTTGTATGAGAATTCTGTATGAAATGGTTGCTGGTTTGCATTAAACTTTTAAAAGTTAATGAAATTAATTAGTTTCTTTGTAGTTAAATAAATACCAGAAGTTTGGGGCTAAATAATAACAGCCGCTAGATGACGTCAGATGGGCACCGCCCATAATATACCGAGTTTCATCTCTGACAGCCGTTATAGGGAGTCAGTAGCCTCAGAGTCTGACAACCTGTCTTACCAAGCGGTATTATATCATCCAGTAACAACTACATTGATAAATAAATGCGGTCAAAAGAATATTTTGTAGGTACCATTCATTGGAGTATTCAAGGAATGGTACCCACAGAATATTCAATAACAGTATTAAAATAGGTTTAAGATGCATCTTTGCGACACAAAATAAATCAAATCTGAATGCAAAAGAGTGAAGCGTCCGAAACCAGTTTTTACTCAGATAATGATTTTTAATTATGAAAGTGGCCCAATATGCCGCTCATAAGAGTCAACAAAATCATTGAGCCTATCCAAACAAGAATAAGAATACAATACATACTTCTGCTCCTATAATAGAATATACGAAAATAAAGAATAATGGTTAACTAATTGGTTTAAGGTTAGAATAATGGTGAAATAATTGGTAGAAGGTTATTTTTGTTATAATTCGCGCCCCGTGGAGCTCGTGTCCTTCAGTGGGCGTGATACACGTGCTGTGGTTACATACGTTGCTTGAAGCTTGGGCGACAGGGCGACAGGCGACTGGCCGTCGCGTCGGACTGAACCGAACGACGTTTTGTGAATAAAAGGAGTTGTTACATCTCAGGAGTTCCATTTGCAAAACGGTGTGCTGTTAGAACTACCGACCACCATACAAGATGGCCGGGTCAGGCAACAACAACACCGTGTCGTACGACACGGTGTTGTGTAACAGCATCGAATAGGCTAAGCTTTTCTAGCTGGGCATTGTGATGGGCTGTCTTGTTATTTTATAAAAGCAACTCTAATATTCTGTCAGTAATGTATCACAATATAAAGCATGTTAAGTATAGAATTTGTTACCATTTACATCTAAATGATAAAATACATTCATAGGTACGTGACTGAATTAGATTTTCTTAAGTGCCTACCTAGGAACCTTAATAAATCTCATTAATTAATTTTAAGTACCTAAAACTCAAAAGTAACGACAAAAAGGACCTTTTACTCAAAATAGTAGCCGGCGGCGGCGGCGGGGACGCAAATCGAATTCAAATTCAG
This sequence comes from Ochropleura leucogaster, assembly GCA_958449745.1. NCBI lineage: Eukaryota > Metazoa > Arthropoda > Insecta > Lepidoptera > Noctuidae > Ochropleura > Ochropleura leucogaster. The sequence goes on from OY288206.1 coordinate 473,752, forward strand.
GTACTTGTTTAAAAAACCCTCATCAATGGGCTCCATTTGATCGGGATGAGAACATCCTTAAAAACGTAGGGATAAGGAATTGTAGGCTAAGTAATGGATTATATTGATGACATTATGTGGGGAGGGATTTGGGAGACTAGGTCGAATCGGGGCTGGTCGGGCTTACTCGGGTTGCCTCGGGTAGGGCTTTCGGGATAGAGCTAAATTGTTTAGGGTAATTCTCAGGCTTGTTAATTTGAAAAGGCTTTGAGCGCTGTGTTCATTATTAAAGTGCTCGACTGATTTAGGGGTTGACTGTCCATGACCTTTGAATTCACTAGGATATGTATTAGTTTGGAAGTAGATAGAGTATTTAGTTGAAAGTGTTTTTTGTCAAAGCCTGTCAGGCCTAGCAAAGGTCAGCCTATAGATGTTATTATTTGATGCATGATGAATCGACACGATGAAGAACGCTTTATTTATCATCTGCCTAGCCTTTTTCTAACTACATTGGTGTCAGCTTCTCTATCTAACGGATGCAACTGAAAACGGCAGTTGCGAACTATATATTGCTACTAACCTTTTCTATTTTTCTCAGTGAACCAATATGATAAATAACAAAAATCAAGTATCAAATCATCCTAAAAACCGGATGAACCAAAAAAGCGGTGTTTACAAAACGCTAACCGTCGGATGACGGATGTCCGTCTGTCACACCCGTTCACAATAAATCGGGTCCCGTCACATCCCTCACCGTGCCGGACCGGTACCGTCCCAAACCACAGTAAAAAAATAACCAGTGAACCAACTAGGCCTTTTTTGTGAAATTAGATCGGGTTATAAGGTTGTTCAAATAAACTTTTAGTTGTCGCTCTACCCACATAAATCTTAACCACTTACTTTGATGCATTAACCTCGACTCTAAAGCATGTTTAGAATTCATGTGAACTCTAGTGTGTCTCAATTGTCAAACGATATCTAACAATTGTTGTTGGTTAAGATATAGTCCAGTAATTTAAGCTTAAATTAAGTAAGAATCTCGGAATTCGAGATACCCAGTTGTAAGTCTGCAAATACTTGTATATTGACACCCTAAAAAATGTCTCAAAAACCTACATAATTATGGTAGGGTGTACGCAACTATTAAATTTCATGGTAAAAGGTCACAAAAAACGTTTTTTGGCGCTTTTTTTTATTGTAAATATCTCATTTCCTATGGGTTTTTTGATAGGTATTTGTATTTATGTTTTATCAATATTGTAGAATACGAAATTCTCTACAAATTTTGTTTAAAAGTTTTTGGTTCGGTTCGGTGATGGAAATACACTTATATTTTATTTTCTACAAGAGATATACGCGAAATATACATGTAGTATGTATACCTTTGCGGATAAGAGTTGTGAAGTTATAAAAAAATATATTACTGGTATGTGTGTACTGTGCCGAGACGTACCGTGCCGCCACCGACGCGCGTCAATTATTTATGTGAAGCAACGTGCCGCTAATTACGTTATGGACACACTCGTGTTACTGTTGACAACTTCATATAAATGAACATGTTTTTTCGCTCCCAAAATCGTAATTCAATGGCTGATGGAATGAGATAAAAATTGCGCATGATGGCTTACAGAATTCATTGAAACTTGTATTGTATTATTCATTGAAATTTCCAATTTGAAATGGCTAAATTTAATTTACAACCTTCATATTGGTAAAGCGGAGTTCGTGAATAAATAATAACAGCCGCACGGGTCGATCTTTAAGGTAAGTGACCAAGCGCTTGCCAAGGGCGGTTTGTGATCTGTTATGTAGTTGGGAAAAAGCTAGGCAGGTGAAATGAAACGAAATTAATTATTGTAGCAAACAAAATTCCGATAAACAAACGGTGACTTTATAATGTATCGACAATGGGTTATCTCGTATTCATTATGCACGTTATTTCAATTAAACACGAATCAAATTAATCACATTGTTTTAATTCGGAACGGAAACCTTCGCCGTTGACACAAAATATTCCGCTTTCGAAGCGTTTTGTTTTAATGCAAATTAAAGTAATGTAAATAAACGTCTAATTATTTATATCCTGACGGCAGAATACCGTTAAAATGGCTTGTATAATGTGAAATGTGTCAGGCAACACAGATTAAATCAGAACATTTACGGATACCTACTCATTATAATTACTCTTTTGCCGTTATATCAATTTATTTATGGTCGGCGGAGCATGTTTGCCGTCATGGTCGTCATCCCAGAAACCAACGTTAGTTAAGTAAGACAAGTTATGACTACAAAGGAAATGTAGTCATAACTATCATCTTTTGCGTTAGCCATTCTCAGTTACTTTGGTGTTTCCCTAATTTATAAAACCTCACAATCCAATTTACATTCTAAATTAAAAAAAACAGTAAATATTGAAAATTTTACAAATACGGTTCTTCAGTATTATTGGCAAATTCTGAAGGAACTTGTCTGGTAATAAACTTTCCGTGAAGAACTGACTTGGCCTACGGATAATCCATGGCATGGGTTAGCACATTAGTTAACTTTTCCAGGAACTAGTCCCGTGGGATAATTTCAAACCATCACATATTAGAAGCCAGAACCTAGTAACAAGATAATTTCATCTTCCTTCAGATACCCTTGTTTCATACAGCCAGCCATGTATACCCAGGAGACTGTAGGTAATAAATTATAAGGAAGCTCAGTGTCTGTACAAGCTATACCCTAATCCTTACACGTGTTATTGTTCGGTAACCTGGAAACCAATTAAACAGAAAGTTTAAAGGAAACTACGACGATTAATTGTATGATATTATCTGTAAGGGACTCTGTTCAAAATCGACCTTCCTACCAATGTAACGATCAAGTTCGAATTCACTATTTAAATAGAAACATTAGTTATTTCTGAAGGAACTCGTGGCTAAATAAAAGCAGCCGCTCAGGTCGATCTTTAGGTTAAGCTGCGATTGCCTAGGTTTGTCTGGAACCCATCATACCGAGTTTCCTCGAAAAACACGTTAAACCGGTGGTCCCGATTGTCATTTGTAGATCTTTGACAGTTGTTACAGGTGGTCAGTGTTCCGAAAGTCTGATAACCAGTCTTCCCAAGAGGTATCGTATTACCCAGTACTAACTGGGTTGTTGAGGTCAAATAGGCATTAGCTCCATGTAAAATACTGATATTCAGCTGCATCCGGTTAAACTGGATACCGACCCCAACATAGTTGGGAAAAGGTTAGGCCGATGATGAGTTATTTCTGGAACCAGGCCGTCAGATGTAACAAAATCTGTAGGTATTAGACACATACAACTCTGTAGAGAGTAGAGTTTAGTTTTACGTAACGATAACATTCCTGTGTAGAATTTCCTTAGATCCAAAATAAGATGCTTCATATTCAGTACCTACACTTTTCCTTTCATGAGTAAAACATGACAACTGAAAGAATTTGAATCAAAATAATTCAAAGGTGAACGTTGAATGAAAGTAAAACGAACGTTCACTCGACAGCAATCCTTCACACGATAAAGCATCTGATATTGGCTTCGGATTTAACATTAGGGATCGCTAAAAAGCGTTAATGGATAACAATTTTGGTTATCAGATAGACAGTTTTGTATTCTGCCCTCTAAACGAACCCACAACTTACTTTAATTAAAAATGGAACCAAGCAGTTTATAGCAAACTAATTTATTAATGTACCCAGTTCGTTAGCACATTGTCACAGTCTATTCAGATAAAGATCCGCTCAGTCCCCACACTGCCCACGTGACCCACCGGAACATAATAACAGATTTTGGTCTAAATTACTAGATGAAAGCTTCACTGTTCAGCGACAATAAGGCCTCCACGACTTGTGCTAACTAAATTTTCGTATCATCAAAACATTCTGAAATAACCCTTAAGGCTGTATTCTTAAAGCTGAATCAGGGTGAAAGCGTTAGTTGGCAGGTCATTAGTTCTAGGATAGTGATATTTCGCCGGCCATGCATCACCCTGATATATGACGTAATGAGGATAGGAATTTAGTGTCATAAAAGAGCTTACTCGGACATTATTACACAGACATTTGAGCCATGTTTTGTTCCGAGCTATTTTAATATTGTACGTTCATACTTCAAACAAAGAATAATTAAAATGTTGGAGTTTTACAGAATTTAATCGCATTTTAAGCGTGTTCTTTGTGCTGAAACGAGAATTTATTATTTATTGTTTTTATTTCATACTGTTATGAAAATGGATGTGTTTTTCTGATTTTTTTCATAAAACTCGCGCTCCTTCAAAAGATTGTGTGAGCATTTTTAAACTAAATTTTACTTTTGCTCGCTAGTGAATTTTCCTTACTTCTTGGAGTTGTAATATCGCCTGACGTCACAGTCAGCAAAACGTGTAGAATTTTAAATTGCCGTGCGATTCCGTGCGGCTGGCAGGATTGGGTCAACTTCCCGCGGGGAACGTAAAGGGACTATGTGGTTCTGACAGCTTGGCCACTAGGTAACAATAGTTGTATTCAGTTTGACCTCAAAAAATATTCATTCAAGAGTAACATCGTAACACTACATCATTGTCATGGTGGCATGGCGAGAGCGACTGTCGCAACTCTGTCCAGGACGCCACAGCAGTGGCGATAAGTACCATCTATGAGGAGTAGCTAGAGAGGCGCCACAGCATCCTCACCTAGGTAGACGCAGGTCCTCATCGGACACGGCAGTCTTTATTCAAAATCATCATTTTAGAAGAAATTACGATACATATACAACAACTATGGTGTAAAAGCACAATACGGCACCAGCAACAATCCAAGTCACGAAAACTCAAATTCCTTACCCCATAACATTGAATATCGCGGCACATTAGAGGTGACATAATACTCCGCACATTACCATTGACGCGACGTCATGTGCCTGAGTGTGCCAGAGCGGTCTGAATGCGAGGAGTTTTTAATAAAGAGCTCGGCAGACGATATGCATGCCGTGCGAGCTTGTGTTGACGACGGCTAGTTATAAAGATAAATGGTGCAGAAAATGATAAAATGGAATGACTTAATCTCTAATGACAATGAAAAAAATGGCTAAATACTGTAGAACTTTACTACATGTTCTTTCTTTCTAAAATAAATAACCAATACAAATGTGTTGTAAAAAAATGTGGACTGATATGCCTTTTGGACATATATGAGAATTCGTGGCTACATTTGGGATAACTCAAACAAATTCATAGTTAGCAAATGTTTATGTGGTGGAGTGCCAGCATATGCGAGCATTAAACAAAAATACAATCTAAATATTAAAACCAAGCTGGTCACACAAATGAAGCATAATTATATAAGCAAAGGAATATGAGGGGTACGTCATTCGTTAATAATAGTAGGTAGATAAACGTATGATTCCCCAGGAGGCCGGTTATGTAGGCAATTGTTTCGGCAAGAGAAACCGTCACAGAGCCACAGAACAGATAAACACAGAAGGTCAAGTTCATACTACGAAGAAAGACAGGCGTACTCACACAACTAGTAAGTAACGAACGCTACCAGAGTGCTATAGACAAGCTGTTAAATTATACTCTTTTCGTATAGCCTTGGACAGATACTTTAAGCTATCTTATTTAGTTGGTACTGTGGCAACCATTTTTTGGATATTTGTTTCCTGCAAAAAAATAGTCAGTCAAAAAGTGTGCGAGTGTAAAGGAGTTCCAGAAAAACGAATTATTATTTCCGTCTCGTTTACTCCTATTGCTGAATCTTGCTCATGTGTGCACTTTCACTTGCAGTACGCATAACGCGTGTCTATGTTAGAGTGCGTTTTCACTAGAAGTATGGAGTAGGCATTCTGCGCCTATCTATTCTGTGGCAGTCAGTACAATAGTGCGTAAGAAGCCTACTATACATCACTTTGAGCGACACTCGATTATCTCTGGCGACCCCCGGGGAAATTATCGTCATTATACTTTACTTATTAGGTAATGCTGTTTTGTACTGCATACATTTGCAGGGATGGTTCACATTCATATGGAACTTATTGTGTTTTAATTAAACGTTCCCTTAGATTATTGGGAGTGTGATTTTTTCGCTTTAACAGCAAACTGTGACTTCATGAAGTTTGTCGTTAAGACTATCGCTTTGACCAAGTCTCAATGTTGTATTCTTTGAGATATCTTAGCTACCAGTTGTAAAATAATTGGTTTATCTGTATTATTGCGAGTGACCCAGCTCTTGTTGAAGTATTAATCACACAATAGTACTCGACGGTAACTTTTTTTTCTCTAAATAAACCACAGAAATGCACACGACCATAAAAATATTCACAGGCCTCCTTATTCTCCTTCCTTATTCACTGGACAAAATTTGTAATGTTATATGTTGAAAAAAAAAACATGAAAAACATTAATTAAGGCCACGTGGATTGTTTTGAGAAGAACGCCATAAAACTAGAAGAACACAATGTTGACCAACGCAACCGTTTGGGAAGAGTCTTGTCCTATATAATGTTCGTCAAATATTGGCGCAGGGACCCTTGGCTCAAACATTATTCTTTCATCGAGCCAATGTTTGTTCACTCTCCTAGCTAAACACGCTCGCCAACGTTTTTCAATGTCTCTTACAGAATCTGGATACTTATGATGCGTGAAAATATATGAATATATTTCCAATAAAAGGTAATCTCAAGGAATAAATGCGATGTTGACTATTAAATATGTGTTTTCTCTATGCATACAACCACATAGTCGACCTGATACGAAACAATTGCGGATCGGCTGCACAGCATTACAGTTATGCAAAGTTGGAAGATTACGTGCCCGAGCTCAGACCACTATTCATTCTTATCAATTTGAACAAAACTCAATTTGTGGTTTCGATAACACCTTTCAAAGAGGTTTGTAATGAAAAAGAAAAATATCTCAGTTAAGAAAATATAAAGCAACATTTTTGTAAAAATCCGAAGCCATTCAAATATTTCAAAACAACGTCAATATAGGACGAACTGCGGAGAAGATATGTGTCAAAGAATTTACGTATGACGGTGGTTTCAAATAACGGCACGTTTGACGGCGGCTATCAAATGTCGCGCGGCTCACGTACCGTACCGTGCGAGTTCGGACCGATTCTTCGTGTGTTACTCTTTGATCTCACTTCCTGGGGAAATCTTACACAAATCCTATTACGTTTTAACGTGTATTTGATTTTCATTTAAATTTAGAATTACAAATGTTCTCAAATTAAATTAGATCTATCAATTTTTATTACAAAAATGTTTATAAAAAGCTGTTAAATAGTGACGAGATTACGTGTTACGTTTTCAGTGACTTGACATTCAAAAGTGTCTGTAATGGTCTAATTGACTGCCGGGCTTGCGGGTTGTTCGAAGAGATACCGCGGCCCCGGAACGTAAAGGGCAATAGAAGGAACATGGGTAGATTTTAGTCAGTACAAGTCTGCCACTCCGCCCCGCTCCGCCCAGAGCGTGGTAAGATATTTGATGATTTCCTACCCCAAAAAAATGGTCTAATTGAAATAAATGCTTTTGAGTTTGAGTTTTGAGTTTAAATTTAATTTGAAACTCATTGCAATTTCAGAATCACTTTATATTTTAATACAGCACGCAGGATATCAGACACGGTTGTTGCGCGTGGCTCATGGATTCCTTTGTGCTGCCAATAAATTCGTAAAGCGTTTTATTTGGTGATCAATCACGGAGGCATTAACACGAACCTGGCTTGCCTTTTATTCCACCGATGTCCCATAGAAACTGCAAAATATTGAGCCAACCCCTCCATCGAAATTTAACTCCTTTACTTTCGAATTTGAGATTGAAATTGGGTTAGAGTATTGGTGAATTTTGAGGGCTGATTGTATCGAAAAATTAAACGTACGACGACGCGAAGTTTGTACCCTAAAGAGATAAGCTACTATCAGGTCGTGAAACCGTTCCACTGCGGTTGATACACATATAATGAGCAACAAGTTACTTGTACACTATTACAAAGTTGACCCAAGTCCTGAATATATTGGAACAATATCGGTCACGAACAAGAAACGAGCACACGTAATTGGTCCTTGGCTTCGCGCCAAACACCGGATACAACGTTATGACCTAACTTTGATCGATCAAAGAAACTTTATACAATTTTCAAGCCTTTGTAAATCCTTGCTGAAAACTAAATTATAGTGTACTCTTTTGAATAATATTGCGAACATTTTAATACAAGCTCCTTTCATTCTTCAATATTAGAATATTTTCTACATACCTCGCAGATACTGTGCAGAGGGATGTATTCTGTTTCACAAAGAAGCGCAGTGCAAAGTGAACGATATGTGGCAAGACGTTTTCGTATTTACTTTGAAAAAGAAAATAGAAACCGGTTTATCTTTAGACGCAAATTTAATTAAAGTTTGTTTTATAGATTAAAAATCCTGAATATACCTACGTAAAAGTGACCTTGGAAAGTACAATTCTGGCAAAGGAACTCGAAGCATCAGCCATTTTACACATAATACGACTTCCATAGTTTTATAAATAGATGACCAATAAAAAACAAAACAAAGTAAATTCGCAACATTTTCAGGTCTCACGATTCGTCGAAACAATAAAGTAGGTACACGATGATTACACGAACACTAAGTATTTGATCCCAAACTGCTGACCTGTCGTAAAACCGGGGCTGAACGTCGCTCGTTAAAACTCGGCCTTTGACCTACACTCCAAGACTACGACGAAATATTACCAAACATTCCGCTGATAATGGCACTCTGAGTTTTTAAAATCGATTAAGATTATCACATCTGGAAAATATGTTGATGATTCTTTACTTTTGTAGTAAGAATGTCGAAACTATCAGAGTGACCGAATTATGGTCCATTGAGTTACATCAAGTCAGAATTTTCTAAGAGCCACTTTATAAACGTAAGATTCCCGATTTACCAGCTTGACATAATTTACAATGTTTTAACTAAATACTGGGTCAGTTAACGTTATTATATTTATAAATAGGTATTAGTTTATTACTTAGTTAGTTAGAAATTTGTTTGGACTACAGAAACTAGTTTTTTTTGCATGCACTTCATTTGAACAGAATTCAAACGGTCAGGGTCACTTACATTACATCCTACTGATGTCAAGCTAAATTAATGATAGTTATCGAGCGAAGATCGGAATGACGTCATTACCTACTGAAACACAAAAGGACATGTTACGTCGCTAATTAGTATAGTACGCTATAAAACTATACATACGACGTGGTCCATAAAGGATTCTTGTTAAAATCATGAACATTTTAAGCATTTAAACTTAAATTTTATTTCGCAGTAATATGCTTTCTGCGAAGTAAAAACGGCTTTAATTTGGGTTTTATATCATGGCTCGTATTTTCCCCGGCGTTGAACACTAGTAACCTTTTTGACTTGCTAAAATACTGTTGCTTTTAATGTTATATAGCATTTCAGGAAAAATGGGTCCCTAGTTACTTAAATTAAAGTCATTCATCATAATGTTTCTCGTTTCAAAACAAACTCATACTGAAACAGAACCTTGCAACTTTTTCCTTGGAATTTTGCCTAAAAAGTAAATTTAATATAAGCACTTGACAACATGCTACGAAAAACTTATTTATTTCAATACCATTACTTTAAACAGCCACGTGGGGAGATTATGTTCAGAAGATAAGATTTTATTCTCGCTAGAGTCTCGCACAGACTAAGGGTGATGGCACAAAAGGTAGGAAGCCTATACTGAGTGAAAGTGATGATGATGACTATCAACAGGAACATCGCCATCCACAGCCAGATTGCTCACCCACCAGTGGGTGCACTGGGTTCAGGTATTTAACTCTTTGCTTATGTCAAATTCCTCGCTGTCGTGCCAGCCTCATTGAAGAGATCCCGGCGATGGAAACAACCATCTCGCCGAAAAACGACCAACAGGATTTCTACGTAGAAACCCATTTATATAAAAGAGATTACCACCCGTGTAGGCCCCCTAAGTAAGCAAACTACTTATTTTCACAATAAGTTAAGTTAAGCCGATTAAACAAAAACATCATCATCTTCCTATCCGATCTCCACAACCCAGTTAGTACTGGGTAATACCGTACTCCTTTGTAATACTAGTAGTCAGACTACCGGGAAACTCACTACCTGCATCAATTAAAAAAGCACAAATAATAAAATTATTCTGCAAAAAGACGCCAATCTCCGAAGTTCTTTAAAATTCAGACTACTGATGTTATATAACGGACTTTTGCAAGAAAAACTTAATAAAAACGTTCCAGAAAACACGTTCTTGGTACAGAAATCTCGCGATATCTCATACATTTTTAATTCTGCCAGTTTAATGCTACTCTTCATCACAGTCTCTGAATCTTTAAAGCAGACAGATAATTTAATTCGTCGTTGCTGCGAATTATTCAAGGTAACGCCTGGAAAGATTGTTGCGATCCAGCCGTTGTTTTGCCGGATTATTGTGTTAATCCGGATGTAAAGTCGTGTACTGCGGATAATACTACGTTTTGGGAGGCTGCGATGGAAGTTCTAAAGGTATGCATAGACGAGCATGTTTTATTTTGGTCGTTTTATAATAAAAATGTTTCAGTACGAAATTGTTATTTTTGGACACAGGCTACGCCACGACATAGACTCTCTTTATTTGGTGACGTTTTTCAGAAACATTAAGTGCGAAGTAGTCAGGCTTGCGTGTGTTAAGTAATGGATGAACATGGACGTGGTGGGAAAAGTATGCAAGGATTGTAGCAGGTGGCGGTTTGTAGTTTAAAGCCTGAGTTTATATGTATATAAATATACATTTATTTATATATATATATGTGTTTATCTACATAAGTGAAGGCACAAGCATTCGTTTAAACAATAATGAGTAGACAGTTATCGTGTTCAGACTTATCTGATTATATTCCCTGGAACAGTTCCAAGTTAATAATTGAAGCCATTTCAGCTGTATTGCAAACGATAACTTTTCTTCAGTCTGGCATTTAACACACCTTTTTTTTGCAGACGATTACTGTTTTCTTTCGCCCCTCGTTTCTGTAAGATACTTCAAAAACTTTAACAAGCAGAAGGTGTGTTCGCGCTGTTCGCCCAGTCAGGTGGCTACCGGTCATCATATTCGCTTACAGACCCTCCGCGGAAAAACTTCCCCGTAAAGGTCAGAACAAAGACATGAGGAACGATAACCATTATAACTCTTAATTCATCTTTAGAAGGTCCATTTTCTTTTGCTCAGATTAACCTCCGTAAAGTAATCATCTTTTAATTTGTTCTGTAAGTTGTTGGAAACTGTACAACGGATGAATCGAATTTATTCGAAGTGTTTCAATTAAAAACGGATAAAGCTAAAGAAAACTTCTGAAACTGAGTCAGAGAGTGAGTAACTTCTTAGAAATTAGGTTTGGACAATGTGTCCTCGAACAATGACAGCCTATACATTGTAATATACAAATTCGGCGTTTCTGTCGGATTTTTTCAGCTTGCGTACGATATTGATCATTTTTTATTCAGACTGTTTTCGTAATCTTTCGTTCCTTTGATGCAGTCAACGTATTCCGTTTTCCTCTTCATATTTTTCCTTCAACATTTTTTTATTGCAGATCGAAGATTGTCCTTATCAGGTTTGAGATACAATGCTGTTCATACATTCACATTTCTTGGTACCTATAAAAACTTTTGTTCTAGCTACAATTAAACTTAAACACTGCAATAGTGCACAAGTAAAATCTTTCTGCCCGACTGTACGGGCACAGTGACCCACTTTCCTTTAGAAACAAACAGATGATAGACTGTTTTTTCTGTCAACATCAAGAAGGCAAACAAATATGTGTAAACTTAGACCAGAGTGTCTTTATTATTTTATTATCTCAAGCACTTGATATTTTATACGTCAAGTTTCGAGGAAGTAATAAAACAAAGTTGCTCCATAGGCTAGTTTAGTGTCTTCAATAATTCTCACAAATAAACAACTTGGGAACAAAGTTTTCGGACCCAAACTTAGTTCTGGAATATTTGATGTGTTTTGATTACGTGGGACATGGCTAATGACCTTACTTCTTCGTCTCTTCGTAGTTGTTGCTGTGATTAATTCTTGAAGCGAAAAAAACTTTATGTGGGTTCGGACTACTAATTTGTTTTTCGTAGAATTTACGACTTGCCATCAAGTCTCCGATTTACTCGGTTTTAAGAGATCATGTAAATTTACCCTTACAAAATTTTGGGACGTTCTTCTTAGAATTTCTTAAATGTCTTTATTTAAATTACAACACTTAACAAATCAACAAGAGTATGAAAAAAGTTCGATACAAAGCTAAGCTAAACAAGTTCTCACATCGCTGTGCATCAATGTTATGATCAACTTTTGTTCTGAACTGTAAGAATTTTGTCCCGAAAACCAGCTCCGTACCACGGTTGAAAACGCATGCACACATAGCCGCGCTTCACATACAGTGAGTGCAAGCGCACTCACTACGGATGAGACGATGATACTCGTCCGAGACCCCATACGCCGTATGAACGCTTCTATGGGCGCCTGTTTGTATTGGCTCGTTCCACAGAGCTGACCTTCGCAATTGTCTATTCTACGGCACTGTATCGCTTAGTATCCGAATTAGTTCCGAGCTCCCTACGAACAGTTTCGAGCTAACTAATTAGTAAGGCAGACAATCATAACTTCTGAACTCGTGTCACCGTTGTTTAGTATTGATATATTTGATACGAACATGTTCCGTGCATCGCTGCTCGTTAGTGAGTTCGTTCTGGCTAGGACTTTTAAATTGTGTGTTAATGTCGTTGTTTCTAGGCTATGACTATTGTTGGACTGTTCTTTGTGGAATTTGTTTGCCTGACTCACATTTGAGTCTATTTTGTCCGTAAGTATGTTGGTGTGAAACAACGAACTCATCTTGTTTGGAATATCAATCCACGTAAATAAATTGTGACTCGATAATCTGGTGATTATTAGTAAGTCCATTCAATTTAATTCAAAAGTTTCTATGAAGATCTTGTGTAGATAACTATTGTTACACAAACGTGCAAATATACGTGGCTACTTATTTAACACCCAAGTTATTTGAAAATACACCATTCTTATGTAAACGAAAAGAGAGAACTGCTGTACAGTGATCTTCTTGTAAACAAGACACTTGCTTATTTTCTCCGCTCTAGTATTACAGTAAGTAACGAGTAAGTTCTCGTTCAATAGTACATAGCAGTCAGGACGGAGCTCGAAGCCGTAGTACTTACAGTGGTACAACCAAGTACAGCGATGCATTTATGCAAATGGCTGCCGCAAATCTGATGAGCCCCGCTTACACCGACGGGTAATCGCTTTCGAAGCGACTGTACGGAAAATTTGCAATTTCATTAAATAAGCTGAAAAGTCTTTTAATGTTTGGCTTGTTCGAGAGTCCTGAGTTGACGGGGAAGGGGATTACAGTTGTTCGAAATAAGCTAGTGGCTTCCCACTATAAATGCAAAATTGGTTCAACATTTTGTGCTAAAAGTGTTGTAGACTTAAAATAAAAAGCAACGGAAGAGGTGTTTGATTGGGTTTCGAGTGATTCACGCAGTCTAAGTCTTATTGTAAATGCTTTTTTTTTGGTGTGGGAAATCATCAAATAACTTCTAGGGTAGTGGGGTTGGGGTTGGGGTAGTGCCAGACTTGTACCGACTAAAACTTACAAATGTTCCTTCTATTGCCCTTTACGTTCCGGGCCGCGGTCTCTTTCGAACAACCCGCAACCCCGGATTGTAAATGCTCTTGCTCAACATTTCATTGATAAAGATTAGATAAAATATTGCAATAAATAGACAATATACATATATATATATATATATATATATTATAATAGTACGTATGAATTGATTTAAATTTAATGACATGGCATATTTAAAAGAACCGGGTCCTCTGTAACTAAGGACTTCCGACACATTTTTTAATTTATGATTGTTCTTTTTTTTCAGTGCCTACAGGCACACAAAGCTGAGATAAAGAAAAGATATAAGGCGCGGCTGTAACACCTGAAGGGTTAAGAAGTAGTGTCTATTATAATTAGGTATAGTACACACACATAACGCCAAAAAGTAAAAATAAATCAAGTGATTAAAAAATGAAGTTAGAATTTATGATGGTGATTGAAAAGAACGCGACTTTTGAACAGACTTCTACTATTCACATATTTGTTCAGATACTGCAATTTCTATTCAACCAGTAGTACGTCAGTTGGCATAATATTTCACCTGAATCTGAGTTTGCGAAATCTTTCAACGTCTAGTTGAATACTAAACTAAGAGCAGATGTATTGAAAGGAATATGAATAAGAAATGGTTTTCCAATACCTGTGTTATTTGGAATCTGGATTATTTAAATGGTGTATTTGGTAAATTATGATCTGCTCTAAAAGGTTTTTCGGAATAGATTTTGTCCGTTCTTGTATTTACTGTTATGTTTCTGGCTTAGGTTTTGTTGTTCGTATTGAGGGAGAAACAAACGAGGTTTGGACGTATTATGTTCGTGGATTACTGACGTAAAATCGTCGGAGTTGAAAATACATATAATTATTCTCAAAATGAATTTATCTTAGAATGGATAGTAACGTGTTCAATCGATTTAGATACTTGTTAAAAAGCTTCATATTAGTTAGTGGAAACATGTCAAGCGACGAAAGTTGACATGTTTCCATGTTGTGATTAGCTAGTTGAGTTTTTGTTAGTGGACACTTTTTTCACGAAATCAATGATAATATTATACAATGAAAACAACAACAACACAAAGACGATATAACTACAACCATGATACAATGATAAAATAAATCCTTCAATTTCAAGCAACATGTTTAGCAATACTCTTTCGCATTTCAAGTTGATGAAGAATATTTTACAAGCAGCTATTTGATGTTGTTTTGATATCTGATTTGAAATGTTTGATGTAATATAAATACATAACATAAAGAGCTTCGCGTCTAGAACAGAGAACGTAAAAGTGCAGGAAATCGGATTGCGGTCACTTTCGGTTGCTTGCGGTTGGCTCCGGAAATAAACAGGGAAGCGATATCGACGGCTGCGTTTCGAAATAAAATCGGTTTTACTTTATATTTTAAAATGTTCTCATTGTTTGGATACATTGTGTAGGTAGCTCTTTGGCGTATGGCGTCAGGGGAAATTATTATATAGCAAGTTGCCCTTTTCTCACTCAAACTTAAAGTGTTTGATTATAAAAACTACTACCATTCTTAAAACATCCGTAAACATCGTATGGATTCACTACACAGTTTCAATTCAAGTTCTAGTTAGCCAAGCTTCTACTTTGTATAGTTCCTTGAGAGCACATTAGTGATATTTAAGTACAATCTGCGTTCAAAGTTGGTGCCACAGCCAAACAATTTAGTTCACAAAAACTTCTCGCCACAATTTAACAAACACACACATTTAATAATGCGGATGTGACATCTCGTTAAAGCGCGACAGAGCTTGTATCATATCTTAATAAGTACTAACTCAACTTCATAAACTGTGCGAGTAGTAAAGTTTAACGTGGAGCCGTAAGCAACAGTGTTGCCGTACATTACTGCTCGATAAAAACGAACTGCAAGCCAGTTCACTGCCACTAACATTATATTTAGTACTTGTCTGTGTGGTCCAGACTGCGCGCAGACCATCACATCATTTCCCCCGGGTGGTGTAAAAAACGGAATTATTATCTGAACAGGATTAGTGAAGTATGAGCGTAGTTAATGTCACCATTGTGAGATAACCACCCCAGATTTGCCCTTTACTTAGATTTAGGTTTTTAGACGAGTTTATTGCCTTTAATCCAGGCTTTGGGCTGAAAAACTCCGGAATGAAAAAGTAAGTGGTAATGTTTATTATCTATTTTAAAATGAAATACAAAGTGAAATTGATCAAAGGACATAAATAATCATGCTTGTAATCGTCAAAGGTTTAGGCAGAGTTGTACCATAATATATAATGCACAGTTTGCAGGTTATTGTTAAATCGATAATTTTATTGTTAAGCGTGAATACCTTCCACTGCGTAAACGGTCATACACCTTTGTGATAGTGACGTGTCAAACTGCCTGGAGCAGCCGACTAGTGAGGTAATACAACGCCAGAGATATGTCATACGCAGACACACGGTACGCCAGTACGCCACTCGATTACGTGTGTGCCGACAACGGAACTGACAAATATCATTCCAAACAGTAACAGAGGCGACATCCATCACGACCTTATTGAGTTAAAGTGTGATGATACAATTATATACACGTACACTACTCTAGACTACTACTCGATAAAATAATTATTGACTTTAAAACATGCATCCGGAGGTACGAATCATCTTATTACTGCAATTTGACAACACGGTTGGCGCAGTGGCTGAGCGATCGACTGCTGCGCTGCGTGTCGCGGATTCGATTCCCGCACGGAACAAATATTTGTATGACCTGCAGACATAACAATTGACGTGCTTTACATGGAGCAACAGCCCATCGGACCCTACGACCCAATTAGTGGGTAACATGATACCTTTACCCAGACCGGTTGTTTTGTTTTTGGTATAATAGTACAATAATCGTTTCATGTTCTGCTACTATAATATATAAACCATCACATAAGTACTTCTAAATTAATTTATCAGTAGTCAGATAATGCGATTTTGAAAATATTAAATATACAATCAAGGTCATTATCCCCAACGAGTTGGGCAGAGGTTAATGTCGTATGTGACAAGTGACATATAAGCTGACTGGTATATAACCTGACGCTGAGCGTCTGATTATCCAGAATAAGCAAATGGTAGCAAATGAAACCGGAAATATCTCTAGTTTACACTTTCTCTTAAAATAATAAAGTATTGTTAAGAAACAACATCACAGTCGACCGCTACCTAAAATCACTGTATTTCCGTTAAATTAAAAATATTTCACGGCATCATTATGGTATCGAATACAAAACCATTGTCAGGCCTCCAGCGAGAAATAAAGGGCAACCTAAAAAAGTAAAAATATATTTTCTGCTGAGTCATACTTGGGAGGGGTTGTTCGTAGAAATTCTATTAAAGAGCTTAAAATAATTCTATTAAAAGAGCTTTCACAATAGAGATATCAGGGTTGTTGGAAGCGCAACCTTAAAAAACAATTGCGCCACAGTTTAAGCACCAAATCGAATCATTTAAGGAAATTGAAGGGGAAGAGAATAAAGAAACCCAAAAAGCTATTAATATATGAAGATGTTTAAACGGGCAATTGTGCAGATAAACTGTGTGCAGGGGTGGGCAGTGACGCGTGCTTCCGAGCCAATTAAAAATAAATTAAAAGTCACACAAATCTCAGAGACCTTCCGACTCTTTAGAATAAATTGCTAAAACATTGAAGTGGCATTTTTGCATAAAATAATGGTGTTTTTCCAATTTTCAGCGGTGAAATGGCTGACTTAGAAAGTTTCTACTGTGCTTGGTGATAAAATAGTTTTTGTCTTTCTAAGAAGAAGGAAATCGATTATCATCAATTCAGTAGTCACACCACTATGCGACTGCTTTTCAATACTCCGACTCTAACGACCGACTCATTTACCGAAATAGGACTGCTTAACAATAATATCGATCTGATCGACCCTATTAATAGCCACTTTCCTGTCACAGATTCAATAAAACCTTAGCTTCTTGCTGGGTCATGGAGTTCAAGGCAAGAATGGAGCATGTCGGCCTTCACGCACGCACCCTTCCGATGTTATCTCACTGACTGTGATAGATCGAGCTTCACGAGTCCTCGTCATTCATCCAATCTGAATACTGATGAGCCATATAATATACGCGATTGATCAATGGGAATGCAATTACATAACAGTGCCAGTTTTGAATAAATTCCTATTCGGAGAAAGGAAGAGTTGAAATGGCTGAACGAAATTATTCGGTCCATACAAATATTGTAAAATACTGATATTCAGCTGCATCCGGTTAGACTGGAAGCCGACCCCAACATAGTTGGGAAAAGGCTAGGCAGATGATGACAAATATTGAATGAGGTAAAGATTTGATTTTCACTTATAGGACCGTTAATGAACGCATCGAAAATACACTCAGATAATGTATTAACAACAATACTTAATTAAAGCTTTGCAATGCCAAAATGAATATCTTTACATAATATTTCAATGCAGTGCGAAGTGGATTCAATACAATTTTGATGGATTTCACAAACCAATAATGTATTTTTCCGCAACTCCGAGAGATCGTCATCGGACGGATTATATTTAATATTTAATGTAAACAGCGCTCTCGGATCGTATTCATATTTCCCGATTCAGAATTAACGGAGGCTTTTGTAAAATGATGTCCAAAATTTGCATGTTCGTGTTGTGGAATTAAATTTAATAAAACCTCGTGCTTATAGACCCGAGATGTTTTGAATTTCATTGTGAGTTGTGTTCGTTAAATAATCTCAAATCGAAAATGAAATTACTTTTCCGTAGCAATTATTTCGCGTTTTATTCCGTCCGTGACCGCAAGTGCTGGAAAGTGCTTAAAACGTGGGAAAATGCTAAAGGTTAAATACAACGTGCTTTCATTTATGATAACATCGTACATTCCTATGTTATTTGATTATAAAGGAATGTTTATTTCATGAAATAGTACGTACAAACTGGCCTTTAAGTATTTCGCTTTAAATCCAAAAAATATAATCTATGTCTGTACAACGAAATGGAATGTAACACATAGTGTCGTGATTTATAGTAAACTAGCTTTCGCCCGCAGCTTCGCCCGCGTTTAATTTGGGGTAACACATTTCCCCTTGTGCCTTATTGATTTGTAATAGCAACGCTAAGTTTTCCCTTTTCTTCCCTCTTTCTCTCTCCCATCCCACTTTTTTCCAAAAAATATTAGCCTATGTCCGTCTCCTGGTGCCCAACTATCTCTGTACCAAAATTAATCAAAATCGGTTTAGCCGTTAAAGCGTGAAGAGGTATAATATTGATATAACTTTGTCCAACATTTTGTTAAATTAATTGTACCTACGTTTTGTTAAAAGATGAAGACACTTAAAATGTGTATCATACTAGACTAGATCATTAATTTGTAATTATTTGATTCGAATCTAACACCGGCGTGACCTCACATGCACTGCTTTAGGGATATCCAAGCTCATCTGACACATTGCCTCCACTCATGAGGACCGGGCGATGCGTCGACGATACTCTGATATAACTAAGGTATCGGACTTATCGCAACTGATATCAACTATTCTAAATCCCTTGATCTCATTTACCCTCATTTCATTTTACCCTATCAAAAATGATATCGTCAACCCTATAATATGCCTTTAATAACCCCATTTTTACTTCACCTTACACAAAACTTTAATATAATATACTAAACATTATGATTATAGAATGTAATATCGTTACTAACATTTACATTAAACATCGCTTAAAAATCGGGATCCTTCTAATAGCATCCTAAACTCCTACGCAGTCTGCTTCTTGTAGCTTATTCAGAATACGTGACGTCAGTTATCTACCATTATGGATAAAGTTTTGGGTTTCAAGAAAATAATGTGGATTAAATGTCAAAGTCGAGTTAAACGGAAAGAATACACGTAGTCGGTTGAGTAAAATTAAAAGATAGATTGGAGTGTTGTTTTCTCTGAAATAAGAGACGGTTTATTTTTATTGAAAAGCGGTTTTTGAACAGTCATTAGTAACAGTGAATTTTGTGTGTCTAGCTAGAGCAAAATCGCGTTATGAGTGAAGGTGTTAGTGGTACCGAAGGCAAAAAACGAATAAAAGAAATGGGAAATAGTTTTGTCTGCTGTTTTATAAACATCCACCCGCAATAACTTCAGATCATCCGTGATCATGGCGTTTGCAACATCGCCGAAATATCGGAAACACGAAACAAATAACAAACATGGTAAATATGCCGTTTCAAGTTTTAATAATAAGATAATTAGTACCTACTATATAGCGCCACTGAAGTTAGATTCAGGAAAAACAAATATTCATATCTCAAGAAAAAAATACATTTGTACCTAAACATTGTCATATTTAAATTTTACACATACTCTTTCAATTTGTGAAGCGAAGAACAAAATTTTTTTTATTCTAAAGCCTCCATATGTTTTCTATAAACGGGTAAAATAACTTTTCCGAAAATACCTCAAGACATTACGCCCACCAATATAACATCGTCTAATGGAGGATAAGCGCATGACGAAAACGCTGAAGTACATACAAAATGTTGGCAAACAAACATACGGAGGAAACGCCATACTTAAAATACGTTTTAGGGTTCCTTAGATAAAGGCAAGAGGATCAACTCGAAAATTAGAAGAATTCTTTGCGCTTTGACTGCATCGACATAAAACCCCATGGCTGTTTCTTCCTTTGCTTCGATATTTGAGATCTAATTTTGTAGTCTAGCATACCGCAGACTATAATAGTATTTGATATGAATAAAAGTTTAATACATAGATACATTTATCCCTTCTCGTGTCTCTTGAGAGAAGTCACGTGCAGGCGTGAACAGATTTAATACGAAACCCTGATTGCTCGAGTCCTTTTGACACTTGACCGCTTTTTATCTTGCCATCGCTTTCTGTTCTCCTCAATTACCTTTATATAGAAAATGACAGTGCAACGAGCGAGTTTGGAAAGTTGTAGTCTTTTGGCACACTTATAATGTATCTTATTATCCTCTTGAATAATGTCGCAGGATCCGGTAATGTTTAGGTTCGAGAAACACATTTGTTACACGTTAAAGAGAGCGACTTTATCTCGTTTTTGTTTCACTTCAATATGGTAATTACGTCCGCTTTGATTTCGTTTGACTAAAGGATATTTGAATGAGGGGTTCGTTAATTTTGCGAAAATCAACTTGAGTTTATCCTTATTTAATTTATTCAAATAATACATTTCATTTATAAAATGTATTTATTTAAAGTGAAAGTGTCAACATTTCCTGCTTTTATATCATTTAGAAGAAATATTTTTGGTTTTCTGTGATTTTAAGCAGAACGAAATATAGAATTTTCATATATGTATAAATACTTGAGCAATCCATCTCGTTAGTCAATTTGATTTGATTGAATGTGAAGCGGCACGCGGTAGTACCGGTAGCACTCAATCGTATATACTTACGGAGTGAAAGGAAATCGCTTTGATAACTTTGAGTTGGGTTTGAAATTCATATGCAATTTTTTATTAATTTATTATTTTGATTTGTTTTTATACAAATAATCTTGCAGATCATCATGGCTGTATTTCTTCCACAGGTAAGACAATGGTGTGGATTGTACCATCCACATTGGGCCAGTGATGTAAAAAGAGGCGAGCCTATACACACATACAACCCATTTACATTTGTCCGACGTAGGACTCGAACCCAGAATCTTATTCTTAGCAATTTCTGGGGGCACGGCAGTGCCCCCACCAAGTCGAGAAAAAAGCGTCACGGCCGTACCATCCTTTTCTCGAAGCCTTTTCGACCCCCTGTAACTTCGTTGTGGATAAAACTAGAAAACTGAAATTTTAGTAACCTTGCAGGCATAGTAAAGACACGGTATATTTCAAATTTCATTCAATTTGGACCAGTATTTTAAGAATTATAACGGGTCGAATTTCTTAATTTTGTCACTCACTGACTCACCGATCATCAAAATGCTAAGGCACTTCTAGCAGACCTAGAAGCTTGAAATTTGGAATATAAGTAGTATTTGGTGTATGAATCAAGGAAAAACTAAAAAAACTGGACTAGAAAAGACCGCAAAGAAAATTAAGTCCATACAGCCAAATTTTCAGTAAAATTTTTCAATATTGGCTTTATTCGTAACGATGTTTTACGGGTTTAAGCTAGTCCCATATAAATATAGGCGCATGGTAGTGCCCCTGCCAAATCGAGCAAAAAATGGGTATTCCCGTCATGAAAACACGTGTAAATTAAATTATTTTATGCAAAAAACGTACCTACGTGCGTATTCGTACTTAACATTACATTTAATAACGAACATGTTTACGAACTTTGTCCGGTTAAAACTAAATTTGAAATTATTAATAGCGCTTATGTTCATTGCGAACAGTTTCCCATATGTATAGCCTATGCTATAACTATACATAAAAGTCAAGGGCTTTTTTTTTTCGGGTAGGAAGTCATCCAATGACTTCCCCCGCTCTGGGCGGAGCGGGGGGGCATGTCAGACTTGTACTGACTAAAACCCACCCATGTTTCTTCTATTGCCCTTTACGTTCCGAGGCCGCGGTATCTCTTTCGAACAACCCGCAACCCAAAGTCAAGGACTAAGTCTACATAATGCACTGATGGATATCGGTTCTACAGTATTCACATTCGGTCAAGCTTACATGGCACTTTCGAGAGTTACAAGTCCGGGCGGTTTACATCTAATTAATGTCGACTTTGGAAGTGTTAAAGCGCAGGAATCCTCAATTTGTGAATACAACAGACTAAGAAGCATTTACCGTCCAGATTTGTCAAAAATTTTAACATCAAAGCCTCCCAGAAAAACGCATAGAGACAGGGAGTGGGCTCTTAGAAAAACTGTAGCTGAAGCTCAAGAAGTAGTACCGGAAAAGAGAAAACGGAAGGCTACCTACAAAAATAAGAAAAGTTCTTAAGTCAGAGAGAGGGCTTTAAGAAAATTCGTTGCTGGTAGATATACATCAAAAAAGTGTGTGTGTCAGCTCCGACGCACGACTGGAGTTTACTCCTTAAGTACGAGTATCTAACCATACGCAAAAAGAGTTTATTCAACTGAAAAAAGATTAACATCATATGAAAAGGGTAAATTCACAAATTAATGAAAAAGGGGTGTGTGTACACGCGTTAGAAGTTATACTTCTTTGGCGTATAGAAAAAAAAATAACTAAAATGCTGTAGTGATTAACGATAAATATAAAAAATAATCAAAAGAATGTGAGCCGTCGTGGGACGCTTAGCAGATGTGAAACATCGACATTATTTTGTAAAAGTAGTATGCAGAAACGAACAGATTGTGATAGGAACTAAATATGTCATTGAAAACATCATTATTTTGTTTCATTGTGGACTTACCAAAAGGACATCGTTTTCGTGTTCATCATCGTTTATGAATTCGAGGATCGAAGGCACTTTGAATAAAAACTCTATTACTGGCTATCTGTGGTAACCCATCCATTTCCAAACCTCGGCAAGGGTTGCTTAACCTGTCTCCGTGTGGTAACCCATCCATTTCCAAACCTCGGCAAGGGTTGCTTAACCTGTCCCCGTGTGATAACCCATCCATTTCCAAACCTCGGCAAGGGTTGCTTAACCTGTCCCCGTGTGGTAACTCATCCATTTCCAAACCTCGGCAAGGGTTGCTTAACCTGTCCCCGTGTGGTAACCCATCCATATCCAAACCTTGGCAAAGCTTGCTTAACCTGGCCACCTGTGGTTACCCATCCATTTCCAAACCTCCGCAAGGGTTGCCTGGAATGTGAAATTAATTTAATAAGAGCACCAAAATAATATTTATTTATTATGAAACACGTGTTCTAAATAGTCGCTCCATGTAAAATACTGATATTCAGCTGCATCCGGTTAGACTGGAATCCGACCCCAACATAGTTGGGAAAAGGCTAGGCAGATGATGACGTGTTCTAAATATAAAAATACTAGAATATACAACTTGAACATAGTTATCGATTTTCATGCCACCTAGAACTAACTTCACGATGTCGCTGGCTAAATTCACTCTCATCATTTTTCTCCATCGCGCCAAAAGAAGTATAACTTTATAAAACAAGCCCAATAACATATAGTATATAGGTACGTCTTAATACACTCACAGCCAAATTAGAAAGTTGCGCACTAAAGGTGCGCACCAAAATCGTGACACATTTTCGTTACTTTAGCAGGTTTTACCCCTCGGATTTTTCTCATACCGGGCGCTTTTTATATGAAAATCGATTCTTAAGGAGTAAACTCCAATAAGTAGAAGGTACCGAAAAGGAAAAAAGTAGAACTGTCTACAAAATACAAAAAGAAATGAGATCCCATCAAAAACAATACTTGTCAAAAAAACCAAGTCTCGCAACTCAGTTGTGCTGCTTTAAAAAGTTGTGAGATCCATGTAATACCAAGTCGATTATTAATTTATTCAGTCTCTACCTTAAGCGACTTTCTGTCTTAATACGTCCAGTCTCTAAGACCACGATCGTGGTCCATAACAATTGAAAATCAATTGCGTCTGGAATCTCCGTACTCGAAGCATTAAGTTGTTACGTAATCATTAACAGCATCTTATAGTGACGCATATCAATATTAAAATTCTTTAATGTTTCATATAAATATATTGTGACTTGGTCATCGCCTGAAAACACGTATAAATTCAATCGCCTGAAAACACATGTAAATTCAATTATATAGTGCGATGGCCAAGTTTCGATATATTATTGAATCTCGAACAGAATTTACCTACAAAGATACATATTCTCTGAAAAAAAACTGCATCTTCAAAATCAAATGTAAATTCCTCCTTCTTAAACCAGTAGGATCGTCAGAAAGTGGGTCAGCGACTCACCGCGGATGAGAACGGCAAACGTCGTCGTTACCCTCGCGTATCCTCACGTTACCCTATGTTACCCCACCGTACATATTGTATCACCGCCACCCTCTTTGATCTGACGCTCCGCGGATGTGATATCGAATACCAAATATTTGAACGATATCATCGATTGTTTAAATTATTGATGTGAATTTAAGTGCGTCCATAATTTCTGTAATATTTGAGAGATTCAACCAAGGTCTTGCGAAGCAATCAAAGTTGAGTAAGGATGGTTTCAAAGTTTTCGGGGCGTTCGACAAGGTAAACTGGAAATGAAATAAAAAAATGACCAGGAAAAAGCGAGAAAAGTCCAGTTGGTAGTAAGTAAATAATTAATTTAAAGAAATGAAATACACAGAGGCGAAAAACAACAGATTTCAGAATTGTCGTAAAAATAAATCCAGAGACTTTTCCTTGTTTGCTTGTTATATCCAATAAATAAGTTCGTCTTTATTTTACATAAAATCACAAAAAGAAGGGCTCATTGAAGTGTTCTTTCCTTACTAACTAACCCTATCGTATGTCCCATTATTTTAAAACCTGACATAAACAGGTTATAAAAGGCTCAGTTTACTAGACCCAGAGCGGGCTCAAAAAGTAAGTGGCTATGTTGAGCCGTAACTAGAATAATAAATAGCATATTGGACAATACACACTTAGGCCAAAATTGCCAAGGCCTCATTTTTGGCCCGTGATTTATGCCAGGCCGGGCCGACCTCCAGGCCTCCCGTTCCAATTTATGGCGGCTCTACAAACACTTTATTTCTTTGCGTTATAACCAACAGTCTGTTACGTACAGATTATCATACATTACAATATTCTTGTAACTTCAAGCATGAATAGAGTGAAGTAGATTAAACTATTGTTTCAGTTCGTTATTTTTTTCTAAAGTATCGGTAACTATATAATATATGTAATAAATGCCCAAGTTCTTAAGGCATTCGTTTCCATATAGGCTATATCTTCATTTTCTAAGCTTAAATCTTCGTTACATAATTGCAATCATCAATTAAATTATCAAAATAGAACAATCACAGTTTAAAAATAATTTCCCGTTCCTTGCTTTTTCGGTACTTATTAAATCGTTCTCTGTTCATCATTGGAGATTATCTTCATCCTCAAAGATTATAAACAGCTTCGTAGCTTGAACCATTACTTAAAATTACAGTTTTTATGTTGCCGCATTCCATTGAGAAAAATATTGTTATTTTTTTACAACGTTGATTTTTCTTTTATTTTATTTTATTATTTTTTAACTAATTTATATATAACATCATTAAAATAACTCCAAGAATCTAACTTAACAATGAAGTTAAAAAAATGTTGAACCTTTATTTCATAAATTTTAGATAATTGTTGTGTTTTACTAGACTCTGTTTTTATTAACTGTCAAAATTTCTAAGTACATATAATGGGTATGGTTGAATTTTAGTACACTTACAACGGCAGACCACGTCATCTACCCAATGACCTACACTTTCGAAAGTTTCAATCATCTTTATCGTATGATAGAATATCACATAGCCTAGCCAGGCACTCTAGTCTTTTGATCTTCATAAACGTAAACGTAACTTCTTTAACTCGTAAGTACTGAACAAATTATAAAGTTTACATTAATGGTTTTTTTTTATCTTCATTATCTAATTATACATTTATTTTTAAAAACTATCAAAGTTAAGAAAAGGTTTTATTTTAAGTTTAGTAGTTGTTTCAGTTTCTGATGAGCGAAGTAATTCAAAAGGAAAGGAATTCCAATCAAACAACAGAAGTTAAAAAAACAAAACATTTATTCAAAGTTTAAATTATAAAATCATACCTTTCCCTATACATACTTAAATATTGTCATAAATTATGCTTCAAGGTTAAAACGATCTTCTATCACTTTAGCAGCTATAGTTTCTGCGTCCTTCTCTACATCTCCTCTCAGTTCCCTTTCTATTTCTTCTACAGTCTTGCCCTTAGTTTCAGGCAGAACGATCAGAACTACTGCAGCTCCAAACACGTTGATGATAACAAACATGTAGAAGCCAAAGTGCACTCCAAAGTTACTGGTCAGAGCACTGAAGGCAACAAGCTGGACAAAACTCGTGAACCAGGCGAGCATCACCAAGTATCCCATCAGCTTTGCACGAATCTGGAAGGAAAAAATGTATTTTAATAGCCATTTCACAAAAACGAATGACTCTTTAAATGTTGATTGGTACGTTCAACACCCATGCCTAACCATGATCACTTGTTTGAGAGCCCTAATTATGTAACAATATTATCAAACGCATCATGCTTGATAGTTAAATTAGTTTAGAATATACGGCCAACTTGATAAGAACAATAAAAACTTACATTCTATGATTTTCGTGGACTTATCCTTACTATCCTTACTAATATTATAAAAGCGAAAGTGAGTTTGTTTGTTTGTTTGTTTGTTACCTCTTCACGCTTTAATGGCTGAACCGATTTTCATGAATTTTGGTATAGAGATAGTTGGGAATCAGGAGACGGACATAGGCTAATATTTTTTTGAAAAAAGTGGGATGTGAGGGAGAAAGAGGGAAGAGAAGGGAAAACTTAGCGTTGCTATTACAAATCAATAAGGCGCAAGGGGAACTGTGTTACCCCAAATTTATCGGGGGCGAAGCCGCGGGCGAAAGCTAGTATAATATACAAACAAAAATAAAAGATTCATCAATCAAACACTTTACCTGGAAATTGAATATTTCAGGCATCAAAATGAATGGCATAGGGGAGACGCCTCCACCGTAGCAGGCGACTACCAGCATCATCATGATGACGTTGAGCCAGCCAGGTGTAGGCCATCCGTTCTGTTTCAGCATTGTTGTAGTCGCCAAACAAGTGAAGGCAATAGCAGTGGCACCGAAGGCTGTTCCTAAGATTGGCTGTTGAAATGAAAACGATAAGGTTTCAAAATTAAATGAAGGTAAAGAGTTATTCGATATCCTACAGCCCGCCTTCAAGAAAAGTTCCAATTAGTTTTTAGCAGACGATATCATACAAATTCTTTTCAAGTTTAAATTAAGAAACAGAATCCTTAGACACAATAACTCTTTGCGTCGAATTTTCCTTTCCATTTCGACTGATATATGCATGATGATTCTTTTAATTTCTCTTTATAATATTTTATTATTCATTTCACTTACCTTCCTCCCTAATTTGTCGACACAAGCCATAGTGATGAAGGCGCCCACGGTCATGCATATAGGGATGCTGAGGGCTTGCAGATCCGGGCTGATCTGTACTCCTGAGTCGGAGAGCAGAGTTGCAGCGTAGTTTAGAATGGAGAAGCCTCCGTTTGTGGCGTGAGCCAGGATCACCATGATCATGATGAGAAATGCTTTGCGCCATGCTTTTGTTTTGACTATAAAAAAATTAACTATTTTGAGATTTTTGGTCCTACTTTTGCAATTAAGTTCGGATGGTTTTTATTTACGTACGCCTGCTTAAAGATACCAATCCCAGTGCGAACAAATCGTTGTGGGTTGGAACTGATCTGTTCCAACTTTAACTTACGGGCCTTTAAGCTATAGCTATTAAATTGATTTCAATATAAACAATGGAAAATTTACTAGATTAATACTCACAAACAGTAATCATTGAAATCTCAGGTATGGATTGAAAGTATTCATCGGATTTCTTAATCACATCAAGTTCTTGTTGTATTTCTTTATCATCGGCATCCATTCCTCTCAGCAATGCTAGTGTTGCTGCCGCTTCCTATAATTTAGAGAATACTCACAATATGCACAAACTGCATAGTATATTAATGAACCTGAAAACAATAATAAAGAAAAACAAGATTTAAGAAAACGAAATTTAGTGAATGTTTTCACAATAATCTTCAGAGGTTAGTAAAAGGGATAACAAACATTTAAATGAGA
Source organism: Ochropleura leucogaster (assembly GCA_958449745.1). Classification (NCBI taxonomy): domain Eukaryota; kingdom Metazoa; phylum Arthropoda; class Insecta; order Lepidoptera; family Noctuidae; genus Ochropleura; species Ochropleura leucogaster. The sequence goes on from OY288206.1 coordinate 502,191, forward strand.
ACTTACATCAGTTTTTCCCACTTTCACTAAGAATGAAGGTGATTCAGGAGCTTTGAAGAAAAGTACAAAAGTCACGATTGGGAGTCCAACAACAACCCATAACACTGTGTGGTAGTCCAAGAATCCTCCCAAAGCATACATGAGAAGGATGCCAATACTTTGAGCCAATGCAGCTACGGATGCTAAGGTGCCCCTTATATTATCCTGGGCGATTTCTTTGACGTACATTGGAACGACGTGGAAGCACCCTCCACCGGCAAGGCCACAGAACACTCTGGCTGTAATAAGGCTAGTTGTACTCGCCGGTAACATCGTAATCATCCACACCATCTGGGAAGCAGAAGATGGAGCAGAAATAAGTGTTAATATTTGGATTGATGAGTGTGATGTCATATTAAAGAATTTAACTAAAAGGAGTGATATGAACGAAAAGGATGTTTTGTGAACAATAACTTGGCAGCTAACAAGGGAAGCAGAAAACAATCGCACTGTCCTCAAGCAAAAAGGACAAAAAAAAAACAGGATAATGAAGAGTTTTAAGACTTACCGCTTGAAAGATAGTCATCATCATAATACTAATTTTCCTCCCATATCTGTCTACAATCTGTAAGAATATGAGGACTCCAAAGGCACCAGCCAGGGATGGTGCACTGGCTACCCAGGATACTTCACTATCAGTCAGTGGTCTCCCAGTGGGAGATTTATCCGACTGCAGTACTTTTGTCATGGGTGACATCCAGCCGCACTGGAGACCGTACGTGAGAATTGACATGTTGCCTAAAAAAATTGTAAATCAATCGCAAATAATCAGGATCTTCACAAGTAGAGAATGTCAAACCTTGACGAACAAATAATGCAGAAAGTAGCTCAAAATCTCATAATCAAAATCAAAATATTTTGAGATTCACTTATTACTTTAATACTTTTTGGATTTAATATATTCATACAATAGGCATACTGCTACGAAATCATTAGCAACATTGAACTTACATAAAATTGTGACCGCCCACTGCACTTTTGTATGTCCTTTAGACTCTGAGATTCCACTGAAAGTCATTATGATAACTTTATTTAAAAATATGGATTTTTATTGAAAATTTGCGTACTACTTGTTAAGGCGGAAATGCTACATACTCGCGAGCGGCTCATATGAATGCGAATGGTACAGATCATTTCGTGAAAGTGCTTTTATTACAAACAGAAGTTATTTTAGGGTGTGTTCCACAATATCAGAGATCATTGTTTGCTGATCGCTGATAGCTATATTTTCTTGCAATGTTTGATTTACATTTTAAATCAAATACTTTCGTGAACTGCGTGATGTGAAGAGATAATTTACGACATTCCAAATTGTTGATTTTAATTTAAACCTGTCACTTTAGGTGATCTTGATCATGCATGGATGTCTATTGCAGCTTCAAAGTCTGCATTTTATTTGTATTAGTATAAAAATAAAATTTGTTTACAGAAAAATGCACTTGGCTAAGTTTTAATAAAAACTGCAATAACCGAATAATCTGTAATAATCCGGTTTCGATATCTCAGATTAACTTGATTTAGTTTAAGTCAGGATATCTTGTATCAATTAGTAATGATTCAAAACAGAGTTATTTACCAAACCCCATTTCGCATTATTATTGTTTTTAATTAATAACGGAACAATTGCCAACCATAATACATGATACGATATTTTTAACTAAAATAAAACAAATATTGGAACTAAGTGGCTGACACTTAGTTCCATCACATCTTAAAATAAATGGAAAGGAATCACAACGACTGTTGTTTACGTTTGCATAATAGATGATTTTATTACGTTATCAGTTTATAATGTGTAAATATTGTCGGTTATCACGCGGTGAACGGTTTGTAAACAACCATATCTTTTGACTACGTAGACTGAGAGGGTTGATTTTTTCACAGCACATAGAGTTGAGTTCATGATTTTTATCTTCAATACGGTACTTCCATGGGTTTCCGAGATAAAAGGTCTTGACAGACAGACAGACGGACCACAAAGTGATCCAATGAGGGTTCCGTTTTCTTCATTTTTAGGTACGAATGCCTGAAAAACATCGTAGTCGAAGGCAATCTGTCAAATCAGTTGCGCGTTGCAAACACTTGATATACACAATAATTGTCTTCATTCTTTTTCTGATTTTCAAGAACTCAGAAGTATTTCTTCTTTAGATTTGCCAACTTTGTTAGGTGCCGTCACTAGGAGCGTCAGGTTCTCAAAAGTACTGATGTATGGGGATTTAGGACTTTCCAGTAAGTACGGAATGTTGAACAACAACGTACTTCTATTATGTGTTGTATGTAACTACCCATTATAAATAACCACTTAAATGTAATGTACTAAGGTTACCCGAACAACATAGTTGATTATGAAAAAAACTAAAAGCACACTAAACGTAACAACAGATTATTCACTAGCCGGTCGTTAGATGGTTACGAAAATAAATGGTCAAAGAACAGGCGAGGATTTGCACCAACTTCAAGAAATGCGAATTAAATGCTCGCTAAGTGCTCCTGCCGGGAGCTTTCTTGTACCGAAGTGGATTAGTATTGATCGTCACTTTACATCCGTTTGACTTGCTAGCGTTCAGTGTTCATTTGTTTCAGACAATCTAGACGGGTTTACAATCAATTACCGACTACACGAGTAAGTGTGGGGAACAGTGGTTTTCAATAAAGTTATTTAGTTGTAAAACAAACGTAAACTCACGAACATGAAATAGGAAAAGAAAATCAGTTTTAGCAGTCCGTAATTAAATTATCTACTGCCACTGTTTCAGGTAACATTGTGTTGGAACCCAATTTAACCTAAAATAAACAGTGATTTTAATAATACCATATCATTTTCAAGCTTGTTAAGTGTATTACGTTTAAGCTTGTGAAATATAACGAGGTAGTTTAAAAACCTACATTTTATTGACTAGCTTCCGGCCGCGACTTGGTCCGTGTGGCATGGTCACTTTGGGCTGTGTTTGGTTTTTTCGGGTGGGAAATCATCCAATGACTTCCCCCGCTCTGGGCGGAGCAGGAGGGCATGTCAGACTTGTACTGACTAAAACCCACCCATGTTCCTTCTTCTTCTTTCCACGGCACATTCAAGATCCACGCACGCCTCAAAGAGACGTCAGCTAAGCAGAACGGCCTGCCGGGGCCACTGCCTGCTGGGGTTGCGAGTTGTTCGAAAGAGATGGTGCGGCCCTGAGACTAAGCAGATGATGATGTTGGTATCCTCTCGTTGTTGTTGTTTATTGAAGCAGAAATAACTTCCCCCGCTCCGCGCAGAGCGGGGGAAGTTATTTGATAATTTTCCATCCGAAAAAAAGCCTTTGTATGTGTGTAAATGTAGGTAGGTGTTAGTTTCATTCATTATTTCTTTATACTTCTATGGAGGTAACTTATGCTCGCCATTTTCATTTAAAATAGAATTGCCTTTGATCTTTGTTTTCACGAATTAGACCGTAATCTCTTCTTTTTTTTGTTCTAAAAACTCACAATCCTCATTACAAACTTTGATTTCACAGATCACCCCATCAGATTATATTGAATGTTAACATTTGTATTTCTTGCAAAAGTTTTAATGTTCTTGTTACCTAAAAAGACTGGTGTTTAAACTATGTTTTATTTGCTTGTTGATACTTTTTATTAATGTTCGTTCTTTTATCTTGTTTTGCTTCAGTCAATAGTAATTCGACAGCTACTGGTGGCTAATGCCTGTTAGTCATATTTATGTATCAGAGTTGGCATGTCATTGTGGAAGTGTAGATGTACGTTTGTGTTATATTAAAGTAACAAGTTTGCCATTTCTGGCACCGGTCCCCAAAATACAGGCGCAGGCGCAGCCTAGTTTGGGGACCCTTTTTTTTTTTTTTTTTTTCGGCTGGGAAATCATCCTATGACTTTTCCCGCTCTGGGCGGAGCGGGGGGGCATGTCAGACTTGTACTGACTAAAACCCACCCATGTTCCTTCTGTTGCCCTTTACGTTCCGAGGCCGCGGTATCTCTTTCGAACAACCCGCAACCCCGGCAGGCGGAGGCTCTGGCAAGCCCCTCTGCTTTGCTGACTCTCTTTGAGGCGCGCGTGAAACACGAACGCGCCGTCGACACGGCCTGTCGTCAATCGACGGACGGACGGTGAACTACCCATTGCTCACCGCCCACAGGCCCGCATCTACGGTGGCCGGAAGTCGTCTCGCGGCGCCTGGCGCCATAGGCGTCTCCCGCGGCGGCTGGGTTGGGCAGATGTTCTCTCTCTCAGACGCCCGGCCACCTCCTTTGCTAGCATTACTGCTTCGCAGAAGGTGGTGACCGCTTCCCATTCCCTCTCGCTCCGGACCATGGCCTGAACCAGGGCTGGACGCGAGAGATCGCCGCCGCCAATCGCCTCTACGAGGGCACGGCGGTGCTCCGCCCAAGCCGGGCAGATGGCTACTGTGTGCTCCACCGTGTCCTCCGGGCGATCGTCACAATGGTGACACCCGGGCGCTTCCTCCCGCCCGATGATGTGCAGGAACCTCCCGAAACTTCCGTGTCCGGTGAGGACCTGCGTCAGGCGGTAGGTGAGGACGCCATGACGCCTCTCCAGCCACTCCTCAAAGAGGAGACTTATCGCCACTATTGTGGCGTGCCCTAGTTTGGGGACCCTTGTTTTCTAATTCTGTCAACGTAGAATATGTTATCGATATTCGTAATGATGTTAGATTAAGAAAATGTTGTTTGTAACACTGGTTTAATAATTTTATTCTTATTCTAGTAAGAGAACAGGTTGATTTTTTATACGTTTACCAACATCCTGAGTTCGGTTTGAAATCGAATTTTATTGAAGCCGGTTGTGTGTGTTTAGTTAGTTATTTTAAATAACCGCAATCGATGAATTTTAAATATAGCTTTACTAGATCCACTTCTGAAAATATATTAAAGCATTTTAATTCTATTTACAGTAATTCTTTGTCATTCATGTCATTATCAAAATAACCATTTAAATTTCAACTGTTTTATCTCAGCACGACATACTAGTAGGTACCGGTAATCTATTTACATTTGTTAACAGTGTCACTGAAAACCAATCCGTTAGAAGAGGTCCTAATGATTTGTAAATAAGTTCTTCTCTCTCTATCTCGCCTGCAATTCGATTTGATTTCTCATACACTTGGTATTGAGTATAGTTATGAGCAATAGAGACAATTCCTAAAGAACGGTGCATTAAGTGTGTAGTATTTACCACACAACCTGTCGAATAGCCGAATAATCGAATAGTCGAATATGACAGAATATAAGTACTTATTGTTAAATACATAATATATAAAAAAGAGAGCCGGGGTACCATTCGGCTACAAATCTATAATTAGAATGGCGGTTTTCCCAACAATCTCCATATGACTTTTCTGACAAATATTATGACAGTGATAACATTTGATAACCTTAGCATAGGAGATAGCTTCTTTTGTTTGGCTCCAAGCCTCAGTGATTTATTATTGTTCAAAGTATTTACTTTTGAGCAAAAACTTTCCAGTTCTATAGTCTTGCGTGACGCAAATCCCCGTTAAGTAAATGTAGTAATAATATGCCTACTATACATAGCTACTGTTTGTCAATATACCTACATACAATGTGACGCACTGTTACGTAATATTTCTGGAGATACACAATGTGCCTACTTGCTATATGTAAATATTGGTACAACTCGGGGGATTAAAATATGTCTACATTTATATTTGATGAATGCGACCCAGAGGAATGATAGGAAGCTGAATATTTTAGAAATTAAAATATAGCTAAAGCAGAAGTTATGATTAAATGAAACTGAATGTGACTCTGTAAATTTCCAAGATGTTCAGGTATCTAACGACTCTTTAATTAATTTTCAAGTGAATTGGTCAAAGGGTTTCAGATTTTTCGAAACAGATAAAGAAACACTTCATAAAATAAATATTTTCTGAAAAGGATCAGAATACAATCATAATTAATTGATTCAAACACAGAAAAGGAATCGGAATCCACTTCAGAATGTTTTTTTTGCGAATGTTGAAGTGCGAACCTGACTCGCGGAGTTCATTATATTACGTCTCTCGGACGCGGACTGAAGTGGCTTATGCCACCCAGCCGCCGCGGAAGACGCCCATGGCGCCGGGCGCCGCGTGACGACTCCCGGCCACCGTCAAATCAAATCAATCAAATCAAACCACTTATTTCAATTAGACCATTACAGGCACTTTTGAATGTCAAGAAACAAAATGAATCTAAAGTCCCGGTCACAAGGCATAATAACTTGTGAAAGTACTGTAGTTGCCCATTCCAAAGCGTAGATGCGGGCCTGTGGGCGGTGAGCAATGGGTAGTTCACCGTCCGTCCGTCGATTGACGACAGGCCGTGTCGACGGCGCGTTCGTGTTTCACACGCGCCTCAAAGAGAGTCAGCAAAGCAGAGGGGCTTACCAGAGCCTCCGCCTGCCGGGGTTGCGGGTTGTTCGAAAGAGATACCGCGGCCCCGGAACGTAAAGGGCAATAGAAGGAACATGGGTGGGTTTTAGTCAGTACAAGTCTGACATTCCCCCTCAGCAGGGGAGCAGGGGAAGTCATTGGATGATTTCCCACCCGAAAAAAAAGGGGTTTATGCTGTGTACAATTCACCTTCACCCAAGATTAATGACAACTTCATCATTCATTGCTGTACCCGTGCACAGCGCGCACAGATGTCGTTGCGCCGCCACCAATATCCCGCTTTCCACGGATTTCCCTCATAATTTCCGGAGCTCCCGAGTCACATACTGTTCCCGTAAGCCAAATAGCGGTAACTCAACCGTTCGATGTTTTGGAAAAACAGAGAGTATGTGACAATCCATTTTTCTTATACAATACATTAAGTTCCTAGACACTTCATTCCTTACAAAAATGCGTTATGCTCATTTTTTTTTATTATTTTTAGTGTTCCAGTAATCATACGGTTATCCATTTCCAGTCCATCTAATGCGTAATATTCCAACTTTTAAAACAAAAACCTAATTTAAGAATTTCTTGAGATATTGGTTTTTGGTTGAAGCATCAAGCTAAAGCAGACATGTGCCGGATGTCTAGCGTCACGCCTGCAGGAGCCAGATCTCATGTAAACTGTTTGGAAACGTTCTTCAAAGGTCAAGAGTGAAGGTTGAGCGTTAAGGAAGGGATTTAAAGGTTGCTTAATTACGATGTGTTGTTTTACCTTATTTATTTAGGGAACAGTCTGTGAAAATGTATTGTTGTGATGAAAAGCTATGTTTAATTGGGCCTAATAGTAAACCCTGTTTTCATGAAAAATTGGTTGTTCTAGAGGCATTATTCAAAAAGAAAACAGGAGAATACATCTGTTAGGAAAAATTAAAGCCCTTGTTACATCGATTTATAAATCCTATAGAATTTAAGATTAATTGTTTGAAGGCAGACAATCAGTTTCATATAGACATATGAATAAATTCTTAAAATACTGAAATTATAAAAAGTTATATTAATTTTAAAATCACCGTATTAACGAGTACGTTAAGATAACACCGCGCGACTGTGCTAGGACCTCTTGTCATTAAACAACAGGAAACAAGTGACTCATAAACGAGCTCAAATATTATTTACTAGCCCCGAAGAAACATCGAGGAGCTTTTAAAATTCACGCTCGTGTTTTTCCTCAGTGTAATATTATCGAGTTCATGGAAGCAGGAACTTCCAAAATTGACTAAAGTAATAAGGTTTAAGTTCCGGCCACGAGCGCCTGTATAACTGCATTGCGACAATATTCAGAGATATCGGAACGACAATGACTTGTCCAATTTATTGTAAAGTTTTAATTAATTTGTTGCTGCATACACATTGGCGTTACAGTGATTCGAAAATATTCAGTTTATAGTTTCAGCAGCTTAGGTACACCTCAACGTTTAGACAAGACATTTTTTTCTAAGGGTTTTCTTGTATATAACGACTTATAACAGGATCGAGGAAATCATTTTGATAGCTTGTCAATAGAGAGATTCACTTAAATATTTTTAAATTAAAAAAGAAGAAACAAGAATTTCTAAAAGTATATTTTTTTTCAAATTTAAATATATGAGACTTTAAAAAAGTACTTGCAATAAGTGAAGTAAAGTGAGGTCATTTTACGTCGTTACTTCATTATAGATGTGTGAGAGCTAAACATCTTTTATACAGCACTTACATAGTAAAAGATTTACTAATGTTGTACAGATTAATAGAAAAATCATTATTTTTCAACCATAGGTATCACACATAGAAAGTCACTTTATAATTCCCCTGACTTGTGATTGACTGTCATAAAGGTAAGTAGTTCTCTAATTTAAGTCAGTTAATTCATATTCAAAAGAAACTTTCTTTAACAAAAGTAATGAAAACAAGTTGTTGTTAAATTAATATTTAACTTTAATATTCCAAAAAGAAAAGGCGTTTAGTACTCCCACGTTGCTTTCTTGCCTAGCTTAAATTCTATTCTTAACTTAGTTCTCAGTATAATTTATTATCTGTATTCATCAGGGAATTCAAATGAATCTACCTACACACCTTGATTACACTTCACATAATTGTTTGAGTGAAGTCTTTAAGTGCAATTTCAGCAGTTGTGAATAAATTGGCCACTTCAGCAGTGTTTGTATTGTGAAGCGCTCAAGCAATATCAATTAAAACTTTGTACTTTTAGCGCGCTAATTAATATACAGTTTGAAGTGGTAATTAGCTATCTTTTCTTCAAACTTATTCAAAATTGATTTCAAAAACAAATCAAAAGTTTAACACGTAATTGACTTCAGAGATACACGTGGACGAAATCAAGCAACTGCGATCGATAACTGAACAGGTCCACTTGAATCTGAGAAGTTCTTTCCTCAAACGCCATCTTAGACTCTACTTTGAATGGTCCTCATATGACTTGGATCAAAGTTATGTCACAAATAAAAAAAACTACTTAATAAAAACACCGAAAGGAACTCTGAAGACTGTTTCAATGGTCTTGACCCTGCCTAAAACAGCGAAACGAAGTAAAAGAATTAAAATTACTCAAAAATGACGAAATACTGATTTCTTCTACTTCCTACAACATTTTCTTAATCTCACAATACTAACCAGTGAGTCCTATTTGCGTTTTCATCTTTTACGCGATTTGCTGTAAAGGCATAACTGCAGTCATAGAATTATATTTTTAACTAATTTCTTTTTGGACGCCCATTTCCAGTTTATTCTGATTGAGTTGATCTTGATTATCTTTGCAGTCAGTATTCAATAACTTCTTGTTACGTATCGACACTACATATACTGTTCACTTCATACTAGAGTAAGCCACAGATAACATCTTGATAAGGGTACCTTTAAGGGTTATTCTCTGTACTCACATCCGTACAAAAGTTGATAGAAACACAAGGTGGCAAAGGTTTCCAATACCGTGCCATCCATAACTCGAGTATCGTGCGTACAATCGCCGCCAGTCCACATTGTTATCAAATATACACAGTTACAATCTGATTGATTTTATTAACGCTTTGCACGGAACTGAACCTATCGCGCTAATCAGCGGATTATTTAGAAACAATGTTGAACTCGATATAAGTTAAAATTTTAGCTGTGGCGTAATTTGTTGGCTTTTGCGAATTGTTTGAATATTATTTCTGTTAATAACGTTTTCGCGTACACTTTAAAACAATTTTCTTCGATCGACAGATTGTTGATGAGCCATTAAATTTTTTTCTCGAAATTTTGCTGGCTACGTAAAAAAAGGGCCTATAAATTATATTACCAGCGATAATAAAAGCGTAAAAAAATTACTTGGCACTGATATAATAAGGTAGGTGTCGCAAAGCTTAGGGTTCCCTTGAAAAGTGAATAGGAACTATTTGAAAACAATTTTCACTCACATATTGAGAATCTTATTGAACTATATTATTATTAATTCCTATTATGCGATAATACAGGAACTTTATCACAGCTTTATTACAAAAATTTAAAAAGTCTTTTTGTTGTTATATTTTTGATTTATATCATGTCTTTAGTGACAGTCACAAGATTAAAACGAAACGATTGACGTAAGTATCATTCAAATCGGTTCACGCGTTTCGTCTATTTATTATCACAAAGGAACAAACATACATAATATGTCCAGACTGCCGAACACATCACCTTCGTGCAAATATGTTAGTCGAGTAAAAATGCGTAAAAACAGAATTCTCTTGCATTTTCGATCTCATTATAAAACTACTTGTTGTTTTTTTTTGTTTCTTTCGTGTTTACACAATTGTACATACTGCGAGTACGGAAACCTAAGAAAAACTCAATCAAATTAGAATCAGTTTGTTCAGAAACAACTCAAAATAAAATTGGTAACATCGTAAAACAACTAAAGAAATTCCTGGATAGCAAAAACACAATAAAACATTTATTTTGACCAATAATTTTGATGGCTCCGAAACGTAACCCTTACGTAACGAGCGGTATAAAAGTCGGCAATTACTACAACAACAACAAACACGGCCGGAAGGGTCAACAACTCGCGCTGAGCCGTTGATCCCTCGATTAGTGTGTCCCCACTGTAGGGGCTGCGCCACACTACACTACCAAAACTATACTTTAGTTTGCCAGCTATACTTTTAATGACCACCGCGTATGTACCGGTGCACAATGCAATATTTTTTAAATCTAGGTGGACAATATTCAAAATACGCACTTTTATGTACCACGTCATAGCTTGTGTAAAATGAGGGATAATGAACCATATTTCAAGATCATAAAGAATTTTTTCCAAGAAGTTGCCCCGAACAATAAAAAAGGGTCGGAGGGGCCGACTACTTGGAGCGTACCGGTCGCGTCAAGTGAACGTTTGTATCATTCGTCTGAGTTTACTCGATGAATACGCTGTGTTTGCGTAAGCTAGTTGTGGTTAAGTGTTGTGACCGTCTTAGTTTGAGTGTCAAGGTAAATTTACACAATATTTTTATAAAAAAATATCCATAAATTAAATAGTAAGAGCAGAAAGAATACGAATCCTTTTTTATTTTACAAAATAAAACTTAACACAGTTTGTAACAGTTTTTTAATACCTTATATAACATTATATCAGTCTTGTTCTTTATTTTTTTAATAGAGGCACTTGTAAACTCTAAGAAACATAGGTATTAACTTGCGAAAAGCTGCGACACTCATACATTTTTTTTTTAATTTCAGAATGACCTACCAATTTTCACGTTTGACGTATTTCGTTATCTGGTTCGCCAACGCGATAGAGTGCAGAGTGGATGCACTTCTGAACCATATATTACAGGAAATGTCTATCAGATCTATACCAGATGAAATTATAGATTCATTAAAAGCAAAAATAAGAAGTTATAGCCAACAAATCGACACGAAATGGTCAAAATCAGGAAGACATCGAGATCGCTTTTTAAAGGCGAATTCGAAATGGTTAGAAGATAATTTTACGTTTGACAATATAGTCACAGAAAGTGTAGCTAGTAATTTAGCACCTGGGTCTAGTAACCGAGCCGGAAGACCACAAAAAGATTTTGAAAGTTGCAGCTACAAAACTAAAAAACGTCGCGTTCAACATCTTCTTGATACATCAAGTGAAGGAGAGTTGTCCAAGCGTGGGAAAATCACTCCAGAAGTTCTAGAATTACTAGAAATAGGACTCTCAATAATGGAACATGGGGACAGCCAATCAGAAGATTCTGATCAAGATTCTAATAGAGATGCCAGCGAATCTGATTAATAACTACGACTTACATCTAATTTGTATTTGATTTTGTTTTTTTTTTTGTAATTATTTGTATTTCTTAAATTAGTAAATAGTTTTAAAATTATAAAACACTTATATACACTCTATCTCTTTTAATTTGAATTTTATTTTGTTTCATATTGGTTATAATGGGTACTTAATTTGTATTAAATCTTGCTTATTCCCGTTTATCACTTTGTTTTACTTCCTACGATCATTTTTTATTAAGTAAAATAAACGTCATAACGAATTGTGACAGTAAAATAATATTGTCCAGTTAGATATTGATAATATCGCACTGTGCGGTGGGTAGGCAACCTATTTATGGAAATATTTTACCCCAAAGACGTGCAGTCCAGAAAAGTCGAGTTTATAGTTTAACATATTTCCTAGAAATTTCTGTGTTTCACTAGAATGTTGATAATGACGTTTCAAAATAGTTTTAAACATAGAAAAACATTGGAAAAGTTTCCAAGTGCTATTTTGCACCTAAAACTATATCTTGTGATATTGATTATATTATTGGAAGCCGACCCCACGATACATAGTTGGAAAAAGGATGATTGATTATATTATTGCTCCGGTTTCACTCGCTCCTCAGCTCCTAAGAGTTGCAGTGTGATATTATAACATCGATGATGCTTTTATCGATAAATCCTATGCAACACAAAATATTTTTTTCAATTTTAACCAGTGCACAGTGGTTCTGCGTAAGCGCCACTTCTTTTTTTACAAAAGAAAAAGAAGCAAACAAACTCTTGAGATTTATAATATTATTATAAAAGATATTGATATGATTCATCAAAGCAGTGAAATATTCCAGTAGGTGTTGGCAATGACTTTCCAATTGCACCTTCTTATACAAAGATTTGCGAGCTGAAACTCTGTTTTAAATGCAATAGTAATAGGAACATCGATCGATATTGTATGTACAGGTCGTTTTCTTGAACTCTGTGTTTGATTATCTAAATACTATTAAAGTTTACGTTTAAGCAACAAGTTGTTAGCCCAAGTCTGCACTACAAGTATTTCTCTCGACTATTGACACATTTTGTTGGCCGACAAGTGACAGGTTGTTTCAGTTTGCTCACAGAGTTTGGAATGAAGAATTGAGATTTAATAAACCATTCGCGTTTCACATGTCTTGAATGCTTTGAAATAAAGAATGCGTGTTTCATTTTCAACTTTTTAGCTGCAAATTGATTCGTTTTTGATTCGGTATTTGGAATCATTAATAATATTAATTATGAGAGGAGCTCGTGGCTAAATAATAGCAGCCGCTCGGGTCGATCTTTAGGTTAAGCTGCGCTTGCCTAGGTTGGTCTGTGGATGGGTGACCACCCGTTACATACCGAGTTTCCTACGTGCCTCATTTGTAGATCTTTGACAGTCGTTACAGGTAGTCAGTGTTCCGAAAGTCTGACAGCCAGTCTTACCAAGGGGTATCGCATTACCCAGTACTAACTGGGTTGTGGAGGTCAGATAGGCAGTCGCTCCATGTAAAATACGGATATTCAGCTGCATCCGGTAAGACTGGAAGCCGACCCCAACATATTTGGGAAAAGGCTAGGCAGATGATGAATAATATTAGTTATGCTTTCCATCCCTTTCACCGTATATTTACCGCTAGCACTACTTCACGGCCTTAACAAAATAGTATCAAAACAATAGAGCAGTAATGTCGGCGGCACTCCCCCGAACCGTTTGCGGTTACGAGCTTCAGTCGCGTGTCGTGGCGAGGTGGACACTACACCGGCCTATAAACGTTAGCGAGACTATCACAACCCTTACGGCCTACTGCTGCGAGCAAATATTCAGAACCATTCCCCAAATTGAGTGAAAATGTGACGCATCGTAAAAACAAAGCGCTAGATATTCAAGTCTATAAAGATCAGAAGACCGTAAAGCTCCAGACGGAAGCGTAAAATAAAAATAGTCGTAGGAAAGCTCTGTTGACAGCCTGATGCACTTAAATAAAAATACCGTAAATAGAAAGGAATGAGAAAGTCTATTTTCATCGTGGAATTCTAATAAGATTCTGGTTTCTCACAATAGAAGTTACGAAGCTTAAGGTTTCGTGAATGGAGGAAGTTGAACAAGGCAACAACAGAATAGGTAATTGTCGAAAGTGGTGCGATTGGAGAGAGAATGTAAACAGTATTGGCGCCGATACATTTTATTTTTAATTATATTACAAACAGAACGAACCGCGATACCAAAATAAATCGTGTGGGGATTATTTACCAAATTACATTACACATACGGGAATTAATTCCGGGTTTATATTCTCGAATTCAGCGTACAAAAAGTGAGATTAAACGAATTCTCATAGAAATCGGGTTAATGGGAAAAAGTAGGAATAATTGAAGTAAACACAAACGGAGGCAAGAGGGATTGCGACACTTAATCCCTTTACATCTTCAGAATAGGATTTCCTCTTATAAACATCTTGAGGGAATAAAACAGCTTTTGCTTTTGATTGAATTTTAGAGGAGGGAGTTGTTTTCGAGGCAGTCTGTCAATCTTGTAGTATGAATGAGATAAATACGAGTACAGTGCTGTGATGTTTATATTTGTCGAAATTAATACTAAGCAATACAACTTACTTTTAGATTATACAGCATTTGAGGAAAAAAACTTTTTGCTTATTCGTGTCTTTACAAAATCAAACTGGTAAAATGATGTGGTGAAATTTGCACTTCATCACCCTGCTTGCGGTAGAACTCTTCAATTCGTCGTCGCCGTGTCGACCGGTCTTCTGGTTCTCATGACGCTGTATGACTGTTAAGAAAAAGAAGAACACCTATAAGAGGGCACAGCTTGTCCTTATTAATACTCTAGGTCCTAGAACTCTAGGAGCGACTTTTGGCGGAGCTAAGGAACTAAGTTTTATCTGTTCGTCGGCGTCAAATGAACGATCTCTGACGTCACTACATCTCGTATTTTGGAGACACTCTCAGAGAGTCTATTAGTTTATGAATGTTACGATGTTTTTTTGTTTGCCCTTTTTCTTTATTGGGTAATAGGAATATGGAAGGGAGATATAAATTTCAGTGTGAAAATGAGAATTTTCCAAATAGATTAGAAAAAATACCGTGACGTTCTGATCGCATGGGAATTGATTTTAAGATGCTTATACAACCGGACATCGGCATGCATTTGTATTATATTCCAAGCTAGCACCTAAAGTAACAATAACTACAAGCTGTTCCCGGCAAGCAGGATGAGTCAGTACGACCTTCAACACATATTTTTTTCTACATTCAATTTGTAAAGACACGGGGAAGCAAGCAGCTTTCCCCTCAAAGGCTCTATAGTCTTCCCGTTTGTTTTCCTCAATACACGCTTAAGTTATATTGTTTACTAATTATTTCGACAAATATATAACATCACAGCGCTGTACTTCTATTTATCTTATTTATACTACAATATTGACAGACTACCTCGAAAACAACTCCTTCCTCTAAAATTCAATCGAAAGCAAAACCTGTTTTATTCCCTAAACAGTGCTAATACAGTAGGTTAATGTCACTCGATACCTTCTTCTTGTTTTTTAAATATATTAGCCGTCTGTCTTTGTGTCGAAACATAATTCTTATAACACATTACTACTGTAGGTCACACCGCACTCACTTCCTACCAGCGACCACACGTAACGGAAGCCTGCAACCCCACACTTCCAGCGCTTCACCACAAAAGGAGCAAAACCAATCTAAATCACTCCACCTGATTCTTCAGGAACTCATATAAAACCGGTTTTACCGTCGGACGTGATAAAACGTTAAATGCGTCTATTGTTGGCGGTGGCTCGTAAAAATTTGTGGAGCCCTTTGTGTGGCGGTGTTCAGAACCGTTTGATGTGGAACCCTGTTGATACAAGTGTCGGGTTCTGTACATGTTCCTGTGACGTTAAAAGGATTGTTTTATTGGGTACAGATGAGCAGTTGTTATTTAGGCATTGGGTGTGATGGCGTTACTCCCTTTTTTATGGTTAGATTTTTTTAATAATTTTGTTTCTTTTTATCTCTCTCATTTTGCCTTTGGAAGGTCCTGTGTTTGGGCACACCGCAATAGTCTTCTCAAGAGATGTTGGTAAAACAGAGGGGCCTACCGGGGCTGCGTATTGGCCGAAAGAGATACCACGGCCTCGGAACATAAAAGGCAAAATAAGGAACATGGATGGGTGTTAATCAGTAAAAGTCTTACACTGCCTTCCGCTCCTCTGAGAGCGAAAGAAGTTTATTAATTTCTCATCCAAAAAAAACTGTCTGCGTAATAGGGTTTATAGAAAATTTATTTCATCTAAAAAAGTAAGCAGCAAACGTTATAATTAGTTATTTAATTTAATTCGATAATAAATTTTAACTTTATTTTAATGTAACACACAATTCTCTTGTTGGTCAGTCACACACTAGCATCCCTCTCAAGGTCACAAACATCCAAACCGGGCAATCCCCTCACACAATCAGCTTCCACGGTACAGATACGAACACCGCTCACGTCCGCTCAATCGCGACCCTCCTCACCAGACAACTCGACATTGAATTATTTAGACAGATACCTCTACAAAAGCCCTCAAATATACATACAAAAGGTCAGAGCAACAAAGAGGCGATTGTGCCGTTGATTACGTCACGACATGGCCCAACAATGGCGCGACATGGCCAACAATGGCCGTCAGAAGAGTGTTCGATAAGAAGCCAGATAGAAGCGAAATGAATTGAAGGGCGGCTCTGGAAATGTCCCGGTGAAGTGGACTGTGATAATTAACACCTACTTTTTTATTAGGGATACTAAAGCCTGGTTTTTTATCTTTATTGTGAGGTTTGAGGTTTATTGTATTGCGGTGGATTCCTGGCAATGAAGACTGCTATCCACGACGTCGTGTCGCCTCGCCTGTTTCACGACCCAGTAAGTACTTAGGTACTCGAAACTGTTGGTTACATCTTCTGATTTGCGATTTGCTAATCACAGTAATGTTTACAGCATTATGTCCGATATATATATATATAATACAGCAAAATGGTGGACTGTTATCTATCTTATACGTGCAAAAGGAACTTCGTCTGTCGGCCAATTTATCTGTCTACTACCTTAATTGCGACACTGATATTAATCAGCAAACAGGTATTTGATGATCAGGGTTTAGGGTACGATACCTAATTTTGTTCCCAGTGAGAACGTACTTCCCGAGGATAATTACTATGTTATTATACCCACAGACTTTATTGATCATTATTGAGAAGATTCTGTTCAAGTTTAAAACGCACCCGCCAAGGTTGGTGTGTGGCTGGCTGACCATAATTATATGCTAAGTTTCCTTCGTGCCTTGGAAATCACGTTAATCCGTTGGTATCGGCTATCTGTAAGTGTGACACCCAATCTTACCAAAGGGTTCCATATTATGTGTAATATGATACCCCTTGGTAAGTTTGTACTAACTGGATAATAAAACACCTTTTATCTTTAAAATTAATGTTATATGAAAAACAGCAGTTACGGCGACAAACGTTTGAGAAGGTCTCTGGCTAAGTCAGATATGAGGGATATGAGCAGAGCAGAAGGGTTGATTTAGCCGGTTCGAGTTTGGCACTACCTTGATTTTCCGACAACCATTGAGGCAGTCGAAGGAATTTCTCACTACAGCCAAAAAAATACTGGATTGTAGAGGTCAGAAAAACAGCCGCTGTAAAATTCAGCTGCATCACCACTAATGAAGTTGGGGAAACTTGACTTTATTATCATACATTAGAGACAGAAATCTGAGAAGAATCATAATATAAAGGAAGAACATTAAGCAGCCGCTGATTCAATAAAATCTGCCTCCCATTATAAAACACTTGTAGTAAAACTTTACAAAAAGAAACTAATTTACCAGACCCTCCATAACTTTTCCGTGTTCATAGTTCATCATAATTACGTCGGCATTCGGGACCGCACGAAATGTCACGAAGCCAAAATTAAGTTAATGAATTGATTTGAAGATTGCTTTAATTGAATACGGCTTTCGTGTTTTGTGAAAATGTAGCCGCACGGTTTTTTACAAAAACTTAAAGGAAATTAAATTTTAATGTGCTTTTTTCTCTACGTGGTTTATACAAGTCCTTGGCTACCGCCTTAGCTTGCATTTTATGGTGTATTGTGGCGTATTGTGATTGCCTTGACACCGCCACAACATACGGTTTATGTTTCATACCTGATGCTACAACTCCTGTAACAGAGTAATCATATTTAACATAATTGGACGTAGTTACACGATAAGGATCCAATCCACAAAACTACCAAAATTGAGTTAACTATACCAAAGAGACCGTATAGGTCGATATTTTCGGTCAGCAAAAAGATCCCAGTGAAATACGAACACATGACATTGTTATAAACACAAGGTACCAGTCCACATGTATGGCGGGCGTTTATTATAAATCCACTGAAAAAATCCAATCCTCATGGATCATTAGTGAGAAACAATATTTATTGGTAATAGTATAAAATAAGTAATCTTAAAAGAGATCCAATTCACTTGGATCCTTTCTGATAATTATTGTTACTTCAAAAACCGATACATAGGCGAATATATGAATAAAACTTTTTTAGTGAATTTCTAGTTCATTTATTGGTTTTTATACATATTATTACATTTTCAAATATTGAAAATGTAATAATATGTATAAAAACCAATAAAAAACATTTAAAAATATAAAAATAGTAGCCCACCGGTATCGGGAACAGGATCCAAGCTACCGGCGGTCAGGGCCCCAGAGAAAGGAACCTCCTAACAATACGAGCCGTGTTCAGGAGTACCGCTTTCTGTATCAAGCCCTTGATCCAGCTGCCTAACGAGAGCCTTCTCAGGTGTTGGTCGAGGCTCTTAGCAATTAAACCATTGGCTGTAACGACTATCGGCACAATGATCGCTGAGTCCACGTCCCACATGTCGACAACCCCGCGAGCCAAGTCAATATACTTGATTTGCTTATCTTTCTCGGCTTTCACGAGGTTCTCATCATGCGGGACTGTTATGTCAACAATCATTGCGCGCCGCTCTGATCGATCCACCACTACTATATCAGGCTTGTTGGCAACAATAGTCCTGTCAGTGATGATGGAGCGATCCCAGTACAATGTGATATTGCCATGTTCAAGAACTGGGTCGGGCTCATACCTGTAGTACGGCACTTCCGATTCCACAAGGTTGTATTTTAGAGCAAGTTGCTGATGGATAATCCTGGCTACAAGGTTGTGTCTATGCGAGTACTCTCCGTTAGCTAGACGAGAACAACCGGAGATAATGTGTATTGATTCTCCCGGACGGTGGCATTCCCGACATATGTCAACCGTGCCGTCCTTCACAATAAATCTCGTAGTTATTCGTCATCATAACTTCATCCATAATTGCACAGACAAAACCTTCGGTTTCTCCAAAGAGGTCCCCGGAACGTAGCCAGGTTACGGACGCTGATTGATCTACATCGGGTCCATGTAGGGTCCGGAAAAAGCGTCCGTGAAGCTCCTTACTCTGCCATAACCTGCGGTCGTTAGTGTCAAGCACTACAGGTTTTACTTTTTTAGTGAATTATTAGTAGTTTTATTTATTTTTCAAGATTAAGTTAACAACTCATGACGTGGTTCCTTATTGCGAAACATCATTTTATGCTGGCTTTATTGAGAATACAATTTATCAAAAAGGATCCAAACCCATATTTTCTTGAATAATATTTGAAATATCAAATTAAACTTAGTAAATTTTATTTAAGGTTAAAATATAAATAGTTTTCCTTATAATTTCAATAAAACCAACAAATTTACAGCACTGCATCATAGAAGAATTCCGATGCAAACTTTAAAATTCAATATCTCAAAACTAGCTTAATGTGGATTGGATCCTTATCGTGTAACTACGTCCAATTATTTAACTTAAACAGTATCAAGCGTTTAAGAGAAAACTTGTAGCCATGTTGTCGATCATCAAACTAAACAACTCTCTCAATGAGAACAACATCGTAATCGCGAAAAAAATAACATTTGACTCGTGCAAAAAATATCTACCCGACCGATATGTTCGTAATTCGAGAAAAGAGAATGTAACATCCTGTTCCTTACACGTGAATATTATCATTAACTAACAATATCAGTTCACTCGCAACCATCTCAGTTAAAAGTTATTAAACCCTTCTAATACTATTAGGGTGAATATAGGGGTGATTAAGAAGCCACGATAACTGTATTACATAGACGGTACATGACGGATTTATTCAATAAGAGGCCTTATCACACCCTGGGGATGTGGCCCGCCCGCCTGGCGCCCCACTGAACTTCAGCCCAACTGTCTCTTATGAAACTGGTGTAAGCATATTATAAGTTTTATTAGGTAAACATTATACTGATTTACTGTTGAACTTCACCAATGTATTGAACGTGATCACTGATCAGTGCCTATATCAAAACTGCGTTCAAAGAGCTTGTCAGTGTCATCATAGCTATAATGTTGCCAGTTATAATGTGCTGATTTAGATGTAGTACATTGGTATAAATCATCCTAAATAAATCAAAAGTGTTAGTATGTAAATAATAAGCCTATTGCTTAGTTTATTTTACTATTCTCGATGCACTAATTTATTTAGATTTTGAAAAACATCATCATTTTATAAATCAAATCAAAACATTTGGCACCAACTGTGCATGAATGACTAGGTCAAACGCACAGCGAAAGCCAGGCATCAATAAAATGCCAAGATCGATGGCAACTCGTATATTTCACCGGAGAATCAATGGGGTCGGAGCTGACCCATGGCTACTCTTAAAATGTATTCTTTTTCTAAATTGAATATCCGTGTTTCTCTGGAATTTTGTCATTTATCTTTCGGCAAGAGTCCGCAAGAGGAAAAAATGTGTTGTAAGTTATTTTAGTTAATTATATGCGAATTTGTGGTTAATGGCAATTTACTCGCTCCTATGCCATTAAGTTCACCTATTAAGTCTGCGGGGGTTATATGCCTAATTTTAAGATATACTGTACACAACAGTAAATAAGACTGGTAATAAGTCAATACTCATAAAAGTGCAGCTTGTATTCAAATTATCATAACACTGCCTCCCAAATATTCAAACAGCTCACAAGATTCTCACAAAGCCCTATTTCCACACCTGCCGGCCATTACTAGTGCAATAATGATAGCTTTGTAAACTACAGCCATACATGAATAATGCCTTAAGCTCTACGCCCACAGCAACTTTTTGTAGCTACGTTTTGTAAACGAGGAGTGTGTGGAGCTTGTGGCGCAGGGTATACAAGGTTAAACCATACTACGTGTCGAGGTCAGACAAGCTCTCCATGTAAAATACTAGTACTACTTCTCGTCCAGCTATAAAGAAAGGCGACCCCTACATAGTTGGGAAAAGGCGGCGTATGACCATGATAGTAGCGACTAACACCTGTCGGCGGGGACTTGACGGAAACAAGTCACTTGAGCATCATACAATGTTCTTTTTTGCAAAACGTCATTTTCGCAATGTATCATTCAAGGTGCTCTTTGCTCACGAGAGGTCTAATATAGCACTGAGTAAATTATTACAAATATTCACTAAATTATCAAAAGATTTTTTGAGAAAATGACGTTATGCGAAAGTGACTTTCTGCTTGAAGACTCCACCCACATGTATCACTCGCTACTATCGTATGTTAGTGGCATTTAAATGCGCATCAGAAGCAACACAACAACAAGACTTCAAAATAATTTTGCAACTGAAGCGTATCCATGCATTTCCTCGAAGATGAATGACGTTTGTATTGCAAATGAAGCTTGACAGAATCGTGTTTGCATCGCTACTGCATCGCCTTTAAAAAGTCACGATAGGCGAAGGCTCTTAGAGCGCCTACAGCCTTTCCACTCGTATTTACTCTGTCTCCCCAGTCTAGACACGAGGCTCTTCACTTTACCAAGAGCCTGATATTAATTTCTCGCTGAGCTGCAAAAGGGAAATTATTTTCCTCCCTTATGAAAGTTTGGAGTTTATAGTAAAATGTTTGTGAAGTGTGTTTTTGAAACGTGTTAAGGTTGTGAAGAAGAAAGTTTTGTTTGTTAATTATAATGTGGTTTAGATAGAAAACTCTTTTGTGGATGTAGGCTTGGTATGAGGTTAAACATGCATGCATTATCGTGTTAAGAAGTTACGTGTTTACTGCTTTTGAGCTTTAGTCGTGTTGCGAAAGACAATATGATGAATTCAATTGCTAAGAGCAATTGCATTGAGTAATCGCGTCACGACTGACGTAACGGTAGCCATGTGAAGGAAACCAAACGTGCATGTCACTTGATATGTCACATCATCTGAGGCCATCTAAATGTCGTTGTATGTATACACAAATAAGCATTTCGACAATATTGTTTGGATTTCCAGTAAATCTGAAGAATCACTGTTATCATTACATTAACCAATTAGGCAATGACTACCAATTAGTAAATATTTGGATAGTCAACAACTTTTTACAATTTCAAATATCAGAGATAAAAAGCAAATATTAAAAGTAAACTAATATCCTATCAGTATTCTCGTTCAAATGTAACGTTATTTGTATATAAATACAAATGTAAGTAGTAAATATTTGATGAGACAGGAAAGGCAATTGCGTATCTCGGTATCTTGGGCAACAATTTAAATAATGAGAAACGTTTCCGAATGAAAGAAGTATTTTTTTAATTGTAATTTTCTTCGTTTCGAGATAACAACTTGTATTTATTATGTGTTATCACAAATAAAGCCTTGGCAGTTACTTAACAGACAATAGCTTCTTCATTATTTTGCCCTTCACTTTTCCAATACGGGCAAATTGATATCAGTTTTCCAAGTCGTCTACTTCACCGGTAGTCCGCGACCTCATAACATCCACTCATACATTTATAACAACTCTCCATCTTCTACACCGATGTCAAGATTGAATAGAAACTCAAATAATAAAACTTTTTATTGGTGGCTGAGTAGTGGAACCTTCAGAGATCCAACAAAGGTCCAGCTCTGCCAAAGGTCTGAGTACTTGAAATCTTTTCTTTGTGGAAACTTTCATAATATTGAGTCGGTTCTTTGAGATGCCTTTTAGATTTAGATTGGATGGTTTTTGATCTATTTTGTGTTTTTATATCAAACATAGCCAGTGGGACGAAATTCGATTTAGTTTTGGTGCAAATAAAATAAAATAATCTTTATTAGTGAAAAAATTGTGTTGTTTTTTTTTGTTTTAGTTGTCTCTGGTGTTATAATTGAATTTAGATAGATGCAAATATGTATACACCAGAAATGTTAGAATATATGAGTCTGTAATAACTGTAACATCTTTTGTAAGTAGGTACTATATTATACCTCTATCATATTATATCTTATTTTGTAAGTACTATATCTATTTTATACCTATTTTATTCCTATTCTATTCTATATTCTGACAAATAAACTGTTCTTTCTTTCTTGCAAATGTATGAAATGGAAACATATTTCATACTTACCCACTGTAAGAGTAAGTGTAAAGCTTTCAGTTACTCATTGCAATAGGAAAATAAAATATTTTTTTTTAATCAGTTTTTTTCTGTGTACAATAAGTATTAATGCAAAAGGATTTATGTATTTACCGGATACTCAGTATTCTATCCAAGTTAAATATGCTTTTGCGCTAAAATCTTCCAAAAATAGATCTCTCCCGAATTCCCAGGATTTTGAATCCAGCTTCAAAGTAAAGCAACGATCAGCTGTCCAAACACAGCTCACATAAAGATAGTTCCGAATTCAAACAGGTCGGGATGTGTGCCGAAGTTGGCCGAAGCTGAGAGTAAACCACATAGAGTACCTTGCTGCTAAACGGGATTGGGGGAACTAAAAACTCAATTTGTGCTGCAGGTGTGCGAGCTGGGAAAGTTTATTTGGGTTTGGAAGTTTGTTTTGTGTATTTTAGTAAAGTTAATAAAAATGCTCTAAATGAACGCTGCCAACATTGACCAGACAAATGAGAAATTGGCATAATGTTTCATAGGTTAAAGTTCGTTTGCACCACCGACACTAAATGCGTGTGACGTATATTTAAATCAACTGTTGACCTTCAAAAGTCATTATCAGAAACAGAGCAATGTTATTTGTTTTAAGGAAACTTAACTTAGTGTTCTGACATGCAATTGAACCTTATTGTTGTCGCTGAATTATTTATTAAATAATGTGTATTATAAGAGATGCATAAGAATCCATTTACATAGCATACCATTAAGTTACAGTTTTAGCTAAACTTAAACGAACCAACTGGAACTAAGTAACGTAGAATGTTCTAGTCTCAATACGAGTGATGACTTAAGCTTTGTAGTAATTAAACCTAGATAATCACATAAGAATATATATATAATCGCACTACTTCAACATAGCCCCAAGCGTTACTTGGCTAAAGTAATATAAAATAGCTGAAGCCATTACTAAACCGCTTAGTAAGCCGTTTTGATTGTGAAGGAAAAATATAGATTTGTATTAAAGATCAGATCAATCTCCCGGGAAATAATAGTCGTTAAGCTGGGTTGAAAAGTTGGAGCTATCGTGGGTAGAAGGGGTTGGAAGATTATACCTAACAGTGGATTCGGGACGTTGGTAATGTTGACCATGCAAAATTATTGAAGTAGTTTAGGTATATGTAACACCAGATTTTAGTATATTAGAATTGCATTGATAACTGCAATGTTGGCCAAACAACAAGAGAGTGAGTTTTGAAAAGTTTATTTACTACAAAGTTTAATATCTTCATTATGTAGTGTCTTAAAGATTTTGTCAACTTGCCATTTTAATTAACTCATCACATCATAAACATAAATGGGGTATCCTCGATTCATCCCAAACACGATGTCAGTGTGGTGCCCCTTTGCAGGATTTGCCCCACCTGCTGTCATCCCCATCCGGCACAACAACTTGCACCTATCATAATTTAAATGTAACAAATGCTGGAGCTGTACAGGTGACTACATACGAAGAAAAACACATTTTCACATGCACAAAGGGTCCTAAAGCTTGAGTGCGTGGTGTAAACGTGAAGTAAACACATAGATTTTTGAATCGAAAGTACATTTTTCCTGTATAATTTTGCTAAACTATTTGTAACAAGAACTATCAGTATCATCCATTAATATTAATGGATTCTCAAAATGATGAAAATGTTACAAGTTGAGTGGGTATTTTTATTAATTTGAAAATTGACTTATTTACTTTACGATTACACCGCAAATTCGTGCTAACCTTGCTGGTCTCCCCTGTCTACTTCCATTCATCTTTATCATGTTCAATCTTAGCCCCGCAAACCTGATCAGTTAAGATAATATTCAATTAAAATTAAAGTTCAAAATATCTTTTAGGTTCAAGTATGCTTTAAACTTAATTTTAGGCTACAAAAGAGCTCGACCAAAAATAGCTGATATCTAATAATATTGTGAGAAAATATAATCAATCAAATAAATTGCTCCGGGCCATCACCCTGTTAATGGGTTCCATTAAAAAGCTTTGGATTATCACGGCGACACCTGGGAGTAATGGGGGTAATGACATCCGGAGTTTGGGGGTAAATTAGGAAGTAAACTGGTACGTGCATCAAGATTTAGGGGTCCCAGCCTTAAAGGAAAAAAACGGAGCCATTATAGAACTCTGTTGTTCGTCTGTCTGTCTGTCAATACCCTTTATCACGGGAACGCGTAGGCGTAACGAGTTGAAATTAAAACCTGTCTGTCTGTCTTAGGTCTGTGGTTCCTTGTAACTGTGTTCTCAAGCTCTCAGTATGACCGTTTATGTCACATGTTTGAACGGAATCCTTTCGAGTCCGACTCGCACTTGACCGGTTTTTACACAGCTGGGACAACAGTCCTAATTTTAAACTTGTTGTGTTTATTTTTTCCTTACTTAATAATATTATAAAAGCGAAAGTGAGTTTGTTTGTTTGTTTGTTTGTTTGTTTGTTTGTTTGTTTGTTTGTTACCTCTTCACGCTTTAATGGCTGAACCGATTTGGATGAATTTTGGTACAGAGATAGTTGGGAACCAGGAGACGGACATAGGCTAATATTTTTTTGAAAAAAGTGGGATGTGAGGGAGAAAGAGGGAAGAGAAGGTAAAACTTAGCGTTGCTATTACAAATCAATAAGGCGCAAGGGGATCTGTGTTACCCCAAATTTAACGCGGGCGAAGCCGCGGGCGAAAGCTAGTTTACGATATATGGAAATATCACACAACCAATTTCTCACAATATAATTATCAGTTATCATTTGATATTACACTTAGTTAATATTAATTTAAAAAGCTTTGAAGGCAATCGAATTTGCCCGCAATGACATTCAGAAGACCGTTCGAGCAGCCCTGGACAGTCTGCAGTAACGACCCGACGTTCACTTCTGACCACTACAAAGACATCAGTGTGCGCATCAGCAAACATTCTGGATGCACTGCAGAAGCGTGGCAGCCCCAGCAGGATCCTGAATGTATTGTTGTTGTTATATTGTTACAG
Source organism: Ochropleura leucogaster (assembly GCA_958449745.1). Classification (NCBI taxonomy): domain Eukaryota; kingdom Metazoa; phylum Arthropoda; class Insecta; order Lepidoptera; family Noctuidae; genus Ochropleura; species Ochropleura leucogaster. The sequence continues at coordinate 528,444 of OY288206.1, forward strand.
TCTTAGCAGAGCGATAATTATTGGCCGATAGCGTGTCAAACAAAATAATGATTTTGGTATCAGTAGGGTGGTAGTTTATAGGTACCTCCACTTAATTAATATAAAGCATTCTAAACTTGCGGTTAAAGCTAAGAGTTTGATACTATTAGCGGATATTAGTATTCTGTAAAGGCGTGTAGATACTTTATCCGGCAGAGCGCCAATTCTTCACGTAAGCGTTGCTTTTATTACTCATATTTATGATTGTCGTAAAACAAATAAGATATATTTGAGACTACGCTTCGGAACATAAATGGGTATTTATAAAACACTTCTAGGCTTCGCGCATCGCTATGGGAATTCTGTGAGGAATTGTTAATCAGGGTGAATGCCTGTTTGAAATGGTAAATGCCTCTTTTCATTTCCGGTACAATATTTCCTGCATCGACAGATTTGAAACGGTTTTGGGGGTTCAATCCGCTTACAATACAACAACATTATACTTAGCTTATTATAAACTCAAAGTCACTACATTTATTTTAATTAATTCTTCAAGCAGCCTCTTTTATATTATTAAGGAATCAGTTAGTCGCAATGTTGAAGTTACTCACCAGTTTCAAAACTTAATTTTCTAGAGACAAGAACGATCAGTAACTGAAATAACCCTTACGGCTATGATCCACGTATTCTGTTTAAAAGCAAATACATCACATAATACACGGCCCAAAAAGTAAAATATTTAACAGCTTTAACATATCAACATTAATTTCCAACTCCCCGCTCACATTTTCATCCCATCTCTCACGCCAACACCGACCTAATCTTCTTTCAATACCAATCAAAATAAATAAATACAGCGAAAATAACCACATCACATCCGAAATCCATTTTGATCCAGAAAACACGACACAAATACATTGGGGATCTCATAGTAGCTGCTCATACTAATACCCATCCACACGAGCCTCTGGGATTACAATTTTGTTCCCGTTTCTATATGATAAAAATAAATAAGGCCAGTGTGTATAGAGACCGGGAATTTCATAATAGGGATATCATACCATTTTTATTGTATCTGTAATGGAATGACGCAATCTTAATTGAAATCTAACGAAATAAATGGGATGTTGACAGGATGTCGGGGTGGCCTGTGTGTGATCTTTGAGGAAGTAATGACATAGTTTTTCTAATTTTTTGTTGAACTTTTAGAAATATTTGAATGAAAACAGAAATGAATGATAGATGTGAGATTTTTCCTGAATGTCCTTTACTTTTTCATCACCAGAAAGCTTCAGGTTTGAAATAATTCCACGCTAATTACCACTAGGTAAGGGCACGACCATGAGCTTTTAGCACAAAAAATAATCCGTGTGTACGTTTATAATAATCATACTGTTATTTAAAATAAGTTGCATTCTTCATGTACGTCCTGTGCTTCTTGAAACTATCAGATTTCCGTGGCTTGTTCTTTCCCGAAATCCTAGTGAAAGCAAGGAAAAAAAACTTGTTTTTTCAATTATTGTAATCCAGAAGCTAATGCAATAGAGTGATTGTTTAATAGTACATAGTTTATATGCAGCAATTAAGCGTTAAACATAAGATAGGCTTAAAAAAAAGGCAAACATTCACACCTATCATTGATTCCTTTGAACACACCACATAGTGCCCGAAACTCGTAAACGGCGTATTATTAAACGTAATAAGCCGTTTACGCAGTTGACTCGTAATGTTGTGACAGCAATAGGCATTAATTGAGGAAAATCGCTCGTTATCTGTCGCCATGGCAACCTGTCGTTATGGCGGCCTAATTACTGACATTAGTTCATGTGCTATTGTCGCACTTGCTTTGAAATGCCTACGGTGATGTAAATATCCCTTATTTTGTACCCCTCATTCATAGTTAGCTTTGTATAAACGTATGAACAACATTTTTTTTAACATTTCAATCGTAATTTATCAAGAAAACAAATAACATCATTTAATTTCGTTCAATGAATGAAAAACAACCTTACTTGTACACGCCCTACGTAAGCAAAATAGGCGAAATTGAGGAAAACAAATAAAGAGAATGTAACGGTTTTTTTTGTTTCGTAAGGTAGTTTTATTTTATTTCATTTCTCAGATTCGCCCCTTTTGCTTACGGGGCAGTAGCTACGTTTAACACTTTATAACCTAAACGACACAAATTAATAATTTTGTTACACAATAAACTAAAACTTGATACCATGTAGATTGTTAACTTCGTAACCCAACCGCTGTCGTATTCAAATCACGAGCAAGTAATCAGTGGCAAGCATGCGACTCGCGCCAGATCCGTGCGATTAGACGCGGAACCGGACGAACGACACCGGACGGAGAACGGCATATTTTAGTGGCACCGGAATCACCCTGCACAATTGAGTACCCTTGCAGTTTTGATTGCACGAAATATAAATGAGCTACGAACGGAATGGGGGTTATGCACGAAACTGTGAATTAATTGACTGTGATTATTTCTACTAGTAGTATAATAATAGGCTTTGTTACAAACGAACCAGGGTAATGGGTATTTTATCCAAGTTAATAGAGTTCACTCACCTGCCAGAATTTACGACAAAAAAGGTACCTATGATTAAAATAAAAAAATAATAAACGTATTTTATTATTGCTCGAAAAAAGTTATACTCAATACTCAATATCTTTATTGCTTTACCATAATGTGTAATTAGGTGGTAGTTTATAATAATGAGATCATTATGGACCCTGTAGGGCACAGCATAATAATGGCCCTTCTACTTATAAAGATTCGATTAAGTAGACAAACTGCGGAAGTGTCTTCGGCCACGGCCTGGACGTATTCCTACTTATGAATACTCATTGAAGTATTTATCAGTGTCCGATGTACATCGCCAGTCCATAACTTTTCCCTGAAATTTTTTGTTATTCTGACGTAGCAGAGAGCCAAACTGCCTATATTTACGCCAAAAACAGGTATTATTAAATTGTAATTTAATAAAATACGGTCTAACCTTCTTTGGAGGTTCGATCAAAAAATGTCTATTACGATTCTTCGGGCAGTTTATTATATTTTGTGCTCGAGCGGCACACACAAGGTTACGGCGGGTAAATACCTTTCCCATAATGAAGAGCTGACCTTTTCACCTGGTTACTCTTTTAACTCATTATCTCTGGGATGCGAGGCCCAGTTAGAGATAAATAAAGAAACATTCCTTTAAGAGTTTCACTTAGGTAACAAATGAGTTCGGAATTCGTTTTGTGCAGGAATGTTTGCTCTTAGCAGAGGTACTGCGAAGGGAAAATACGTTATTTATTATTATTTTCTAAATTCCTTTTTATCGATATATATTTTCCGTAGTTAATTCAAAATAACTTCTAAACTAAAGCGTAATTATCTACTTAAAATTACTTACTTAAGTAGACAAAGAATCTTCTCATAAATGTTAAAGAACCACAAAATTAATAAAGGGTTTTTTCATACATACATATTTTCTTTAGTGCCAACTGTCGCCAATCATCTTACTTAACTACTTAAGTCGACAAAGAATCTTCACATAAATGTTAAAGAACCACAAAATTGCTAAAGGGCATTTTTCATACATACGTATTTTCTTTAGTGCCAAATGTCTGCCCTGTAGTCGTTTATTTCCACTTGGCGTTTTACAATAAAACCTTACAAAATCATTACTACTGTGATCTCTGAAAGATGTCGCAAATAATTATATTTTGCAAATGATGTTTTAGTCCCATGTGTTTTTAGTATATATAGAATATGCTTCTGCACTGCTCAGAGGTTGCCTCATTACAGGGCAAAGTACTTCGGTATACCAGGTACTTTTTACGAGATCGTCAGATAGTTGCTGTTTTTCAGGGAGCTGGGTGGATCGAATCGACGTGGAGCTTCTTACACGAGCCCGTAATAAGATACTATACTATTGTATAGTACCGTCCCGTAGTTTTGACAAATTTAGACTCTGGGCTACTACTAAAAAAATCTTGCAATTCTTACAATTATAATAAACAAAAAGTAGACAGCAACTAAAATGAATCCTATCTTCAAACTTAGTCATGCAATGTGAACAGAAATTCTTTCCACACTAGTGCAGTAAAACTTGGGGTTCATTAGCGTCACTCACATAATACGCAGATTGCGTCTGCTGACGGGACGCGGCGCAGTTTTCATTAGGACGCGACTTTCGGGGGATTACCGAACTAGTGAACAGTCGGAGCACTGCATTGTTCGCCGCACAAAGACGCCTCCAAGATGGACACAGTGAATACCCAAACGGTATATCAAGTAGCCAAAAAAATGAGGGTGAGCGAAACTGGATGCGGAAGGTGAAGGGGGTACAGCAATAGACTACGATAGGCTGAGCAGAAGTCAGATAAAAGAGATTTTTCGTTGATTTCAGGTATATTCAAGAACTATGAAAATGTTATGTTTTGGATGTTAAATTTACAGCGATAAAGTAAGTTTCACAGAAATGTAAGAGCGTTTTCAAAACTTGTTGTGCATTGATATTGTTATTTTATTTTTTCAAGTCTTATGATCCTTACCTAAAAATTTATTTTGAAAGATACAGATTATAATTGGTGTAGCCAAAATCTAACATGTTCCTTGTTCTGCCCTTTGTGTTTCGGGGCTGCGGTATTTCTTTCCAACAACCCGCCATCCCGGTAGAGCCTCTGGTAGGTCCCTCTACTTTGCTGACATCTCTTTGAGGCGCGCGTGAAACACGAACGCGCCGTCGGCACAGTCTGTCATCATTATTAAAGTGGCTAGGAGTCGCTTCACGGTACCCAACGTCCTTAGCGTCTCCCGCGGCGACTGGGTTGGTTTGAGGTTCTATCCCTCAAACGTCCGGCCACCTTCTTCGCTAGCATAGGTGACACTACCCATTCCCTCTCGCCCCAGACCATTACCAAACACACAGTGTAGGTATAATTCCTAAGTAAGTATTTAATGTACTCAGTTCTTGTGTCACACTGGTAAGTCAGGGACCCATAGTAATTAACAACCGAATTTCCAAGCCAGTCCGAGGATTTGCTACCTGTTTGGGGATTGAGAACAAATTCCAAGCATTACCTAATAAAGTATGTGTTAGCTATGTTAATAACTGGTTTCAAAACTCGACTATTTTTAACTGTGATTTCAAATTTTATGTCAAAACTCTATTGAACTCATATTGTATTACCAAGTGCCGGAATATAAGATGAGTTCAATAAAATACTTCCAACCATATCATTGAAGCTGCTTCAATAATAAACGCGTTGCTATGGAAACGGTTAACATTATGAGGTCTTAATAAAACGTTGAGTATTTCAACAAGCGGCTTATGAGATCGGTTGACATGTAAATACAGAAACAGTACTTTTCCGCTTGTTTAAATGAGCTTGTTGTACTTAATTGTCTCACGCTAGGCGTGGTTCATTATGGCTTACTCGCACTTTTTTAGACATTGGGAAGGTTATTTTTTTGTTTATTTATCATGTAAGCTGACCAAGATTTTTGGCTGGACCTTAAAAGGGACTATGACATCTTAGTTTGTTTCGGCTGTTTCTTCTCAGTCGGGTAGGAAACACCGGCCTTTAAAAAACGTCGTGTAAAAGTGTTTGTAAACCACCCTGAAATAATGTGACGTATAGATTATCCCGGACGGCGACATGGCTGACATATGTCATCCGTACCATCCTTCACAATGTATTTCCGGTAGTTATTCGTCATAATAACTTCGTCCATTAGTACACAGACAAAACCGGTTTCTCCGAAGAGGTCACCAAAGCGTAGCCTAGATACGGACGCTAAGAAAGAATATTTTCATTAAACGAAGTAAAACAATAATCACTAGCTCCCACCCGCGACTTCGTCCGCGTGGCATAGTTACATTGAGCTAACGCTACTTAACTAAGCTACGCTAAAAAAATATATTTCTTTCGCTTTTATAATATTAAGTAAGGATTATAAATATAAACGTTAGTCACAAATACAGTTGTTGTATGTTTTAATTGAAATAAAAAAAACTAAAATCCATTTTAAAACACACAAACAAAACAAAAGAACAAGCGTTAAACTAAGCAATTTCAGACCAGTCCTACATAGTCAAGTGCGTAACAACGATATACATAATATTTCAGTGACTACACGCAGTAAACTAACGTTTGTAAGGTTACTCTGTGGTATGCGCTTACAGCTAGGTGCAATTACATCGTGTCTCAGTTGACTGCTCCTCTGAATCAGCTCCAGTTAAAACTTTAATTTTATGACTCGATCGTTAAGCAGGTTCGAGTTCAGGGTGTTACGAACTTCGCCACTAATTGAAATTACTTTGTTTGTCTGTAGTTGGTCGGATGTAGGTGAGAATGTAATGGAATGTCTTGAGACGTTTAGTTGTGAGGTGAGTGCGGTGAGCTGTTTTTAAGTGTACCTTTGTGTTTTTTTTTGAAAAAAAATCTTAAGAAAAAAGGTTCAAAAACAACTTCTAGTTCTTAAGTATACATTTTTAACATTACAGACGTAGTGACAAAAATATTGGCAAGCAGACAAATGTTCGTTTGTTACGTACTTAAGTCATATTTAATTATATAAGTTGGTTTAAATTACTTCAGACGAGGACTGACTGATTACTGCGAATCTACAAAGGTAGCAGCTTGAAACGGCTTTTAACTAAATACAACAACAATTTGGAAACTAATAGCCAGGGGCAGACTAACAATGGCTAACTTTTTAGAGACCTGTGGACATCGGACTATGATAACACTGCAGTGTCCAACTCTGGTTTCATTTATTTTAATTTAATTATAAGGAAACTAATCTATCATCTCAGCTCAGCCTCAAATAAGAGCAACATTCATTTATAGTTTCCGTTTAATTTCATTCCATTTTACATGAACCTAACAAATTAGATGCCAATCCAGTCTAAAAATACTCCTTGGTAAACCTCATTTTATTAATCAAGTGTTCTATTCTATAGCATTTTTCCGATGGCTGGACTAATGAGAGGGTATTATTCACGTCCATTGTGTCCGAGGCGGCAATTAGGACATTATCGACGTTCCCTCTACCTATTATGGAAATCAATGATTTTATTCGATGCTAATATTTCAATATTGAACGTGGGAGATGGGAGATGGGAGATGGGAGATTGAGTTTTTGTTTGTATAAGATCAATTAGAAGATGGTTTTTTGTTAATAGAAAAAAAAATTGTTGGATTAAGTTGAGTTTGAGTAAATATATTTGAAAAAGTCTTTACACTTTCACGTTGAAAGAGTGCTAATGATCAGCCTAATTTGGGTAAACGACTTTTGTTTGAAACACAATTGGTGGCTGAATAAATGGTAACATCTGAAACAGTCACAGAAAGAAAAGCGGCACGTCATGAACAAGTTCTTAGAAAAGCTCTTGCCCACTGGTGAGTCAATTTAGAAAAAAAAATACCAATATTATACATTATACAATGTAGAAAGCCAAATTTAGCAACCAACGCCACATAGATACTGCATCAAACTCTGTGGAACAGCAAACCGTGCCTTAGAAATTAACTTTAGAAGTTTTTATAATACAAGATAAAAAGAACCTCGCTTTCTTCCGACAAGTGAGATTTATTTATAGACACTTAAGTCGAGTTAAGAACTAGTCTTAAGTAGACAGACCTATTGTCTGTTATCATGCTTCTGTTACCTTCAACTTCAAAAAGTCACACAGAGGAAAGTAAATTGGCAGTTTCTACTAACTTACACTACCGCTGTGTACTTTCGGTTTGTTCTAATGTTATACTCACAAGACAAGTGTGTTGCTCACTCAAACTTATTCCCCAGGTGTAATAATTTAGTAAAATCAATAAAACTTTTAGGTTTGGTAAACTTGTTCCGAAATATGTGGTGTGGACTGTGTGTGTTCTTAATTACATCAAATGTCCGTTCAAAGTTTTGGTATGAAATTGCCAACATAAAAAAGGCAAGCATGTGAAATTATTTTACTTCGACACTAATAAGAAAGACATAGGTTCTTTACTTCAGAAATCCACATTTAATTGTAGATGTTCTGTTATCTCTTTAAAAATGGCTCATTACTTAAATATAATTATGTTCTAATAACATCAGTATAATTAGTACGAAGAAGATAAATATTGTCTTTTCGTACAAAAAGCTACTGAAAGTATGGTTCAAAGAGCATTTATACAGTATGGAGCTCACTTCTAGGCAATAAATGAAACCTCAAGTAATACTAGTCCACAGAAGTACATCAAAATTAAATTTTAAATTAAAAACCGAAAATTAAAAAAGTGAAATTTTCAAACAAAATAAATATCAAAATAAATTCAGTAAAAGTAAACACTCTGTTTAGACAACGTACCTTGACCCCAGGAGCGAAGTGCGGCAACGACGCATGTCGGCGCGCCGCTTTGATTCGTTTGACAATGTGCGACAAAAATTAAATTCACTAAGTCAATTTTTACCGCCACATGTTTATTTCGCGATAACTGAACTGAACTAAATAAATTAAATATTGCTCATTAGTTCCAAAAAAATAGAAACTTAAATTTTCTTATTTTCAAAATGACCACCACGTTCTTGAATGCACATTGCACATGTTACATCGCCGCACAATGTTATCCCGAAGCCTGCTCATCATATTTCGTTCAGGATCCAGAGCCATGGCTTTTATTTTGTCAAAGGCGACGACAATACGATTGCGCAGTTCATCTTCAGTTTCGGAGACCCGCGAGTAAACTTCATTTTTAATAAAACCCCATAAAAAGAAGTCGAGAGGAGTAAGGTCGGGTGACCGAGCTGGCCACCTTCGGGGACCATAACGCCCAATCCATTGCTCGCCGAACATGGTGTTAAGTCGCTCTCTCGCGAGGAGTACAGAGTGTGGAGGGGCTCCGTCTAACTGGAACCATACCCGCGCGTAAGCTGCCACAGACAAGTTATCTAAATATTCGGTTATTGGGCCGTTAAGAAGATCTAGAAACTTCTGTGCATTTAGGTTTCCGTTGATAAAAACAGGGCCGATTATTTGGTCTCCGTGAATACCTGCCCACACATTAACGGAAAAGCGGTATTGATGAGCTGATTCCCTAAATACATGGGGATTCGTACGGCTCCAGTGACGCATGGTTTGTCGGTTCCATATGCCGTTTCGCGTAAACGTGCTTTCATCTGTCCAAAACACATCCGATAGGAAACGTTGGTCTTCAATGATTTTTTCCAGTACCCAGTGGCAGTGAAACTCTCTAATTGGCTTATCACGGGGCAGTAGCGCCTGCAGCTTTGGATATTTATACGGCCGTAGTTTGTTCCTTTTTAGCACTCGATGTACTGTTCTATGGCTCATCCTAAACACACGCCCAGCTTGTCTAAGGCTGCAGGTTGGGTTCCGATAGAAATGTTGCAAGACTCGTTGTTCAAAAGAGGATGGAACATGACGCGGAGCAACTCCTTCATGAGTGTTGGGTACTATGAGCTGATTTTCCCTGATCCTTTGGACAGCTCCCAGGATTGTCCTGACACTAGTAGGGCAGACGCGAGTTGCTCCGTATCTCTCACGATAGGTACGTAAAGTTAAGGCTGCATTTTGCCTGCATTCGCCATACATTAACACCATGTCTGTGTACTCTGCAGAACTATAAAAATGCTGTTGTCTTGGCATTTTGTTACAAAAAACACGCGTACACAAAAGTCAAGTGTCAATTTCACCGAAAAAATAACATAAAACTTAAAAACACAATTTACACACACACAAAGTCAAGTACTAATAAACTAATAAGTGTCCATTTCACTGTAAACAATATTAAACTAATTACTTAGGTAATTGTCTAAAATCGCGTTTTAAAGCAATGCGCTCAAGTAGGTCTACGAAATCTATGCGAAAGACACACACTATGAACACTAATCCCGGAACACCAGCGGTGACTGACAAAGCGGAATAACGGAACTTCCGAAATCTAAAATAGCGAAAAAAATAAAAGTACCTAATAAGTAATGTAGGGTGAACGGCGTAATTATCGTAATCGCTTATCGATAACTTTTTACACTTATTTACCTACTACCTAAACAAGGCAAAATTAGAATACAAGATCTTTGTGTAATTGGAATGTTTTAATATTTTTAATAATTAACAAATTATTAACAATAAAAAACGAAACTAACTTTTTGTGAGTTCCTGAGTATCAAACGGTTCTGTCGATCGCCCGGGAGCCGATCGGTAACATTAGAAATTTAATTCAGTAACTAATAATAAGCTCGTAGGTACGATTTTTTAATAGGTAAAAGCAATTCATAAATTATTGTTGTTTACCTTATTTATTTTGATCTCTAAATCTACTTAATAATATTTAATAAGAACACACTTAAAATTAGCTTTAAATATTAACGGCACAGTGTTCTTTAGAATTATCATAACAGCACGATAATTCTAAAAACACCACCTAAAGTATTTAGGATTTAAGCTAAACAGCTTTTTATCGATCATTATTAATAGTCAATAACAGGTGCCCTTCCCTACGTGGCGCGAGCGCACCCCGCGCTCCCTCCCACCCCGCCGGCCTGCTACGAGCCGCGCCGGCGCCGACAGCAATTCATTCCCTTTGAAGAAAGCCGCGTGCCTAGTGAGGAAGCCGCCAAAAGACACCGCTACCGACGTACACCTGCAGGAAATGCAGGCGCGTCCCATTGATAAATTGTGTATGTGTAAATTGCAAAACAAAGTTTCGACCGTGGCAGATCAGGGACGTTGATCAAGAGGAAATTCGAAGTACTAGTATACAGAAAAAAACAATATTAACATTAAATTTAATAATTTAATCTGTACTTTTCTTCTGTCTGTGAGAAAGAGGTAGTGGGCGGCACCGTCACAGTATTAAAATCCATATAGCAGCGAAATAAATGTGGGAGTCGGGCAGCGCAGTCCGCGGCCGCGGCCTCTTACACGCTTAGTTTGCGCACTCGAACAATGAATTAAAATTTATTACATTAAAATCCAGCCTGTCTTTTAGGTGTACCAATTTTACATTTAGGCAAATAACTAGAATAGGTACGTAACAGCGTCGTGGTGATATTCGTAGTTTTGCACAGTGTGGCAACGTCGCTTTTCATTCAGAGGATTCAAGTTCGTTGAATCTTTGACCTAGTGATACAATTCTACAGAGTGTTTAAATTTGTTCAAAATTAAAACTCTACTTTTGACCTAATTACTGGACCAATATCGTTATTTTTTTGCATAGCGTCAGTAAAGGCGATAACAAGTATGTCGTATAATTTATTGCATATATGTGGTCTCCATACTGTATACATTAAAGAAATTAACATAAATTTTATTACTACTGAAATTCGTTAAGGATGTAAAATAATTAATTTACTTTGTGTGCTTAATTAGGGAACATTGAGATCAGTTTCGCATCGTCTTAATATTTGTGAGACGACGAGAGCTTACAGAAATCTCGGAATTTTGTTCAAACCATGAGATTAATTATTCGTGAACATTACATAATTGATAGAATGACAACAGTTATAGCTTTGTTAAACCAATATTGTTACTTTATTACTTGTTAGCGATGTAAAGCCTATTAGTATTGGAATTCATTGGAAATTGTTCAATAAACTTTACTTTAATTAACACTATGCCACAGTATAACAAATTTATTGTTAAACCGCATACTTAGAAATGGTCATTGTTTAATAATAATGATTTATGTGATCAGATTTAACAAGTGACAGAACGGCGACATATGGAACGTTTATTGGCTGATTTTAGAAAATTTCACTTTATAGGGTTGTGTGACTGATAAAAATATGGTGAGAGCTGTCCAACTGCGCGGCAGCGATCTCTCGCGTCCGGCCGTAGTTCAGGCCATGGTCTGGAGCGAGAGGAAATGGGAAGCGGTCACCTCTCTGCGAAGCAGTCATGCTAGCAAAGGAGGTGGCCGGGTGTTTGAGGTTGAGAACCTCAAACCAACCTAGCCGCCGCGGGGGAGACGCCCCGGGCGACCGTAGATGCGGGCCATTGCTCACCGTCCACAAGTCGTCGTCTATTGACGACAGGCCGTGTCGACGGCGCGTTTGTGTTTCACGTGCGCAACAAAGAGATGTCAGCATAGCAGAAGTGCCTGCCAGGACCTTTGCCTGCCGGGGTTGCGGGTTGTTCGAAAGAGATACCGAGACCCCGGAACGTAAAGGGCAATAGAAGGAACATGGGTGGGTTTTAGTCAGTCCTGCTCCGCCCAGAGCGGAGGAGTGTATGTAGGTTTTAGCGGAAGAAGTTAGTAGATGATTTCCCAACCCGAAAAAAAGCTGTCCAACTGTATTTGTACTACTGTATATTCTGAAGATCGGAGCATGATTAACCAGATTTCCGAAATCAGCAAAGTAAAGTAAAGGTTTTCATCATCAATTTCGCAGTAACAGTTCGGAGTCTTGATTCAAAAACGGTGCTTGCCCCTTATTACTGGGAGAAAACAGAACTGGTGAAATATAGATGTTCTCTTAGGTACTTCTTAATTTAACCCTTGAGGATTACAATAGTTACCTATATGTCTTACAGCGATAGCCCCCGTAATTCTCGAGGTCACAGCCACTCAGCTCAACCCGTGTGTCGTAAAAACTCAATAACATTATAGTTGGCTTTGACATGAAACTAGATAAATCTAGAAGCATACTCATGTCTGTAAGTACCTAAGTTACTTCACAGAGTGTTATTGGTTTTACCCATTTAACATTTTTCAGAATTAAGAGCATGGTTTCCGGTCGTGTCAGATTGCTATCCCGCCAGACTATAAGTCATTAATCCATTATTTTCTTTCTTTAAAAATCGGATTTTCGGTTATGTATTCACCAATATCTAAAAAATATTTTTTATTAAGAAAACAACCATATTCTTAGACAGTACATTAAGTTTTCTTGTATTCTTGATTAATATCTAGTAGACCCAGAGCGTTATGAATCAAACGCTTGTGACAATGCAATGGCGTAGTTTAATTAAGCAAACTGCTTCGTGTCTCCAAGCACAAGAATTATTTCTTGTTACTATGTAAGTGCTACTATTTGTTACTGATTGTACGTGTGCAGTGGGGCTGGGATGTTTCTTGTAGTTTATAATTTATAAATGGTTATTTATATGTGGTTACTTAAAAGTTTATAAATCTCTGAGAATACAACGTTATCATCACTGGTTTCCTCAAACCGACCCCGGCACAGATGCTATTACTACTTGCGGAGGGTGTTTACGCATCCGATTTTTTTTTACTACCCGGGCATCGTTTATTTTTTTTTTTACATAATTGGATATTTGCATTGTATGCAGAAGAACAGTAAACTTTCTTATTAGGTGTTAAAAACAAAAAAAAACCGAAGAAATTCTTAATTCGACATGCATATATTTTATGTATATACGTCTAATTTGGATAATTCTTAAGTTAGTCCCGTTCAAAGATGAAAAATAATTGGTATTTTCATACTGAATGTTCTATTGTAGACCGATTCTGTTTAAATTAGGTTACATATACAGCGGGAGAAAAACATAATAAGTGTTTGAGAGATTAATGAAAATATTTTGTAGAAGATTTTATTACTTGACAATTAAATTTAAATATTCGTGTGGGGTGTCTAAAATGACCGCTTAAGCAGAATTATAAGAATTATAAGGCTAATAATATATATATACTGCGTTTGTGAAGAACAATATTAGCTGTGTTTGTGAATAATTTTAACGTAATTCATATTATTGTCCTATTACGATACTGCTAAAGTAGCTATTTTAGACCCCCAGGGCGGAGTGAGTAAAACTTTAAGTCAAACCATTTCAGCAGGCGTGCGTTCATCATGCGAATGGTTTACCACCTTAATTTGGTTCTAAATCTGAATGCTGCTAAAACTTACAGTTCCAAAATCAAAATATTTTTATTTCACATAGGCCTACATGGGCATTTATAAAACGTCGAAAAAAGGTGCACGGTTTGGGTTGGTCGTTTCCTATGGAGAAGAACTGGCAAGAAACTCCATGGTTACTCTTTTAAAATCATTTAGTATTACAAAGTTGCTGTTACAGCGTTAGTACCTAATTAAGTATGAGAGGACAGAGTAGGCCCGACAATAAGTCATTGATTAATTTATAAAATAAAGTCATACGTTCTAGGTCGAATCATGTTTTGTGTCCAGGGTCATCCCTTGAAGTTTATGTACCGTGACGGCCAAGCTTAGAATTACTGGCAACACCGTGACCATTTGTTCTTTGAAAGTTGCAACTATTAGAGTCATCGCTATCACAGTTTTTGAAGTGTGTATCTCCATAAGGAAGATCTGTTTATATGGACATGCATAGATGACTGTGTAGTTAAGTATAGTGTTAATGTCGTTTTATTCCACGATCGATGAGATAGATTTCGTGTCCTGTCTGTCCTGTTGTTTGAGAGAGTTAACCACTCTGCACGACAGGATTTTGACACATGACACATCAGCTGAATCGGTGGGGTGACGCGAATTGTCATGAAATTCAAGAATTTTCATCAATTTACAGCATTCAATTTTGTTATTAAAAATAAGTCACAGCGGCTGTTTCATACGATAAGTTTGAGATTTATATTTCGAAAAACCTCCTATGGTCGCTAAAACAGCGTCGATCTATTGTAAAATGTGTGTAAAATACATATTACTACACCCTTCCAAAAATTAGGTACTTTAAAAACGCTGGAAATAATGCACATACATAAGATAACCCTTTGATTATAAAATCGGAAATCCAAAATAAAAACAGTGACATTCCATCTGCATTCTTATGTTTGCCATTTTACATATAAATTAATAAAAAAACACGATACAAATCTCGACAAAAAATACTACAAAATGTGTTGCAATATGACATTTCTTAGTGCTGACCGTGAAACTAAGTTCCATCATTACGATTAAAAAGTTGCATTCAACCTAATCGATAATCGTAATAGAGTAAACTTTCAAAAAAGTTTTGGGACCATTGAGGAATTTACCTATGGAGATGGCATATTACTCTAGTATAGATATTATAGTTGTACAAATATCTATGATATCGATTAGAAAAGAAAGACAACAGCATTTTGTCTCGTGCTTTTTTGTTATGGTTTCATTATTTTGTTATGCGCCAAGATTTGGTAGGCACATATGCTGTCAAACGGTTTCGCGGCAACCAATTTTGTAGGTCATGCTAATAAAGAGACCTTTGCGTAGCAGTAAGTGACTTAGCCTATTAAAAATAGACCGGTCAAATGCGAGTCGGACTCACGCACCAAGGGTTCCGAACAAACTGACGACATTAACGGTCATATCTTTTCTCTGCGTAGACTTGGAGGGTTGTTTTTTTCACAGCTTCAAGGGACCACAGATTTGATATTTGGGTTGTGTTATTTATTATGAGGTACGGAACCCTAAAAAGTATTTTTAAATAGTTTATCTCTATTTTTTGGAATTTAAGGACTTCTTTAGGAATTTAAAAGAGGCCTTCTCATAAACCTCTCAGGAATTCTTTAGGAACTTATTTATATCGGTCTTGCGCCACTTGGATGGGAAATCATCAAATATCCGCTCCTTTTAAACTTTTAACAAAAAGTCGTTGTCGTCTCGCGGCGCCCGATCCCTGTAGCGTCTCCCGCGGTGGCTAGCTTGGTTTGAGGTTCTCTCCTTCAAACATCACCATCTCCTCCAGGACAGAGCGGTGCTCCGCTCAAAAGAGCAGATTGCCTGTGTACTCCAACGTGTCCTCCGGGCGATAGTCACATTGGTGACACCTGGGTGTTTCTTCCCGCCCGATGATGTGCAGGAACGTCCCGAAACCTTCGTGCTCGGTGAGGATCTGCGTCAGGTGGTAGGTGAGGATGCCGTGGCGCTTCACTTTCCCCGCTCTGGGCGGAGCGGGGGGGAGTGTCAGACCCGCAACCCCAGTAGGGTCCTGCCGGGATCGCGGGTTGTTCGAAAGAGATACCGCGCAGAAGGAACATCGATCGGTGGACATTAGTCAGTAAAAGTCTGACACTCCCCCCCGCTTCGCCTGGAGCGGGGCAAGTTATTTGATGATTTCCCACCCCAAAAACACCCCGGTACACGACATCAAGAAAACTCCAGGTTCAAAATAGGTTCATTTTGTACCTGGAGTTTTCTTGATGTCGTATACCGGGGTTTTTTTTCCATCTCATTGTGGTCTCCCTCTAGGCCATTTTTACCCCAAGGCTTCCACTCCAAGAACACTTTGGTCTACGAGCCATGATTTAGGAAAGAATGAAAACGCTTTCCAAATAACTAATCCAACCATACTACAAACAATTTTGTCGAACAAATATAATTTATCTTGGCCGATTTTTTTTCCTGACCAAGATCATAATAAGGTCGTTCTATATTCAACCTTATTTATTTCTAATTGCAATTCACATTCTAATAGTAGGTACAAAACCAAATTATTAATAAAATAGCAAATAAACATTTTAATATAAATTCGAACAGCGAGCGCATTCATTATTTGAATTTTATCTGAAAATAAAATTGGCGCGAATTTAGCCATAGATCAAATTCTACTGTTTGTTGTTGAGTCGGTTTTAGTGGCGTAAAAAATATTATTATCAATATTTATAGTATTTTACACGTATTACAAAATTATTCTTATTTTCATCTATCAATTTCTGATATTCCTTATTTTAATTATTCGAATTGATTGATTTACAAGAAAATAATCGATTGAAATAATCGCATTTACACATCACAAAATTAAAAAAAAAAGAAATGGACGTCATTTTCGAAAGTGAATTTAGCAGTGGTTATGAATATTACGTGTTAATGGTCCTATTATTGCAAATTACGATAAGATCCGGGCATGTTCATGTTATTTATAATATTTGCAATGATATTTGTCTCATTTGTTATAGAATCTATTCGCGTCCGTGTGATATAATGTGGAATGAAAAATGTAAACAAGTACGATTGGCGCGATACTTCGACTTTATATTTCAAAATGTATCATTACCACTGCTAATATAAGTTCAATTACGAATGATTTCTTCACGTAATAAAAGGACACGTTAATCATGTCCAATAATATGGAGTTTAAATGTCCGAAAACCTACTTTTTTTATGAATTTTAGCGTCGACCTACACTGCCATCAAAATGGCGATGATCGTAAATTACACATTTGGATTTTATAAGACATAATTTAGAAACTTACTCAATAATTAAAGAACTTCTAATGACGTTTACATATGAGATTTTTATTCTACTATCTTAATGAATGCACACCCATATTATTTTTTAACCAGAAAATAAAATATTTACAAAAATAATGAGGAGGTCATATGACTTAAATGTCCGACCCCTTTCGGGGCCAGTACCGAGCCAGCAGAGGTTTGAATGTCGAGCCCCCGAAGGGGTCCGTACCGAACTATACGGTTAAAGGCCGCTATTGAAACTGTCAAACTCCTCTCCCAAAGTTTTTGTCCGATTCAATTTTAGAGTTAGAATTACTTACCTATAATTAATGAAAATTAAACCAATCTTGAACACAGTCGTTCTCAATTTTCTTTTGTCTCAAAATAGTAACGTTTTTGTGTCGATTAATCATTAAAACCCGAAAATCTTTAAAGCTAATCCCAAAAATAAATCAGCAGGATTTATATTTTTATCTCTCTTCTGTGGTCCTTATCGAATAGATTTATTGTAGCTCAAGCAATCCAGGCCAGCTTCCCAAGTAAACTTTACTTTGGCGCATCAATTAAACGGTAAGGCGAGATAAATCTGGAAAAATCTACTTCATTATTTATTGTACCGCTCTTCATTATCTGACAACATTCAGGATTTTTAAAAGAACTTGATAAAACATTGCATAAGACACTATCGTTATCTTATCAGTCGCAATAATGTTTGCTAGAGAAACAATTAACATGAACGATAATTAAAAACAAACATACAATGTAGATAATTTTAGAAACGTTACCATTGTCAAGGCAATCGGCGTGACTAGTACAAAAAAAAATCAAAAACACACACAAAGAAACGTTTACACGTATTAACTACTAGCAGACGCCCGCGGCTTTGCCCGCGGAATATCGAAAAAACAATCATAATATGTGTTATTCCAGACTATAATCTACCTCTGTGCCAAATATTATCAAGTTCCGTTTAGCCGTTTTGACGTGTAAGAGTAACAAACATCTATATAATCCATCTTCACAAACATTCGGATTTATAATATAAGTAGGATTTGCTAATATTTACGTAACAAATATTATACACTAATTCAATAAATAAATCACACTTGGGTTATCAAAGCCAGAAAGTAAATAATTTAAAATAAAATGAAGTACATAAACATCTGTCTGTGATGTTTATATACATAACGTTCACAGAATTATGTTGTAATGTATGTTGTTATGAGTTTCACGCATGACGCATTGCCGCAGTTATTTCAGTGATCTATCTACATGTAATAAATATTATAAAACAAAGCCTTTCATGTCTGTCTGTTCACTGTGTTCTTCTTACTTACGATTGATATTAACGCTGATGAAAAAGACATCTACTCTTCTAGGTTTGTGTTTAAAACTAAGTACAGTCTTTGTTACAGAATGGGGCTAAATGAAATGGTTAAATTTTCCCCATCTCATGAGTATATTTTTGTCGTATTGATTGATTTTACCCGTCAAAATAAGGTGCAGTTTGCTTATCACAAAAATAAAACTAACTAAACGTAGGTAGCTGAGTAAATGGGTCACGAGCGCCTTCATGAGTCTAATATTTGCTGGACTTAATTAAAATTATAAAATGAAAAAAAGCCTGTAGCCTTAATATAAGCTTTTTTAATCTTTGATTTTTCTTTTTTTCTTATTTTTTTTTTTACTTGTTTATTTTATTTAATACAAGGTACTTTCACCACCGTGCAGACACGACGTTTTCCAATTTGAAATATCTCTTCGTTTGTAAAGATTCATTTTCTATATCAAATTAAACTGATTACAACATTCTTCTTTCATTCAAAGTCCCATAAAATATGGTTCCCTTTAAAACTTTAAATTAATAAATGGAATTTTCATCACGTCTTCCGATGGTCGCACAAAGCGAGAGAGGAAGATGAATAACATCGCTTCGTCGTTGTGACCCAAATCATTGTGTGTGCCTTCGACGGTCACACCTGACCACTCGCAAATTAGAATCATAACTTTATTTACATAGCATTAAAGTACACTTTTTATGTTCCTTTTACGTAAAAGGTTCCTGCAGAGGTAGACCCTTGTAACGACGCTTGAATGATTCCATTTATCTTTCTTGTGTTATTATTTAGCATGATACTAGCGATTATGGCGCTTATGTGTAATACTTTAGAGACTAAATTAATGTGTAACCTGATTTACCCGCGTAATGGTGTTACGGGATCTGGGTTGCAGAAAATTAAGCAAATAATTGTGTTATGTCGTGGAGTTTAAATAAAAATATCGCATGTTTGTTGGGACGAACCGTCACCGCTGTGTTTTGTTTAGTGTAGATAGTGTATCCATTGTCCAAGCTTTCACTGTTTATTTTGACGTAAATTGGTTGGTTGTACATAGAAGAAGAGTATCAATGATAATCTCAATAATAGATGCCTTTTGTCCATGTTCTACTGAGAATTTATATTTTAACTTTGTTCGTTTTGAAAGATATAGTTCACAATAAAAAATAAAACATAGCCATACAAAAAAAATCTTCCATCTTTCTTTAAAGTAGATACATGAAACGTGCCTCAAAAGGAACCTCATTAAGTTGATTCATGTTGAACATAAATACGTAAGCGTACATAAATAAATGAGAGTTTATTGTCAGTGTATGCTTTTAGAATAACATAATTTCAATTGGGGGAGTAGGCATACATGTCTAAATTAATTAAGATTGAACCTACATAATTATGTATTCATTAATATAGAAAAAAAAAACATAATTAAAGACATTTCACACCTGGCACCGCCAGGAGGACTCACGGTAGAACACGTAAAAGATGGCGGGACGAGCTGGACAAAACAAAGATCCACATTAGCTCTGGAAACTGCGGAAAGTCATGGATAGAACTCTTTGTTCAGCGCAGAATGGTATTAAGATCGCCTTGCTCTCAATCGTGTTTAAAGGTAAGAATTTTTTTAAAAGTGACCAATTCCTGAACGATCGTCTATCAGTTAATTCATTGATGTGTCTAACTCCGTGTATTATACCGTGACACGTCTTGTTTGTGGTACATTAGTCATGCATGGCGGGCGTGCCTACTATTACTGGTCGTAATTGCCTGTTGATTCAATTAATTGCTAGCCTACTAACGTGACTAGCTCAAAGGGCATTATTATTACGGGGGCAACTACTCGACTAGCCACAATGTGCATCCTGTTATACGTAGCAATTAGCTGTGAGTTGTAATTGGGAGATGACAGACGTTATCTAGTAATCATGGGGATTTCATTTAACTGGGGGATGCCATGTGCAGTAGTCGTCTATCAGTTGATAATGTGAAAGTTTTTGATAAAAGTTTTTATCCACCAGACACCTGATTGTCAATAATATTTTTTTTTTTGCAAACAATACTTTGTTTTAAAAGAGTGTCTATGAAGTTTTGCCAATTATTATACTTGGTAACAAGGATTTTTCCATATTTTTTTTTCTTACAAAAGTGCCTGTAATGGTCAGATTTAAATATTTTTAGCTTAACCCTCTGCGGCTGACGCGGTAGTCCCACAGACACCGCGAAATATAAAATCCCGTTTTTTACCGGCATTTTTCAAATGTGAGCGCCACCGCTGCGAGTACCTTACTGTAAAGGGCTCGCGCGTCGGTTAGTGTGCGGCGGGCGGTCGCAGTGAGTGCACGCGTGCGTAGCGGAGGGAAGGTGTCCATGAGACTACCACGTCAGAGTTAAGGTAAGTGTCTACGAGACTACCACCTCAGTCAAATGGTTATACCTTCATAGTGTCTCCTAAACAACCACGTCAGTTTAAGTAATGTATTATTTCTTGTTATTTTCCAAATTTCATAAAATATTATACCTATACTTATACTACAATTAGTATAGATTTCTACTTTTGTTTGTGAACAATTTACTCGAATAGTAAGACGATTTTTTAAATTCTTTCTCTAATAGAATTGCAAACATATTATCTCTGCGTGACACAGGCTACAGGAAATAATAATACCTAACTTGTTTTTAGATGGATACCTCAAGTAACAATCCTAAACCAAGGACTTCAGCTCGTAAGAGAACATCGGCTGGAACTTTCGTGAGTCATGAAGAGGAAATATTGAACTGGCTGGAAGAGGAAAGTGACGATGCCTTTAGTGGTATTGATGATGAAGATCAATACTGTGTCATACCCCCCTCCACCTCCAGTAGTTCAATCTGTTTCACAAAGTGGCAAAAATTATGTTATATTTGTCCAACAAAAATAAAAAGACAAACTAAATACCGTTGCTGTGATTGTTTGAAGTCAATTTGCCTTCAGTGCTCTAAGCCACTGTGTGATAATTGTCAATCAAAGCTGTGATTTTGAAACTCTCTAGTTTTTAAGTTGACCAACGAATGTATCTCATTTTTTTTAGACTGATTAATGTAAGTGTTAATTTTTTAAATGTATACTGTAAAACTTGAAAAAGTAAATTTTGTATTTTTTTTATGTCATAAATGTTTAAGTAGAAATTTATAGACTGATTTGTATTAAGTAAATAAACATTGTTTAATTTTGAAAATACAAATGTTTTTTTTTATTTCAAGTAAATTTCACATATAAAATAGGCCAGAAATCTAATAAATATGAATAAGTTAGCTGCATACTTTAATTCTACAAAAATATTTGCTGTTGAAATGGTGTCTCGTGTACTACCACCTCAGTTGAATTGTGAAAATTGAACCACGTCAGTCGCAGAGGGTTAAGTGACCTGATCATTTAATTGTCAACGTATTGGTTTATTCCAACATCACTATATAGCTAAAGTGCAAAACCAATTTATGTATTCATTACTATTACCAAGATGTATGTAAGTAGTAAGTTTAAACTAAAATATACTCAAAACTAGTATTATTTAATACAAAGTAAGGCCCATAGGCTACCACTACTATAATATTATTTTCAAAAAATGTGTACAACGTGTAAAAAGGTAGGTATATAATTTTAAAGTATTTTTTTACGAAAATGACGGAGTTAAACAATGTTATCAATATCATGTCAACAAAAGGACAACACCGTTGCGTAACGTCCCAACGTTTTCTCCAAAACATTAATTACTGCGAACATTTCCATTGCACGATGCCATAAAGCAATTTGCATGAAAAATAAGCCATCCCCTACGCGAGATGAGTTTTGGCGGATGCTGCAAAATTCTTATTTGTGTGCGTTTCCCGCGATCTCGGAGTCAATATTTTGAGAGTTGGTTGAGTTTTCACTTGTAGAGTGGAAGTTAATCCTTTTTCGAGAGACTTTTTCAGGATTTTGTTTGTTGCGTTGATGTGGCTTCGGTCTCGCTTACTGTGTTGTTTACTCTTTTAGGGAAAGAGCTTCATGTTGTTTTTTTTTTGCCTCTCGGCTTTTGGTGGGCGGTCATTACTCGGTGACATGTGTTTTAATTGGCCGACAGTTTTAATTTGGAAATGTTTATAAACTCAATGTTAGGAACTTTTCGCTATGACAAACTTTTAGTTTGGGGAATTTCAGAAATATCATGTTGTCGCGATTTTCAAATTACAAAAACTGAGAAGAAAAACATCGTCAAAAAAAGTCGAGACGAACCTGCGTGGTGGATTATGGCCCTCTCCTTCACACGGAGAGAAATGACCCGTGTCCCAGTTGTGGGGACGTTACAGACTGTTTATACAGGCAAATTCAGCACTTTTCATTCAATTTGAACCCTATGTACGTAAAGTAAAATATTAGCGTCATCGATTTATGAACACAAAGTACGAAAAGCGATGCCTGTATAGTTGTGATGAATGAACAGTTTCACAGTTCGATTAGCGCGCGCTAATTGATTGGCTACTACAGTGTGCAGTGAAATTCCCGAACGTGTGTTTTAGCTAAGCGGGTTGTGGATAAATTATATTCACTGCATAGGTATATCTATGTATTGTTTGACATCCCTTCATTCTTCTGATAGAATGTTGAGCCATCGGTTCCGGGTGTTACTTGTAGATAATTGGCAGTCGATACCATACGGTACTTAGAAATCTGGCAATCAGTCTCAATGAGGCAGATTATGATTTTCTACAATAATTTTGTTGTTGCAAATTGCAAAAGAAAAACTGCAATGTACAGTACTCTCTCCGTTGCATCAAAAGTTTATTCAAAACCACCGTTACCCAGAAACAACCTTTTAAAACAGCATCAGACCCGACATAGCTGAGTCAAACAAAACGTATATTCCTCGTTGATCCGTTAGTCTGATGTCCGAAAGCCGAATAAAAATCAAGCGCTCGCCGAAAAACTGTCCGGGCCGGATCAATGGGCGTTCGGTACATTTAGTTGGGATTCTGTCGGCCATTCAGCTTTGTTTATAGGGGTGGTACGTAATATAAATTAATTATCTACGACAGCACTTTCCCTTCCGAAAATATCTCGCCGTGAATAAAGCGGCGGGTATTAATTTGGGATATCGTTAAAAGCAGAATAAAACGTTAATTGCATATACGTTTTGTGGCTTGTGTTGATGTTCCTGAAGGCTCTGTAAGGATGGGTTGTTTACTTATTTATATTCGTTAAAGGGATGAATGGAATTTGTGGAGCGTTTGGGAGGATCATCGTGGCTATTTGTAATGGCTTTCTTTGGCGTACCGTTTTATCTTGCATTGTTTATTTTCAATTTAAATAAACGAATGTTCTTTTGGAACCGGATTAATACGGATAAGTGAGTAGCCTTGTTATTCGAATGTTAGAAAACAGTTATCCGAATGTCGATCAAAATCTAAAGCAATTTAGGTCCAATTAGCCTGAGATTCAATTCATATTTTAAGCGTTACAATTACATGTGACAGTACCGATAAACAGCTTTTTACAGTAATAAGAAGAAATAGTGGAACAAATTACCTACCAACATATCTGTAGTCATATATAAAAACATAATTACACAAATCGTTCACTCAAAAATATTGTGTTTTAGTATAGAAGTAGGAGCTTCTGCCGAAGCCGTCGGGGTTTACAGGCGTGATGTAAGGTCATATAATATGTTAGGGTGGTTAAACAGTAAGTGTAGTTGAGTTTTCCCATTAGAATTGTTTAAATAGTTCTCATCGGTTCTTGATGTTGGCAAAATATCGATGGTCCCTATTAACAATGTCGGAAATACATTTTTACCAATTTTCACTTTTTTACATAAATAGAATCACAATAAAAAGATCTATCTTACGTAATATTTTATTTTATTGAAAATCATTATATTTAGTAAATTTCTTGGTTAATATTGTCGGTTGCAATAACTTTGTCCGCGCAACAGTGTTGGTAGTGACGGAACCGGCGTTGTCCGCGGGGTGGAGACAGCGCGGGTGCGGGCGGTTCTGCCACTACGCACTTAGTTACCGGGAGGAATGACGCAGATGTAACCGCTGGGAACAGCTAGTATAGGTATATTCCCTTTAATAAAGCAGGTTCTGGTAGATACATCTATTTTCAATGGTATTCAAACAGACAATTTTGTCGGATATACCACTTCTGACATTATTACATGTACGTCTATTAGATCTTTTTGTTGGTTGTGTCACTTTCGACATTGTTACATGTAACTAAAAGCATGCGTTTTGTTGGATGTGTCACTTCCGACATTGTTACATGTAACTTAAAAGCAGACGTTTTGTCGGATGTGTCACTTTCGACATTATTTCACGTTACCTAAACTTAGTCAGTCGGTTGGATATGTCACTTTCTACACTAATAACTGCATTATCTATATAATATTTAGTCGGATGTATGAGTTGCAAAAACTTCATATTGAATAAAACAAAAATCTTGAATCTTTGGTAGGAAAATTAAGTGCGACGTAACCTATTCTCTATAAACGGATAGTTTGATACTTATCTGACTCCTATAGGTAGGTATGGTTTGACCTACTTTTATTTTAGGAATTATTATTCATCAGAGAGCAAGACTACTTGCTCTCTGATGTGTTGACAGTACGCCAACTGTATATATTGTGCACAGTTCTCAAACAACACTCACTAATAGGGTATGATCCCGCAATATTAACAAGCGAGTCAAACACAGGGTTTGCCAAACGCTTACCAAGCGAAACACTGCTTTCTCACGCAATTTTTTTAAATTTTTAGCTGGATACCTATACAATAAAATAAATAAGAAACTTGCAATTTACCCACTTACAAAAAACAATTGTAAAAGGGCTTTAACCACTTGGTTAAAGACCCTCAGCTACGATGAAACAGAAAACTTACTAAAAGTCCCATCCTAGTCTTACTTACTACTCGACAACACCCACACTATCATCCACATCCACACACACTCATACACCCGCACCCACACATACACACATTTGCACCCACACAACACACACATCTACACAACACACACATCTACACAACACACACATCTACACAACACACACACCCACACAACGCACACACCCACACAACACACACACCCTCACACACAGCCTCATATACACATTCGGACACCCGATTCTCACTCCCTCATAAACTTAATACTCACAACAGACACACTTCACCCAGTTTTACCTAATTTTAATTTAAATTCTCTTTAAATTCTCTTTACTGGAATGATGTGCACCTACTACCTGTTACCCACTTCCGGAGTCTGGAGAGGCTGGTAATCTGTCATACAGGTCTCCTAGTACAGAAACCATTCTCTCACATAGATTATAATCCACTGATGTACACTTTGAATTATGTAAATTATTCCTTGTATATTTCTATGTGAGAGAGAAAATAAACTTTTTTGTATTGTATTTTTTTTTGTATATGTGCGAATCTGGTGTCATCCCTGAAAAATATCATGGTTTTTATAGAGACTTGCCACATGTTTCTAATGGAGTAGTCCAAGAAACTGACTCTGAATCTGACGAATAAAATCTGAAAGGCTGTGATTTTTTAATTTTTTTTTATTGATACTATTGTAATTTTGAAGGTCCTGATTTATTACACAATTTTATTGTTTTTAAATATTATAATAAAGTAAGGTTTTAAAGTACAACAGTAAGACTGATAATGGTTGTAGTAATTAATTATATTTAGCCACAAAAAGTTCCTAAAGGTACCTAGATATAATATTTGTAAACTTTGTTTATTTTAATAATTTTAAACTTTAACCTGTTATAAAACTTTGTGATACTTAATGCTATAGGTATTTTGACTGCTATATTGTTTATTATGTGTTGAATTCGACACATTATCTCCGGTTGTTCTCGTCTAGCTAACGGAGAGTACTTGCATAGACACATCCTTGTAGCCAGGATTATCCATCAGCAACTTGCTCTAAAATACAATCTTGTGGAATCGGAAGTGCCGTACTACAGGTATGAGCCCGACCCAGTTCTTGAACATGGCAATATCACATTGTACTGGGATCGATCCATCATCACTG
Source organism: Ochropleura leucogaster (assembly GCA_958449745.1). Classification (NCBI taxonomy): domain Eukaryota; kingdom Metazoa; phylum Arthropoda; class Insecta; order Lepidoptera; family Noctuidae; genus Ochropleura; species Ochropleura leucogaster. Next base: position 554,974 of record OY288206.1, read on the forward strand.
ACAGGACTATTGTTGCCAACAAGCCTGATGTAGTGGTGGTGGATCGATCAGAGCGGCGCGCAATGATTGTTGAAATGTTGACATAACAGTCCCGCATGTTGAGAACCTCGTGAAAGCCGAGAAAGATAAACAAATGAAGTATATTGACTTGGCTCGCGAGGTTGTCGACATGTGGGATGTGGACTCAGCGATCATTGTGCCGATAGTCGTATCTGCCAATGGCTTAATTGCCAAGAGCCTCGACCAATACCTAAGAAGGCTCTCGTTAGGCAGCTGGATCAAGGGCTTGATACAGAAAGCGGTACTCCTGGACACGGCTCGTATTGTTAGGAGGTTCCTTTCTCTGGTGCCCTGACCGCCGGTAGCTTGGACCCGTTTCCCGATACCGGTGGGCTACTATTTTTAAATATTTTTTTTTATGATTTTAAGAAATATTTAAAAATGTAATTTTATGTTAAAAAATAAATAAATGTACGAAAAAACAGCAAACCTTACACATACGACAAATTTATTTCTAAATCTCCATTTAAAAATGTTGAATATACCACTACCTACTTAAATGACTGTTAAATTATCCGAACAAAACTGTCGTTTGTGTCACAACCGACAATTCACTTTGAAAATTGTCCATATTAAAATGTCGTTGGTACATTATTTCCTTAACCATAAATAATTGCTTAGTTTTGTCCATGTCAGTACTTAGTTAACAATACATAAAATAATCAGTGCAAATTTGAATATCCTCAGTTATGTAATTCTTTTTTTATCGTCAAAACAAACTTTGAACTGCTCTACTGAACAGTACTCTTTTTGCAGAACTGACATTGTTAATAGGGACCATCGATATGGGTATTACTATTGGGTATCCTTACTAATATTATTAACGCGAAAGTGAGTTTGTTTATTTGTTTGTTACCTCTCCACGCTTTAATGGCTAAACCGATTTTGATGAATTTTGGTACAGAGATATTTGGGAACCAGGAGACGGACATAGGTTATTTTTTTTTAAGTGGGATGTCCGTGAGACAGAGAGGAGAAAAGGAAAAACTTAGCGTTGCTATTACAAATCAATAAGACGCAAAGGGAACTGTGTTACCCTGAATTTAACGCGAGCGAAGCCGCCGGCAAAAGCTAGTCATATTATAATTGAAGGAGTACACGCGTGATGCTATGTTTGTGTGCTGACAATAGATTCCACTATTGCGTCATTAAAACCATGAAAGTTACTGAAATGATTCCAGTAACGAGCTCCCCACAGCGTTATCAAGTCCCAGCGCGCTGCAACATGATTGTTTCAAACAAACAAAAACTCCCAATTTTCCATCGGATATTTTTCTTTTGTTCCGAACTCGGCGTAAAGTTTTATTATTTCATCATTAGCTTCGCGTTTGAGTTGTGTTTGTTAATCATTTGTTTACGGGCCTCGGATGTTGGAGGCTGTCTTTGTTGTAAATTAAAGGTAGTGATGTGGAAACGTTCATTTTCTTAACAACTTGTTGTTACCTGTGACTTTGACAGCGATGTAGAGTGAAAGTTGCTTACTACGACGTACTGCATGATGTCCCAGGTTGTGTATCATGTTGTTAATTTACAGTTAAGCAGGTACCATTCAAAATTTGTGATGACCAGTTCAGTGATAAGGCGTAACAAGTAATGAGACAGATTTTCGGATTTGTGATATTAGTATTGATTTTGATAAAATAAATAAAATATCATGTTGCAAATACAATGTGAATTAGGAGAAATATCCGATGGGGTATTATTCACTATTTCTCCAAAAGGTATTAATTAATAACACGTTTTATCTTGGGCGGCATGATTGTCTTAACTTTTTCTTAGAATTTACAAACAATTTTTCTTGGAAATCGAACAAAACTACCAAAAACTTATTTCGTGTTATGAGAAATAGTCTGAATTTATTGTCTGCTTAATATAACTCCCCAATGACCGCTACAGTAAAGTTCAAAGAGGTCATGGACACAATCACACCCTTTTGACTCGCGCTGACAGACTGTCCAACGCAATAAGTTATCAATCACAGACAGTGTCATAGAATCCCTTACTCGCATTTTACGACACCCAGTTACGGAAAATGCGTACTACTTATTGTCTACCCAAACCCGACATTTTGCAATCTTTTTTTTTACGGAGACTACATATAACCCTTATTTTGTACTAGGGACAGTAAATTGACCTCACGTCGGTGAAGGCCGATGGCAGTGTTAGATAAGTTCTTTATTTGCCGATGACGTAGAAATCAGCATCTATAGACGTATTACGATGTGACTTGTATTTATGGAACAGACCACTAATTTTGATATTTATTTTATATTTTAAGTTCGCTTTTAATTTGTTTAAGCATTTTTATCTAAATACTAGGTTTTGCCCGCGGCTTCGCTCGCGTTAAATTCGGGGTAACACAGTTCCCCTTTCCTGATTTGCAGGTACCTACTACCCGTAGTTTTTGCCTTTGCGCCTTATAGATTGTAATAGCATAGCTAAGATTTCCCTTTTCTTCCCTCATTTCACACTTAAAAAAAGTAACCTATGTTCGTCTCCAGTGTCTCAACTATCTCTGTACCATAATTCATTAAAATCGGGTCAGCCATTAAGGCGTGAAGACGTAACAAACAATCTCACTTTCGCTTTTATAATATTAGTAAGGATTTGTTCACCGTTAAATGGTAAACTTATCACAAAGAGGTTTCAGTAATAAATCGACCGACAATGATACTTGCTTCTCTCAATAGTCTGCAAACATTGGATTTGCCAACAATCTGTCTGTAAGTATAATGTCCTTTCCAGTGCTTGTGACAAACATTTGAGCCAAACACACACCCTTTGTGGTTAGAGTTACTATCGCTAATACTTTTGTAAGAGTTAATTGATGCTGTATTCAAAAGAACCTTGAATGTTTTTGTATTAGTACTTGAGAAGTCAAGATTGAATTACCAACACACATTAGTAATTCAATCTTGATTTCTTAATGAACAGCCGTGTTTCAACAAATGTTGTCTTCTAATTCAAAATGTCGTCAAAACAGACAACGTCATGTTTCAGCCCAAGTCCTGTCAACATTTTAAGAATAGGTTTTCATGATCTTCAGCTTATTCTTTTGCTAAGTCCGTTTGATATTTTTACGTGGCAAAATCTACACAACTGGACTTATATCATTATCATTATTAATATTTATCAAAATAATTATGAATACTCGTAACATGTTTATCAAAATAATCATGCATATTTGTAACTTTTTGTTCCTGTGAAGATGTGAGTATTAAATATTTCTCATCGTGGATTAAATCAGCGTAAAGCAAAGTTTTAACAAAATTCTATTCAAGAAAGGAAACAAGATAATCTAATACGTCTTTAAAATTTTCAAGTCGAACTTAAATCAAGTAATCTCGTTGGTTGCAAACATTACATTTGATTAGGGCCTTGTCATTAACGAGCTTATTTATAAATCACTAGCTGGCACCCACGGCTTCGCCCGCGTGATGATCGAATCAAAAAGTATCCCATGTATTATTCCAGACTAAAATCTAACTCTATGCGAGATTTCATCAAAATCCGTTCAGCCGTTTTGACGTAAAAGAGTAACGAATATCCATGCATTCAACCATCCATGCTCACAAAATTTTAGATTTATAATATTACTAACTTTTGCCCTTCGAGTTCGCTCGCGTTAAATTTTGGGTAACACAGTTCCCCTTTACTGATTTGCAGGTACCTGCAATCTGTAGTTTTTGCCCTTGCGTCTTATTTTCCCTTTTCTCCCTCATTTCTCACTTAAAAAACCTGTTGCCGTCTACAGGGTCTCAACTATCTGTGTACCAAAACTCATCAAAATCGGTGGAGCCATTTATTATTAAGGACTAGCTTTTGCCCGCGGCTTCGCTCGCGTTAAATTCGGGGTAACACAGTTCTCCTTGCGCCTTATTGATTTGTAATAGCAACGCTAAGTTTTCCCTTTTCTTCCCTCTTTTTCCCTCACATCCCACTTTTTTGGAATAAAAATTAGCCTACATCCGTCTCCTGGTTCCCAACTATCTCTACCAAAATCCATCAAAATCGGTGTAGCCACTCACTGTCGCTTTTATAATATTAGTAAGGATGTAAGGATTTATTTACCACAAATACTGCAAAACTTCCCGGATTTTTTAATTCGCACCCGCATTAAAAAAATCCGGGATGTTTTGCAGTTAGTGTTAGTCTAGTCTTGGTATTTAATTACCTATCTATCTTAAGTAATATAACACATACAGGATTGTTTTGTGAATCATTTCAGCAGAAAAATAAATCTTTTTAAATTTGTCAGCCACAAATCAGACGATCAATGGGTTAAACCCACACACAATGAGTCAAGCCAGTAGGTTCCGTGTAATGGCAAGCGACATCGCGGCAAGCCAAGATAGATGGCTGGACTCCTTTAAGAATGATTGGCCGGTCGTAGCTCTTCATAGATAGGTGGAGAGATGCCTTTACAGCCGTGTGTGCCGCTGCTATAACAATAAGAGAATAAGAGCCATTTATATCCTACTAATATAATAAACTAAAACTAAAAATCTTATGTGTTTTCATTTATTTCATTCCAGACTATAATCTAACTTTGTGCCAAATTTCATCAAGATCTGTTCAGCCGTTTCGACGTGATAGAGTAACAAACATCCATCCATCCTCACAAACATTCGCATTTATAATATTTTATATATAGTAGGATGCGATGATGGATTACAACCCCTCCCTGATCACGTCCCCACCCACCTTACTCCCGCTGCTATTATATCGGTATACTGATAGCGACACCTCTGCTTAACCCATAGGGTACTACAGGCGTGATGGTCTGATGGCCACACTGCCCAGCTAACTCCAGACCGAGTAGATTGATTGAACACCATTAACTTCACAGTTTATATAAAAGCTTTGCGTGTGATTTTAACTAGTTCTACGTAATAAATATGAACACGTAAAGTCACTTCTATTAGAATTAAAGTTATTCCATTTTGTACAGTCCATAAAAACAGTCATGGAAATCCTACTACATATAAAATATAAACTGAGTTTGATTTTTTTCATAACTAGCTTAAGCCTACGGTTTTGCTTGCATATACATATTTCGAAAAGTGCGATCAGGAAAACTAAAATAATGTCGCACTGTAGTTAAACATGTACAAACATTTAAACACACACACATTCAAATATTTGCATCGAGAGGTGATCGAACCCACGACACGCAGCGCAGCAGTCGATCTCTCAGCCACTGCGCCAATCTTGCCGTAAATCTGTGAAGTTTGAAAACTAACGGACAAAGTTATTTTCACATCAACAATATTGATGTGCCTCTCCGTTTACCACGTGGTGTAGTTTCTCAAAGAGACATCAAAACTTATCAAGTTATGATCAGTTGATACAGTTTACTCATGAACGCAGACTAAATCATAACGTCACATGGAAGTTTGGCGCCGTGGGTAACGACTTCGGAAGTTTTCTCATCTGGGTAATGAGCACGCGTGCCAAGACCGACTTCCACAGACTCCGACTTGAGGGTCTATTTATATGCTTTACTACTTTTGGAATTTGCGTAAATGCAATGTTTGGAAGAAATGGCTGAATATGTTACGGCTGTTTTGTAGGTGATTATTGAATAATGTTTTTTTTTACAAATTACATGTTTGTGGAATATATAAAAAATCGCAAACATTCGCATTTATAATATTATAGAAGATAAGTAGGAAATAGCAGGCGTCATAGTCTAGTGGTCGCAAGTGGTACTTCTAAGCATGCGGTCTTGGATTTGACTCCTCTGTTGGGATGTTTATGGACTTTTTTCATCAGACTCAGTAGCTATAGAGAGAAGTAGAAGAGTATTTCATGGAATTTAAACTGCTGGCTAGATGTGTTTCAGAGATTACAGAGTGAAGCCTGAAATATTTATGTTTTGCTTGAAATGGAGAAGTGAGCCATAAACTACTTCCCTCTAATATGAGGCAATCTCAAAACTACTTCAATTCCGTCCTAAAAATATGCCCCTATAAAGCGGGATGAGCCAGACAAACGACGTCGCAATAAGCCACACATTGTTAGAGATTAGTGATCATAACAAGTTTGTCGGCGCGCGGCTCGTAAACCGCGCAGCGTCACAACTCACGGGCTACTTGTTGACTCCGGGGGATTATTGCCTACTATTGTTTTGACCTCGATTCGGACATAACACTGGTAAGTACTTTTTATTTATATTGACATGGTATGCTTTCTAGTTTATCTTTGATGCTGATTCATTAAATTATACAGATATCAAACTTTCTTCAAATTAAAATAAATACAAAATAAGCACCTTGCACATAGATAGATTGCGGACACCAGCCCATTATACAATTTACAAGGTTAACATGAATAAAGTCTGCCTGTGGTTGATCGAAATTACAATTAATCTTCTTCTTTCTGCCCCATTGCCAAATTATCTGAAGTCGGGCTTCCTTGTGCATCTGTGGCAGGAAGGTCTCTCCTGAAATTATAGTTGCGGTGCTCCACGTTAAAATCCTTTGGATAGAAATCCAACAAAAGTCTGTAGGTCTACCCCTTATTCGCTGCTTGGTGAGCATTATTCCTATTTCATATGGTCATAATCCATCTTTTTCTTATCAGAGAATAGGCGGGAAAAGTATCGAAATTATCAGCTTACAAACCTATATTGATAAAACAAAATGTAATGCTATGACAGCTCTAAGACGAAGTACCTATAAGTGACTAAGCTTGTAATTCCTTACAAAGCTGCTGCGGCCCCAGGGCTAGCAAAACTAGTTCGGGTCGCGAGCCGTCGCCGCGTCGGTTCCTTGGGCCAAAGCCTTTCTTACACAGGGACCCGCAGGGAACAAAATGTGCTTTTTTTTTTTATTTGTTACATTAGTATCGGATTATGAAAGTATATTTATTTTTCTAGAAGCTTGGGTGACCTGTGTTTTATTTTTAGACATGATATTGAGTGTATGATCGAGTGTGTCGTAGAATATGTGTTCAAGAAATGGGGTGAGTTACTGGACCAAAGAAAGAAACCGGGCATGATACCTAAATAAACAAAAACCTTATAAGATTTGTTTATTGATAAAGGACTGGTAGTAAATGTATAAAAAGAGTAGTAAAGGTTTTTCTTTGTTGAAAAAAGATTAGGTTATTAAAATAGATGTTTGATGTAACATTTTAATTTTTAATATTTAACAAGGAAAGCGACATTTTACATAAAAAACCCCGCAACCCTAACAAATAATTCGCGGACCATATTGTTATTCATAATCGCACTTCCTCCAGGAAAATCTAAGAAAAACCCGCACAAAAAGAAACATTATTTTCAAACAGTGATTCCGGCACTTGTTTGTATGCGACACTCGTCCGCAACTCAAACAAAAGTGAAGTCCCGCTGAGAATCCCAAGGAGGCTGTGTTTGGGATGTGTGCCTAATTATCTGCTGACCTTGTTATCTTTGACAGGCGTTATGAGATTTGATATTTATGAGCCGTAGGGGGCAAAGGTCCAATTGAATTTGGAGGGCGATGTTCTATTGTTTATATCTGTGCAGTTTTTTAGGGTACCGTACCTCAAAAGGAAAAATCGGAATCCTTGTCCGTCTACTAGTCAAGACAGTATCGAGTTGTGAAATCCCTTGGAGTTGTGAAAATCAAATCTATTAAATCTACGAAGTCAAAAGTTATAGATAGCTGTTTCGTTTTTTTTGTTTTTGTTGCAAGTTTGTACGGAACCCTCGGTGAGCGAGTCTGAGTCGCACATTAATGTCTTTGTTTATGATGTGATTATTAATAAACATAATTACCCTTTAGTTCATATTAACACGCGATTTCGGGATTCATTATTTCTGCCGAATTCTCACGGTTTCATGTTGTGCAGTTATGCAACAGTCTAGAATATAATTTAACTAGCTTTTGCCCGCGGCTTCGCTCGCGTTAAATTCGGTATGACACAGTACTGCTACCTGCAGTTTTTGCTCTAGCGCCTTATTGATTTGTAATAGCAACGCTAAGTTTTCCCTTTTCTTCCCTCGTTTTCCCTCATATCCCACTTTTTCTTAAAAAAAAAATAGCCTATGTCCGTCTCCTGGTTCCCAACTATCTCTGTACTGTTTTCATCAAAATCGGTTTAGCCATTAAAGCGTGAAGAGGTAACAAACAAACAAACTTACTTTCGCTTTTATAATATTAGTAAGGAAGTAAGGATTGATGACACTAACTTAAGAACATATTTCAGTTTTGTGTTTATTTATTTAAATAATTATCTTTAAAATACCTAAATCATTAAGTACCTACATGCACTCAACAATGTTTACCTTACCCTTACAAGTATAACAAGCTAGTTTGTTATTCCTTTCAAATTATTATTTTGGGGCAGAAAACACTAACAAGCAACGTGTTATCTTATTTAGCAACATATCAAAAGCTTTCAACATTCAGTCTTTGTACCATTTGTGCTTATATTACATAGTTTACATATTTATTGTTTGCCATGAAATGTAATAAGTATTAAAAATACAATTTATTATACTCTTAAAAATTAACTCAAGAGAGTATTTAAGACATAATTCCAAGCAAATATTTTATAAAACGCCCCTTGTAAAAGGTTACCTGTCATTTTACTTTTTAATAAAAGCTTCGGATAGAAAAATAGAAGCATTTAATGTTTTCAGAAAATGTATATAAGAATTATATCAAGTTGTTTTCTTTTTTTGCGAATGGGAAATCATCGAATAACTTCCCCCGTTCCGGGCGGAGCGGGGGGGAGTATTAGACTTGAACTGACTAAAACTCAACCCAAAAAGACCTATTGCAAAGTGTTCATCTCTTACATAGACTAACTTATTCCAATCCCGAAAATACCAGCTCATCGACAAACGAGAATCACGACATTATACACAAAAAATATATCAGCACTCTCTCGCCGACGGAATGGGATTAAGTGAAAGCTTAAAAGATTGGCAGTATGTCACGGTAGTATCAATCTCTTCGGCTAAATTGAACAAAGAAATGGTCTAAGCAGTCATGAAGCCTTCTATTTGGAGGAAGTCTTTGGAAACTGGTGATGATTATTTAGTGTTATTTCTTCTGTGGGCAAAACGGTAGAAACTAACGTGTGCTGCCGTAAGTGTTTTGTTTGATAATGTTGTCGTTGTGTATATGTATAGGTTACTGCAAACTTAATATTTACGACCATTTCTGCCGAAAATCTGTGGTCGCATGGCATCAATTCTCAATCAATTCACCAAAAATATCGCGGACGTTTAGATGAAACGTGTAGATGCGACTAAAGACAGGCTTTATTATTTTTGCTAAAAGTTATTTTGTATTCTAATTTTATTCAAAAGAATAAAATAAGAGATAGTCAATTCATCAAAATTAAAGTTTTCGACGAGTTGTCTCATTTAGATACAAAAATCAAGCGCAGCTTTTTGCGAAAATAAATGTTGTTCTAGAAAGTTCTCTCGTTAGCCGAAATTGTTCTTGAAAGGAGAAATCATTACTAAATGTTTGTGTCGACATCTTTCTTGACTTTTCTTTTTTAATTTAATTAAAGATTGAATAGAAGAAACTTTGTTGAACAAATATTCAATTATGCATTGAATTACCTACTTTGAGTGATGTTATAATTTACTTTAGAATTGTTAGCAATGGAAATAAACGAAGAACCTATTATTAGTTTGTTTTATGTAATACATTTTGAAATTCATTTTCACAAGAGCATCCCTGTAAAAAAAAAGTTTTATTACGTAATGGCAACAACGCAGGAAAACTTAAAAAAAAACACTTACTCTTAAATCTTACGACTCAAAAGTCCTCTATTCACTTCAAAAACTGCCCAATTGTCCAACCAACAATAGCCGCTGACGTCACCCCACCATTCATCACACGATCTACATACTTCGCATATGCAATCATTTTTCATCGTCGTCCTTCTTTATTTCCATCCCTTTTTACCGACATACTTTAGAGAGAGATGTCTTCGTATGCATCTGAAGGTTCTATAGTAACACGTGTCTGGACTTAACGAGCCCGAACGAGGTACGAAAATAATGTTCCTGGAGATGCTATAAAAAGAACATTTTTAAATCTTTTTGGCGTTATCACAGTTTAGTTGAAAATATTACTGAATTTAAATAGTTTATTTGGATATGACTTCTAATGGTAAGTTGGGCTTTTTAGGGTTCCGTAGTCAACTAGGAACCCTTACAGTTTCGCCATGTCTGTCTGTCCGTCCGTCCGTCCGTCCTCGCTTAATCTCTGTGACCGTTAGCGCTAGAAAGCTGAAATTTGGTACTAATATGTATATCAATCACGCCGACAAAGTGGTAAAATAAAAATTTGAAAAAAAAATGTTTTATTAGGGTAGCCACCCTATATGTAAAGTGGGAAGTGTATTTTTTTTTATTTCAACCCTAACGTGTGATATATTGTTGGAAAGGTATTTAAAAATGAATAGGGGTTTACTAAGATCATTTTTTGATAATGTCAATAATTTCGGAAATAATCGCTCCAAAAGTAAAAAACAATGTGTCCCCCCCCCCCTCTAACTTTTGAACCATAAGTCTAAAAAATATGAAAAAAATCTGAAAAGAAGAACTTTATAAGGACTTTCTATGAAAATTATTTTGAACTTGATTGACACAAAAGTTTTTGTACAAAAAAGACAAAAAGTTGTACAAAATAATTTCTGGACTAAGTTTGTAGTATAATCGTATATGCAAGCTTTTTTTGTAACTTTGTTTACATATTTTATTATCCTGAACGTATCTTTTTTGAAACAAAAAAAGAATTATTGAAATCGGTTCTCGCAATCCAAAATTACCACCGAAATTGCACGTCTTTGTATTAATTAGTAACCTAATTCCTCGAGAGATGGCGCTGTAGGTACTTATTACATTGGATCGGGTATTACCGAATTGTTCGGTTGGCCTCATAACTGGGAACACTTATTGTGACGGACGGAAAACTACGGAACCCTACACTGAGCGTGGCCCGACACGCTCTTGGCCGGTTTTTTTTTTTTTTTTTCGGGTGGGAAATCATCCAATGACTTCCGCTCTGGGCGGAACGGGGGGGCATTTTAGACTTGTACTGACTAAAACCCACCCATGTTCCTTCTATTGCCCTTAACGTTCCGAGGCCGCGGTATCTCTTTCGAACAATCCGCAACCCCGGCAGGCGGAGGCTCTGGCAACCCCCTCTGCTTTGCTGACTCTCTTTGAGGCGCGCGTGTAACACGAACGCGCCGTCGACACGGCATGGTAAGTTGGGCTTAGGATAAGACAGGGAAGTACAGTGATAAATTTGAATGAAAACGTTTATGAAATAGGTTTACTAAGCTTTTGTCTTTTGTTGTGCGAATAGGTTTTTATTTCCAAAAATACCCGTGCTAAATAAAAATGTTGCACCATAACCGTAGTATCCGCCGCAAGAAACGCTCCGGGCGCCGGGCGCCGCGAGAAGACTCCCGGCCACCGTAGATGCGGGCCTTTAGAAGGTGAGCAATGGGTTGCTCACCGTCCGTCCGTCTATTGACGACAGGCCGTGTCGACAGCGCGTTTGTGTTTCACGCGCGCCTCATAGATATGTCAGCAAGCAAAGCAGAGGGGCTTGCCAGAGGCTCCACCTGCCGGGGTTGCGGGTTGTTCGAAAGAGATACCGCGGCCCCGGAACATAAAGGGCAATAGAAGGAGCATGGGTGGGTTTTGATCAGTAAAAGTCTGACACTCCCTCCGCTCGGCCCAGAGCGGGGGAAGTATTTGGTGATTTCCCATCCCAAAAATCACCGTAGTATATTCACGTAGTATGTTCACCAATTAAATATATAAATAAACTGAGAAGAGTGCACTCTCATATCGTATATATTATGGTGATCCTTGCATGTGACATTGTGGATATATGAGGTGTCAAAAAGGATCATAAACATCCTTACTAATATTATAAAAGCAAAAATGAGTTTGTTTGTTACGTCTTCACGCCTAAATGGTTTAACCGATTTTGATGAATTTTGGTACAGAGATAGTTGAGACCCTAGAGACGAAAAAAAAGTGAGAAAAAATAGAGGAAGAGGAGAAAAGGGAAGAGTTTTTTCTTTTTTGAATCTTCACGGTTTAAAGTTAGCGTTACACTAAATTAATATTTACTTAAGCCACGCGGACTAAGTTGCGGGTGGAAGCTAGTAAAATCTAAAACACATTTTTACACACTTGGGCAAATTCATCGATTCCAAAATATTTGCTTTGACCTTGACACATTTTGCGCATCACCTCTGAACAGTTGGCATTGGCAATAAATTGTTTGGCACCTTATCTACATAATGTGAATGTTCCGACGTTTTGAAGACACGTCTTATTGGAAACGGAGCGAGGAAACCAACGTCTTGGTGTTATAAAATTATACATCCGACGTCAGGCAGTACGAAGAATACAAATTGGTAAAAATAAGCTATGCAATTCATGAAACACTAGAACTATATACTAGCCATACCAACAACCAAATTAAAACATGAATTGACTAAATAGAAAATATAACATACAAGAGACTGAAATATTTTATACATTTACAACACGAAACATATATAAAGCATCAATAGAAAAAGAAAATAAGCAATTTAAGGTGGTCTGGTACAAACTATAAACTATTTATTTTAAAAGTGCAGTCATATTTCAGGGTGTTATGATTTTATATCACGATTTAGAATTTGATCCCATGGAGAAAGTTGTTTAGTTTCATGGTCTGAATTACACACTGAAATATAACCACACCATTCTGGTACATCCTGTATAGTATATATAGCAATTATAATGAGTTAAGAAGACTGAGCGATTTATATTTCCGCCATCAGTAAGACCCGACCTGCGCATCGGTAGCGACGTATCCATCCGGAATGCTCACGACTGACAATTGAACGTATTTCTAACAAATATAAGCGTCTCATGCTAAGCCTCGTCGTTTATATTATATGATACTATACAAATTCCTCCCAAAACGTAACGGAACATTTTGCTCCTTTTCATTCCATCATTCCTGTGATCGGTATATTTCTTTGTACTTGAATCTCTGTATGGAATTTAGGGAACATTCTACTGTCTTGAAGAATCCAATATTATTTTCATGTTTTTAAATGGAAAACATGTTGTGTTGGTGAAATTGTTATTGAGATTGAAGGCCTTGTTGATATTTGCTTGTATTGCGTATTATTGTAAAGGGAATATTTTTTTGATTGAAATTATTGAAACATTCTGACTTCAGGTAGGAAATTTTCAGTGGAAGCTTAGAAAACGGTTTCATTTCGAGGTAATAAATGTTCTATTATAATTACTCTTTGGCCAAATAATTAGAGGAATATAATTACATCAATGATGAAAAGTAAGGTATGGTATCAGATATTACTTTGCGGAAATTTATGATGGATGCTACACAAAATATTATTTAGAGTTTGGGAAATCATCAAATAACGTCCCCCGCTCTGGGCGGAGCGGGGGGGCGTGTCAGACTTTTACTGACTAAAACCCATCCATGTTCCTTCTATTGCCCTTTACGTTCCGGGGCCGCGGTATCTCTTTCGAACAACCCGCAACCCCGGCAGGCGGAGGCTCTGATAAGCCCCTATCAAGCCCAAACCAAGTCTTGATGTGTGTTTCACCACGGCTCATCCTCAGGAGACGTTAATCGATAAATTAATGAGACATCAGCCATACTGATGATAAGTCTTATGTTCCACTTCTACAGTCACTTATTACTATCGTTTTAAGCACACGACATTATGATTGCATGCAATATTAGAAATGCAACTACCTATTAATATAAACACAATTCATTACTTTACCAATTTGAATTCAAAAGTATACGTCGTATTAACTTTGTAAAGATTTCCTTGCTCGAGTCAATTTAGCTTTAGCGATATTGTAATTGGTCCCATTATGACTTTAATAATGGATTGTTTTCATTGGTCGACTGCAGTCCTTTGGTTCTTTGGAAACAGTTACTTTGTGTTGCAATGCGGTACCTATTATAGTGAAATTAAATAGTATTCCGGGCATATTCATGGAGAAAAATTGTTATGAAAACTATTCGGTTTACCGAATAAAGGCGACGAAAGAGGGAAGAAAAGAGAAATATTACAATTAATAAATAAAGGGAGCTATTACAATTAATAAGGCGCAAAGGCAAAAGAGAACTGTGTTGCCCCGAATTTAACGCGAGCGAAGCCGCGGGCAAAAGCTAGTTAAATAATAAATAATATTTCTCACAACAGCTAACTGCGTCTGGCAATATCAAAACCGTTTCAATAAGCCTTCCTTCTTTCTTCGGGTTTATAGTTTATCAGTGGTAAAAACTTGATATTTTCTGCTTAATTTCTAAGTAAAAGTGTATTTGCCATAATATCTTTCCGTCAAACAGCGTATGTTCAAGTTCCAAGTGTAATATTTCCGACAACACTTTCGTCGTAGTCCACCATCCCGGAGCTGTGTTGTATAACCCTCACGACACAGAAATAAATTATGCGATGTCCGGGGACACATAACTCGACTCAGCAAGATTTAACTACCTAACATTCCCAACTCCACCTCATATTTTATTTAGTTAGAAAGTGTTATATTCTGGAGCGAAAGTTTTCAAGACATGATTTTTAAAACAGTTTATCAAAGTTTGTTAAAGTTATTCTGTTGCATGAAGGTAAAAGTGAGGTTGTGGTTCATTGGGGAATGTAACAAAATAGAGTTCAGTTTAGTGTTATTTTTTAAATAAAAATTATATTTCATTCAAAACGATAATTTAATTAAAATGGTGATATAGAATAATATACATATATATATATATATATATATATATATATATATATATATATATATATATATATATATATATATATATATATATATATATATATATATATATATATATATGATGAAAAATGATGACGATAAAAAATAGATTATCTACCATAAAACATTACCAATAGACGCTCTCAAGTCAATAATCTCAAAAATGCAAAACTAGTAATCTTCCCGTAGCGCATGAATGCTGCTACGAGCGTAGCAAGCGTAGCACCCCACCGTGCCGTAGCAACTCTTCGAATTAAACAACGTAATTCGTAGATAGTATAAAATTAGACATTAATCTACAAACGAAACATTTTATGACACCGGGGGGCTTAGACAAAGTAACATCGCTTCGTATCGAAACGATATCTAAGTTCGTCATCGATTTCTTTTTGCGCTAAAAAGCAAAAATATTGGTTTTGGTATCGAAAATTTTGCTGTCAGTGTCAGTCAAGAAAATCAAATCGGATCAATCCCGCGAGTTACTTATTGCTGTTTTCAAATTTTATTTACTAATAAGAATAGGTAAGTGAGTTGTTGGCGATCGCCGTACTAAAATCGTTTTGTTTAAGTGAAATCATACATTTAAAGAGCCGCTAAAGTATTTTAAGTCATAATAAAAATGTTTGATTTTTTTTCAACAAAGGTTTGGGTGGATTGGAAGTCGAAGACAAAAAAAAGGCATTGGCAGCAAGCGGGCAAACATTATCAGCTAGCGATGAAAGAGTGCTGGCTATAATGGGTCCTTTAGCAGTAGCAGGACAAAACTCTGTAGAAGAGCTAGGATTTAATGTAAGTACCACCTTCAAGGCAGACGTCTTATAAAATATTCCTATAAACATTGGTCAACCAAGTAACTTTACTCAGTTGACATGAAAGACAACATTTCATTTTTTGTTAAATTAGTTTTAACTTTGTTAAACATATATGACTGAAAAAACTTTGCTATAATTTTTACATAAAAACGTACTAAAAATAATAAACTTGTTCAGTAATAAATAATTTGACGTACATCTACCACTTATTTTTATTAAATCTACCACTGACATTTTTTTTCAGAGATCCATAAATACTGCACAAGATGATCCTGCCGCCCAAGATGATCCCGTCACCCAAGATTATTTGGAAATTGTAGATGGTAAGTCTAAAGACTTAAAATCTTACTTCTTACTAATATTATAAACATGGAAGTTTGTTTGGATGGAAGGATTTTTATTATTCTGTCACGCAAAAACTACTGAACCAATTTGGATAAAATTTAGTACACAGATAGTTTAAACCCAGATTAGCACATAGGATAGTTTTTATTCCGATTATTGGCGAAGCCGCTGGCAACAGCTAGTATACTATTTATTTGTTGTGTATTATGTGGAATATAAAATTATCTAAAATTCGTAGAGAACCTCAGTTTTACTATTTATATTCTATACCTGTGTGCCAATTTTCATCGAAATCTGTACAGCCGTTTTTGTATGATTGAGTAACTATTAAACTTCCAAACCTCCACATTTTATAATATAAGCAGGATTTGATTTAAGAAAAAAAAATTAACAAACAAAGGATCAGTAAACTGTCCAAGATAACACTCATTTTCTTTTGCAGAACTATCCACTTCACAGCCCTCAAATAATTGGCTTCCGCTCGTGCTCAATCAGACTTCGGCTCAACGATGACAGACTGTTGCGCCAGCCCTACCAGCTACATCAGCCCCGGCAGCGCCATCCCCGCCAGCCCAGTCCCCGCCAACCCCTGCAGTGCCCCCGGGGAAGTCTACGAGGCGAAGGCGGCCACCTGCCCCCTGCACGTCTGCTATTTCTCCATTTACCAGGCGTCGTCCGCGGTTGATTTGTTGGTCGCCAGCGACACCGCAGTCAACAGCTGCCTCTCCCGACCGTCCTCTTTTGCGCGTCCGCCGTAAGCGAGTTTACGGCCGTGGAGTTACGACGCCTGGAGCTGGAGGAAGCCCGGATTAGGCACCACCAAGAGCATTGGAGATTTAGCACGAACGGAACCAGGTTTTAGCTCATTACTAAACGTCGCTCAAGCTTGGCTTGACTATTATCGCAGTAGGGACAATACAGAAAAGCTGTACAATGAGTAGTTCAGCTTATTGTCTTGTCCCTATTGCGTTTTTTAGTATGTATGTCCGAAGCCTTAGGCATTCTGCATCTCAGACTTTTGCGAGGTGAGGAATTCCTAAAGCTGTTTAAGATGTTAAGTTTGCAGCAGTTGACGTATGAAGGCTGATTAATATAATTATTATGTTACTAGCTTTCGCCCGCGGCTTCGCCCGCGTTAAATTTGGGGTAACACAATTCCCCTTGCGCCTTATTGATTTGTAATAGCAACGCTAAGTTTTCCCTTCTCTTCCCTCTTTCTCCCTCACATCCCACTTTTTTCAAATTATTAGCCTATGTCCGTCTCCTGGTTCCCAACTATCTCTATACCAAAATTCATCCAAATCGGTTCAGCCATTAAAGCGTGAAGAGGTAACAAACAAACTCACTTTCGCTTTTATAATATTATAGTAAGGATAAGTAAGGAGTAAGGATAGTAAGGATAAGGATATTATACACTTCTGTCTAAGTTGACACACTAATACTTGCTTTTTATAACATAAATGCGCATTTGTGTTATAGTCCGTTGTAATAAGGGTTGAGCCTATTGCCATCAACTCGGCACTATTCTAGTTTAGTTAGTTTGTTTGTTACGTCTTCACGCCTAAATGGCCTAAACGATTTTGATGAATTTTGTTACAGAGATAGTTGGGACCCTGAAGACAGACATAGGCTAAAAAAAAACCGGCCAAGAGCGTGTCGGGCCACGCTCAGTGTAGGGTTCCGTAGTTTCCCGTCCGTCAAAATAAGCGTTCCCAGTTATGAGGCCAACCGAACAATTCGGTAATACCCGATCCAATGTAATAAGTACCTACAGCGCCATTTCTCGGGGAATTGGGTTACTAATTAATACAAAGACGTGCAATTTCGGTGGTAATTTTGGATTGCGAGAACCGATTTCGATAATTCTTTTTTTGTTTGAAAAAAGATACGTTCAGGATAATATGTAAACAAAGTTACAAAAAAAGCTTGCACATACGATTATACTACAAACTTAGTCCAGAAATTATTTTGTACAACTTTTTGTCTTTTTTGTACAAAAACTGTTGTGTCAATCAAGTTCAAAATTATTTTCATAGAAAGTCCTAATAAAGTTCTACTTTTCAGATTTTTTTCATATTTTTTAGACTTATGTTTCAAAAGTTAGAGGGGGGGGACACATTGTTTTTAATACCTTTCCAACAATATATCACACGTTAGGGATGAAATTAAAAAAAAAATCACTTCCCACTTTACATATAGGGTGGCTACCCTAATAAAACATTTTTTTTCAAATTTTTATTTTACCACTTTGTCGGCGTGATTGATATACATATTGGTACCAAATTTCAGCTTTCTAGTGCTAACGGTCACAGAGATTAAGCGAGGACGGACGGACGGACGGACGGACGGACGGACGGACAGACAGACATGGCGAAACTATAAGGGTTCCTAGTTGACTACGGAACCCTAAAAAAGTGAGAATAGAGTAGGGGGAGAAAGAAGGAAGAAACAGGACAAAGTCGCGGGCGGAAGCTAGTTTGTTATAATTAACTGTAAGTAACCTATCTATATAGTAATTGAATTATCAATGAAGTAATTCGTAAAAATGAAGTATCTTTTTGTACGTGTAACTCCTAACCAAAAAGAAACCTGGCAATAACTACCCTTAGGCCTATATTACTTAAAGTAGGCGACCATACGTTTTTATCAAATCGCTAGTGCCTTGAAAATTCGCAAAACGGACACAACCGTCAACGACGTCTGCCCTCACGCGTCTGCCCGTGTTCGGGTCGCGCACTCAGCGATGAGCCACTTCTTCCCCACCGCACCTACCCCGCTCCCCCCACGCCCCGTTCGCCTGGCACCGCTGCCGGTATTTATCACCGAAACAGTATTTATCGCCGAAATTGCTATGACTCTGCATTTTAAATCTGTGATATCTTCGAAAATATTTATTTAATTTTCATGCTGTAAAAAGCCATATTGATCTTTATTAAATGCACAATGTATTTAAGATACTTAATTGGATAAGGATTAATACTGTATTGCTTAAAATCGCTTCGTAAATAAGCCATTATTTCTCGTACAAAGTAAAGGATAAAAAATAGTTATTGTGGGTTATTCCTAAGAGATAAACATATACCATCACGGACTTTTTTGTAGACCTTTTTAAGTTGTACAATACTGTAGTACATTGTTTTGATCTATCTTGTAGGATTCAGTCAGCGTTTGCAATGTAAGCGCAAAAAATGTGTTTTTTTACGACCTCACATTAGAAACCTCAAAAATTGTAGCCTATGTGTTATTCTGATGTATAAGCTATATAGCCTATGTGTTATTCTGATGTATAAGCTATATTGTGGTAAAGTTTCATTCAAATCCATTCAGTAGTTTTTACGTGAAAGAGTAACAAACATCCATACATCCATACATACAAACTTTCGCCTTTATAATAGTAAGTAGGATTAGAGAGAAAAAAAATGTTATAGAGTTTATCAAGTGGCTTAATAAAAATATTAAAATATTTAATAGTAATTTTTATTTATTCACCTATATTACATCCTACTTACATTCCAAGTAACATTAAATCTGATTAAAGTCAAGAGGCTGATTGTAGATATAAAATAATAATTAATATATATATAAATACTAGCTGTGCCCAGCGGTTTCACCCGCTGCTCACTTAGGGGTCTGAAAAATAGATGTTGGCCGATTCTCAGACCTACCCGATATGTACACAAAATTTCGTTTAAATCGGTCCAGCCGTTTCGGAGGAGTATGGGAACGAAAACTGTGACACGAGAATTTTATATATTAGATTACATCCTACTAACTAAACGATTGCGCATAGCCCTGCCTCGAATTACATCGTTTTGGTTTTCATTGGAGGTGCTATACTACAGTATAGCACCTCCAATGAAAACCAAAACGATGCAAGGGTACAAGATAGTGAAGATCACGCTGTACACAGCGTGATCTTCACTATCTTGTACCCTTGCAGGTGGCATATCACTTGGAGGTGGTATTCTAGCATCTAATGCAATGTTTTGCAGCACACAACATGCATTAGTGATTTTGCTAGCTATGTAAGGGTGATAGTGAAGAACTCTGTGTCGAAGCATACACCTCCAACGAGCCTTAAGAAGACCTGGCTTGGACATGACGTCGTGTGTACACCTCTACCTGGGATCCTGGTTCTGCATTCAATATAGGAACACTATCCACCTGCTGACCATCCATGACGTGGCTGGGTCGATTATTTAGGGACTTTACCTATACAGCAGTTAAAATAAAGTATTGTGTGGTACAACAATATTTTTGTTGTGTAGTAGGTACCTATAATATACATAATTAACCAGACGAATATGCTTTAACTCAAGTTATGAGGAACAACAACCAACAACATTAAGTAGGTGCCTACTTACCTGCAAAACCTAGTACTTATATTGTTTTATTAATGTAAATTTTCTTACCTTTATTTCCAAGGGAATCTCAGGGGATCCTTTTAATCCTGCATGAGCTTTTAGATCCATGCATAACTTCTTAAATGTTCTTGTAGTAGCATATATCCCGACATATCGTTTCGATAACTACAACGTTTTAGCATTCGTTTCGTTATCTTTATTGACGATCACGATCGAGGCGAAGACGAACACTGAAAGTGCTATTTGTCTTACTTGAATAATAATAATGTTTATGGTTTCGTTATGAAATGTAACATTGTCTACCAAATTGCGATAACGATGTCGATTTACCACGTGACTTAGCGCGGCTTATGTCAATCTCATACATTTTAGTCTTTTCGAACTTCGTTATCGTTTTCAAATTGTTACTTTGTCTAAGCCCCCGGTATTCGGTTCAAAAAAAACTTTTCATCCTAAATCGAGCCGATAATATACTTTCTTAATTTATCAAGTTTCCTTCTCCCAATTTTTCTTCGTTGTTCAGATTAGGAATTTTCCAAGTCGTTAATATTTTATTTCATCAGAGCCGGTTGGCATAAATTTAAGTAATGAATCGCCCGCGGATCCGGCTCTTAGCCGACGATAGATCAACTCAAAAGGATTTATTGTACTTGTTTCAGATTGTGCTGTTTATACTGAAAATTTGGCTACAAAGGAACATTTTGGAGTTGAATTTTGGACGAAAAAATAATTGGCAAGAAGTGGCGCAGAGCCGGAACTAATTGAAAGTAAACAATACTTTTTATACAACATATAAAATGACACATTTACGAGTAATGCTATGAATAAAATAACGTAAAAAATATTCGTAGAATTCACCTGCTTATTTAAGTCACCCATTATTCTACGCATTTAATTTAAAACCGGTCAAGCGCAAGCACCAAACAATATCATTTTAATATTTCTAAAACTCATTCTGCTTAGCAACTCTTTGCAAAGTAATTATTGCTGGAAAAACCTTTCTTTTTGGGTGAAAAATAATGTTTCATTTAATATTAAGTAAGTACTCAAAATTTGGTGCAGGTGGGTGTTTATAATATTAGTTAAAGTTCATACATTAGTACATGTGTTTAAAAAACTTGAAATAATATGTTCGCAACTAGAAGGTTCCCTCCCAGATATGGTTATCATAAATTCACATCATATCTTTGTGTAGTGTTTTAAAAAATGCCCAAACTGTCCAAGTTTTAACTGTGTGTTGTCATTAGCCTCGGAGTAACATTTTTGTGACAGACACACATATGAACATGGCGAATCTATAAGGTTTCCGTTTTTTGACAATTGGCAATGGAACCCTAAGAAACAATTTCAATAAAATAAAAACTCATAAATTAGAGAATAATATTGAAAATATTAAAGCGATTTAATATCTTTAAATAATAGTCATTAATTCTTTGCACTAACTGACTAACTGTCGCTAAAATAGACCCCTTTCGTTAAGCATGTCTTCGACCTCAAGGTATAAAAGGTTGAACCAGTGACAAACACGCCTCAGATCAAACGTTTTCATCTATTCTTTGAATAAAATTGCTCAATTTATTCTTATAAAGCTATTTCGACCTCAATCTAAACCCCTTTTCAACGGCAAAAGGTCGAACACTTTTAAAATACTGAATAAATATTCGAAACATTAATTCAAAAAGTAGTTTTTACTGAATAATAAAGTTTCTGTGTACCGCATAAAGTAGCTTGAAAGAAAATAAATAGGACTTAGTCGCGATGTGGGCCTAATTAGCATGGCTAGGCTATACACGGTAATACAACGATAAAGAAATTTAGAGCTTTGAATAACTAAGTTATGGCGGCTTAAACCGGCATAGTTTATTTATTACGACAGTGAGAATCTGAATTAATTCCGTTTGTTTTAATTTCCTCGCTGTAAGGAATATTTAATATTATTTATCGTAGTGCTATGGTTGTCGGCACGCTAGCGTTATCACAATGTTTTATAATATTCGGGAATGTAGACTGCCTTGTTGGTCTAGATACAGCACGCGCTACACTCAGACTACAGACTGCTCTGCATAAAATCCTGAGCATTTTTTCCACAAGCGTGGAATTTGATTTTTTTGAGAGAGGCTCTCTCAATATTTCATAGGTTGTAACTATAACTGGCGCAATGTCGATGGATTTTGGGAATACTCTTTTATTTTTTGGGTGGTAAATCATCAAATAACTTCTCCGGCTCTAGGTGGAGCGGAAGGTGGAAGGTAGAGTAAGACTTGTACTGACTAAAATCTGTCCATATTCCTTCTTTTGCCCTTTTTGTTCCGGGGCCGCCGATTCTCTTTCGACCAACCTGCAACCCTCCGCATAACCACTTGGGTATAACAGGCGATGTTTGTTATAAATATTTTCATGGCCTCAGATTATCCAATATAACGGTTGCTAACTTCAACATACTGAGAAAAAGACAAGGATGTTACCATAATATGAATATTTTATTAAGAAAAACGCTGCCCAGATTTGTCTATATCTAACAATCCTTTACCAACCACCTACAATCCCCAGTCATCCCGCGATGATGGTGCTTGCCACAGCTGCGAAACATCGGAAATACAAATAGAAATCACGGTAGCACCGTCAAGTAACAGGTTAACTAGTACTGTAATAAAACCATTTATGATCATCTTTGAATGGGTCCTAACCCACATTATGGCTAATTAATCAAGCTAAGTCCCACATCCATCAGGCAGCCATTCCCAATGAATTTCCCGACAAAAATGAATTTGTCAGAATCAGATTTGAACCCTTCCATAGACGGACTTTCAAAGGACAGTCCATTATAATTGATGGTCTTCTAATACTTGGTGCTTGTCCCTGCGGTCTGCTAATTGCGTCGACTGTAATACAATCAATAACATTGCGTAATGTACTCCACTTGGCATGGCTTAGCTGACCTCTAGATTTGGATATCACAATAGATAGGTAATTTGACGGGCCTGTTGGTCCAGTGGTTAGTGGCCCTGACTGCTGAGCCGGAGGTCGTGGGTTCGATTCCCACCCAGGACAAACTTTGTGTGATGAGCATGATTGTTTGTTCTGTGTCTGGGTGTGATTTATCTATAATATGTATGTATTTATAAATTATATAAGTATGTATATCAGTTGTCTGGTTACCATAACACAAGCTCTGCTTAGCTTGGGATCAGATAGCCGTGTGTAAGTTGTCCCAAGATATTTATTTATTTATTTTATTATTTATTAATTAGGTGATAAATCGATAGTTAATTAGGTAGGATTAATTTATTTTTTGTTTCTTTTAATGGCAACTACTACCAGCTTACTACCGTTGTACTCTTGAATTTACAACTGAAGGCACTAAATGGAGGGCACGCTACAATAGTGGCGGTAAGTCCCCTCTTTGAGGAGTGGCTGGAGAGGCGTCATGGCGTCCTCACCTACCGCCTGACGCAGGTCCTCACCGGACACGGAAGTTTCGGGAGGTTCCTGCACATCATCGGGCGGGAGGAAGCGCCCGGGTGTCACCATTGTGACGATCGCCCGGAGGACACGGTGGAGCACACAGTGGCGATCTGCCCGGCTTGGGCGGAGCACCGCCGTGCCCTCGTAGAGGCGATCGGCGGCGGCGATCTCTCGCGTCCGGCCCTGGTTCAGGCCATGGTCCGGAGCGAGAGGGAATGGGAAGCGGTCACCACCTTCTGCGAAGCAGTAATGTTAGCGAAGGAGGTGGCCGGGCGTTTGAGGGAAAGAACATCTGCCCAACCCAGCCGCCGCGGGAGACGCCCATGGCGCCGGGCGCCGCGAGACGACTTCCGGCCACCGTAGATGCGGGCCTGTGGGCGGTGAGCAATGGGTAGTTCACCGTCCGTCCGTCGATTGACGACAGGCCGTGTCGACGGCGCGTTCGTGTTTCACGCGCGCCTCAAAGAGAGTCAGCAAAGCAGAGGGGCTTGCCAGAGCCTCTGCCTGCCGGGGTTGCGGGTTGTTCGAAAGAGATACCGCGGCCTCGGAACGTAAAGGGCAATAGAAGAAACATGGGTGGGTTTTAGTCAGTACAAGTCTGACATGCCCCCCCGCTCCACCCAGAGCGGGGGAAGTCATTGGATGATTTCCCACCCGAAAAAAAAAAAAAAAAAAAAAAGGCACTAAATGGATAGTTGAAAATGCATTGCGCTTTATTCAAATACTTCTAGCTTCCGCCTGCGACTTCGTCCGCGTGGCATAGTTACTTTGGACTAACGCTAACTTTAACACGCGTGATGATTGAAAAAAATATATCTTTCTCTCACCTTTTCTTACCTCTTTCTGTTACATATCTCACTTTAAAAAAATGCCTATGTCCGTCTCCAGATTCCCAACTATCTCTGTACCAAAATTCATTAAAATCGGTTTGGCCATTTAGGCGTGAAGACGTAACAAACAAAAAAACTCACTTGCACTTTTATAATATTAGTTAAAATTAATTTAAGTTTTACCAAGTGTTGATAAAAACGGGCATAGGTCCTTTCATTAAATCTTTTTGTTATCTATCAAATGAAAGTGAATTGATGCCATAAATATACGTCAGTATTAATGTGAAAATCATTGGACAATTTCTTTCACCGTCTAGGTTTTTATTGCTGGTAATCATAGATTTAACGTTTCATTCAGATTGTAATTTTAAAATTGAACATGAAAGTCTATAGAATTGCGAGACGATTAATATTTCAAGAAAACATCTTTTTAACATCAGTAAAGCTTTTTATTAAAAAAGTAATTTTACATTTCGATTGGTAGTTAAAAAGTTGAATACTAATCGAATTTTAGGATCTAAAGAAGTTGTTGTATACACTTATTTATAGCCATAATACGATCAATTCAATGTAATCGCTTATTCTTAAATTGTATTCAATCCTTTCATAACTAAATTTCTTTTATTGGGGATAATGCAATGTAGTTAACTATATTTATATAGTTATACTATAACACTCTCTTTTCATTTTATTACGATTTGTCATCGAAAAAATACGCTGACACTAGCATTAAAGCGAAGTCAATCCGATACGAGTTTAAAACATATTTTTGAAGTTATTTTCATTGTTCAAATAAGCGTTTATAATGTGTCATCGTATCAATCACTGATAAACATCGGTTTTTTTATTTTACGTGTTACTCAAATAATATTTGCATCATGTTCACAAACAATCTTAAATATTCTAGAAAAACAAGCCAATCATGTGGAATAACACAACGTGAAGAAAGATGTTAATGGCTAAAGCAGTATTTTTCACTACACTAAAACACTTTGCAAAATAATATAACCTCCGTTCAAATCAAATTTATACTCGAACCCCGTCCCGACAGCACAAAGCCGTCACGTGCGTCCACGGCGCCTCCCATCTCGTTTTATAAAGAAGTTCCCCACATTCTTCACGAGATTGTATCACAGGGTAGCGTGAGGGCATCTGCAACAGGCTCGCATTGCGAGGACTGCGCCCTTTAAATGATGGACTTACTTAATAAGTATGTCTTATTAAAGTGTAAATTACGCTTTATTGCACCAGTTATCGCTGGAATTTATATTACTGTGAAATGGTAATGAGACTGCACGTTCTACTGCAATAATGCAGTAGAACGTGATAGGTATTAATAGAATGGCCTTCTAGTAATTCTCTGAAGGTACGATCCGCTCCCCAGAATGAAGGCCCAGTTGGGGATTTCCACGGGCTGTAATTTGGTATTTGTAATCATCAACATCCTTACTAATATTAAAAAAACTTAATTGATTGATGAAGATTTATTTCTTCGGATCTGATGAATTTTGGTACAGAGATAGCTGGGACCCTGGAGATGGACATAAGCTAAAAAAAGTGAGAAAAGGGGGAGAAAGATATTTCTTTTTTGATCATCCTGCGGGTTAAAGTTAGCGTTAGCCCAAAGAAACTATGTCACGCGGGCGAAGTAGCGGTCGGACGCTAGAATATTATAACGTCAATGTTGTCTTCGAAACTTGAACTTAAAGTAAATACAAGTGCCTAACGCGAGCCATTGACCTATATATTCTTACTATTAAAGTAATTTACATAACACCGTTATCTGCAATACGTTTACATATAGTTTTTTATAACAATATTGCATAACAAACATTATAACATTAGTTAAGTTACAAGTGCCAGTTTATCATCTTGTTATAAAAACATGGGCGTGAACTCAAATATTATGAGCTCAAATAACGAACAATATTATATTAACTACATTCGTTTCGTTTTATTGTTTGATTTCATACAAATAATGGCTCGTGGCTAATTGTTAACATAATAGTCCATTTGTTTTAATTATTATGACATCACGTTTGTTTTCCCCCTGAAAGGTTTAAACAGAGGTGCAGCACACCATAGTGTGGGGCAACGTTTTTTTTTTTTTTTTTAAATATACAATATGCGCTACTTAAAAAGTACAAATCGAACCCGGGACGTCCATGTTCAGAAGTGTTTCCTACAAAAATACGCAATGTCGACAATGACCTATCCTATACAGTATAGGTTATTAGTAAGGATTAGTATAGGCTATACTAATCCTTACTAATATTATAAAAGCGAAAGTGAGTTTGTTTGTTACGTCGCGCCTAAATGTCTAAACAGATTTTGATGAACATTGGTACAGAGATAGTTGGGACCCTGGAAACGGACACAGGTTATTTTTTTTAAAAGAGTGAGAAATGAGGGAGAGAGAGGGAAGAAAGGGGAAAACGTAGCTTTGCTATTACAATAAATAAAGCGCTAGGGCAAAAACTACAGGTAGAAGGTACCTGCAAATCAGGAAAGGGGAACTTTGTTACCCCGAATTTAACGCAGGCGAAGCTGCGGACAAAAGCTAGTACTTTCTTAAATGAAATGTAAATTAACTCGCAACATTGTTTTGGTCAATTGTAAAAAAAAAAACATTTCTTTGAGTGAGAAAACCAACAATCTCAGTATTCTTTGACTATACACAATTTTCTTTGACACTCAAACAGCTTTCAAAAGAACACACTCTTCATCAAATACACGCGAGTAAATATCTGACCCCGTTGGCTATACAAATGTGAACGGAGTCTGGTCTCGTTGGGCCAATGTTTGCTGTACAAATGCTAGACCGACTGCAACGCGCGGTTTTATCAATTTACATTCAACAATATTTGCTCAAATGTTAGATGTTTGAATCAGGACCACTGCCGTCTTGGATTTTTGTACACAGGACGTGTTTTTAAGGCTGTGAGATAAGTAGATTATTCAATCATCGTCTGCTTAGGCAACCGCGTTTTACCTAAACAAGGAATAGGTTTACAGCCTAATCGGCTTCAGCGTAACCAGTATTTTACATAGAGCGTCTGCCTATCTGACCTCTACAACTTCTTCAGTGGGTAATACGGTACCTTTTGATACCACAGTTTCAAGAACAGCCGGGTCCAAAGCGGCTTTGCTATATCATAATTATGTTTGTTATGTCTTCACGCCTAAATAGCAAATTTCATCGATTTTGATGAATTTTGGTATACAGAGATAGTTTGGACCCAGCAAAGGGACATAGGCTTATTAAAAAAAAAGTGAGAAACAGGGGAGAAAGAGTGAAGAAAAGGGGAGAGAAATATATATATTTTTTCAATCATCACCTGAGTTAAAGTAAGCGGTAGCCCAAAGTAACTATGCCATGCGGACAAAGGCGTTCTGTTAACGTTGGGAAATGTCAGGCCATCCTCATTGGTAGCTCGCACTATTTGAGAAATGTGAACACGAGTCAACTTGCACCACTGATGTTTGAGAACTCAGTCATTTCTTTATCACCTCACGTAAAAGACTTAGGTTTATATATTGACGACTGTTTTAGCTGGAATAAGCACGTGGCTCAAGTGAGCCAGAAAGTCACTTTCTCACTGCGGTCTCTCTATAGATTCAAGCATTTTCTCCCATCTAGCACTAAACTCATTTTGGTACAGTCTCTTGTGCTTCCCATTATCGACTATGCTGATGTTTGTTATTCTGATCTAACCCAGGAACTTCTCAATAAATTGGATCGTCTTCTTAATAATTGCATTCGCTTTGTGTTTGGCCTTCGTAAATATGATCACATCTCTTCCTTCCGTACTCAGCTTAAATGGCTGCCTATACGACTCAGGAGGTCCCTCAGATCTCTCTGTATGCTGTACTCTGTCATGAATGATCCGCATGCTCCTGATTATTTAAAAACGTATTTTATAGTGTTGGGCAGTTCTCACAGTCGTAACCTTCGGGCTTCCGAAAACCTTCTCCTCCAAATTCCTTTACACCGCACCGGTTTTATGTCCAAATCATATGAAATTTCAACAATCAAGCTCTGGAACGCGCTACCCTTTGACATTAAAAAGCTGAAAGTAAATTTACTTTTAAAAGAAAAGTTCGTCACCACTATTTAGGTCCGTCTGCCAATTAAAAGTCATTATAATTACTGTTAAAGTTATCGTTTTTATTTATTTTTAAATGTATATATTAGTTTATTTGATTTGTATATGTGTATTAGTATCCGTATAAAAATATGTTTTCGCAAAAATTGTTTTAGATATTTTATGTATTGTACCCTATCACAATGTTGTCGTATTTTACCCAAAGGTTGACTGGTAGAGAATGCCTTATGGCATTAAGTCCGCCTATGTACCACTATTGTACATGAAGTTTAAATAAATAAATAAAGGCGGAAGCTAGTCGGAAATAAATGAGAGTATCTAAACCGTCGCTAGTAGTACCAACGGTTTCAAAAACAACATGGATAAAAGTACTAGATAAATGTAGCATACAAATTATTTGAAGGAGCGCCATTCAGAACAACTGGCTGGATACCGTACATTTAAGCCCCAGACCGTTGGAATTCCAGTAACGTGCAAGATTTTAACACCATTTGGGTTTCCTTGGAACCTTCTTCCATGGAAATATGCTTAGAGCTACGACTGCAATTTATACGAGAATTGTGCAAGTATTTCCATCCGAGCTAATTCGCAAATAAAAGTTTGAGATAAATAAACTGCTGCAATTTATGGCTGATTTAGAGTGTAGTGTGAGGTTTTTAAATGGGAATTCTTAAGTTCTGTACAATCATATGGTGTTAGTGAATTTATTGTGGCTTTCATTATAGGGCTAAATATCCATTTTACTTTTTTCTTCTGTGACTGAACTAGCTGCGCTTTATTCTGCAGGGATATTTTTTTTCATAAAACGTTGCCCCACACTAGGAATTTCTCCTGTATTGTGGGTGCGTTTACAAACATTTAAACTCACATACACAAACAGCCAGACCCGAAACAACTACCTGTAGGAAAACGAACCGTGCGGGAATCGAACCCCCCCTACACGCAGCGCAGCAGTCAATCGCTTTGCCACTGCACCAATAACGTGCCGTCAACTTGTGTGATTATTATGTAATTCTGAATTATTATGTATATAAACGCTCCTAGAGTAGTATATTTTAAACAGCACCATCTTAAACATTTTCTTATTCCTATCCAACTGTACTAGATACCAGTATTTCTTCATTTTAAAGCTGTATGATTTTTCTTTTTCCTAACCTTTTAATCTGTCTCACAACCCATACATCGTGACTCTAGTAATCTAGGGATAGATCCAAAATAAACGTTTAATCCAAGATAAAATAACAGATCTAAACAATAACCACGGATGCAGCGCGAGCGCTCGGAGTTGGTTTCATTTGAAAGTTTTCCGTTTTTCAAGCATCCAGCACACAGCCCCAAGTGGGGTGACCTACTCTTCAATTCACGATACGGAACTTTTTTCATCAATAGCAGGCGACGCGGGGAACGAATATAGTTGAGTTGACGCGCTACTACTCGTATGTTTTCACATGAATGGTTATATTCTTTGGTTGCTGCGCGGGATTTTATGCGTTCAATAGAAGTTTTTCTGTTTTATTTTGTTATTTCCGTAATGTTTTGGACGGATTAAAGTTACTTTGAGAAGTAAAAGCATACGGTACCAAACAAATTGTCTGTCCAATTGTAGGCAAAGGAAAATAATAAACGCGACAATCGCGTGTTATTGTTAGGATACATTTTGTTTTTAAAACAGCGTCTCAATAAGCAACTAAATAATATATAATTGATGTAATAGAGCCGGTAGGCAGCGCATCGAGGCGTGCAGCGGTTAAGATAATACTTGACCGTGGTTTATGCTAGCGTTTCCATGAAGGGTTGTTAAAAAGGCTCAAATTACGTAATTTGAACTCAAATATTGACGTTACTACTTAAGAAATCCGGCCAAAAACAGGAAAATGTTAACAGAAAAAAAAACCTTTTCTACCTTTCTGAGGTTTTAAGTGCCCTCAGCTAAAGTAAAAAGTGTGATCCTTACCTTTTGAAGTTTTCTCTTAGCGTTATGTTTTCCAAAGATAAGCCGGGGAAATTAATAATGACTTTGAGGGAATATCCGGATAAAAAATGACACTCATTAACGGCCGAAAAAATATGGCATTTAAATATTTTTCTCCAAAATGGGCACGAAAATCCCTTGAGTTGTGCATATGTGTCCATAGGCGACCATTTTTAAGTCATCGTTAATCTAAAAGTAAAAGGAGGTCTGATAAGCGGTCACAATGTGTAGAATACTTAGCTTATTCGGCAAGCTGACACCAACATAGTTGGGAAAAGGCTTGGTAGA
This sequence comes from Ochropleura leucogaster, assembly GCA_958449745.1. Taxonomy (NCBI): domain Eukaryota; kingdom Metazoa; phylum Arthropoda; class Insecta; order Lepidoptera; family Noctuidae; genus Ochropleura; species Ochropleura leucogaster. Next base: position 586,007 of record OY288206.1, read on the forward strand.
AGATGTTAATAAACTATAGCCCATTGATCTTCAACCTTTGACCTCGAAAACAATACAGATCCTAAACTACTGGAACTAGTTTCAAAATGATGATGTTATTCTAATAGACTATTCATTTGAAAATTGTTTACTTGGATTCGAAGATAAACATCTAAACTTGAGAAACTGTATGAAAACAATAATAATTCCAATTAACCAAAATAGTTTAGGATCGGAGGGCCCAGAGAATGATAAAATACTCTCTCACCGATTACAATGATGGCAAAGTCAAACGAAAAGATTAGTATAAAAGTAGTCGGCTCTCTACATCGTACCATAATATCATGGCCGTGCTGGGAACGTATAGGGCAAAAAAGGATTCCTTGTATTGAAATATATGGGAAAATGCTCGCTGTGTCATTCCGTTACCGACGACTGCCATGAACGACCCGTAATGACACTGGCAAAATATTCTCGAAAAAACTTACGCACCTTTTAAAGGTCAACGCCGTTGAAGTACGTCGTACAAATATCAATCGCTAATAAAACGTATGTGAAAATTGTCTAGCCACTAGGTATTTTGGGCGATAGTTACTCACAATTTTTGCAAAAATCTGGTGTCATCAATCCTTACTAATATTTTAAAAGCAAAAGTGAGTCTGTTTGTGTTTGATACGTCTTCATACGCCTTAATGGCTGAACCGATTTTGATGAATTTTGGAACAGAGATAGTTGGGACCTTGGAGAGACTATAACAGAGGCTATATTTTTAAAAAGTGGGAAATGAGGAAGAAAGAGGGAAAGAAAGGGAAAATTTAGCTTTGCTATTACAATCAATAAGGCGCAAGGCCAAAAATTACAAGTAGCAGGTACAGTAATTTAACGCGAGCAAAAACTAGTTTTAAAATAAACACAAAACGAATTTGAGAAACAGTTGATCTACTAAATGCGAAATAATAAAAAAAAAAAAACTAAAAGCTTACCTAAAAGTTAATAAAATAGAACACCCTAGGGTCGCGTGTGAAAATAAAATAATTGTATCATAACTGTATAATAGAGGAGACGTGGCGTAAATGAATGGGGCTTGTAATATAAATTGATATAAATTGTGTCTCGACGGACGCTGGCCGACGATACTACGATACGAATACGAAATTATGTCGGTTTAAAGTGAAAACCGATCGAGATAGCACCACGTGAAGCGTTTTATTACTTCAGTAAATTATGAGCGATGCAGAATGAAAATTAAATATACATTTATGAGTATTCAATACCTTTTTGATCCCTTTGTACCTCGGAGCCCAACCTCTCAACCACTGAGTTGATGGATACCCCGGATGAGAGAATTACTTTCCGCAATAAGCGTAGACTCGACAACGTTTTTAGCGATGAAATTATAACACTTCGAGAAGACCTCATCCGCATGCTAACGAACCTCAGCAATGAACAAAATGTTAAGTTTAGCCAACTTCAGAATAATCTTGAGGAGATAAAAAAGCAGAACTCAGAGTTGCGTTCAGATGTTCAGTTTATGAGCGATAAATACGATGAACTGTTGGAAAAAACTAAAATGCTGGAATCGGAAAGAAAAAGTAGCAACAAATACATAAAACTACTGGAAGATAAAGTGGAAAATTTTGAAAAAACTATAAAGTCCACAAGTATTGAAATAAGGAACTTGCCTAAGAATCAATCTGAAACAAAGGATAGTCTTGTCGAAGCCGTCACGAGTATTGGCAAAGTAATAAATACACAAATTGAGATATCAGATTTGAAAGACATATTTCGCCTTCCTAGCAAGAAAAAAGAAGCCAGAGGGACTGTTATAGTAGATTTCAACAGTACAATTACTAAGGACAAATTGCTCTTCAACATGAAGCAATTTAATAAAGTCAATAAGACCAATAAATTAAACACTAGTCACATAAAACTCCATGGAAACTCACCCATTTACATCGCTGAAAGCCTCACAACCAGAACAAAAAAGTTGTTTTATTTGGCGCGGGAGTTCTCCAAGGACAATAACCTCGACTTCTGTTGGACATCACACGGAAGAGTGTTTGTACGTTGCAAAGAAGGTCAAAAGGCTGTGAGAATAGATTACGAGACGGACCTACAGAAAGTTAAACAAGACATTGTAAATCTACGGTCAATTTGACTAGCTCCTATAAAAATTGTTACAGCAATTTGCTGCTTTGGTAAATTTTGTGTTTATTTTATTAGTATTAAACTAGCGCCCATAGAAATTGTTATAGCAACCTGCTGCATATGTAACCTTTGCTTTTATTATAGTAGTAGGCTAGCGCCATATAAATTTGTTATGGTAACCTTCAATTTAAATTGCTATTGCTTTTATTCTTTTTCAAAAACCGTAATGTCAAACCATTTTATGCTTACATATACACACTACACATATCCCTACTCACAAACTTCCTTATCTTACATCACAATTACGAAACTCTTCAATTCTAATATTTCCACGAACTTTATTTTACACATTCTAACCAATGCAAAAAATGAATATATTATATCTATGCGAAAATACTCTGCCGATATAGTTAAGCCATGCAGTCTACTCATGCGATCGTTACCTAAACTATATTACCTGCTTATATGTATGTGCATTCGGATCAACAATCTGTGCCCACTATTTATTCTTAACATTCGATCAATTTAAAGAGTTTACTACTGAAATTGAAAGCACTAGCCTAGTTGAATGTATTTCGCTGAGTGACACAACCCAATGCTCTAGTGCACTTAATTGTTGTGACAACCCCATGGATTCATTATGTGCCCTTTGCGTAAATATCAGGAGTATAAATTGCAATTTCGATTTGTTACTAGCCTTTCTATCCACGTTGGATTTACCAACTGACATTATTATTCTAACTGAGTGTTGGACGAACGTTAATATGCTACCTCCCAGTATTAACGAATATAATGTGTATTGGACTAAAAGTACCATCAATCAAAATGATGGCGTCGTTGTTTACGTACGCCAAGAACTTAAGGTGTCATCCATTGAACCTAGTTTTACTGAAGGCAATTGTCTTGTCATAACTATTAATACGGATTACACCTTTATTTGCTGCTACAGACCGCCAAGTTTTAGAAATACGGGACCGTTTCTCGACTCCCTGGAGCAAGTCCTAAGCAAAGTAACAACTCAAAACATTATACTAACGGGCGATTTAAATATAGATACGTTGAATGAGAACGCCACAGGTTCAGTTCAGAATTATCTCAACCTAATTGCTATGTATGGGCTGGATGGAGTTACTAGGCCAACTAGAATAAGTACTTGTCTAGACCATTATATGGTTAAATGCTGTAAATTATGGAAGACTGTTGTCTTTGATCAGCAGCTTACTGACCACTCGCCAGTATTACTATTTATTAGCAATGCTAGTGTCAATAAATATATTGTTTCTAACCAAAAAGTAACAATCCATTATGATAAGATTGAAGAAGGACTAGTACATGAAGGTTGGCATAGTTTTTACAGTGCTACAGATCCTAATATTGCCTGTGAAATATTGACTTCTAAGCTCCTAACACTAATTGAATCGAATACAACAGTAAAAATTGTTTCAAAACGATACCAACCACTTAAACCATGGATTACAGTTGGTGTAGTTAGGTGTATAAAGAAACGGGACAAGTTACATGGCCGCGCTAAAAATAAACCTAATGACACTGACCTTAAACAAATATATATAAACTACAGAAACTCGTGTAATAACGTTATAAAAAATCTAAGAACTAAATATTATCAGGATAAGTTAAATAGCTGTGAGGGCAATCTAAAGAACACTTGGAAAATAATTAAAGAAGTTTGTAATATGAAACAAAATAAAGGATCTTCGGAGGAGCTACTTTGTATCAATAACACGCCGAAAGAGTCACTTAATACCGTTTACTCCTACTTTACATCTATAGGGGGTATTCTGGCAGGGGACATTTTAAAACAGACAGGTACTTCCGAGCATGTCTTAGCACGACAAGCGGTCGTGCCAAACTCCCTTCGGGACTCAATGTCGTTCACTCTAACAGACCCTTACGAAGTGAGTGGAGTTATTATGGGACTAAAAACACATAGTGCACCAGGATGGGACAAAATTTCTACAGACATCCTCAAGCGGAATATTTTGACCTTGGCAATGCCTATTGCTCATCTTTGTAATTTAAGTCTCGGAACAGGTATCTTCCCTGACTTGTTAAAAAGAGCTGTTGTTTGTCCAATTTATAAGGCTGGGGACAAAGATAGCCCATCCAACTATAGACCTATTTCTCTATTGTCTACAATATCAAAAATATTGGAGAAAATAGTTAACAAGAGAGTAATTAATTACCTTGAAAAAAACAGACTGCTTAACAGTAACCAATATGGATTTAGAGTAGGAAAGTCCACTGAGGATGCGGTTCTTGCTCTCACCACAGCTTTAACAACTCACCTGGATAAGGGAGATAAGTGTATGGGAGTTTTTCTAGACCTGCAGAAGGCATTTGATACAGTTTCCGTTCCAATTTTACTTACGAGGCTAGAAAACGCAGGTATCAGAGGACTGCCTCTGGAATGGTTCAGGGACTACTTGTCTGGTAGAACCCAGCGAGTACGTGTTGGACTACAGGTAAGTAATGAGGACATATGCAAATACGGTGTTCCGCAAGGCAGCACTTTAGGTCCCACATTATTCCTCATATACATTAACGATTTGTGCGGCCTGGCGGCGCCGTGTCAGGATATATTTATGTTTGCGGATGACACTGTCCTTATTTTTCATGAAAGCACATGGGAACGAGTATTCCAACTAGCTGAAACTGGTTTGGCTAAGGTGACCTCATGGCTTGAAAACAGTCTTCTGTCCCTCAATTCCAGTAAAACCAAGTATGTCTGTTTTACCAAATCAGCTATTGGGAGTGTCGGTTCTGATCTTAGACTAAGAATACATACTTTCCCATGTAACAGAGAAGACACCCACCAAAACTGTAACTGCGCCATACTATCTCGCGTTACCACCATCAAATATTTAGGAGTCATACTCGACGAAAAGCTAAATTGGAATGTCCACACAGCGTCGCTGGTGGGAAGAATCAGAAAATTGATCTACGTATTTAAGAGTCTAAGAAAAGTGGCCAGACATGATCTACTTATTCAAACTTACAGAGCGCTGTGCGAATGCCTAATTAGGTATTGTATATGTGCTTGGGGTGGTACAGGGAAAACTTTTCTTATTGCTGTTGAACGTGCACAACGGGCGGTACTTAAAGTGCTCATGTATCTGCCATTCCGGCATGCAACTTCGTCAGTGTACGAGAGGGCTAATGTACTATCGGTTAGGAAACTATTTATTTACGAACTAATGAATAGATATCACAAAAGAATCGTTCCCACTCTTCCTGTACTGTCCAAGAGAGTAGAATGGTGCCCTGTACCCCATCATAAAACATCAGTTGCACGAAGACATTTTATTGTACTGGCTCCTCGCATATACAATATTCTTAATAAGAAATTAAAAATTAGAAAACTAAACTTAAACCAGTGTAAAAAAGTTATACTGCCGTGGTTAAAAAGTTTAGACTACGACGGAACAGAAAACCTTATTAAATGGTCATGAAGAGTTTCACACACTCTCCACAAAACACGCACACCCCGCACACACCCCACACACTCACCACACACACACACACACCACACACACACACCAGACACACACCCTCACTCTATACATTATCTCACACGTACACACTATTTCTCCCTACACTTTACGCATTCACACCCCAAGTAACACGTGCGAGCACATACTGCCCATCATATAACACGTGTTGAATGCATGTTTATTTATTAATTTTTTTGTTTTGAATGGTATTTTTTAATTATCTTTTTGATTTGCTTTTTAATCTTTAGAAGACATAATTAATATGTAACATAGAAATAAGGGGAAGACACTAGCTCCTGTAATACAGTGTACACTAGCGCAGGAGCTAGGGAATTCATTAACATGTTTGTAATTTGTTTATGCCAATAAAGATTATTATTATTATTTCGTCCATTTATTGATCTCTATATACATAAAATTACATTTTTAAATATTTCTTATAATCATAAAAAAAAAACATTTAAAAATATAAAAATAGTAGCCCACCGGTATCGGGAACAGGGTCCAAGCTACCGGCGGTCAGGGCTCCAGAGAAAGGAACCTCCTAACAATACGAGCCGTGTCCAGGAGTACCGCTTTCTGTATCAAGCCCTTGATCCAGCTGCCTAACGAGAGCCTCCTCAGGTATTGGTCGAGGCTCTTGGCAATTAAGCCATTGGCAGATACGACTATCGGCACAATGATCGCTGAGTCCACATCCCACATGTCGACAACCTCGCGAGCCAAGTCAATATACTTGATTTGCTTATCTTTCTCGGCTTTCACGAGGTTCTCATCATGCGGTACTGTTATGTCAACAATCATTGCGCGCCGCTCTGATCGATCCACCACCACTATATCAGGCTTGTTGGCAACAATAGTCCTGTCAGTGATGATGGAGCGATCCCAGTACAATGTGATATTGCCATGTTCAAGAACTGGGTCGGGCTCATACCTGTAGTACGGCACTTCCGATTCCACAAGGTTGTATTTTAGAGCAAGTTGCTGATGGATAATCCTGGCTACAAGGTTGTGTCTATGCAAGTACTCTCCGTTAGCTAGACGCGAACAACCGGAGATAATGTGTCGTATTGATTCTCCCGGACGGTGGCATGCCCGACATATGTCAACCGTACCGTCCTTCACAATAAATCTCCGGTAGTTATTTGTCATCATAACTTCATCCATAATTGCACAGACAAAACCTTCGGTTTCTCCAAAGAGGTCCCCGGAACGTAGCCAGGCTACGGACGCTGATTGATCTACATCGGGTCCATGTAGGGCCCGAAAAAAGCGTCCGTGAAGCTCCTTACTCTGCCATACCTCCCTGCGGTCGTTAGTGTCAAGCACTACAGGTTTGCGCCAGTTCTCTTTAGCCAAGGAGAGCGGGGTGAGGCCTTTGTCCATTGCAACTACATCCCGATGCATTCCCACGTCGGTTTCTAGGAAATATTCCCTGAGACTGCATATCTCGCGATTGTGGAGAGTCTTGGCGTTTAAAAAGCCTCGACCTCCACAACTCCGCGGGATATACAGTCTCATAACCGAGGAACGTGGGTGATGCATACGAAATGCCGTTAACAATGTACGCACCTTCCTATCCAGGGCGTCCAGTTCTGTTTGAGTCCATTTGAGTATGCCGAAAGAGTACATCAAAACCGGCATGACCCAACCGTTGAAAGCACGCACCTTGTTTCCGCCTGATAAAAGACTATTAAATACTTTTCTCAGGCGGCCAAAGAAGCGTTCCTTCAACGATTGCTTCATGTCAGCAACATTGATGCCCAGCGCTTCCGACATCCCCAAATACTTGTAGGTTTCGGTTGCTGAGAGGGATCTAAGGTTTATGGAATCTGAGAGCTGGGTTCCCACAGATTCCACAATTTCCCCTCGCTTTACATGCATGACCGCACATTTGTCCACACCAAATTCCATCCTGATGGCGCTACTGAAAGTTTCAGTTACCTTCAGTAGCTTCATCAGCTGCAAATCGTTGGGGGCAAAGAGTTTCAGGTCATCCATGTAAAGGAGGTGAGATATAACCTGACCACCTCTCCTCAATCGATAGCCCAGACCTGAATTCTCCAGCAACGTGCTTAGAGGATTCAAGGCTAAGCAGAACCAAAGTGGACTCAAACTATCGCCCTGGAATATACCTCGCTCTATCCTTATCGGTTCACTATTCCTCAGAATCTGCCGACATCCTGGATAGCGAAGGACCGTATTCCATTGCCTCATACACGAGCTCAGGAAGGTGCGCAGAGTTGCATCAACTTTGTACAACTCTAGCACCCTCATGAGCCACGTATGTGGCACGGAGTCATAGGCCTTCTTATAGTCTATCCAACATGTCGACAGATGTCTTCGAGAACGGCGAACCTGTTGACTAATGGCCATATCAATGAGGAGCAGCTCCTTAGTACCGCGGGACCCGTTCCTACATCCATTTTGAGAAGCAGACATGATAGAATTGTCATCAATGTGTTTAGTGATTTTAGCTCTCAAAATGGATGTAAGAACTTTATAAAGTGTCGGAAGACACGTAATTGGTCTATAATTTTTGGGTTCCGCCGTACTACCCGATTTATGGAGCAGGTGGGTTATACCAGTTGTCAGAAACCTGGGTAGCGACCCTGACTCTAAGGCTGTCTGGAATAGGGTTGCCAAACAAGCGTGCGACCTCTGAATGTTCTTTATCCAGAAGTTGTGCAGTCCGTCCGGCCCTGGAGATTTCCAATTAGGCAGCGGACGGACAGCACAAGCTACATCTTGGGGGCTGATTGTTAAGGCCCCCATTTCTGGTATGGGGTCACACGCTCGTTCGACTTCCCGAGTCCATTCACCTTCGGTATGACTGACAGGCACCGACCAGATGTTGCGCCAAAACAAACACATGGCGTCATCATCCGGTAGGTGCGTCTCAGACACACCTTGGTCCGGTCGCTCCCAGGCTCTATACACCCACCTTTCATCACTTTGGAATGTGCGATTCAAAGTGTATCGTTCCACCCGCCGCTTATACCTACGAATACGGTTTGCTTATTATTATTATTATTATTCAAGTGACGTTGGTGATTTGAATCGGGGTGCGTGATAAAAAAATATTAATTGCTGTTACTGTGACTCGATCCGAAAATTAACACCAAACTTAAACTATTTATTTGAAAAACGATATCTATTATTTTTTTACCACTGTCTCCTCTATAGAAAACAGAAAGCTATTATAAAACGGGAGCCAAAATTGGACCATATAAAGTTGAAGGTGACAAAAAATATTATTAAACACTAGCTGACCCGGCGAACTCTGTTCCGCCATAAAGGCAATAAATAATAAGCCGATTTTCGAATTTATTAAGTTTTTTTTTCTTTGAAAAAAAATTAAGTATATTAATCATTTATTATTGTTTCTACATTTCAGTACATAGGTTGGTCTCCACTTAAGTACCTTGTGATACACGTCATTTTTTGTTTTCTACAAAACAACGCAGATAGTCTTCCGACCCGTGAACATGCCACATAATTGACCATGAGAAAAACATGGATGTTCTAGATTCAAACCATAAACTTTTAAGGGTAGGCTTTGTGATTTGTTGATGGTCATGGCAAATGTATGACGGATCGGATATTGAAGTCTTTTAAATTCGAACGGCAAATCGGTTGGGATCATCGGGATCGTCAGAATGAGGACTTCCTCACCTTTGAATTTTCCTTTCAGTATACGTCGCGTAAATTACATTGTTCATCAATGTTCTAACCACCAAATGCGTACTGGTTTGCGCCGTTTTGGTTGGTTTATGTTTCGAAGCTTACTACGGAGCCAACCTTTAGGCGTGAATTGTGCGGTGGTAAGCCAGGCACATCCTAGGAGTTTAAGGCGCAGTATTATGTCGTTGACCTTGTTCATACATTTTGACGTTGGAATTTACTGCATACGTTTGTCGTAAAAATACAAATAAATTTGTATAAAATTAAATATTAACTATTGAATCAAAAGCAATCCATCATTGAACGCAGTTTGGCATTGGAAATTTCATTGTATACTTTTGATTATAATTACGATTAATATTGAAGAGATAAACTGCTTTAAAAGAGAATTTAGAGGTGTGTTTGAATATTTTTTTACACATTTTAGTATATTTAATTATAATTTGAATTCCATCAATGTATGCAAAAAAGCCTTAAAAATATCATATTTTTTTCAGTGATTAAAATTATGTATGGTTTAAGAGATACACTGCGTTAAAAAACCTGATTTTTGGCCGTTCTCAAGAAATCTTCACCTTAAAAAAAAGAAGTGTGTGTACTTATGTACACGCGTTAGAAGTTATACTTCTTTGGCGTATAGACAAAAAAAAATACTAAAATGCTGTAGTGATTAACGATAAATATAAAAAATAATCATAAAAATGTGAGCCGTCACGGGTCGCCTGGCAGATGTGAAACATCGACATTATTTTGTAAGAGTAATATGCAGAAAAGAACAGATTGTGATAGGAACTAAATATGTCATTGAAAACATAATTTTTCTGTTTCATTGTGGATTTACCAAAAGGACATCGTTTTCGTGTTCATCATCGTTTATGAATTCGTGGATCGAAGGCACTTTGAATAAAACTCTATTACTGCCCCCCTGTGGTAACCCATCCATTTCCAAACCTTGGTGAGGGTTGCTTAACCTGGCCCGTGTGGTAACACATGCATTTCCAAACCATGGCAAGTGTTGCTTAACCTGGCCCCCTGTGGTAGCCCATCCATGTCCAAACCTTAGTAAGAGTTGCTTTACCTGTCCCCGTGTCACGTGTGGTAACCCATCCATTTCCAAACCTTGGCAAGAGTTGCTTAACCTGTCCCCGTGTGGTAACCCATCCATTTCCAAACCTTGGCAAAGGTTGCCATAATTTCATGCGATCCTAGTAGTTTTATCTCAACGCAGTTGGTTCTATCAAGAACTTGAATCCACAGATCAAACTGCTGGAATTAATTTCACCGTGAATTCATGCAAGCCTAGTACTTTCGCTTTTTGTCTCCATTTTATTTAGAAAACGTTTGTATGGGAAATAAAGAAGGACGGTTTTGAGGGTTTTCCCGGCAATTATTCCAATTTTTCTCACCTTTTAAACCTTCCCTGGACTTCCAGGACTATTTTAAGACTAAAATTAGCCAAATCGGTTCAGCCGTTCTCGAGTTTTAGCGAGACTAACGAACAGCAATCCATTTTTATATATATAGATTATTATTGACGAATCGCTACTAATAAAAATGACTTCAATGGCTTTAATTTACTTCGAAAACCAATAGTGACATATTAAACCCATGATAATTGCTAAGCAACAATTAATATTCATTAAGATATTGCCAGTGCTTCGGTCTATTAATTTAAGAGCTCGTTCGATCTACTTCGGGTCTCTTTGTTTCTATTGCAGTTCTGTTAAGTCTATTAGAAGATCTACGAGACCAGTGATTAATAGATCCTGGAAGGATGGCAAAGGAATGATTTATGTTTAGTTAAAGAACGGGTTGTAAGTAATGGTATTTCTGTCAGGTGTCGCTTCAGGTCTTAGTTTAGTTTTTGTGCAATGAATGTACTTATGCGTTACTTAGTGTTTATAGCTGGCAAAGTGTTGTCCTGACTGTGACGCGCGTTTAGTATTATTATATAAAGGACGTAAACCATATATTGACTTTGTTTAAACTTATGATAATCGGCATATTTTTAGAATTATTTAATTTTCATTTAATAAAATCATGATAGCATTCTCTGAGGTCCTGCAGTTTTTGTGCAAGTATATATGTATTGTACGGATTTTATTCCTGTTTATTCATATGTGCACAGAAGTCAGATGATTACCCAACGAGCCCAATAATTTAGTTAATTACCAATTAAATAACAAAACCACATAAATGATAAGTCAACAATGTTTATTTATGATCTGACCTTATCAGAAGGTCTATAACTATATATTTATATAAACATGTAGCCACTATATATATTTATATAAACATGTAGCCACAAACAGAACACGTCCTCAGGCAAATACTGCGTATTTGATTCTAATTAGTTCATTACAATTATAAATATGTGCGTGGGGACTATGTCGAAGGAAATAGAATTTTGAATCTGATTCGGTTTTGGTAGAGGTTTGGTACAACTGAGATAAATAACTAGAACTAGATGGTTATTGTAATCATTTTTAGGTTGATATTACTGCTTGGAAAACTTTATCATAGTTCAGCTGTTTTTTCTAAGTCGTTAGTTCTAGCTGTCATTCGCAGATCTTTGACAGTAATTACGTAAAGTCAGTAGATATCATTTGGCGAGTGCCAGGTGTCAAGCGAACGTGGAGGTCAAATAGGCAAATTGTTATTTGATGAAATCTGGTAAATAGGAAACTGAGCCAAAAAATAATGAAAAAAGTTAGCATGGTTGTCCTGGATCATGTTTTTATCCCTCATATGAGATACTAGTAAGTTCTATCCGTTACGACCCCACATAAATCTTACATACATATATGATACAGCATCCATCTCAGTTACTGACTAACACTAAACAAAGTGTGTCCATAAAAGAGATACATTCCATTCAAATTATTGTTTCCAATTGGTGTTATTTCGACCTAAAAAAAATCAATTATAATAATTGTTACAGTAAACTGTTGTCAGTAAAGTTGGTTTTAGAATGACTCATACCTATCTGCCATGGAAGCTACCGTCTAAAATTGTATTGTAAACGGAACTTTACGTGTCGAGTTTAGAGTCGTTTTCCCAAAAAACACGTATTTGTTTACACTTGTGGAAACTAAATTGCGCGCGCAATATAGCTACCACGTGACGTCATCGCTGCCATGTTAATAATTCAAGCAAACGTCAGAGGATTCATCAAGGCGTAGATTACCTGTGCGAAGAAACAGTTTGAGCATTTTCACAGGAGACTGAGACATTCATTTAGTTACGTTGATTTAGGTAATGAGAAAAACGTACAGTCTGTGTCAGAAGTTAATTGGAACACATCTACATGTAAAATAAAATGTATACAAAATCTAACTAATTGGAAAGAGTGTAACGGAAAATCAAGATTAATGCAAATAATATTATAAGCATGATTTAAGCTAAACAAATATTGTTTCAAGCTAGGGTTCGTCGGGAACAGTTAACATGACATTTGACTTCAATATTATCATCATAAGACGTCGACAACCCGACTTCACTCATAGCTGGAGGCCCAGCTATGAGTGAAATCGGGTTGTGGACTCTTTGTGGGTAGTCGGGCTATTAGCCTTCGTTGTGGTTAAGGATGGGTAAATTGCGCCTGAATAGCTCATTCATTGACCAGTAGCACCTCCATGCGTTTTCCGTGCGTCTTGCAACTTCTTTGTCTTGCCTCGCCTGGATGGATGTATTATTAGACGTAATGTATTCCTCATCTTTGTGTGGAGCAGTGAGCTTAGTTTTCGACATGTTCATTTTCAGTCCAACCTCAATGCTTGTACTCAAAAAATATTACTTAATTATTTTATTACCTAAAAGAAAACGCTTTCATTTTACTTGACTTTGATAAATTTGGCATTAGTTATCGAACATAACATCTAGGTTTTCTAAAGCTTGTTGCATTATCCAAGAGTTTCGTTACCCATAATACCGAGTTTATATCCCTAAATAAAGAAATAGCCTAAAATTGGACCAGTGAGTTGTTACAGCTTATTACTCGGGAGTTGGCACTGGAGCGCCAAATGTTTCGCCAAATTCGGTTTAAAGGACATAACGTGCCGTTAGTCATGTTAGTATCAGTTCTGTGTCAACTGGACTCGAATGCTGCTGCGTTAAGCTGAGTTCAACGATAATTGAGGGACATTGTCGTTATCATATTGTGTTTAGTGATTAGTTTTTAGTATGTTGATGTAGCAAGTGTGAATAATATCGGATTATCAGTAGCTTTACATTAGTGAATCATTTGTTTCGGAGACGCAACATTTGACGACAACTTATGTACACATTGTATACGTTTCGTATAGTTTCGGGACATCCAAAACTAACCTTTTCATAGTATTCTTAAAGAGCGTGTTTCATAAAGGTGGAGTTATTGCAGACCATCAAACAGAAAATATTTCGTTTGAACCGCGCCCTTCAATGTGACACACCACAATGTGACCACACCTTTTGATAAACGCTGTAGATCGTGAACGATAGACCACTTTGCTACCTTTAAGTTTTGCTTGAAAACAAACAACGAAATTGTTGTCAAAGCTACCAACCTATTTTCGAAATAATTTTCCTAAAGCACAAAAACCCTGTCCGAAAATTCCCCGCATTTTCCAAGACATTTCTCGAACATAAAGGTAGACAAAACGTCAATAGATCCATTATCAGAACGCCTGTTCGCTGAGGAAGAATTCATAAAACTTCCTCTAAATTCCGCCCAATTGTCCGTGGCGTGACCTCATTCTGGGTCACAATAAATAGCCTCAGTACCCGGGTGCTGTCGGCGATATTTTCTTCTAAATCGTCACTGTTTTGTAAACGTAAACGTTGCTCGGCCCGCGATTTGTACACTTTGGAAATAAATGGAGCATAAAGTGCTCGTGCATCGACGGAAAAAAGATGCACTGTGTTACGGGATAAAGCGAGTTTGTATGGACCTGTGTTTGTGGAAGATGGACTAGTGTACTGAACGCGTGCTAGTGACAAAGGCATGTTGTAGACGTTTTAGTAGCCTAGGCATAATCAGTGTTGCTTCCAAAAAGTTGGTGTCACTTCTGACTTCATATGTATCCTTTGTCAAATCCTTATTATAACTTAATGCAATACGGTTGCTTTTCCTTCTACTTCCTAGTTTCCCCGTCAACAATATTTCCCCTATATTGCCGACCACTGCTGTGCTACTATGAGTATTTATTGCAGTTACGTTACCGAAACAAAATTACATGGCGGATTTGTGTCAGCTGGAAACGCACTCTGATAACAAAATATATTTGAATATTGAGATAGAACAAAATGAATGAATTCATTGCAATTGCACTGGTTTCTGTTGTTCCGTTGTAAATATTCAGTTGACTGCCTCATCGGACGAGCAGTCGCAAGCTACTAAGCTTGAGGTTCTGGCTCTAGATCAGGTGAGTCCAGTAGTCGTACTTGTTTTATGACAATATAATCGTTTTATATTACATAGGCCAAATGAGGTCAGTTCTACCTTAACACTTTGAAAAATACAGGCTCAACGTTATCCTTACCTAATATTATGAAAGCGAAAGTGTGTTTGTTTGTTACGGCTTCACGCCTAAATGGCTAAACCGATTTTGATTAATTTTGGTATAGAGACCCTGTAGACAGTTATAGGCTAAAAATGTGAGAAAAGGAGGAGAAAAATAGTTTTTTTTTCGATCATCCCGCGGGTTAAAGTTAGCGTTAGCCCAAAGTAACTATGCCACGCGGACGAAGTTACGGTCGAAAGCTAGTAGTACTTAAAGTTTCCGGTATTTAAGAGATATATAACTAAAAGCAGCAGTAATTCCTATTGTCAGGCAATGCATTTTCGAACTATACCATTCTCAAGTCTGGTTCCAACATTTGTATAAAATATTACAGTTCAATGAAATGTATTCCTGTTACAGATATTACAGCTATATTTCATGAGTTTTATTTACATTTCCTGCGGCCAAACATCTCAATACAGTCCGCGTTTTAGTTTCCACAAAGTTTCATTTGATTTGCGACCGCCGCGCCGCGTGCCTCGTGCCAGAGATCTGTTTTGGCAGTTACCAACGAAACTTGCTATATTTCAAAGTTTTCAAACATACAACTTTGTTATATTTGGAGTACGAACAACTCTCAGGCAGGAAAATACTTGGGAAACTTTCCAGGTGGGTTTTTTGCCCTCGAGAACCAGGATCCGAAGTTTTTGCGCTAATCGAAATGTAGCTATCGCTTGTTCCACGAATTCTCAAGTTTGGGGAAATTCCAACCTTCTGTTGAACGCGTGAGGTATAAAAAGTAATTGAAGAATATTTTTTGTAACATTTTGATGAGCGTATTTTAGGCCAAGTTCATAAAATATTAGACACCCACATGCTCGACTTGGAAAGAAGTTTTGAATTTGAGAGTTGGTCCTGTAACTAAAATCAACTTTATGTTGAAAAAATCCTACATAACATGTAAAAAAAATAAACAACTCAACACCTTAAACTTATCCAAGATTCTGCTCTAAAGTAGAATGAGAGGAACATTGTAAAACAGGATATTTCAACGAGCCGTTACTTATTCACGTCGCTTGTCGCAACCTAGTGCTGCTCAAATATTCAATGCCGCCATCTTGTGCTTGTGTTAAGCTTGGCTTAACTACAGCCGCAAATGACGTGGGCAGAATGGAAAATGGGAAGAAAGTGTATCTATATGGCAACAAGAACAAAGCTCTATTATTATAAAATTTTGGATAGGACGCTCGTACGTAATAGGTAAATAACTCATATACATGTTTAAGAAGTAACTCTTAGCTGGCGGTGTATTTGAGACGTTTTATGATTATGTACAGTGCTATCTCTGATATAAACCTTACGATAATAAGAATAAAGGCCACACTGTACTGCAAATACCGAGGTAACCCAATTATGAAAGAACACTACAAAGTCGTCACCCTAATAAAATGAGACCTTTGATTAATGAAAAACTTTATGGAATTAAAATACATTATATTTATTTTTATTATTATCTGCCTAGCCGTAGCTAGGAAGCTACGAGTATGTTGGAGTCGGCTAGCAATCTAAATGGGTGCAGCATCTATATACAAGTATTGCATGAAGTTATTGCTTATCTATTTTCCAAAAGCTATATTTTTTAGCACTGCTACTCAATTCCCCCTTTTTTGCGGATGGGAAATCATCAAATAACTTCTTCCGCACCGCCCAGAGCGGGGGGAGTTCCAGACTTGTACTGACTAAAACTCACCCATGTTCCTTCTATTGTCCTTTATATTCCGGGGCCGCGGTAACTCTTTCGAACAACCCGCAAACTCTCCCGCAAACTCGATAACCCTTAGCAAGACATATTGTCAGACTTTCCATTTGGGGTGATCAATTGACACAATTTTGCTTTCATCCTAGTAGAAACAGATACAGTATAAATCCAATTTTTATTTTTTACAACTCAATTCCCATATTTTATTTCTCAGCACACACGAAAGAAAAGTAAATGAAAGATTTTACGACAAATATAAAACGGAGCGAACTTTGGATAAGAAAGTGGAGTGTCGTATTTTGATCGTTAAATCTCGTCGGTAATGTATTCGATACAGCTCGATATGTTGCGCTGTATCGAGTGACTCGGGACTCGAGTGGCAAGTTTCTCCAAACTTCTTCCGACTTTGTATTTGCAATATACTCGAACGAATCCGGTAATGCAGTTTTATTCACACCTGTTCTTGTAGGTTATTTCCTAGAAATGTTCAAAAGAGATTCAAAAAAATCAAATCATTTTATTTCTCACAATACAGGGATCAAAAATACAAAATGTAAAAATTATTTCTCGTTCACTCCATCTCGTTAAATTTTGACAGTGATGTCCGAAGCTATCCGGGTTAAGTTTTTAAATTTAATTTGTTATTTTTTTTCATTTTATGACTGACTAGCTGTTCCACGCGGTTTCACCCACGCTGCTCAGCACCTGTTGGTCGTAGCGTGAATCGTGATGTTATATAGCCTATAGCCTTCCTCAAGAAATGGACTATCCAACACTAAAAGAATTTTCCGATTCCAACCAGTAGTCCCTGAGATTAGCGTGTTTAAACAAACAAACTCTTCAGCTTTATAATATTAAAGTATAATATTAGTATACTATTTGTAAGCAATATTTTTATTTCATAAAAACAAAACACGGACAAGAACGGTTATGTACCGTTCTTGTTTGAATTCAATGATTCCTTGTTATTTAAAATACATAAGAAAAGTAAAAAAAAAACCTTGAAAAAGTGGTAGGTATCACATCAAATATTAAAACCATGAAAGAATAAGCACCATCAAATCATTTTAAAAACTTCGTTTCAAAGATGATAATAATAATATGATTTACAAAAACAGTGGCATATTTTTATAAATCAAATGCGGCCTTTGACCCATTTTGTCATTATGTCAATTATGACAAGATTTCGGTCTTATAACATAAAATTACTTACGGCTTTCTGAAGGCCTTGTAATAGAATTAAACGATTTTCTTTTTGCTTTTAATAATGTAAAGTTCTTCTGAATAACAAGCAGTATTTTTTCGTCTACGGTATTTACTAGTAATTACGATTTTTTTGTAATAAATGTTATTTTATTGTGTTCTTTCATAAATATTATTTAAACTGTTTCATATTTTTTTGTTTGTTACGTCTCCGACTTTCCTAAATTGGGGGTTGAAGTTAGTATGGAGCATTTCGAAATTTTCAAGGTAGAAAGCGGAAATCAAAAATCAAAATATTTTTATTTTACATAGGCCTACATGGGCACTTATAAAACGTAGATAAAAGATGTACGGTTCGGGTTGGTCATTTCCTATGGAGAAGAACCGGCAAGAAACTCCATGGTTACTCTTTTAAAATCATTAAGTTTTACAAAGTTGTTGTTACAGCGCTAGCACTTAAGTATGAGAGGATAGCGTAGGCCAACCAAAAAGTTATTGCTTACTTTACAAAGAGTAAAATAAAATAATACGTTAACAAGCGTCTAAGAGGAAAATTTGTATGTGGATTATTTGTCACTAACAATAACATTGTTCATAATTTTTTTTTTCAGAAATCTGTCCCCAACCCCTTAAAAGAGGGGGCGAAATTTAAATAGGACTTTTCGCAGTTTTCAAGGTAGGAAGCTTAAAATCGGTACACACACTCTTTGTTACCTACGAAAAATACCTGAAAATCAGGAAAGAGAAACCGTGTTACCTCGAATTTAACACGAGCAAAGCCACGGGGAAAAACTAGTATTTGTATAATCTCTGACTGATGTAATCATGATCTTATAAAATTATTTTGAGAGATTAACATTTTGGAATGGGCAACGACTGTAGCTCCATTCTTTTGTTTCTTGACATTTGAATTTGCCTGTAATGGTCTAATTAAAATAAATGCTTTAAGTTTGAGCATGTTAAAACACGGGTACACGTAACCTGAAAACCAACGTCAACATAGCTGGGAAAAGATTATTAACTTAAAATCACTATCTACTTGACATGTTCCGTAACAAAATATGTGAAAGTAATCTAACTGTTCTATGTTCGTAGTCCCAACGTTATGTTGGCGATTTAACTAATATAGGTATTGGCGCAGCCATAAAGCATTGCCGTGGCAGTGCTCCACATAATCGCCGGCTTTCGATATAAAACGCAGCTTTGTGCGGATTCCCTGGCATTCGCTCGACGCTTCAAGCTGCGATATGAATATTATTACATTCTTCTATCCTATATTTATTGTGAATTAGTCAATAGTCTGCTTTGTTTGTAGGTCTGCGCTGTGTTCTATTCATACTCGTAGAATCGCTAGAAATTCCGCGATTTCTTTTATTAGTTCTAAAGCTTTATGCAATAGCTTTTTTGCCTTTTATTTAATACTAAAATTGACCCACGGCTTCGTTTGCGTTAAATTCGGGGTAACCCAGTTCCCATTTCCTCTATTTGCATGTACCTGCTATCTGTAGTTTTTGCCCTTGCACCTTATTTAGTGTAACAGCAAAGCTATATCTATTATTTTCTCTGTTCTTCGCTCATTCCTCATTTTAAAAAAAGTCCCAGGGTCCCAACTACCTCCGTACCAAAATTCATCAAACAAATAAACAAACATACTTTCGCTATAAAAATCTTAGTCAGGATTTCTGACTACAGTGAATTTCCTATCTGTTTCTTATTTTTCTTTTCAAGTCGTAAGATTAAGATATGATTCGTGGGGAAACATTTCCGGGCGTCGAGCGCCGCGAGACGAGTTCGGGCCACCAGAGATGCAGATCTGTGGACGGTGAGCAATGGGTAACTCACCGTCCGCCCGTCTAGTGACGACAGGCCGTCTCAACGGCGCGTTTGTTTCATAGGCACGCGTACAAGAGATGCCAGCCAAGCAGAGGCGCTTGCGAAGCCTGTCTGCCAAGGTTGGCGGTTGTTCAGAAGAAATACTGCGGCCCCGGAACGTAAAAGGCAAAAGAAGGAACATGGGTGGGTTTAAGTTAGTAAAAGTTTGATACTCCTCCCCGCACTGCCCAAAACGGGAGAAGTTATTTAATGATTTCTGTTTCGTTAAGAAAAGGTTAAGGTAAGGTAAAATTACAGATAAAATACGGTATTTTGGAGGCTATTTTTGTCTGCTCACTCCACGGTATTATCTAAAAATAAACTTTCCGTGGATAGCAATTATAGATGAAACATAAACATCAAAATTATACGTCTTTTGTAGAACTGAGAGATACGCACTTTTCCAACTACTGTATTGCTAGTTCTCAAGGAAATTTTAAACTAATAATTATCAAATTGTATTAAAACTGTTGTTTAGTATTATTGTCTTTCATTTATAAATAATTCAAATTGTATCGTCATTGCTAACGTTATATCGCCGACAGCACAAAATACTAAACTAATCTGCAACATTACTGCCAATCCGCACAACACGAGCCAGCTCTTTACCATCCTCAGTCCATTGTTCTCGTAATCAGCAGCGCGTCGGTGATAAACGCAGCGCAGCTGATTTACGTCCAAAGCCACGCCATTAACGACATTACCCTAACACCAGTAACACCCAGGAGTTAACTCACGAGTTACGGCTGATTTGCAACTTGTGCTCTTATGTCTTAAGATATGCTAGCTGGTGATTCGAGGGGAAGCGTTAACGATAAAATTATTGAGGAAATAAAAATAAAAAAAATAGAGTGTCGTCCATATAAACTTTCGTGTTTTCAATTTGATGCAGTAAAAAAGTTGTGTCCACAGCTTGGAAAAAAAACCCCAAAATATGATTTAGATTTTATTTGTCTAACAAAAACAAAACAATCAGAGAAACCTGATAAATTCAATTATAGTTACCAGACAGCAATTTGATGAAAACCGAAAACGTGATCTAATAAAAAAACTTTTTGAACTAGAACACGCTTTTCACGCTGACTCTCATAAATGTCGTCAGAATCAAATAACCAAGCAAACATAACAACAAGTAATCCCATAAATTGAATTCCAACAATACACACCACTTAGAAATCTTGAAAAAATAATCCACACTCTCAAAGGCGCAGTACTAATAAATAATACATAGCAAAAGTTCCCGGCTCGGCTCATACAGAAGATTGATCCGCGCGTTCCGAATACATTTACATGTGGGAATAAATCATAACAGACGGGCTCGGGGCTCGTGGCTCGTGTCGATACAAGAGAACGACATGAGGTGTAATTTATATTGTTTGGAGGTTCGTATGCCGGTGGAAGTGCGGTTACGAATTTTGATATTGAACGTAAGGTCTTGATTGATGGTTCCAAATCGAAAACTGGAACAACATTAGATATATTCTAAAAAAGATTGTCTTTAAAAGGTATATCCAATATCATAACCTAGTTTTTCGTAAAAACCTGAACCTTTTTTATTTCAATCACGTGTCTAACATTCCCAACCCTGTTCTATAGAAATTAGAATTCACCTAGATACGTAGTAACGATCGTCCATTATTAATATAGTGTTTCATTTTCAACTCAGGTTATTGTACTGAAAATCATAAATCACGCCTTGCTTGCCCCATTTTTACAACATACTAGAATAACAATAGGTAGCGTTACTTCTAAACCTGAAGTTTAGGGTAATAAAAACCTTACAGGAAAGTACTTCTCGAAGAATGATTTGGCATATTTTTTCAGTAGCAACACGAAGGAGGCGGTATATTGCTCCTAACTTTTTGCTATTATTGAGAAAAACTTGCCGTTACTCGACGAGTGTTGGCTGATTGAAACAATACATTCAAAGGAATACTTCAGGACTTTGTAAACATCGATGATAGGATTTAGTGAAAAAGTTTTTTAGGTAGCGTATATCGAAAGAAAATAGCGATGTTATTCTGGCTTCTTGCGTAAAGATTATATAATGAAAACCTAGAAAGTGGAATTTAGCCTTCTGAACAAAATGTAACTACACGATCAAGATCTTATAAGTTTTATAACTTTGGCCGTAGTGGTGCTAAGTTGTCTCATACTCAGTTTTGGGAGATTACAATAACATAAGGTTCATCGAGTTTTGGTGGCCAGCTTGCTAAACTAAACATGTCTCGACACAGTATAAATAGAGCCCAGATACCAGCGCTGGTAGATATTGCATAAACTATGTACTGTTCCAGTATTTAATTAAATTCTGTGGAATTTAATAGATATCAGTTAGAGAATCCTAATTGGTGTGTCCAAATGCTAGTCGTGTACAATTTAGTTAACGATGGTGACGAGAAAATTATTAATAAATAAAAAGTTAAAGAGGTAGTGTTTAGAGCCTCCTTTAAAGCGAACAATGCCTGTGTCTGTGTCCTGTGCCTAGGAGACTCGTTTTTTCCATAGATTAACATTTTTAATTATTTTAGTTATGTTACATAACTACTAGAAAGTTAAAATGATCAACCATAATTATATCATCATCCGATCGGCTTCCAGTCTAACCGGATGCTGTTTATATTGGGTGACTGCAAATCTACCCTCTACAATTAGTCAGAATAATAAAATAGTATGAAACTTCTTGGTTAGTCAGTTCATCTGTTTTGTTAATATTCCAGACTAAAGAGGTTTCATACGCATAATTTGTAGAAGCTTCACTAACAACTTATGCAAAGCACTTTTATACTTCTAGTTATTTTGCGACTTTTATCTACTCGAAAACTCTTTTATTCTCGTCGTTTAGTGTCGAAACATTTTGTTTCATTACTGTGGCTGTGAGTTATTTGCGATGAGAGTAGCAGGCGTGGTTTGTTTGCACAGAATTACATGAATGATAAAATGTAGAATCCATTAACTCAGAACGATGTTTTACAATTATTTTATCAAGTTACAGTTTTGAAAATATATGTAGTCGATAAAAAAATATTTTTTCGATGTTGATAACTATCCTAAAATCTTTTAATATTGTCGTCGTTATTTACCATAAGTAATTACTCCTTCAAATAACTTCAGCCTGTCAAATCAAGCCTTTAAAATCCTTAAATGTTAGGAACAGGTGACGTTACAACTCGAACCCTCTTAAGTAGTTCTGTTTAGGTCTCATATTATAGGAGAAGAGACTGAGAGTCAACTACTGAGCATACAGATGTCACATAAGTTTCTGACGGAAAAACCTACTGGCACTTAACCCAACCTAGGAATGTAACCTGGCACCTTCAGCAGTTACTGGCGCCTGCAACCACTATAACAAGGAGACAATTCCATATATGGATAGGCTTTTATAAAGTTTAACTTGTATTGTCTTAAGTAAAAAGTCGAAGTAAAAGGGGGAAATGTTTCACACGAATCAAAAATAGTACAATTACCAATTTTAGAATCCGTAAGAACTTCACATATTGCCCTGGGGGCCGCGCTACCATATTCGTCGTACGTTTTCATTGTAAAACATTTATTTAACGCGACTCTTCTTACATTTTTCCGTCTTTATCTCGGCACCGGGATAAACCGCATGGATTAGATGATTCGCTTTGCAGCCTTTAGATGAATCGCGCGGTGATTTGTTAACGCATTTAATGTTCAAGGACTGACAATTTTGTTTGTTATGAAGATAATTACTTAAATAATTGATGACTTTAAAAAATAATATCGATTTCAAGACTTTACTTGTAGTTTTTATTACATTATTTTTGTAACAATGTTAATCTCAGTATGCCATAAGTAGTATAGTAGTCATAAGGATCTACCGTCACGGCTAAGATTTTCTCAATCAATGCGACTAAATATGACGTATATCATCTAATTACTTTTTATGGAACCTAAAGAATATTTTTATTATTAATTCTTTATTTCAAGTATTATAATGTATTGATAAATTAAATGATTACATCACAATATAAAATGGGTTCTGTTTTTTAATACAAAAATACAGTAAACAGCAAAATTACTAAACTCAAATTACAAGTAACTAAAAACACACAAAATTCCACTTTCAAGACACTCTTGTAAGTTTACAAACAATTCCGAATAAAAACACTAAGTAAGTGCTTTAAAACATTTCGAGTCTCACAGAAACAAATACACAAGACAAACCTTCAAACCAATCCCATTACAAAACAAGAAACTGTACATCTGTACGACTCCAGTCCATTTTCTAATTTTCCAGGCAAAAAACAAGGTTAGGCGAGCAGTAATCCTATGCGTGTCTTCATTACCCAGCATTAAGGCGATGACTCGACTTGATGAGCTCCTTTGTGCCCCTACCTCCTCTGCACCCGCCTTCAACCCCCTGCACCCCTTCTACCCCTGTGACGTCACTTCGTGAAACATTTTAGGCAAATTGTAAAGATGTTGTTCTTTAATTTTGTTTGCACGTGTAAAACGTAATTTCGTGTGGGAGATTAGGAGAAATAATATTAGCGCGAGAAAGCAGCCTATTGTTGCTAAGTTCGAACAAGTTAAGTCAAACACTGACTTGGTAATGATGGATAGGAGTCAAAGAGATCCGAACTTCGAAAAATAAGTTGTTGCTCGGAGATTTCTTAAAAACTTACCATAACGGAACTGCAGGTTTACTACTTCTCTATGTATAATTGCTCTAAAACTTTAATAAATAAGAGTCCCTTAAACTGATCATAATACCTCAGCAAAGCCTAAAAAATAAAAAGCACTGTTTACCCGAGAATTCAAAATAAAACAGCGCTTAATTCTTTCCTTCTTAACATTCATTCAGACGTAGTAAGAACGTAAGAATAAAACCACACAGTAGTCTTTTAAAACCAAGTAGTTCGTTAATAAGCATAATTGCATACATTATTATATGTATCATAAGTAAGAAATAAGGTTTGTTTTATGTCATGCCTTAGTATTGTTGTTTTGTTATGGTTATAGTATAAAAAAAACAATCCTTACTAATATTATAACAGCGAAAGTGAGTTTGTTTGTTACGTATTCATGCCTTAATGGCTTAGCCGATTTTGATGAATTTTAGTACAGAGATAGTTTAGACCCTGGAGACGGATAAAAGTAACAATTTTTAAGTGAGAAATGCGGGAGAAAGAGGGAAGAAAGGGGAAAACTTAGCTATTGCAATAAATACAGCGTAAGGGCAAAAACAAGAAGTTACCTGCAAAACAGGAAAGGTGAACTGTGTTACACCGAATTTGACGTGAGTCAAGCTAATATAATATAAACAACAAAATAAAATAATAGGTATAAAAATTAAATGACGTACGTCATCATTTTATCCTTTAATTTTACCAACTCAATGTTAGCTATTATGTCGTAACTTACTACCATCATTTAATAAACCACCTCGAATCTCCAGTAATGAAGTAACAAACTCAATGAACGGCATCGCTCACTGCGCCCGACTGCTCGTGCGTGCGCACAAACTAGGCAACAGGATTAAGAGCTCAGCGGCTTACACAACTTGTAATCGTCGCTGCTCGTCCGTGAGTTATTTGTATCACTGACAGTTGGAATTTCAGGGGATGCTGTTACATTGGGGACTGTGATTTTTATGGGATGATCTGATATTTTTTTACTATTGTTTTGCTTTTCTTTTTACCTTTTACTAACTTTATAATAGACTAGCTTTTGCCCGCGACTTCGTCCGCGTGGATTAATAGTTCCCGTTCACGGGGGAATTCCGGAATGAAAACTATCCTATGTCCTTTCTCGGGTCCTAGACTATATCTGTACCAAATTTCATTGAAATCGGTTCAGTGGTTTAGGCGTGAAGAAGAGACAGACAGACAGACAGACAGAGTTATTATATTAGTTTGGATAGTTTGGATTTTCATGTGGGTTCACCCAATCCAAACATTCTTCCGCACACTCATAAATTTTGCTAGCAACATAAATTTCTGAAATTCCGCTTGTTTTTGTAGTACAATGCATCACAAACCTGCTAAATTCACCCACAAATCTTCTACAGAAGAACATCGAGTATGGAGCTTGGAAATGTAAGTGTTGTTGAAATTACTGTAGGCACTAGCCGAATACACGCAAGCAGTGGCCGGCAAAAAGTAGTATGAAAATCCATATTTGTCCCGTTTTAGCGGTATAATGAATTAGTTTCATATCTCTCGTGTAATTTAAAAAACGAACAATCTTTTATTCCGAAACATGGTTACCAATTAGGTAACTTATTAAATGTTTTGTTTAAATTTCAAACTGGCTTGTAAATAGAAAGCAGTTCATTATAAAAAATACGAATAAACACTTTGGCGCGTGAAAAATTATTGCTGATCGTTGTTGATAGTATATTGCAAATAAAGTCTGCCTAGCTACTACTTGGGGTTGATATCCACGCATTATTTCAAAAAAGTAATATACATATAAGTCTTAGACGCAACGTTTTTTTTAGTTTAGTAAGGAGCAATAAAATTAAAGTACTATCATACTTGTACAACGTACCTATATCGTTTTCTAAGTATAATATTTGTTGTGGGAAATATGAGGATCATTTCATACTAACCTAAATAGCTTTTAATCATGCACTAATCGCCACAGCCCGGTCAGAGGACACTGATATCGATTAATGGTTTACTCTAAATATTAAATCATTAAGTTATAATAAATTATACCGTGTTGCATTAGTTATGTGTATGTGTGAAATTATTATGTAAGTTATTATTTCTAATAATTATGAGTTTTTCAAGGGTGGAGTCGATCGAGTAGAGAGAGAAGAAGATGGCGAATAGCTTTGGACAGCTTCCTCATGAATTGGCAAATAAATCAACTAGAGAATCTCAAGAAATGGGGACTAATCTGTGCCCGGTATTGAATCAAAAAAGAACTAATTAAATAAAAATTGAGGTTGCACTAATAAATATAAGTACAGTTTCGCATTGCAGTAGCAGCCACTAGAACTAACAGAAAGTCGTGGACACAATTATGTACAACGTCGTACCCGTCGCGTGTCAGAGCTCAAACACAAATAGTTTATTATGCTAATGGAAGTTTTTCAATCTGAATGCAAATCCAACACGAGACTAACGACGAATGGAGACGTTTGTGCTCAAATTGGAGCGTTTAGGGATATTATGTTTATTTTATTTAGTTGTTAGCTAACAGGAGATGAGTATTTATCCTTGTTATAGTCCACGATAACATACAAAAAATGGTGAATTCTTGATATTTGGATGTATTGAGTACGTACTCGTGCAGTTGGTACCTACTTGTGATTGATGCTCTAGCACTGCAATTTTTGAAATTTTAACCAATATTAGTGACAGCCAAGCGAGCCGAAACAATTCAACTCGAAGATTCGGAGATTTGATTTTGATTAGAAAAACGATTCAGTTGTCTAAGATTCCATAACTAAATCACTCAGGCAAGAACCTACCGCTGTTCTTAACTGGGGAGTAAGACAGAAGGAATCTGAACCACGCCACGTTTCTCTGATGGTCAGTGGTCATCACCGCTAAGGAACATGTTAAATAAAGGCATAGTTAGTCAGTAAATCTTTTTTATTATATTCAGACTTATACAGACTAAAACCTACCCATGTTCGTTCATTCACCCTTTTTGTTCTGGGGCCTCGGTTTCTATTTTAAACAACCCACAACCCCGGCAGGCTCCTCTGCTTTGCTGACATTTCTTTGAGGCGCGCGTGGAACATTAACGCGCCGGCGACACGGCACTGAAACTACTACTATACTGACAGTGCCATAATGTTACGAACCTAAACATTAGATCCATTATTAGTTTAATGAACGGTAAGACAGTAGTTCTCTTAGTATCGTAACTTATCCAGTAATAACTTGAATAGTTTAAAATAATAATCCATCTTCAATAAACCAATATCCGCAATCTGGTCCTTCAGATTGCTATACCAAATACGGGTCAAATTCCGATGATTATTGCATCGGTACTGAACGCCGTGACCGCAGAGATTGGAATTAAAATTAAAATGGATTCGATACTTTTGGCGCTCTCCAATTATTTTGTTAATTGGACTGCTGGTATTCGCGTTAATTTTACTGTTGTTACAGAGAATCTTTTTTGATGTAAGGACGCTGGACCGTGAATGTTGGGCGTTAATTACGTAATGTTATATTTATTTACAAAATTATATGCGTGGTAGCTAATTAGTTGACATCAACGGTAACCACTGAAAAAAAGAGACGAAAAGTGGCTAGGAAATTGTATAAGAGAGTAGGTATGATTTTGCAGAATACAAAACAATGTCTAGATAGTATCCTTACTAATATTACAAAAGCGAAAGTGAGTTTGTTTGTTTGTTATGTCTTCACACCTAAATGGCTAAACCGCTTTTGATGAATTTTGGTACAGAGATAGTTGGGACCCTGGAGACTAATTTAGGCATTTTTTTAAAGTGAGAAATGTTCGAAAAAGAGGGAAGAAAGGGAAAACTTAGCTCTGCTTTTATAATAAACTAGCTTTCGCTCGCGGCTTCGCCCGCGTTAAATTTGGGGTAATACAGTTCCCCTTGTGCCTTATTGATTTGTAATATCAACGCTAGGTTTTCCCTTTACTTCCCTCTTTCTCCCGCACATCCCACTTTTTTTTAATAACAATTATGCCTTTGTCCGTTTCCCGGTTCCCAACTATCTTTGTACCAAAATTCATCAAAATCGGTTTAGCCATTAAAGCGTGAAGAGGTAACAAATAAACAAACAAACTCACTTTCGCTTTGATAATATTAAGTAAGGATAAGGCGCAAGGGCAAAATCTACAGGCAGTAGGTACCTGCAAATCAGAAAAGGGGAAGTGTGTTACCCCCAATTTAACGCGACCGAAGCTGCGGATAGAAACTAGTTATAAATAGGTAATTCTAAAGATATAAATCTCAATAAAAACATTGCTAACAAATGGAACCGTTTAATTCTATTATCCATTTCTTTTTTATTGAACATGAGCATACCAACAGATTATTTGCTCACTTCTGGGACGAGCCTATCTTTCGAGATGGAAGAGGGCCGTAAATCAGTATGGATAGGTTACTGTAACATGATTTCACATTATCTATTCTAGGACCTGTTTTTCAGATAGGATATCTTTAAATGACTTCTCCCCTCTAGGTGGAGTGGCAGGGTCAAGCTGTACTGACTGAGACCCATTCAAATTGATTCTTTCACCATTTGAACCAGAGAGTTATCTCTTTCGTACAGCGCCGGTAAAGGCGGAGACAGTTATGCTCTAAGATTTGTCATGATGATTATTTCTACACTATAATTTTCTACATAAAAAAATAATTTCCATGTTTAACCACTCACACTTTTCCCCGTGAACCCTTTTGGCAGAAACAACAGTACATTACCTGTTGGGTTACTTACGGTACTTACTTCACAATATATTGTATTTTTATAAAGTATAAAGACGTACGTCATAACTTTGCATCTACAACATCCTTCCTTACTTACTTAATATTATAAAAGCGAAAGTGAGTTTGTTTGTTTGTTTGTTTGTTTGTTACCTCTTCACGCTTAAATGGCTGAACCGATTTGGATGAATTTTGGTACAGAGATAGTAGAGAACCAGGAGACGGACATAGGCTAATATTTTTTTGAAAAAAGTGGGATGTGAGGGTAAAAGAGGTAAGAGAAGGGAAAACTTAGCGTTGCTATTACAAATCAATAAGGCGCAAGAGGAAATGTGTTACCCCAAATTTAACGCGGGCGAAGCCGCGGGCGAAAGCTAGTTCTTCTATAAAATTTACGCATTCTATCGGTTTCTTGACATTTTTGGGTCAAAGCGTGCCAAACACACTGTACTGAATATTTTTGTTTTATTCATGAACTCGAATAAAAAAATATGTCAATGGAAAATGTATTATGGTATAAGGTTTCCTTTGTTTTATAAAACATATTTTTTTTGTTTGAGTAAATATTTTTGGCACGCAATCTCTCTAATCTAGTTTGATCTCCGTATCATTCAGATTAATAAATAGATCTTATTTGAAAATCTTTAGCCTAAAAGATAAAAGTATTACTCCTTTAAAAAAAAAAATTAACTTGACCCGTTTGGGGTCGAAACACTTTTTTTTTCGAGATATCGTTAAGTGTTTTGTCGACTTTTTGGCCAAACAATCAAAACATCTTGAGACATACTTTTATTGTTTGTAGTAAGCATTGAGTACATTAAATTTAATTAATTAAAATAAAAAAACATCCAAACTGAAATAAAAATCAACTTTTCTCAATAGACTTTTCACCTGGAATGGCTTAGGAGTTGGTTATGTTTGTATTGAGTGGCTCAACTAGTGGTATTAACAGGGTTCTAGTTATCAGAATATTATAGTGGTTATACTGGAAAAAAACTATACATAATGGTATTGTTAGGAAAATTCTAAATAATTTCATCGACCTGTCTTGTATGTAATACCATTCTAAGACACCTATTGTCCTCTATGGACACAATAAATTATTAACAATATTTAGTAAAGCCGTTTATTTGCATCCTACAATAGTTAGTATTATAGAATAATTTATGAGTATTATGTACGTCAATAGGGCCCCATACATCCGTGACTACTAAGTGATTTACATACGTAATCACACGGTGGTGATCCTTGACAGATTACAGCGTCATTAGTCGTAATTAGGGCAAACGCCACTTGTAGCGATATTTAGCATACATTATGCAGGGTGAAATCGAAGCCTAAATGTTCAGTACATCATATTTAACTCTTCACATAGAAATTATCCACTGGTAAAAAAATAACAGCAGTTCCCTTCAAACGTGAAGTACACGGTCAAAATGTTATATGAAACAGCAGATTTATTATTTATTACTAAATAAGAAATTGTGGGGTATATTCTGGTGGGCGAAATTATGTACTGATATTTGTATGCCATTACATGTATGTTTAAAATACTATAATTATAAGACCCTATGTACACACTATGTTTTTACACAAATAAATTCTTCTTATTCTGGATACGCCGTAATCGCTTGTAACTAAGTGTTGGTAGCAACCACTATGCTCATAACTACTTCTTTACTGTTGATGGTTTTAATCGACACATTATTTTTGTTTCCCTGCTACATGTGACGTAAATATAACAAGCGATATGTGAGTGTACTATGATATGTTACTTCTGCCTAAGCTTTCGGAAATAACAAGCATGATGTTACTATTTGAAGTTTTAATTTAAAACTCGTAACTTATAACGTTTTAGACATCGTATTCATTTAAATAATGAAGACATTTAAGCAGAGCTGACTTAAAATAATGTTAAATAATATTTCAAGTTATTTTATCATTATGAGATCTAAAAAAAAATAACTGACTCAACTGACTCAAAAATTATCAAGAACAGAAGCTTCAAACTTCTCTGTAGTTGAAAATAATTTAGTGAGAAAGAAGATTAATTTTTACGTATTCGTTCACAATTTATTTATGCCTAATGCCTTTCATTCGTAGCCCAGCCATTATAAAGTTTGCAATGATAAGTTATAGCGGTGCTATCATTAGAACTTCAAAAGTTCTTAGAAACTATGAACAAGTTATAATATTAAACAACCCGATACTATAAAACATAATAATGAGAATTTCAGTTTAAATGAATTCACAGTGCCTTCAGTTCAAGAGCTACTTTCGACCACAAGTACTGAAGTTGTTGTAGTAGAACAAAACAAGTTGTTGGTCTCCTTTCGCACGGTAATGTTGTTGTTCTTGAAGTAACCGCGAAGGTTTCATTCATATTAGATGTCTAGTATGATCGTCTGACGAGGAACGTTTTAGGAGGTTCCTACGTAGTTAGTCTGCAAAGTTTTTTCCAACTCTCGAGGTAGGTTGGGTACTCAGTGTGTTAAAAGTTGGAGTACTTTTATTAACTTCTGCTATAAGACTGGTACATGTGCTTATTTTGAGGAGATATAGGTATAGAGTATGTCAAAATAAAACTTTTAAGTGTTCGTCTAAGCGTACATTATATAATTGACAGTAGTTTAAAAAATATAAAAATTTGTGGTATTTTGTAACAAAACTAAAAATCTTTTTAATAGATTGAAAAAACACGTCTACTATTACTATTATAATGAACAGAAAAACCAACTCGACCATAAAACGAAAAGGGCAAAAAGCTTAAAAACTTCGTTTAAACTAAACAAAGTAAACAAATGTAAAAATTTGAACATTTTCCAGAGAACCGCAAAACCTCGGCCGAGTATTTCGATTGATTTTAAAATACGAACGTTCGGACCAAAATCAAATTGAACAACTCGATTTAAAAATCGTGTATTTCGCACATCAGTGGCCAGCAGTGGTTCACTTTGTTCGAGAACGTTCGATATAAAGGTTATTGAATAATTTAAAACTAGTGCTTTTTTGTGGAAATGTAGATTGATAATAGAGGTTATTGCTAAAGTTTTGAGTTCTGCTGTAGGTGGGTTTTCATTTGATTGGATGTTGGTAATTGGAAACCTCTGTTGAGATAAAGGTATTCATAGTTACGCTTTGTTCAGGGTTTTTACGTGGCTCACTGTTTTATTGCTGGATGTCGGTAATTTAACTGCACTCTCTATATTCGCATATTTTTTTATTCATCAAATTCCAGCGTACAGAATTCAGTATGTAGTAGTATTAACACTTGGATACTGAGTTTTGTGTACACCAACATAGCTTTACATAGCTTTGGTTAACATTCTTGATGACACGTCATTGCAACCAATGTTTAAAGCTTGGTTTGAAGTCTAAAGCGTTTTCATTGGTTTCACAGTTGGATTCTATGCTTACTAAGTAGGCGACATCTAGCCCCACAACACAGTACTATTTTTAGTAATACGATAAATAAAATTGATATAGGTAATTCATATCACAGCACACTGGCTGTGTTTTAGAACACAGCCCTCGATTCTGTGTGTGTGTCACTTCAGTCGAAAATCCACAAAATACAGCCAGGACCAACAGCATACAGTCGTACCCATAGTACAGAAAATCAATGTAAACTAGAATATTCATTGTGATCATGACACTGCAAACCAATAATAACATTTATAACCCCATTCTTACTTGCAATACAACCCGGAACAGTATGCAGGGGCCGTTTTTCCCCGCTGTATGCAAGTTTTAGTACCTGGCGTATTCTGCCAAGCTTCGCATTACACCCTCACGACTCTTGGCACGACCTATTTTGGCAGCCATTTTCATACGTTAATCCAAAACACTTGGTATGTAATACTGAATTTTGTTGCTTCTCTTTTGTTAGTGTGAAACACACAAGAAGAGCATTGTTTTGAGTTTGTAGGAAAAGTAAATAGGACTTTTGTTGAATCAAAGAACAAAACATTAGTAATAGTTTGACCTAGTTTTTTTATAGAATTCCAAAGTCAGCGATAAAATCCTAATACATATTCAGTGTAAATAAAATTTTGTTTTATTCAGTGTTGATTCTAAAGTATGAAAATATGTATTTTAATCTGGTATAGTGAGATTTTAATCTCAAATAGCAAATAGGCTAGGTTATTTTTACACACAAGCCAACATCTGGTAGGGATATAATGATGTCTCCCTGCAATTCAGTATAAACAAACAATTAAAATTATAAGAAAAAAACACACAATTCGCATAAAAAAACATCAGCATAATTACAACAAACATTTCACGCCTAAAATATGGGCCGACAAACATGGGGCTGCAAATGAGAATGAAGTGAGCTGTCACGTGGTGCCGGCCATGTTTGCGTCGCGTCGGCGTCGTAATAACTGTTGGATGCTGATGTCGTTATAAGAAACTGCGTAACGATACCGTGGAAGATGTCAACAGACAAAGTCAGTGTTCAGATTGTTATTGTTATAATATTAATATCTCGCACACAACTTTTATTTTGTTACAACATAAATTGTGCTTATGTAAAAAAACATGTTTTACCCGAGATGAGAGAGAGCAAACATCACTGCAATAGTAAAGTTGCAAAAGATTATTTATTTAGATGTAACGAAATAAAGTTGACGGCACGATTGGCGCAGTGGCTGAGTGACTGACTACGCTACGTGTCGCGGGTTCTATCCCGGCACGGAAAAAAAATATGCATGGCAAACGCACCCATGATACAGGCGAAATTCGTACTCAAGGCAAAAGTAAAAAAAAAATATCGCAAATTTTGGACTCCTGTGTATAGACAGAAAAAAACGATTACAGTCATAGTTTGTTGTCTGGTTAGTGCCAAACCTGCCGAGTTTAACTTGAATTTACATGAATAACTAAATACACACTTGAATGTGAAAAAAAAACACGTGCGTGTTTTTGGTTCAAAGTCAAGACCTATGATTGAAGACCTGTGATGATAGCAGGCTTGTTTGACAGTTTAAAATCAAAAAACTTTGAGTCTACTAGGTATAGTAAAGGTTTATGATACTAAGCCCCCAGTTTTTAGAACTGCTGTTTCTGCAGTTAAGCTGTGACCAAAGTGATCAAGTCACAAATGCACATGGATAAACGATATTGACTAGTCTATTAATTATTCTCTCCCACAATATTTTTACCCAGTCTTTTTCATCTGTGAGGTCACTAGGTCGTT
This sequence comes from Ochropleura leucogaster, assembly GCA_958449745.1. NCBI lineage: Eukaryota > Metazoa > Arthropoda > Insecta > Lepidoptera > Noctuidae > Ochropleura > Ochropleura leucogaster. Next base: position 620,235 of record OY288206.1, read on the forward strand.
GTTCGAGGGTGCGAATAATTCCGTATTTTGTTTACAAAACTTGACAAAATTCCTTATTTTTATTTTCGTGGCAAGTACCTTCGCAACTTTTCGTGCCGCTGTCAACTTTGGTGATAAATTCTTTTTATCTCTTCTTAATTGTACAGTTATTTTTCGCCTGTTTAAACTGAAAATAGATAACGAAGTTAACTTTCTCTTTCTGGAACTTTCTAACAGTATTCTGATGTTGTTAATTTTGTTCGTTCTTTTGGTTATTAAAGGTAGAATAATGGTTTTCTTAAGCCTAACTAATTGAAGAGAGCTTACGTTAATGTAACTTTTAAGATAATAACAGTCGATTTAACGCTACTGTTTACGAAACGTATTCACTATTGATTGATAAAATTGATAAGATTTTACTATAAATTAATCACAAAACCTAAAGAAACATCGGTGTAGCTCGATAGCTTTCCAAACGTTTAACTGCATAAAAACACATACAAAGAAATCCTGTTTACCCAGATATGAGCGGGAATCAAAAGGAACTCCTTTGCGACAATCTCATAAAATTCTATGAAAGATTACCTTCAGATGTGTGCGTGGGCAAAGAAAATCTTACTGTAAGTACAGAACTATAGTATCGTAAATACATATAAAACTACAAAGGAGCATCGAGGCACCGATAAAAAACCTGGAGGTACTCGCAGAGGTCCGTCTATGGGATTTATGTTTCCGACTTAAAACAGCCGTGATCAGAGATAGTTTGCTGTTGTTTACCTTTGAAAGGGTCTGACTTAGACGAGAGTATGGTGGATAGGATTTTATCCAATTCTAGACTGACAAAAACAGGACAACGAGACAGTGACAACAGTATTCTGAGGACAGTGGCGGAGAATATCTACTCTCCTATTCTGGGACGTTTTGTGGGGGTGATGAATGAGTGAGTTTCCACATGAAGCGAACTAGATAATATGTCAGAGAGATAACTAATTTGTTTACTAACACTAATTATAAGAATTTTAGTAACACATTAGATCTTGTTGTCTGAAAATAAAGAACTTATTTATTTATAAAAAAAGCCAAACAAAATAACGACCGACTATGTAAGCAATGTAGCAGGTGGTATGCTACAGTTCCTGCAAACTCTTATTGAAAAATGTGATTATTATGTATGTGTATAATTATCGCAAACTTTGAACGATGATCTCAAAACTTATCATTTACACTTTTTTAGTTTCAAATCAAAATGCCTTTGAGTTATCATCTGCCTATTCTCTATCAACTATGTTGGGAAGAATGAACGTCAACCAACCTCCATTAGACCAGTTTTCTACCAGCAGAAGACTGGATTACAAGACTAAGACTGCACGCGTGGATAAGTCATAAATCAAATATCTTCTCAAAATAATTCACGATTCTACATAACAAATTCTTACATTTCGATTGCCATTCCAAATACTTACAATCCAAGACTGAGCATAGAAAGATCAAATATATACCTACCTATAACATTCACCTTTTACGGTAAGTCGTAATATTAGATTAGTTTCCAAACTAATCTGTTAGGATTAATTAACTTGTTTTATGCCAGACATCAAAAGGAAACGCTAATTTTGGGATAGAAATATTATCACGTAGTTATTTATTAAGTGCGATGTCTGGCTCGAGGTGGCAAACATAAAGAGGATACGAAAAGATAAGGCCTTTACCAACCAGTGGGACATCAATGGCTTATTAAAAAAATGATATTTAAAACACTAACGTTTAGAGATGAATAAATAAAATGCAGACAGAAGAGATATTATAGAGGGTCTATACGAAATACGTTACTAAACCTGCGAAATACAAAGCAATGACACTAAAAATTAAAGCTTTTTATCCACAACGTCGTTTTAATAGTACGCGTGCTGCCGACTGTATGGAATATGTTGCCGCGTTTCTTTTCTGCTTCTCACTCTGGCAAAGGACTGTTCTAAGTAACAGAAAATTTTAAACCTGAATAAACGCAGTAAAAATGGTTTACAATGTGTAATATCAATAAGATTGCAGCAGTAATATTGCTAACACAAATTACGTAGGTACTCTTCCTGCGTTTAGCACTAAAAATCCCTGCAGTAAACCCAAAGATTTATGGCTTTAACACATTGACAGCACTAAGTTACCCATACATTAGCCATTCATTGCTAATCTACCATCTAGTTCGAAATAATCACTTCAATGAGAGCGCTAATACCCTCCCGAAGGGTTCAACCTCCCAAATGACACTTCTAATTTCTCAACCCTTTGTGGTCCAAGATTAGTTCGCCACATAAACTTTACAGCTGCCATAATGGATAGATACGGTATAACGTTTTGATTAATATAATTTGTGGATACAAATTGATGATACCCTCTAAAGTCTGAAGCAATTAGTAATTTGTTTGTATCTTCATCTATTTCGATTACTAAATTATTACTTTTGCCAAAGTTTTTGTTTTTGTCGGTTGTCTTTTGTTTGTCTTTGAAATTAGGTTTCGGTATTAACTTACTTATAACTTTGTTTTGTATTGGTTTTATAGCTGAAAAAATATTTATTTCAATTGTAATTACGGCTAGGATCTTTCCAAAAATTTTCTATCTACGAATTAACCTGCTAAAGTAAGCTCATTGATAACTTGAGTAACAAACTCTTCTTCAAACATTACCTCAACATTCTCAGTCTCACGTTTCTCCACATGATTAACTGCCTCGCCAGGATTATCTTCTATCTTTACAAATGTTTCGGCGAGTCAATTATGTAATTATGAAGCTCGATGTTGGCTACCCACAATTATGGCAAAACTTGTTCTAGTATAATTTCGCTAGTAAACGTCAAAGTTTGAAAATTCTCCGACGTAGTTAGACTTATAGAGCTAGATCCGGCCTGTATACACTACGAGTTGGAATTATTCATTAAAGATGTTCGTGGGAGAAGGCGAAAGGGAATACTGTAGTACTCATTTGAATAAGACAATCTGGAAATATTTAGGACGGAGATTTAGTGATGTCGTTTACATACTTTGGGTTTGCTATGTATGTAGCTTTGAATAATTTAATGTGAAGCCTAGTGTTACGGTGTGAATATGGGTCCCGTAGTTATCTCTATGGTTTCTCTCTTTTTGCCCGTCACGGTACACAATCACAAAAAAATTAAAAGATGCAAATGACAGAGCTGTTCTCAATCGCTTCGAAGCATCCGTGATATTGTCTCATAGAATTTGAGTAATAATAATGGTACACAAAAAACCAAGAATTATTTAAATTTTTGTCAATACTTGGAGAGTCGAATACCTTTCTGTGCTCTCGCAAAATAATTCGTCATTTCCATAAATATGGCGGCTTATCGAACGACCGTCAATAAATTGGAAACCAGTGAAATAAATATTGAATTACAGTTTTAATTTTACAGCGAGAGGCCGCAGAAATTCTTTGATGTCGAAAGTTTTAAGAGCGGTGCGAGCCACACAACGAAGTTAATTATAATATTCTAGTCTGACTTTATTCTCTTTGCAAAATGTAATAGACGCCAAAGTTTATACATAGTTTGCTTTTCATTTAGGCGATGAAAGAAAATCATGAACAACTTTATAAAACAATGATGTAATCTATACTATAGGGTAATATTAAAAATACGTAGAGTTGCTCAGGTGTCGATGAAAAGACCAAATACATTTTTGTTAGCAATTGAGACATAGAAAGGATGCTTTTTAGTCTAGTAATATATAATAATATAAGAAAATCAGGATTCATATCGTCGAAGCCACGAGCAAGATAATAAAATACTGAAAGTGCAGTTCGTATGTAATCTCCATACAATTACAAAAACCTCGGTCCTACTTTCAGCAACACAGCACGATTTTTTACCAACTTAACACGGAAATAGTATACATCAAGATGTAGATAGTCAGTTAATCTATAGTACGAATTAACCTTAATTCTTCCTACTGTAGTTAGGGTCTACATACAATAGAGTCGGAGGTACTACAACTTAAGTACGATAAGATTTTATCGCTATAGAGGTGCCTGGCAAACGCCGCGGAAGAATCTATGTGGGATGCTAAAATAAAGGTTGGGCGAGCGCTGCAGATTCACACTGATAAGGAACTAAGTAGCGAGCCTAATTAAAATGCTGATTTAACAAGATTGCGAACGGTAATGAAGTGTTGCAGGAATGTAGGTGAGCTAATGAAACTAGGGCGCTTTGTATTTGCACGACTGTTTTTATTAAAAAGGGTTAAAAAACTGACGTTTATAGCTCTGGTCACGTTACTATGGTGAACCTCAATCGGGAAGCGGGACGAGAGTTACTTATACCACACTGATAGCCGATAGGTGACTATGATTTCTTACATATGGAAACTCTTCGAGCCTCAAAAAGTATGTTAAACCGTTGGCTACGACTGTTGCTAGAGTGGGATCATCAAATAACTTCCCCCGCTTTTGGCGGATCGGTGGAAGTGTCAGACTTGTACAGACCAGGGATGTAACGGAGGTAGTTTTATCGGAACCGAAATCGGAATCGGAGTTTTCAAATTTGGTTTATCGGAATCGGAATCGAAATCGGAGGCAGGGTCAGTTTGTTTAAGGACAAATAAAACATGATTTCAATTCTTTTCATTTTTACTTTTTATTATAAAATAAAAAACAACTGTGAAAAAAAGTTGGCATAATTCCAAATAAACAAAAGATAAAATTAATGAATTTAAAGTTTAATTCTTCGAACCTGTTCGGCACAGGCCGTCGCGCGCCGCCCGCTTTGTTTCGTTCGACCTCCGATTAACATCCGATACGAAAGTATCGGAACCGAAGTCGGAACCGAAAGTGTAATAATAATCGGAAGTTCCGACTTAACGGAACCGGAATCGAAGCTCCGTTACATCTCTGGTACAGACCCATCCATATTTCTGCTATTGCCTTTATGTTCCGGGCCCGCGATTGTTTCGAACAACCCGCTACCCCGGCAGGCAGTGGTCCCGTGATAAGGCCCTCTGCTTTGCTGACATCTCCTTGAGGCGCGCGTGGAACACTAACGCGCCGTCGACACGGTCTGGGTCTTAAGTCCTTATATATGAACCGGTAACTAGCCAGCTGCACCCGGTTAGACTGGAAGCCGGACTCAAAATGAGCAGATAGAAACATCAGCCCATTCGATTTAGAAACATTTATTTATCAAATGAGTTCGTTAACACGGTAGCAAAGGGAATCATAGTGCAAAGTTATAATTGTAACCTCTTCAAGCGTTTTATTACCTCCAAAATATTTTCGCTTCCCAAAGGGTTCCTACGAAATGTTTCATTAAAACTTTGTTTTGTGTAATAAAAGCCGTCGGTATCAAGGTGGAATCTGTCAAAGTTGCTACTCATTAGCTGCGGACTTCTTTGGCTATTGGTAGAAGTTTTACGTGTAAATTGGGAGCGCCGGGAATTCTCGGAACATGATTTGCTGCTTGAGATTATGAAAGCGAAGTTGATGCGCTGAAAGAGGATTCGGTAATGAGACCTCTTCTGTTTAACATGGCGATGGACTACTAATTGCCCCTTGTCTTATTGGCGCAGTGATTGCAAGGACTACTTCAGAACGTGGGACCATATGTTCGATTCTGAAGTGGGTTGCAGACCACGTTGCAGATAAGCTAAGCCATGTTAGTTTAGCTGAGCTCGCATAGCTGACGCAGTTTTTTTATAATTGTTTGTAGACTGTAAACTATGTTAATAACTTAGCTAAGTTCTTCGTCTGCAACCCGCATCAGGTTGGACAACAAATAATTTGGGTTTTCTGTGTAATGGATTGATTTTTTATATTTTTAAAATACAAACAGACTCGTTCCCATGGGACTTTAAATACCTGGCCTAATATAACTTATACACCAAGATTGAGTTTAAAAGTAGGCAGCAGTTTTTTTATTGTTTAAGGACAATAAAAACTGCAACCTAATTATAAATAAATAAATAAATATCTCGGGACAACTCACACACGGCTATCTGATCCCGGGCTAAGCAGAGCTTGTGTTATGGTAACCAGACAACTGATATACATACTTATATAATTTATAAATACATACATATTATAGATAAATCACACCCAGGCACAGAACAAACAATCATGGTCATCACACAAAGTTTGTTCTGGGTGGGAATCGAACCCACGACCTCCGGCTCAGCAGTCAGGGCCTCTAAACTAGACCAACAGGCCCGTCAAATAAGGCCCGTCAAAATTCTAAGGGGAACACATCTTTGCATAGTTTAAAATTAAGTCACTTCCGTTCTAACTTCGCTTAGATCTTTTGAACTACTCAACGGATTTTAATGTAGTTTTCAGCAATAGATATAGTGATTCAAGAGGAAAGTTTGTGTGTATTATATTCCAGTGTACATTGGTGGTGCAGCTTGTACATAATAAACATGGATAGATAGATATATATAAATATGGAGATAGATAATATATAGAATTTTCATTATTATGTACACCATAAAAATTACAGTATAGAACTTTGAAATAGGTTGACAAATTGGGCAGTCTTGAAGAAACTAGTGAGTGCATGCCTCTGTTAGGCCGCAGCAAAATGTCTTAAAACTAATAAAATTATATTGCAATGAGTATCTTATATCACGAATGGTAGGAATTTTGGCAATAATATTACATTATTGATTAAACTTATATCTAGCCATAAACAAGGTTGACTGGTAGAGCATGCCTTATGGCATTAAGTCCGCCTATATACCACTATTGTACATGAAGTCTTAATAAATAAACAATATTTATTTATCTTTATCTAACCTTAAACATTAAGCACATACATAATTCTATCTTAACTTTGAATTTTCCATAAATTCTTGGATACTATAATAAGGTTTTTCTAAGAGCAACGACTTTAACCTGGCTTTAAATATTAACAATGTTCTTGTGGACCGTATATTTTCAGACAATTTATTGTTTATACTTCAGTATTTATTATTTTTAGGTAATATGATGGTATTCCGAGTTTTTTCCGTGCCTCGGAAAGCACGTTAAGCCGTCGGTCCCGGCTGTCATTTGTAGATATTTGACAGTCGTTACAGTCAGTCACACACAGAAAGTCTGACAATCAGTCTTACCAAGGGGTATCGTATTACCCAGTATTTACTGGGTTGTGGAGGTCATAGGCAGTCGCTCCATGTAAAAACTGTTATATATTTAGCTGCATCTGGTTAGACTGGAAGCCGACCCCAACATAGTTGGGAAAAGGCTAGGCGGATGATGATGGTATTGTAATACTAACACCCATTGAACCTGAAGTAGGTTGCTCAAAGGTCACACTAGCCCAGTATGCGTCCTATATGCGTCATAAATACCTATATTTCGGCCGTCAGCTAGAACTTTAGCCGAAAAGTTGTCGTGACTGTAATCTCCTGTTCATGTGTGATTATCCATGTCGTGCGGCCGTTTATAAGCCTAAGCTTTTAATCCTCTTTTCTATGAAATTTTAATATAAGGCTTAGTTGTTAATTATTAGTTTGTGGTTGTTTATTTTTAATTATTAGTAAATTATATCTTAAATTGGTGTAGACTAGGTTTCAAACAAAATATGAATGCATTAATTTTTGTTGGTTTTTTTATACCTTATGTCAGTTCATTACGTTTGACTTTTTCTGAATTGTTTAAGATACTTCGTCACTTTACAAAGCTTTTTTTAATGTTTAATCTAGGGGTACACCTCTAGATTTGTTACCTTACACTCAATTATGTGTATAGCAGTAGAATCTTGTTTTTTTGGGCTAGATATTTATTTGGTGAGATTTTTTATTTATTGTAGTTTATTTATATATTCAAACAAACAGTGAACCTGGACATTGTCTGTGATAAATGATAGCCTCTTCACATACAAAGCAAACAGAGCCTTCACCTACCGTTTTCAGCTGAAGCTTCAAATTATAACACCCCATTGTTTGAATAAGAGGTTATTTGCAAAATTAATTCATATCGTTCTCATATAAATATTCATTGGGGCCGCAAGTAAATTTTATTCAAAGTCAATCCTCCCTTTTGGATTATAATAGACATTCGGCAGCAAAAACTGGCTATTGTTGGCTCTGGAACCTAAACAAATGAATACTGGTCTCTGTACTTAATGTTATGGGCATCTTATCATACTATTTCAGCTGGTTTGCTCTCAGTAAAGGATTTACTGTTTGTTTCAAGTTTCAGTCAGCGAGAATTTTCATTTAAATGACGTATAGTGTTTACAATTAAAATAAAGCAAGTTTTATGTAGGAGTTTGCTTTTTTTTTAAACAAGTGCCTATAATGACATGTTTCTTTTTTATTTCAAGCGTTTGCTCAAGTATATTTAAATGGTATTTGACGACAAGTGGTAGTTTATGTGTATTACCACAAAATTAATAAAATTTAACTCCAGCATATTGTAGCACACTAATATTTTATTATTTTTATTATAAATTTAAGCCACGAGTAAACTTTTTCCAGATAGGCGATAATACCTGCTGAATCATGATGGAATATTTTCCCGATTTGGAAATCTAAATTAACATCATGAGAGTTCAGCGGTAGCGTTTTAAGAATTCTAGGTCAACGAGCCTGTTATTTTATTAAATTAGTTGGTATAAACTACCCCAATAAAAACAATTAAATACCCCACCTAAGTATTCACCGGAGCCCATAATTCGTGTCTCCGTCACCGCAGGCAATAACTCTGTAATCCTGTTGTCACAGGGTCAACATATAAATTGTCTCGATCCTTCCGTTCGTGTAATATCACGGCACCTGGACTGGTGTAATTTATTCCATAAATTAATAAGGGCGCGTTCCACTGTGCGTCGGCGCCGCATGCTAACAATTGATAGTTACAACGTTATTGCTGGTTGGTGGAGGTGCTATGTAGCTGGCTTTAACTCGCCTTACTGTGGATTGTAATGCTGGGATGGATTGTCGGGGTTTGGGTTTTATAGATGATGGATGTAGGAGAGAAACTTATGTGATTGAAGATCAATTAGTTAAGTGGGCTGCTTCTTAAAATGAGGCCCTAGGTACGATTCTCAAGTCCGGTAAATAGTCGTGGAGTTTTCCCATCAGGAAATTTTAATGAGTAGTCACGAAATCTAGATTTGTGCCAGAATGTTAGCAATATGCTATCGATGTAATGTTATAATTTTGGTTTGAATCTAGATAAGTAACTAAGTGAGTATCGTGCCTTCTACTGTTGCAAACGAAAGTTCCAGCCATTTCATATCGCCAACTTGCTGACAGATCATGAAACAACTTTAACTAATTATTAACCTGATTGGTCACATTTCTGACTTTAACTAGTAGGCATAACCCATAGAATGATTTATATCGCATACATGTATGCTGTAAAGGGCCCTCAATTATACAAAAGTAAATGGCTAATGGCACAGCAATTATACTTCCAACAAACAGTTCTTTAGTAAGCAAAACACGCGTAATAAAATACAAACATAATATGAAAGTAACATTCATTTCACGTAACGTTAACAAACTGAAATAAACAACACATCGCTCGAGAAAACGAGTGTAAGGAAAGTAAGCACTTATTACCTCTCAAGTAGTATGTTAATGCCGTAACGTCCTCGGTACTATGAAAACGTTTACCGTGGAAATTATTTATCGTGGGCCGTCATGGGCCGCAGTGGGCTGTCGCCATTTTTTATTACGGCCATTTTTGTCCCGGACATTTGCGGACTAATTCGCCTTGGCCCCTTTGTCCTATTGTGTTGTTGAATTAAATTATTATTTTCTATATAGGATGATGTTTGGGTAAATTATTTTGTGTTTTTGAGAGAGATGCTGGAATTGTTTGTGGGTTTTTTTGTTGATGGAGGATAATACTTATGATTTACGTTTACAATATGAGTGTAATGTTATTACGAGCCTTTTTGTGCGGAAGATAAATCATCAAATAACTTCCCTGGGGGGAGTGTCAGACTTGTACTGACTAAAACCCACTCATGTTCTTTCTATTGCCCTTTACGTTCCGGGGCCGCGGTATCTCTTTCGAACAACCAGCAACCCCGGCAGGCGGTGGCCCTGGCAGGCCCCTCTGTAGGTCAAATAGCTTTATGCAGCATTTTAATAGTTGAAACTTAAAATGCAGTTTACATTTAAATCTTCAACGGGTTTGGTATATCGAAAGTTTTATATTCAAGGTAGCATAAAAGCTACTGTTTGAAGGTATCGTTTGATATTTAATCTTAATTTCACAAAAATGTTTCCAACCTTTGTTTATAAATTCTGTTTCAAAATGCTTCGGACAAAATCCAAAAGTTATTTTGCTAGAAACATTGTCTACAGATAAAAATAAGCAGAAACAACGAACGCTAACGAAATGGACGACAGTATTGTAGTCTGCGATGTTTTCGCAAAAAATAAAATATTGTTGCATGTGACATGCTTTCACGAAAACGCTAAAAAGACAAAAAAATATTCACGTAACCGTACGTTGGCAAACTTTTATGTTAAAATGAACAAATATTTGTTTATATACATGGCAACACCCGCGGAGTGTTTGTCATAATTATATAACTGTCGGGGTTTGTCAAAGTGTACGGTGCATTTTGATGTCCCAAAATTAGTCTGCTTACGTTTGGTTACCGTCTCTGTCTGCCTTCTGTAATACTTTGTGAGAAACCTTCTTCACAGCGATACAGTTTCCATTTATATAATGTCACGAGTTTGATTTAAGAAAATTAAAATTTTATTCAAAAGTAAATCAAGGAAAAACGAGTAATATACCATTAAAAATTCACTTCCCATACCAAACTCGTATAGTGGTTAAACCAGGTTTAACGGTTTCCTAATAATTATGACCTAAAGATCAACAAGTCCCGAGACATAATGCCGTAACTGCTGGAACTCTGCTAAGCCCTTAATGTTGGGGACAGGACGTGAGCGTAATGCTACATGCTGGCAGACTCTTCCTGGTTTTAAAACAAAAAGACACGGTGTACTGTTTGAATACAAAAAGCGAAATTATCATTGTGTTCTGGAAACTTCTTCAGGATTGGAATAGGTGCTTACTGCACAGTTACATATGTAAAGCAAATAACCTATTTACAAAAATGAATGTTTATAGAGGAGCGGGGAGTAGCTATTTCCTATCTGAACCAGAACTTTATTCTACACAAATTATTTGTACTTATAAAATAACACAATATTCATTTCCACAAATATGCTTGCAAATAGATTTTGAGTTCGCTCTAAAAATTTTACTAATAACTGAAGATCAAATATTATAAAAAGTTTCAGAAACACTTTCAGTCTATCTGAAATAGTACAAACAAGTTTAAAAACGTGTTGACAGCGCTTCACATTTGCATACGCGCGCGGCGGGCGGCGGGCTGCGCAAATAGTTGGGCTATGTGTTACCTATGAGCTCAACGGAACACGACTGTACGGTGCAGGATACGTGACACTAATTCATGACACAGAATTATACTGAATTGTAAATACGGAAAAGTTTGTTTAAGGTAAAATGTAGTGGACTACGTGTATCATAAATGCATTAAAATCTTTTCTACCAAAAAGTGAGTTAATTAGTCCTCTTTCTTTATCGGTTGGTTAGTGCCTAAGCTACTGTCATAGTTTTGACATGCCGTCGAGAAATAGCTCTTAAGTATGTTGCTTACTTTCACCGAGGAAAGTGATAATTAGACAATACGCTCATGAATCCGAAAATCAGAGGTGCGTGCCTTGGGTCTGAACTCGAGACCTATGACGTGGCAGTCCGACGGTCACGCCACAAGACTATCACTGACAGTTGATTAGTACAGGAGTGGGGATAGTATCAGTTATAAGATTTTCCTTGCTCTTCGAAGAGATCACGCTCAATCAAGGAGATGCTACATCATCTTCAGGACTTGATTCACCACAAGTTGGCTGTCAAATCAAATTTGCTGAATTAATGGCCGTTTCTTATAAGAGTAAAATAAAGTACATCATTATTTACTAAAAAATATATAATAGTAAAGTGGAACAGAAAAATACAATTTAAACTAAATTTTCTTTATTTGATGTTGTTTACTAGTTACCATTTTCTTTACACACTATTGTGATCGGAATTTATTTCCCAATTGGCTCTCCCAAGTTGCGGCAAAGTAAGCCAGGTCACATTATAAGGAGATATCTTTAGCGCGGCATTGCCAAAAAAAGCGCAATAAGGGGAAGTCGGTGCCAAAAATACCCCCTGATAGAGATCTCATTACCCGACGAAAAAGTCGGCTTAACATAATCTTCGGGCTTATTTTCTGGCGAGATAACTCCGGATACTTAATACTAAGGATACTTCTAACACCTTTTTTAAATAATAAGGTCCGGAAGTTTTATGTGACGTCATTAGTTACGGTTGGTTTTAAAAGCGGAGATTTTATATTTGTGCTGCTGATAAAGTTCTAAGTATGTCCTTGATGGTTTGGACTGACTGACAGCTTTGAGATTTTACTTTGATATCCTTATACATGTCACACTTATATTTTACATTCAAAGCATATTTCAAGCAATTTATTATGCATTTATTCACATAATATGTTTGAAAACCAAATAACATTCGCTATGAATGTGGTTTTACTTCACTACCTAGATTCAACGAGTGAAAATGGGATTAGTTCGTGTTTTTAGGGTTACGTAATTCAAAAAGTAAAAATCGAAACCCTTTTAGGATCATTTTGTAGTCCGTCTGTCTGTCTGTCAAGACCCTTCGGGATCGGGAACGTGTGGAGGTATCAAGTGAAGTTAAAACTAAAAATTGAAATCTGTGGTTTCATTGAGCTATCAAAAATTAACCCTTTAAGACTACGCAGTCGATATTTTTTATAGGCGAAATTTTTTACCGCCGTTGATGCCGCAATTTTGTATGAAATTCTCGGTGCGCCAGTCCGACTCGCACTTGCCCGTTTTTTATCTACTGACAACTTTTCGTTGAGTCAAATCACTGCAGATAATAATAAGTACTATGAAAGAAAAAATCTAATTAGACAACCCGTTATTTTGAACATTTTAATATTAAATGTAGTCCCCAAATAAGAGCTGACCCACACCGCTGGCTTTCACATTTTCCCCCTTTTCATTACAAGATTTACATAATGTAATAAAAACCTTTTAGATTTTAAATTTAAATAATCTATTCTACAAACAGCCTACGGACTCCCTTATAGTATTAAAAACGATTTTGTAAAATTATTTAAAAACATTTTTTTTCCTTTTGAATGAAGGCTTTTGAAGATGAGATGGGTTAGGTTCGTGACCACAAATTGTTTGAATTCATTAATGATTTTAATTTTATTTTCTCATCAATGGAATGCGAGCCAAACATTTTATAATAGGTATATTATTTACGTCTACACCACTGACACTTTATACCGCAAGCTCTTTAATGTACTGACGTACTTAACAAGGCATATGAAGGTGGAAACGTCTGGAGTCATACCTGTATGTAGGACTGCATTTGTATGAAAGTGGAAGAAGCAAAAGGAGAATGAAAGGTTTGTTTTCTACCGTAGATGCGGGTGATCAATAGGTAGCTCACCGTCCGTATGTCTAGTCACTAGACGGACGGACATTGCTGACATCTCTTTCACTAGACTCTAGTGAAAGAGATGTCAGCAAATCAGAGGGGCCTCTCAGGGCCACCGCCTGCGGGGTGGCCGTCTGTTCGAAAGAAACATCGCGGCCCCGGAACATAAAGGGCAAAAGAAGGAATATCGATGGGTTGTAGTCGGCAAAAACACAGACGGGGGGACTATTATAGACTATTTGAAGATTTCCCAACAGCAAAAAAGGGTCTTAGTTTTTTTATTATGTTGGGGTTAATGTACTGAAGCTAATAACATTGTAGTTTCTAATATTTTACTAGCCATTTATTACCCATTAATCCCACAAAATTTATAGCACGTAGACCAAACCGGTTTACATCGTAAAATGAATATTGCCGCATTAATATAGCAAATAATGATGAGTAATAATGATCTCTTTCCATCGCGTAGTTTGTATAAAGCCAGCGCTCAGGCGTGGTAAGCCAGCCGTCACTGTGAATGAACTTGTGCAAACAGTATTTTAAATAGCAACGTAACATAACATCACTTCAAGGGTACGGCAAAGGTGTAGTTATGGATTTATGAAAATCCTTACTAATATTATAAAAGTAAAAGTGAGTTTGTTTGTTTGTTTCTTACCTCTTCACGCCTAAATGGCTAAACCTATTTTGATGAATTTTGGCCCGGAGTCAATTTTTTTTTAAGTAAGAAATGAGGGAGAATGAGGGAAGATACGTAGCATTGTATTTAAATAAATAAGGCGTAAGGACAAAAACTACAGGTAGCAGGTACCTGCAAATCAGGAAACCGGAACTGTGTTACCCCGAATTTAACGCGAATGAAGTCGCGGGCAAAAGCTAGTTATGAATAAAAAACGGGGGTAATCCCTTTGACATCAACCCGCAATAAATCTAAACTCCAGGTATAACACTTAGTCCGTCCCGATAATCGAACCTGCCTCAGGTTCGATTCCCGTGACGGACTAATGCTCAGATGGAAAAAAATAATCAAAGCAGACAAGACATGCAGAGAGTATACTGAAATTCTGAACATACTCGTTCTTCAAGTCACTCGTGATTATCTTAGATGAGGTAGACAACTGGTTTCGTTTTAGGTGTGTGGTGCAACATAACAAAATATATACATCAAACTTTACCAATCGCGTTTGATTTCACAAAAGCATCCGAGTTGGTTTACTAGTAACCTACACTGTGACGTGAATCATGCCGCTATGATTTCCCGGAATATGCAATGTTGCGGAATAAAGCGCACATTGTTGAATATTTAGTTCAGTTCCTGGAAGACTGAATTAGATACGATGTTATGTAAATGTAACTAAACCGCTTGGCATTTCCAGTTACGTGTGTGTAGTGCCGTCATTTTATTAAGAGTGATATCCCTAGAGAGGGGAGTTGAATATCGACTGATGCGTTAGTCATTAAGTAAAACCACGTTTATGAGGGGAAAATGTTCTTATTTTATTATTTTATATAAAATTTAAGAGCTGGGTTTCACAGTTATTTTATTTTACGTAATATAATACGGATGACTGATACGGTTTTTTGCAATAATGCTACTTATTTATAAAACATAACATGATTTTTTCAGGCATCGATGGAACGTCAATCATTAAAATCTTTTTTTTTTTTATGGGCTCCAGAAAACAGTTATACAAGGCTTTTTCTCCAAGTGACGTAGTCTGTGGGTGAATAGATTTATAAGTCCAAGTTAGAAGATAGCTTGTTAGAATCGACTTTATCAATTGTTTTAAGTAAATAACATCAATTTCTGGCAACATTAACATTTTGGAATTAGTTTTTTTTCGTATATTTATTATTGACGATTATCTGGTGGTTTGAGTACTATAAGCGACCTACACAAATGTAGTTTTTTCGTATTTTTCATCGTGTCGTTAAGACCCTTGTGTAATGACTCGAGCTACACGATAACTGACGAATACTTGCACTGACTAGATTGTTCCACTCAAATCTGTGTGATGCTTTCTAACTACTACTATAGTCCTCATGTAGGGTGACCAAGATTTGTGACTGGACCTTAAAACAGATAATGACCGATAATGAGTTTGTTACGGCTGTTTCTTAAAAGAGTATTCGGCTACGAAACACCAGCCTCATCTAGTTTATAAAAAAACGACGTGTAAAAGAGTAAAAACGTACTTGTAAAATAAACATCATTTAATTAACTATTCTACCAACCAAGGCAAAATAAACATTCTTATGCAACTAGGAACCAATACGAAACACGATTGGTTTGTCTGTAGGTCGGTAATTATGCAAACGGAAACAAGTGCTAGTGTCGCCATCTATGAGAGCGATTTCATGCAAGAGTTGTGTCGCTGCTATATATGTCAGTGACTTTGCATGGTAAATCTATACTTATATAATACTAGCTATTGCCCGCGGCTTCGCTCGCGTTTTATCTGAAAAAAGTATCCTATGTGTTATTCCAGACTATAATCTACATCTGTTCCAAATTTCATCAAGATCCGTTTCTACTAAACGGATTTTTTCGTGCAAGAGGATCAAACACACATCAATACTCACAAACTTTTGCATTTATAATATTAGTAGGGTTATAAGGAGGAAAGATTTGTTTGATTTTAACTATTCCTTTTCATTAATAGGAAGTTACATTATCAGGAAGTAACACAGGCTGTACAATATCACATTACTACCCACGGGAGGGGGCAGCAACTATGGACGCGGGTAAAATAGCAAGACAACAAGATGCTTCACTTGAAGTTGCAGCAAACGGTTGGCGGGTTCCTTTAAAAACTGTAATTATAAGTTGTAAAATTATTTAGTTAGTCTTTTTATACAAAATACACATAAAGATATCTTGATAGAAGAGATACTGAGATCTATACAGATAAGTGGATATAGCTAAGACCTTTAGACGAAGCGTTGTTTCTCGAGACTTGGAAGATACATATTAATATTAGATGACGAGATACTAGCGCAGAAATGTAAGACTTTAGCTAAATACGTGGAAGATTGTAGTAATGAGACTTTACTCAAAGTGCTTGTTAATAAATAAAAATAACTGTCTAAAATGTTACTTAACAATTCACATCGAAATAACTCTTAATTTTAAAACTTACTATATGAATAGTTAGTTTAATCTTATAGATCATTTTCAATCATCCTATCCTACCCCTTCGGGGCTCGAAAACCACGTTAGGCCGTTCGTACTGGTTTAATAGTCTTTACATGTAGTCTGTGTCTGACAACTAATCTGAACAATGGGTATCGTATTATGGGTATTAGTACAGGGGTACTACCTGGCCTGTAGAGGACAGATAAGCAGTAGCTTACAGCTGAGTCTAGCTAGTCTAGTAGCCAAACCCAACATTGGAAAAGGCCAGACACATGATAATCAAACTTGACACAAATAACAAATATAGTAAATATCCCGTTTCAAGTGTTAATTATAGATTATAATTAGTCTGTCTGTACCTGATATATTTGCTTAAACAAGACTTGTGTACTCTTGTTTAAGTACTCTTTGATAAAGCTGTGATCTATTCTTGTTAAATGATATTCTCACAAATTGACGCCTTGTATCTACTTTATACAAACTGTATTCAGACAGTCTTGTTATTTCTTGAGTCATTGGAGAAACTCTGGAGTCTCGGAGTCTCTGTCTATAAATATCTACTATTAATAAACTATGAATGTTTGACTTAGGTATATTTTTTGTAAATCGTTTTAATCTTTTGTGTGTGGGCTGTTCATATCGAGAGAACGAAAAGTTGATTTCTGTACTCTAACAAATAAGCTTTCTCATAATTATTCTCAAAAAAAAATCCTATTCTATACATTTAAGTAACATTTTCGGGTTAAGACGTGTCCTAAACGAAGTGATTTATCGCTTTCGTGCGGTCATTATGCAATCATTATGTCACTCGTTTGTTCAGAAAATCGAATGCTTTGCAGAAAATGCTTTTGCAGCTATACGTTCACGTGTTCGGTTACGTCGAACACAGTGCACGTGAGTGATTGGAACGTCTTCGATATTTGAAGTTCGGTGTCCGGAAAGAATCTTATAAGTAAACCCAAAATAAAAGCTAACCTTGGGTTTTTTCATTACTTTATGATCTATAAAATCACCACTATCTGCTTAGCTTTTTCCCAAATAAGTTGGAGCAAGCTTTCTGTCTAATCGGATGCAGCTGAATTGTATTTAACATAAAACAACTCTAAGATAACTACCACATAAAACAATAGCCAATCGCACCCATCTCTTTTACATACAAATAATGAGAAACTTCATCTGCAGCGCTGTGAGGCTGCAGCATCAGATCCGGTTCATCCGGCGCCAGCAGACGAGTCAATATCCGCGGTGGACGAGACCTATTCATTTCCGTGTTGACTGCCAAGCTACAGGAAAATCCACAGAAGGGCTGCAAATTGGTGACGAAATAAAATGAAAATATTTTGAAGAGACCTCACGGAAAATGAATTCTCTTACTGCCAATTTTAGTTGACAGGTTGTGGCTTCCAGTCTCTTAAAGTGGGCTGCGGGTTGTTCGAAAGAAATACCGCGGCCCCGGAACACAAAGGGCATAAGAAGGCACATGGATGGGTTTTAGTCAGTAAAGGTCCACTCTAGGCGGGGCGGAATAGAATGAAGTGTTCATTCTATTCCGCCCCGCCTAGAGTGAGAGAAGCTATTTTATGATTTCCCATCCAAAAACATAAAGGATCTTTGATTAGTTACTGTTCTAGATAATGTACTTTTAGGTTAGGATTTTTCAAACTGATTGTAATGTAGTTTAAATATAAGACAGCTTTGTATAAACAGAAATAAGAAACTTTTTCATTCACATTTTTTTAATTGACCTACCACGGTTTTTAAATTAAGCCCTTTTTGTGACAAGTTAGCCTTCTGACCATTGTCATTTTGAGGTATCATAAAAGCGGCTTAGAGTTTCTTCCACAGGTGACATGGAAATAGAGGAAGTCTTTTGTTGTACCAACGTTGAATAGGAATCACGGAAATGGCGCGACTCTTGTTTTGACGTGCAATTTATGTTATGTTACATACATATTGTTAATGGAAACGCTCCGAAACAAACATGAAAAGGGCATTGTTGACGTTTATAGAGTGTACCACCGCACGTCAGTATTAATTGCACTGCGAAACTCTCATTACTGATTCACCAAGTACTACGGTTAACTTTTCATAAATAATTCATGATAACTGAATAAGTTATAATTTAAAATAGATGCCTAGTTGGGATATTTGTGCCTCTATAAACCCTTACGAAATTTTAATTATTTATTGTAATCTACAGATATAACAATCCTGTGGAACTAAGTACGAAAGTTACCTATTATCAGTACCAAGAATATTCCATTTCACGGAAATAATCTACATTATTTCATCTTATACATGGATTCAAGATCGTGTAGATCGTGAGACTTTCTGGAAAAACCTGTCATCATCTTTGATAGATCATTGAATTATAAAAAAAAACGTTGCCCCACACTAGGAATTTCTCCTGGGGAGTGGATGCGTTTACAAACATTAAACTCACATGCACAAACAAATTGTGCTTTAAGTGTAGTAAATAAATTTTTAAGTCCAAATAACAGTTTCGTTCGGATGGTTCCTGCACATATAGTATAATCGGGCGGGAGGAAACGTCTATCACCACTGTGATAAACGTTCGGCCGACACAGTCACTCTGTGGCGGTCTGTCCAGCGTATGCAAAGCACCGCTGTGTCTTCGTAGAGCCGATCGGCGGCAGCGACCTCTCGCGTACGACCTTAATTCAGTCCATGGTAGACCATAGAGCGAGAGGGAATGAGAAGCGGTCACCTCCTTTTTCCAAGCATTCATGCTAACAAAGGAGGTAGCTCGACGTTTTAGAGGAGCCGGCAGGCCACTGCCTCGGAACTTTTGTTCCGAAGGGCAGAAAAAGGAAAATGGATGTAAAGGTAGTAAAAGTCTGACACTCCGTTACTTAGTACTTGAAGCGACTGAATACCACAATTTTAGATGGAACAAGAGCCTTAAATCTTATCTCCATGATCTAATTACTGGGAAATCTGTCCAATGTTCTAATTGAAAGTCTGGTGTAGAGGTTCACTATATCCGAATTAATTTATACACAAAAGAAACCAAGTCGGCAATCTTGTAAGACTTGTCCAATAGGCGGGCTACGGCACGGATCTCGTGGTGTACGAGAAATATAAAACGTTTAGCACAGCGTAGTCGTTGAACCTTAATATAAGGCTTAGCACTTAGCGCACATAGCGACGACTAGCAAACACTATAATATTAATACTCCCGTATTAATTAATTCCCGTAAAAACATTGTACAAAAACAATCGAGTCTAATATTAATACTCCCGTATTAATATTAGACTCGATTGTTTTTGTACAATGTTTAAAACAAAGTGGTAGGGTTGCAAATAAAATCATAATTCAATCATTGACAGTTCGTTAATAACAAGAAAATTCTTCATAAAGATCTTTTATGACGCTAATGACTATGGTGTAGCCGTGAGGAACGAGGCCTGAGGCGTGACGCGCGAGATTATATTTTTTATTTACTTAAAATAATACAAGTTAACAGTGTATGTAACCAAAATATAAGTGTTTTAAAATTTAACACTTATGTAAAAAAACAAACTTACGAACTGATACTTAAAAATAAATATATACATTTACAAATATCATATGGTTTATCATGAAATATATCCAGATTTATATTGTGTGTACTTGTGTTATATGCCAATTTAACCTATTTTCTTACTTCGTATGTCAAAAAACAATAGTCGGTATTTTTTACTATGTAGATATAATATTCCCTTTGACATTATATCTATATGTATAGCCCTTTCTGTCTACAACCGTTAAGAAGCAAAGTCTATCGTCAACGAAAACGATGAGTTTCATAATCAGATTAAATTCAATAAGTCTTTCAGAAGCAGGTTACATTGTGTTCACTCAAACGCTTCCTGGCCCACCGCAGTCAGACCTCTACAAATATAATATCATTAATATTCATTAGGCGTTGGCTGGAGTCGAAGGCAGCTCAGCTCTGACACGACTGCTGATTATTGTTGTGTTCACCCCACTTGTTCCGACCTAATCCCATGGTAATCTATGGGGAAGCTATATTTCAACCTGACTGGCTGTTTTGTTTTACAATGAAAAGTGGAATAATGTTAGTATGCAAACGCCTCATTTTGGATAAAGATTGATTGAAGAAGAATTATATTAAATATACCGTGATTGCTTCCCACACTTGTGCAAGAAATGTAAAGGCAAAAGTTTGTATGCGTGTGTGTATAATTGTTACTCATTTATGCCACTTTACGGGTCTGGGTGAAATTTGGTATTTAGACAGCTGCTTTTGATTCCGGTGTTCCTGTGGGATAATCAAACTCAAATATAACTTTTCACCGCGGGTTACAGCGCAGCTAGTTGCGAAATATAATTCAGATGAAAATCTGATCGCTCGTGAAATTGATGTTTTTCCGTCGTTATGATAATCAAATGTTATTAGAATAATATTTGCATGAAGCAGTTGCCATTCATAAAAACGACGAGAATTCATCTGGCATATGGTATCCAGAATTTACTACGAATTCCACCGTAGACAGTGATTCAGCATATCCATAAGTATACTGCCTGAAATATATCAAAGTCATACAAAACCTACCTGAATCCGGACGTATATGAAGGGTATAAAATATACGATGTAACAGGCCGCTAACAAAAACCCTGTCGACCTACATCACAATATAAAAATGTAGTATTTTTTATTAGAAATTAAAAAGTGAAACAATTTCGTTATGAGCTCTTTCGTAATTACTAGGCTTTTGACAAAAAACTGGCCAGTCCGGTAGACGGGGAAACATTACATTTTTTCGTCGTTCATTACAAATAGAGTTGGGTCGTCCGTCCGTGTTGTGGCTTTTAAATGAATTAAAAGACTATAAAAGTGTGAAATTTTGATACAATTGAAAAACAAAAAAAAATTGGTTATGCTACTTAAAGTATCTTCTCCAGTTTTCGAGGTATGAAGTGTTTTCGGTAGTTATTTGACCTTATTGTACACTCTTAAAGGTTTAAAAATGTATTCGAGTATTATTAAGGTGGTATTTACCAAATAAAAACTTCTATATCAAAATTTCATGACGATCGCCTTTTATAAAAAAAATACTGGTAGAAGCAAAACACATAGAACCATAGGTAAGTGTCTAACAACTTGAAGTGCGATCATTAACAACTCTACAACACCATTCCCTGACACTAACTAATTACTTCAGTAAGAGGACATATATTATTTTTATATATCTTCAGTTCAATATTAGAAGTGGAAGAGAAATACGACGCGATATTCGATGAATGTTAAATATGAAAGCCGCTTAAAGAGTTCGTTACTTTGGCTGACGTTTGACGACAGCCTAACAATTTCGTCACTGTGAGAACATAAAAAACTTATAAATTTCGGCTCACAGAACATTACAGCCCCTACAGACAAGACCTTTTATTAAAAGCTTTTACAAAACCTGTACATTTGCTCAGTTTAAATGCTGAAAAGTAATCCATGTTTTACATTTTCTCTTTAAAGCTGTTAAAATTCAGTCTTTTGATAGACATAAAACGCACAGGATCCATCTTCTCTCCCATCCTGCGTACATTCAAGGTTTTATTATGAATCCGTGCTGTACCCACTGTAGGCTTTTTACGATGCCAATTCGCCAAGACATATGTAAACGGTACTGGTCGTAAAAATTTTACAAAGTTATTTTCACATTCTGAAATGCAGAAAAACGCCTTATGTAAATGTGATACGGGTTTCTTGGTGGTAAACGTAACTTTGTGCTCAAAAGAATATTATTAACGTTAGCTAAAGGAAGGATTACCGATGGTAGAAGATCGTTAATATCTCGGGCACGGCTTTCTTTGAATAAAATTTGGAGTTGTGTTAGTTTAGCGACTTATGTGTCCGTGTGCGTTCATGAGGGTAGTTGAACACTCGTGAATAACGAGGTTTATTACGTTACAGTGGAGCAATAAGTGCTGTTTATGGAGAATGGGTATGTTTATGTTGCGTGAGTTATGTGAACGGATAATAATGTGTTTCGGTTATAATAAATTGGAATATTAACTTGAAAATTGCTTTAAAACAGTCGGTGCTTTTTGGAACGAAGTTCTTTATCGCGCGTTATGATAGATGGAAAAATTAAGTCCAAAAGTTATAACGACACTATTTGCTATAGTTGTAAGTCGTGCGCGTGTTTCTCTGTCTGTCTCTCTCTCTCTCTCATAGAAAGCAAGCCAGTTATTTTCGTTTCATCTATCTACTTCGCATTGAACAGTGTGGTGTCGCGACGATTATTTTAGTTGAGTGTATACAGGTTTTTTGTACATAATAAATAATAACTTCGTTCCGTCCCCTTCCTGTCGCTTGACAACTCTCGAGTTTTTATTCTAAGTATAATAAGCAGTAGCAGTAGCATAGTATCTATGGCAGTAGTGTCCTTAAACTTACCCTGTGTTTGTTATAAGCCAGTTAAGTGAAGTCGAATATTTTTGGCTGCATATTTTTTGTTTCTAACACATTTTATTTTGTTTGTTGAATGACACCCAAAAATAACCACAGAGCACTTTTTAAATTGAGGTTGATATTTTAATCCGTAATAAATTTAAAACGATGTAATGGCCGCGGCTTCGCCCGCTTTTTCTTCGGTAATTATTGTCCCACGGGTTTGTACTACCCGGATGAAAAAGTATTTTATGTATTATTTCAGATTATAAACTATCTGTGCTAAAAATTTCATCAAAATCCGTTCAATAGATTTTGCGTAAAAAAGTGAATATATCCATCTTAACAAATTTTCCCTTTTAATAAATAATAATTTCAGTTCAATGTTAGAAACTAACATATTAATTATTGCGGTTTTGATAAATTTATGTGAGCCATAAAGTAGTGTATAAAACTGTATTAAAATATCGTGCGACACTATAATAAACACGCACTAGTGTTTTAAGAATCTCTTTTATTTAACAGTTTCATAAACTAGGAAAATTATGGGTAGTAGTATGATAAGATCAAGTTTCAAAAGTTTTACCTCCTATTTTAGTACCACACTTTTGCATTGCATTTACTACAAAGAAAAGAATTTTCTCCTACATAGTTTACAATGTCTAAAATTTCCCATAATTACGTAGTCTGAAGGCGTGAGGCGGTTGTATTTCAGGGTAGTTATGTGCTAGGGAGGTGCGCAGGGGCAGCGTGGCGGGAGCACCTAGCGCTGGACGCGCACTAGCTGGTAGCTCGCGATGTATGTTAGAACCTGAAGCGAGTGGTGAAGATTCATAATTGAAATGCGTTGATGATTAACCAGCCAAGTGTGAGTCGGTCTCGCGCACCGAGGGTTCCGTACAAACTTGATACATAAAGGGCCATATCTTTTGACTGCGTAGTTTTAGAGGGTCCTAAAGTCGGGAAAAATTGTATTTAAAAGTAGTTTAGTAAAATAATAAAAAAAACTATAATACTGTAATCTAAACTAATATTATAAATGCGTACGTAACTCTGTCTGTCTCTTCTTCACGCCTAAACCACTGAACCAATTTTAATGAAATTTGGTACAGATATAGTCTGGGACCCGAGAAAGGACATAGGATAGTTTTCATCCCGGAAATCCCCCGGGAACGGGAACTATTAATCCACGAAGTCGCGGGCAAAAGCTAGTATTGTATAATTATATAAGAAATCAGTACGCCTGGAAGATATTTCTCGACAGCATTTTAAGGCAAATCAGAGACCCTGCATAAAAATTCTTACCACTTAAACAATAAAAACAAGATGATATTCATAATATCCACGAGCTTCTCAATCCCCCAAAACCGCCATCGCTTATGACCGAGTACAGTACCAGCTTTAATGTTATAGCTAGTTTAGGCGAACGAGTTCCGGTGATGCATAGCCGACAGGCAAATTTGTAAAATAGTGAGCCTAATTTTTAGCCAAGCCAACGTTTTACTGAGGCTCCAGTAATTTCGCAGCAAGTGGTCGATGCATAACTCTGCATACATTTGGTAAACAACCGCCGTAATTATAGGCTTTACAATGTTTTCAAGTGTAATACATTTTCGGGACACGTTTGTGTTTTATTATTTTAGTAGTTTTGCTGTTAGACCAGAAAATTACGGTGATTTTTGACGGTAAACGTTACGAAATATTCGTGGAAAATAGCAACATGAAAACAAATTTAAATTGGTCTAGGTTCTATCCTATTTTAATTAAGTCTTCTTAATGAACCTAAACAAAAACGTTGTTTACTACTGACGACTTTGTATATTGATCTTCTTAGAATCTTCAGGCTTTGATCGGGTTTATCTTCAGAAAATATTGCATGAGTTAGTTCCCTTGGTGGATGGAATGGTGATCACTCATCACAGGATGTTTTCTTGTCTGCTATAATTGAATAACGCTTTAGGAAAACTACAAGCCACTTGTGACCACACAGCCGCTTAAAAGAAAACTTTCAAAACTACCTCAGTGTAATTAACTCGAGGTAAAGTTATGAATGCGCGGCGGTGAGCCGCACTGGTCACCGACCGGCGCAGAACGTCCCCTTAATTACGAAGCTCTCTTCTAGAGACTGCTGTTAACTTCCACTAAAAGAAGAGAGGGTTGTTTAAAGTTTTATGATTTAATTTATACTTTTATACAATTCGAACTTATGATTAAATCTATTCTTTTTCTTTACGGGTTTAATAAAAATATTTTTTTATAGTAAAGGGGTCGCGCAGGTGCAGGAAGTGAAAGAAGTGGAGATAAGATTGTGCCCTGCAGGAAAAGGCGATGTGTGTATCGCAGGTTGTGGGCTGCCCCAAATTCGTTTTTATAAACATTTTTCTCAAAATGGCGAAATCAAATACTATGTGGAGAGCAGCCTGTCTCTAGGGCCTCTAAAACCGCTTCGGTTGCGTAGTAAAAAACAAAACGGTATATTAGGTGACTGAAACCGGGTTTCGATGTCCTACCCGTCACATGCCACACGTAGTAGATTATGGTCTATAATTGTGTCTTAAAGAGAAGAGTCTTGTCTTCCAGTATCGGGGAAAGTTAGAAAATTAGTTTGGTGATGATATACAAAGGAAGGATCTGTAGCAGAATAGCTGCGAGCCCAGGTTGGCCGCTGTATCTGGCCAAATGGGGTATCCTCGACAATTTCAAACACAAATCCTGTGTGAAGCTCCTTTGCAGGATACGCTTCACCTCCTATCCTGCCCATTTTGCACAATCACTTGCACCTGTCTGAATTTAAACGAAGCAAATTCTAGAGCTCTGCAGGTAAAACACAATAAGAGTTTCATCGACACGAAAAGAAGAAGAAGTACAATAAAGAGTTTATTTCACAAAACCTTTAAAATTCCTTGTTAAAAGATTTTGTGCTTCTTCCGTTTTCTCAAAAACACAATAAAAAGTAAACAAGTCTTGTAACGAAGTATTTCAAAACTACACTGCATTTGTTTCCGTATTTTTCCCCAAGGAAAAAAAGTTTATTTCAATGATACTTTTAGTTCTATCATGTATATGAAACGAGCCAGAAAGAACAACGAATGGAAACATGCAAGTTATTCTTTACGATATTACTCTACCCGTTCGTTGTTATATAGAGCCGTGTTCCGACTATGTTCAGTAAGTAAGTAGTCGTAATGTTGCAGTTCTTAACCGTGGAACACAGATCCTAACGTGGAAAAATAGAATACATCTAATCTTACAATTTATTTTTACATTGTTGTTCATTACAGCTGAGATAATTTGAAACATTAGTACTTATTCGAGAGACCAAAGAGGCAGTACAGGCATCGAAGGTAAGATATAAATTTCGAAAAAATATCTTCTTTAATTTTTGGGTAAACAGTTCCATTTTCAGCATAAGCCATTAGACTAAAACAGTGACCGTTGTGGTGTATGAAGTACTTGGTACACAAATCACATTCTATGTTATATTACACAGGAAAAGTAATTATCAGGGAGCAACATTCAAGCTTGTATATTGCTATATTTTTTGCCATCCGGCAAGGGTGGGTCTTGATTTATTAATCTGGCGCAAAACAAAAGCTATCAGGCTTAATGGGCGCTACGGAACCCCGCTGTGTATTATCAACGTTTATAAACGTTTAATATCCTGTGATTGTGCGTAAATCTCGGAATACCATTAATATCAATGAGGGAGATGTTATATTAAATTTTCTGCGGTTTAATATAAACGTGTTGAGGTAGGTTTATGGCGGGATGTTAGTTTGTACTGTGGGCTTAGTAGAAAGTTATTAAGGCAGTGTCCTGCATTATTAAAATGGTGCATATTTACTTGAGATATAATTTTTTAAGAACGAATAGGCAAGTCAAAAATACAAATAAATAAAATACCATAAAAGTCCCAAAATTTTCACCATAATTTTCGTACTTCAAAACATTTGTATAACAAATTCCGTGCGCCGGAGCCCCGTAACTCTCCGTAAATCCGTCATTTGGCACAAATCCTGCTAATGATGCTGTTAGCGGCCGCGGACGTGACGGGATTAGGCACCGTTCTTACAGCGCGCCTATTACCGGTAAATTAAAATGTTTATGTTTTTTTTTTCACATTCTATTAGGGTGTTCTCGTTTTTATTTATGTGTCTACATGTCTACATACATATTACAGTTTTAAGTTATTTACAAATAAGAAGGGGCAACCCTATTGCTACCAATCGTGGTAAACTTTTGATTTCGGTCTACTAATAAGGTATTCCTGATAAAAAAAACACATTTACACTATTTCCGACCGAGAAATGTTAAAAAAATTTTGAACCGTACCACTAGCGACCGCAAGACCTACAATGTAGTTCTAAAATTTTATTTGCTAATGACACAGAAACGCAAGAAGCTGGTTAATTTATCCAAAGAGCAAACTACAAAACTTCATAGACATCTTTGCTGCAATATAATTTGCAACACACACACCAAATGAACACCACACCGTATTTATGTGTGCGTACAGTTCATGAAGTATGCACAGTTTACACACAAAAACTGTGCTTGTGTGCAGTTCACGTTTTAATGTGATTACGGCTTCAGACGTATGCACAAACACATTCGTAGTTCGAGTTAGTTTCGCGCTAAAAGCATCGTCGGGAAGTCTTATGCAAATGGACTGTGCGGTCTAAGTCATAGATTTACTTGGAACTTTGGTTTCGAACTTTGGTATTCATATATCCTACTCAGAGATGTGATACTTTAATGTACTATGTTTATAGTCAGTCCAAATTTATCCTTGCTAAGTAATAAGTAGTAATAAGTTCTTGACATTCAAAAGTGCCTGTAATGGTCTAATTGAAATAAATGATTTGATTTGATTTGAATATACTTATGGCTGGGCGGTCTGAGATAATTCTGGCTTTCAGTGTAAATTTATAGCTAGTACATTGTCGCAGTATTGCGGAGCTACATACGATGGAATACTTTGGATAGGATACTAAACTAGCAAATTTTGTCAAATTATTTTGCGTTTTCTTTAGTGTTATGTCCATGTCTGTTTCTGTGACAGCACATAGACAGAACGCACTGACAGGAACTGATGGACAAATTCTTTGACTCAAATGATCATTTCCGTCAACACGCGTAAGTAAAAGAGTGTCTTATATAAAATACGTAGTACTAAGGCCGCGAGCCTTTATTGTTCATGCATGTACTATATAGAATATTTCAATAGGTTTCGTAGAAGCTACAACGTTTCGGTAGACATGCTACGCGGACTGGTTTCGTAGTACGTCTACGATGCTACGAAATCACAGCGAAACGAGAAAGCAAACGTCAGAATTAAATATATATGTTTTTTTTTCACTTTAATTTATTTACAATCTATAATAGTATACAGTACTAGGAAATGATACAACAAAAATATGTAGTTCCCAAAAAGGGGAAACAAGTGTACGTACTTCGCATAGCTGTGTAACATGGTAGTGTAAAATCAAGGGACTAAAATACGGTAAATAGAGATTTGAATGGACTAAAATACAGTAAATAGTGATATAAAATCTGTCTAGACTTATTTACTTATATTTATTTATAGTTACAAACATAAATAAAATTTAATAACGAACAACAACCTTCATAGAAAACGTCGGTTTTGAATACAAAAATAAAACTTTATTAATTTCACTGTTTATGATTTAGTGCCTTTAATATTAAAAATGTATACTTATGATTATTATGAATTGAATATCCCGCTGCCTCTTTTGTCTTGTATCTGGAGTCTAGTTCATCTGAACTATATCTTTAGCTCAGAAGAGAGAGACCAAGAAGTTTTATTTACAATATTATCATGATCTCATTTACAGCTACGAGCTACAGATTTGCGAAACTTTCACGCCTTTTGATCTTGTTCGTACATTTAGTATTCGGTTGGTGTTTAGTTCTGTGAGTTATAGAGAAATTGAATATCATTCGAGCTTTCGAATTTTACTCAGACTTATCACTGGTGAATGTTTTAAGGTAACGAATATTATAGGCCATTGACACTGAAACTCAACCTACAAAAACGTGTTAGATATTTTTTCATAAAAAAGTCTTTTGTTTTTTTATGCTATTACTAGCTTTCGCCCGCGGCTTTGCTCGCGTTAAATTCGGTATAACACACCAAGCAGATCTGCAGTTTTTGCTCTTGCGCCTGATCGATTTGTAATAGCAACGCTAAGTTTTCCCTTTTCTTCCCTCGTTCTCCCTCATATCCCACGTTTCTTAAATAAAAATTAGCCTGTGTCCGTCTCCTGGTTCCCAACTATCTCTGTACACAAATTCATCAAAATCGGTTCAGCCATTAAAGCGTAGCATTTAAACTGCAACGTTCTCGTATCACCTCATTTCACAACTACAAACTACAAATTTTGACCTAAATAATTTTCTAAGTAAAGTACCAATCATCATTTTCCTGCCTTTAGCCCATTCTATTTGGGGTCAGGGCTACACGTTTTTTTTATTCCATTCTCCCCTGTCACGGCATCATTCACTCTTTTCTTCTTCATATCATTCCTTACACAATCCATCCATCAACATTCATATCTATCACTCTTTTAGTCACATGCGCTTCGTCCCTTCTCATAAATTAAGAAGCAATATTAATTGTAAATGAATATAGAAATATAATTCACAATCATAATATTATTATCGGTTCTGTTTGTGGTTAGGCACCCAATAATTCGTTTCATTAAATGGTCGTTCTGAAACATTGATTCAATGTTTTGACTATATTATCAAAATATTGGTTATTTGCTATGCTATGGCAACGCATAGGGATACATTGTGGTAGCTAATTTTAACTAGAAATTGAATTAATAAATTTAAAATATTGTAACATGCATTACATAATTAAGTTATAGAAGCAAACTATCAAAATGAAAAGATATTTGTTCAAACCTAGCCTTAATCAGCCTAGATTATCAGTACTTAAACGCACACAAGATAGTTCCCCAAAACACCCACTCTTGGCCACTTCCTAGTGTTTTAGCTGAGAAGATGACGTAACGGAACAAACTCCCTAGCAACACAACTGTCTCCACTGTCTGATAGGTTTCATTAACTAGACTGTATACAGTAATATCAAAAGTACACATAGTTATGAAAGATAACGATACCACATTTAGTTGAATTGCCACAAGTTCGCTAGCACACATCAATATACCAAAATACCTAAACGATAAAAAAACATTGAGAATATAATCAAGCAAACAAAAAACTAAATTAAAGCTTCCAAACATAATGACTGAACTCGCGTACATACATGTGACAAGTTGGAATACGAACATCAAATAAGTCAACGATTTACTGCTACTTTACATTGTGGAAATCCATGAAAATAAAATGTCATGGAAGTTCTATATGCTGGGATGACGATGCTATCTAGACGATTTCGGTCACTACGTGTGCATTCGATGGCTTTCTAAGGTTTTTGAGAGTTTTGGTATGTCTCTTTATCAGTGGCGACCCTAACAAAAACATGACGGGACAATGATAAATGATAAATGATAAATGATAAATGATGTTTATTTTGCAAGTAGGTTTTCACAAACACTTTTACACGTCATTTTTTTTTAAAACTAGATGAGGCCGGTGTTTCGTACCCGACTACTCTGAGAAGAAACAGCCGAAACAAACTCAGAGGTCATAGTCTCTTTTAAAGTCCAGACAAAATAATCTTGGTCAACTTACATGAGGACTATGCAGATAGTGTCTGAAATGGTCTTTTTAAGAAAGCACCACACAGATTGAGTGGACCTGTCCAGTCAGTGCAAGCATTTGTCAGTTATCGTGTAGCTCAACTCATAACCTAAGGAGCTCAACGACACGACGAACAATACCAAAAAAAAGGACATTTGTGTAGGTCGCTTATAGCACTCAAACTGCCAGACCTTCGTCAAAAAACAAAGTAAATAAAAGAAATGATCCACATGGTCCTCACATTTACAATAAACAAATAAAAAATAAATAATTAATGAGATCATAATGAAATCATAAAATGTCATAAATGAAAATAATAAGAAAATAAAATGTCACTAATCATAATAATAAAAAGAATGTAAAAATAAAGTAAATATTAATGTCAAAGTATATAAAATAAAGGAATAGACAATAAATAAGTGAAACAAAGGCAAATTTTGACACTCACTGAGTAAATTAAATTGGAGCAGCTTAATCCCAAGCCTTTTTATCTTCAAGGTAATGATTCATGTTATAGTAAGCTTTGAGACATAGTTTATGTTTTATGAAAGATTTAAATTTATTGAGGCTTAGTGTTTGAATATCGCTTGGCAGTTTATTATAATAACGTATACATTGGCATGTGAAAGTACCTCCTATTTTTTTGAGCCTCGTTGCAGGAACAACAAATTTGTGTTTGTTCCTTGTATTTATGTCGTGGATATCACTGTATTTTTTAAACAATTTTATATTTTTATGCGCGTACAAAAGGTTTTCGTAAATAAACTGAGAGGGCACAGTAAGTATGTTAATCTCTTTAAATTTTTCTCTGAGGGAGTGTCTAGGACTTAATTTATACATTGAACGAATTGCCCTCTTTTGCAAAATAAAAATTGTCTGAATATCGGCGGCATGGCCCCACAAGAGAATACCATACGACATCACACTGTGGAAATAACTAAAATAAACTAAACGGGCTGTCTCTAAATCAGTCAAATCACGAATTTTATATTTAATAGAATTTTATATTTATTTTTAATAGCAGCGGACAGCCGTGATAGAGTGGAGTGCTGAGGCTTCCCCGTAGCATAGTAGTGGAACACCATGGGCTCAAATATCATCATCATTTTACTGCCCTTGTCCCATTCTATTTGTGGTCGGCGCAACACGTTTTCCTCTTCCATTCTCCCCTATCACACGTCACGGCATCATTTACTCCTTTCTCCTTCATATCATTCCTTACACAATCCATCCATCTTTTATAAATAATAATAGAAATAAAATATGGTAAAACCTTCCACTAAGCTATTACTACGAATGCTAAGGTTCATTGATATCCATAGTAAAGCAACACGGCGTTAAATAAACCACCAGAGTCATAAGTCACTAACCACTTACGATGTTCTGAAAATAAATTGTAACAAAACCCAAATAAACAACTACACATTTTCTTTTATCTTTTTCCCACATAAAAATAATGTTTCGAATCACTTTGAGAATAAAACTACGCGTTAAATTAAACTCCTCTAACTGAATCCGGAGTTTCCAACAAAAAAGGAATTACAGAGTATAAAGCTTTAAGTGTACTCCTAGTTTATATGAAAGCACCTCATTAGGACTGTACTCCATGAATGCAACGGCGTATAGCTGTTCAATAAACAACCTTATGAAGATGGTTTTTGAGTTGAAGTTACAGTGACAGAGCTGAAGCAACGCTGCCAAGTTTGTGAGTAAGGGAAGTTATTTAATATCGATATGTTTTGTAAATAGTTTAAAGGAGGCTCCAGAATTTATGTTGATTTTGTGAAGATAACTTTATAGAATACTTACATTTTACGTTGATCATTCATTTTGAAAAATTAAAAGGAGGTCACTGTAAAATTATATTTAAGGGGTAAAAAAGTCTTACAGGCACATTTATTGTACCGTCCAATACAACTAATATTTAAATTTGCAAAGCACTGAGGTGTTTATTTTTAGCACTTACTTCTATACAATAAAGTTAGTGCTGCTTTTACTGTACAACAACAAGTTCCTTTGTGGCGACAACATCGCCTTAGAATTTACCGTACCTAACTTACTAAAGAACTCTTTCATAGGAAATAAAGCGTAGCACACATTTCACACACACCACTAAATAATATAAAACCTTTTCATTCTTTCACACCTTTGCATTCACCATTGTTAGTAGCAACAAAGAAGAAAGAAAGAAAATAAAAAACCCCGGGTTTTCTTTCAAACACGTTGTTCCGACGGTCCTAGGGAACTTTCTCATTAGATCCGTCACTAACATCTTTTAAAAAAGGAACACTAGTTCCCACTGTGAAAAATTAAGAGTAGGACAGAATGATGTCTGTTCATGTTGGAAAGGGATGAAAGATGCAGGTGACAACGGGTATAAATGTGCTAGTTCGGTAGGAAGAATGTTGTGTGTCAAAACACATGCAGTTGGTGATTGTTTTGAGAAGCTTGCTTTATAGGCACCGAGGTTCAGATTGTCTGTTTACTGTGATAAAATAATAGTGGTTTGAAGCAGCAACGGCTTCATTTTCTATTTATTTCATCGGAATTTTCTTGATAGACGCCGACGATTTAATACTTAGACAGGCGATTTCGTACTTAGACAGTAAATTATAAAAGGATTTTAAATTCTACTCTAAAATATTTTCATTTCTGAATATAGTTACCACGCTTACCCAAATTAAGCAACATCAGTTTATACTAACTTAAAATGTTATTTTTGATGTGGAATACTTCGGACTGCTTCTTTGGTCCTATGGTCGCAAGCACGACTGCTGGGTTGGATACCCGGGCCATGTAAAGTGTTGTTGGATTATTCCATATTTGAATTTCTCCACATTTGTGCTTTGAGATTTGAGCCCGGTTAGTGGCGATAGTTTAGTTCCTATTGAAAAAAACCCGTAGTAGGTACTATAAGAACAGTACAAGTCTGCCTAACCCTTCGGCACACACACACAAGCGTGATATTATGTGCTTAACTTTGGTCGAGTAAATAAGTAATGTGTACTGAGAACAATTAGCCAGATTAACTATTCAAATGTCATCAAAAACAAAATACAAATGTGAACATAATTCACCGTGGAGCCGCGAATAGCGTTCTAATACCCACCCAGCACTTATTCATTCAACCACCAACGCAATGTATATATTCTAAGCCAGATATTTGGGAAAACACTTACCCTATCTTATCCTAAAACCCTCCAAAGATACGACACACCACTCACTCAGCCCTCTAGCCTCCCTCATGTAAGACTAAGGGCGTCCTACACTACATTTACAAATGCCAACCACGATCACAAAGTAATACCAAAGAAACAAAACACAATCTTTATTCAGAGACGGGTAGTTCGACCCTAAATGAATAACCAACGATATGAATATTTAACTCCGTATACATTGTATTGAGGTTTTGTCACCGTCTTGCTTTCTAAATAGAATAAAATACTAAAATGTCAAAAGGTATATTCCAAACTAAAGAAAATCAAATATTTAAAAGAAATAGATGGGAGATAAATACTTCTTACCACTTGGTAAAAAATCGTTTCGTCTAGTGTAACACGCCCGTTGTTTTGGAACATTCAGCATTCAGAGGTTGCGACAGTCGCGCTCTCCATGCCACCATGAGATCGCACCGGAGGTCTGTCCGCTGAGCAGCAATTTGCCGCGGTAGCGAAGTTTTCCCCTGGTGACTACACCAGGGGAAAACTTCGCTACCGCGGAGGCACTAGCCTCCGATATTTTTACCATCAGCCGTGGTTACTTGTTTTTTTTCCTTTATTCTCCCGTTAACCGTCTCTTTTTAATATTTACTTCAGGGCATAGGACTGTTTTTTTAAGTATTAAACCATAGATTTACATAACGACCAGTCAATAGTCATAGCACTGCGGTCATGGAGCTTGTCGAATTGTACCTTAAAGAATAACTATTCCTACACAAAGCCTTTGATACCGATCTTTGTATGGCTGTTTTATTTCTATAAATACTTGATATTCTTTACTTTTTCTTTGCAACTGTTTTTTCGTGAATGACGATTGTGTTCAGTTGGAGTTATTTATCTCTTATTTTCATTACTTACGTTCAGTATCGGTATTTTTTCATTAAAATTTAAAGCATTATCTGTAATTAAATTCCTTCACTGCCGTCATTCAAAAGATAAGCTACGAGAATTACTTAGGTAAACAAGGTTTTTTATTTAAATACTATATAAAATAATTTACAATACTAATGTAACTTATTATTCAACGGTCGTATCTTTGTTCCCATTTAAGTATATTTCGGGTATAAGTCAGTGTCTGTAACCAACACGATCGAACTTCACGTAATGGTGAGTTATTTTAAAAATAATAATTAAGTATTTAAATTTACCAACGTAAATACCTTAAAAACGAGGATCAAAGAAACAGTGTGTATTTATAAACATTATGAATATGCACAGACTCATCATGAAGTCGATTGGCACGTTTTCTCTCCGTCATCTCGGGATTTTTTTTGTTTTGGTCTATATTTTCGAATTTTTTACCTTTACAGTTTTTCCTTTAAAACAAGTGTACGTAGAGTTCATTAACATGATGTTACCTACAAAGTAACTGTACACATTTTTTTGTGTAGAATTACTAAGTTTGATGTAAGTACAGAATGCTTGGTTGACAGTTTAGTGAAGTTATTTACACCTTGGAATAACCAACCAGATCAAACATGAAGCTTTAGAATTCAAATACAGCAAAACAATAAGATCTTATTATGTTATGTGGATAAAAATTGACAGTCGTCATTAAAATTTGCTAGTGGTACTTAGTTAGGCAGTCGCTCCATGTTAAATACTGGTATTCAGCTGAATCCGGTAAGCCTGGAAGCGGATCCTAATATAGTAGCTAGGCAGATAATGATGGTTCTTAGACTAAACAAAATATAACTGACTCCACTACATTTCCAACACAGGTGAAATATACTCAATAAAACGGTTCCGTTTAGTTGTAGGACTCAAGATTTACTCTGACGTAAACCGTTTTACAGGTAATAACCTCTCCGTATGGATTCACTCGACGAACATATTTTAGTGGCACGTAAATTTTTATCACTTGCAATACGCTGGTTGTAAAACGAACAAAGCGAGCCTAGAGCGGGTTACTGTATGAAATTGTGAATTTATGTCTGTTGGGATGAGTTGGGAGATATTAATTGAAATTGTTTGAAGTAATCAACCACATCCAGTGAGCGAAGGCTTTATATTAGCAAAATAATTCTAGCAAAAGAGATGCGTTCCAAAACGGGTACTACTCTTGTCAAGAGTAATTACCTTCACAATATCATCTTTGAAATAAAACACGAAATGATGCATCGATATATCACTTGTTTTTAAATATGACGATCTAAAACATTTATAACGCCCGGTTCCAATAAAACGACTCGTTTTGTTTACGGATAGTTGTATTTGACATAAGTCTCATAGAACTTATGTCAAAATACAACTATCCGTAAGCAAAACGAGTCGTTTTTGTTTATTGGAACCGGGCGTTAGCCAAAACATAAATTAAAAATGCACTGTTGCTAAAAGTGTTCTAAAGCCAAAAATCTTTATTTAGCAGCGACTGATACTTACACTGGCTTTCACAAACCAATTAGAGGATTAAATGTGAAGTTCCCATTACGTTCCAAAGAGAGTAAAAAGAAATTGATAGTACTCGCCTTCACCCATCTTTGAAAAGGTCTCATTTCAAAGATTTTAATGAGAGTTCTTAGTTCAGATGAGATTTTTTATTGAAATAAAATCTATTACTTACTGGTATTAACTTGATATCTCATTTCTTCTTAATAGCAAAAGCTTTTTCTTGATTGGAATCGAATATTATAAATTTCATGTTGTAAGATTTTTTTTTTAAGATTTTGTAAAAGTAAGTTCCTAAATGATTCGTTTCTCTTGATAGGAAAACGTTTTAACATTCAAATACGTTATTTTTCTTTAGCATTGATTTAGATCGCAACCTTGCTCGCGAAATGATGCCACAGTTGGCGCAGTGTGTGCTGTTGGTGTATATGAGTTTAAATGTTTGTAAATGCACGCGCGATACAGGAAAAAATCTTGCAAAAAAAAATACAATGCTGAACGTAAATAATTTTGTCCGAAATACGACGAGAATGTTAATCAACTTCTTCAAAAGTATAATTTATGAAAAATGGAAGTAAAATCTGTGCCCGTCGCCATGTTGGTTTGTGACGTCACATATTTGGGCGCAACGCCGCCATTGCTCGCCGATGCTCATTAATTCATTCACCATTGATTTCTCTTCATCAATATGTATAGCGTCCTGATTTCCAATTGAAACACCCTTTTATGGTTATTTACAATTTGTCGACGGTGTTATGGTGTGATAAATAATATGTTTCGAGAGATAATGTTATATCGCGTAAAAACGTGCCTTTTTCTTCAGGATTTGTGTTTTCGTTTTCTACCCAATTAAAGCTCTTAAACATTTTTTGGTAACAAAATCTCTTAGAACAAATTATGCTCGCCTTTGTGACAAGTTAAATCTTTTCTAAATAATGTCTCCCGAAAATCTTGATACAAAAACATGTTTATTAAATAAAATATCTCTGAAAGTTACAACACCTATAAATAAACGATTGTAGAACTTTCCCAAGTTTAAAGTACCCATGCGTCTGGTGGCTTGGCAAATTGAATTGCTTACATTTTGCAAATGCCTTACAATTTGCATTAAGATATTGCCATCGGGACGACGTGATGTCATGAGGACAGGACGCAAAAATTACGAGAGATGCTATATATCTCCTTTTTGACATAATTCACTTACTGACAGCTACCTACCAAGGACTTTGAATACTCGGTAATTTTATAAAAAAAAATACGCTTAGTCGTAAATTGCTAGCGGACAATTCCTATGCTAATTTATGACATTCTTAAAAAAAAAAACTCTTATCTAACTCATTTCGTTTTCAGTGAAAACATTTTTTTCTGAACAAAATTACAATTTAGTAATCTATCTATCTACTAGTGAATTCATGTAAAATGACTTTACTCAACAAACTTTGACTTTACACCGAAACCAATTTAAAACACTTACTAATAGTGCATACTAGACATTATGCATAACATTATTTATACTACAACGTAGAAGTAGTTTACCAGTTTTGAGTCTTGTCGCCTTACTAAAACTACATAACTATAGCAAGGCTATAGAGGTTATGGAGAATATTTTGGATATTCTCCGTAACCTCTATCAAACGTCATACGTCATCGTGAAGCTCGATCGTTCATTATAAACCCTCTCGCGAGCGTATTAATAAAGTGAATTTAAACTCGTTTCGCTGAACATCTCATTTTAAATTAATTTTCACGTTAATGCACGCACGGGTGTTTTATGTTCGGTATTAATTCGTCCTTTTTGGAGATTGCGGAAGCACTATAGCTGCTAATGAATATTGACCTGATAACGCGGTCTCTACCACGACTATTAGCGGCAGAAGCGACTTTTAGTCGTAACCACAAAATTTTGGTCGTACGATTGGTCGTCCGGCTAGTTTTGTTCAAGATAGCGGCTGGTTCTGTGACAAATCGTGATGACGGTAGTAGTGCGCGAGATTATGTGGTAATTAGTTTAAGTGGGTAATTAGTTATATTTAATCCAATGCCGATTATCAAAGTCAGTCTGCGAATATACGCTGTGTATTAACACCTTGTTTGATTTCGTATCGAGCGGTCGAGGTACCCCGTAATATATGTGCCTCATGCAGTACAAGTAAAAAGCAGCTCTATTTTCCTGGTCTACAATATTTTTTCCAAGGCCAAAAGGCCGAAACACAGATACAAGTTCTGCGCAGGATCATAATCCAGTAACTTAACCACTTAGCTGTTATCAGGACTGACAGTGGAAGTTTATTAAAAACTGACAATACCTACAATTCGAAAAATGAGCAGAGAGACTCACAATCCGGGGTTGCGGGTTGTTCGAAATAGAAGAAACATGGGTGGGTTTTAGTCAGTACAAGTCTGACACTCCGCCCAGAGCGGGGGAAGTTATTTGATGATTTCCCACCCAAAAAAAGAGCCGCACAATTATTAGAACATGTCTATACACAGTTTCTATCCAAATTTCGAAGCAAAGTGTCTTTTTCAAATGATATCCCACAAAAACACAATAGGACCAAAACATTGACAAATAGAAAAAAGGAAATTGAAATACAATCAGACCTTTCGATAAACACGAAGAGTTTTGATACTTTAATTTCGATCCGTTTTTTATCCGGAGATTTATACGGTTGTACTTGAGCTACGTTTTAATCTTAAAGTGACAGGTCGGGTCGGATCGATCTGACAGCGGGTCAGGCCCTTTTCAAACGAAACATTGCCAAAAACATTTATATGTACTTGATACTTGTGACTTTATTTCACGTATAATCCGAGTTTGTGATTTACAGTGTCAAAGAGTTGAATTTTAATGTGATTAGTTGGAGTCGTTGAAAATTCTGTCGTTTCGATTTGTAAATAAAGTTCTATTTTGGAGTTTGCACAAACTTTGGGAATGTTGATTGAATGTAAGCAAACATGCTCTGATGGTTTACACGTAATAGATGTTTCAGAGTTCCAGGTAGCTTGGGAGAAGATATCTTGGAAAGGCTTCCCGTTTTTGTGCAGTAATGAGATATAATCAGCTAGACAAATAAAGATGTTTTAGAAGATACGAAAGAGTTAAATTAAAAAAGATTAACATTAAACATCTACTACAGCTGTTTAACTACTGACAAACCGAATTTGGCACTAAAAGAATCAAAATTAACCCAACCAGAAAAAAGAAAAAAAAAAACACTTTAAAAATTGTTGTTTATTTTCGATGTGTAAAAGGCTAATAATGTATATTCTTGTAAACTATATTTAGTTTACAACAAACAAACAAAGGCTTTTATTAAAGCCTTCGTTTTTTCATGAAACCTAACTTCTAACTAAAAGCTCCCACTGTTGTCAGCTAAATCGATAATACATTCACATTCATTTATTTGAATCAAAGCTTTAAAAATAGGGCGTTTATTTTTGTTGCTGTCTGCGTTCGATACTCTCTATAGATAGGTTGTGAGGCGAGTCCGGTTGTATTTTTAACGAACAAAA
This sequence comes from Ochropleura leucogaster, assembly GCA_958449745.1. NCBI lineage: Eukaryota > Metazoa > Arthropoda > Insecta > Lepidoptera > Noctuidae > Ochropleura > Ochropleura leucogaster. The sequence continues at coordinate 660,152 of OY288206.1, forward strand.
TAAAACTTGTCACTTATATTTGTCACTTTTTTTATCTTTTTTGTAAGTATTCTAATTTGATATAGTTTTGCAATAGATAAGCAGTGTACAATGTTTGATTAATACGACAAGAACCAGCATTAATTCATGCAAACGAAAATTGAATATTGAGTTAAAAACTTGGAGTAATTCAAATCCATTATCAAATTATCCTCCTATTAGTATATCTTAAAATCTCTTTTAAATACATTAGTTTTAAGTCCAGCGCTCAGGGTTTAATCCTCGAGCTAAACAATACAAATTGTAGAAGTACTCTCAAATGACGCATAATTCTCACAAACAGACGTTTAGGAGGTGAAACAGTTTAAGATAACGAAATTAATCGCGTCGTATTGTGAACGTATAATTAGTTTTCAGAGAACAAGTTTCTAAATTAAATTCTCAGACGTTTTGTGAGATATTTTGGAGCGGAGCGGCTCGGTTGTGAAAAATACGGGAGGGTTTTGATGGCGGAAACTGGGTTTCTATATTGTTTTTGAAATTGTCATTACAAGACAAAACCTCCGTGAAACTATGTACGGATTCGCTACCTTGACTTGCCTGGTGACTGTGCCACGTATGACGTTCACTTGCTGGTTAGAAAGTTGAAGTCAAAAACATCTTGGGATTTCCACATTTATGCCATTAAAACTTAAAAGATTAGACCAGATTTAAATAATACAAAAAATATTTTGTCTTTTTATTACGTTTAACTCAAGTCAAGTCCGGCATGGAGTATTGCTGCCACCAAGGCACACTCGGCTCTGTTGATGTAACGATAAGCTGGTGAGAACTAAGCTGCATAGCCTGGCCGACCGACGTAAAGTTTTACAGTCTAGGCTTCGGTGAGTGTGTCCAAGAGCTCGTCGTGCTCATTCCAGTATCTCCCTTTTTCAATCGAGAATCAAGATGTTATGACCCATTCCTTGTCGATATTCCGCACATTGCAACATCCTTTTCCTCGATCAGCCAAGGAGTGGAACGCCCTGCCTGCGTCTGTGTACTTGAGTTCATATAACCCGTATCTATTCAAGTCGCGCGTTGATAGGCTTGTTTTGGGTTAGATTGTTCTTGTCCTCATGTCTTTTTGGACAATATTGAAATCAAGATAGAGAGAAGAATCAAAAATGTTTACATTGCAAAGTATGCTTCCGGCAAAAACTATTTCACTTACTACATCGACAATGTTCGAATTTTCTGGCCTCGATATCCCAAACAGCCGATGAATAGCATTGCAATCAATGTGAGAAGGCCATTAGCTTTATTGAAACCATGATTGACACTAATAGACCGGAAGATGGCGGGGAACTCTCTGAGGTCAACGCCTACATAATTCATTATTCTTTAAGGAAACTCGGACTACCTAATATTGCAGAACATTAATTTGACAGGTGATATGAGATAACATAAAATAGTAACTAGTCACTCTATTTTGTTTGACAAAATTTTTTTGGCTAGTCAAACATAAAAGAAAGAATTTATTTGGAACATACCACAAGACGTGTACACAGTATAAAACAATTATAAGAAAATAATAAAAATAAACAATAATATGCAACACTGTGTGCCTCTGGCTGCGCTAGATAGGGCCAATTTGTATAGGCCAGTGATTGTATTAAACTTTGCATGCCTTAAACAATTTCTTTCCCGTATATTTTGAATCTCACAACTCGGCCAATTGGACGTATATTAATTAGTTTACAATTAAAATCTAACTTTCAAACTTGATCAGTTTTCTTCTTAACTACTTTGCCAGCGTCAATTATTTATGTCTCCAGCTTATGTTGATAGCCTAGCCTCGATTATAGATTTAAGTTCTATAGTGGCTCATAAATCTTGGGGTTTTAATCGAGTTATTCATTGCTCATGGAAACTTCTGAAGTTGTTGGTGGAACTCGGTAACACAACCAACCACACTATGGGAACAGGGATTTCATAGAGCAAGTATTTGTTGTACTCAATATGAGGCTAAAAGCTGTATACTGGACGGTAAAAGTGGAAGTGAAAGTTTTGATTGAATCAATTGTTTGCCTAACTAGCCACAGATGAAAACTAAGAGTAGCATATTTTAGCACTATTTCAGAATAACTGAAAATATTTATGGTATTATACCTTACTATTATTAATATTATAAAAGCGAAAGTGAGTTTGTTTGTTTGTTACGTCTTCAGGCCTACATGGCTAAAGCAATTTTGATGAATTTTGACGCAGATAGTTGGGACCCTAAAGGCGGACATAGGCTTTTTGTTAAAGTGAGAAATGAGGGAGAAAGAGGGAAGAAAGGGTAAAACTTAACTTTGCTATTACAATTAATAAGGCCCTAGGGCAAAAACTACAAGTAGCAGGTACCTGCAAATCAGGAAAGGGGAACTGTGTTAAACGAATTAAACGCGAGCGATGCCGCAGGCAAAAGCTAGTCAAATATCAAATCGACAGTAGCTCTTATATAAAAAGCATAAAAAAGTATCAAGCCCCAGGTGCTTGTCGTGCTAAGCAATTAGTTAGTGTCAGCTTATTAATAATTTAACGTTGCAGACAAATTACAGTGGCAGGCGGTTGCAGCACGGAAGCTATTAGCCGTTTTAATTTTACTTCAATATCGACTTAAAGTCGTGCCATAATTGGTATAATCCCTTTTGACACAATTTACAGTAAATTAAATTTTCAGTCAAGGTTTAGTCAAACCATCATCATCTGGTTTTGTAAAACCATTCCGGCAGTCTTTGGCAGTCGGAACAGGCCAAGTTGTTGACTCTGCTTTGGACACCGAAAACTCAGAGACAACATAACTACTGAACCTCCTGTTGGTGACCGGTGAACGCCGATCAGTCCACTATAGCTCCGTAGCAGTTTGACTTCGGCATTTTGTTGGAATTATCTGTCACTTAAACAAATTAACTTAGGTAGTCGTTTTGTGACGTTCAAGTAAAAAATGTTACTTGTTTACTGGTTTAAATAACCACAATGTGGTTCATCACCTTATGAACATATAGAGGGAAGTTATGGTTAGGTAGCTTAGTTAGTGAGTTACAGCTTTACCTCCTCTTTCCTATGAATTAGGTAGGATATTAAATAAAATTGGAAATTTTGCACTATTTATAAATCTAGAAGTTTGGGGGCTGGTTGAATATTTGAAAGAAAGAAAACATGTTTATTCGGCACTCACTAAAAGTACACATAACATTAAATACTAAGATAAAAAAACAAAGCTAAACTAGTTTTTCTTTCACGCACAAACTAATAAACGGATTTCGATGAAAACAAAAAAAAATTTCATCCCGTGTAATAAAATCTCGAAATACCGTATTCCATGCAGGCGAAGCCACGGGCATAAGGTTTTTGGACAGAACTTCCTAGACGTATCAATTACTTTCCAAGTTGTTGTACCCTTTTACGTTGTAAACTCGATGAATACCAAAACCATCCTACGTAAAATACAAAAGTGTTCTTTAATAAAGTGAATAAATCAGAATTCAACAAGCTTTCTGTAAAACGAAGCAACGAGCTCTGTTTTATTCCAAAACCTGTTCAGAATATTCCTTGTAAATTGAAAAGTTGCTTCGAAACAGGACGAGCTCTGTCCATTGTCAGTTCGTGTTGAGTTACGAAGAGAGCGGAAATGAGATTTTATTCATAATAATTATTATTGTCAGACGGTAGGTGCCAGAGGACGGGCGTTGTCACCGATGGAGGCCTAGAAAACGCTAACGTGACGACTTAGAGGTGTTCGCGTGGCGCCCCGTAGCTCCATTGAGCTACGGAGGAGGCCTTTGGCCAGCAATGGCAAAATGTAGATAAGTAGAAAAAAAGGCGCCCTCAAGTACCTACACAAGTCGGTTTAGACTTTAAGTATTTTTTTTTAATTTTTCCCCTCACTAGGTATTTCTCCTGTATCGTGGGTACATTTACAAACATTTAAACTCACATACACAAACAGCCAGACATGAAACAACTATTTGTAGGCCGTTAATGTTTGTTCTGTGTAGGAATCGAACCCGCGACACGCAGCGCAGCAGCCGATCTTTCAGCCACTGCGACAACCGTGCAGTCATTGGCCACTCTGAGGCAAATCTTAATATATTTTATCTGGAGTATATTTTAATTATTAAATAATCACGCAGCTATTCGTACTTCATTGTTTCCTAACGATTCAAATAGATGACGTAATTTGCGAGGGCGAATTTCAAAACCGCATCCTGTGGGATTTTCGCCAGAGCCTCAGGCACCGCCGTGACGCTAACACGACGTTATTTTAAGCAACTTAAACCTAGGCCTAATACGTAAGAGCCTTCCTTCTTCCTTATCCTAAGAAAATAAGTGAATTCTTGTTAATAACATTCGCTTATCCAAGCATTTGAGTGCAAGAGTCGCTTCTAGGTTAAGATATCTACTTATAGAAAAATTATTCTAAAAATAAACGAAAGAATAAATCGCTGCTTTCAAAGCCATGCAGAAGGTAAGCCGATAGGTTCAACTAGGCTATAAAATTGTGCCGCGAACTTTCTGGAACTTGTCGTACACATAATTGCGTGCGATTTTCATTCACGACCAATAAATGTGCTCGCTTGAAACTAACAATAGTTGTATTGAAGACGTTGTGCGGGAAAATAGCTATTGTTTAACTACTTGTGATTCGAAGCATAATAGAGACTTGCAGAAACGTTTAAGGCTTAAAATAATGCAGACAGACCACTACAGTGAAGTAAAGAAATCAGCTGTTTATCCATGCGTTGTGATAATAGGATAGGGTAAGAATCAACTTTTGTTTTAAATAAGGTAGGTACACAAGTCATTTGCATAGTTGCTCTTAACAGAAACTATCTTCTTTCTCAATTCCAAATAACGACCTATTGAAAAACTATCTCAAAAACTTTCCAGATCATTTGAGGGTAATGAGAGTTGAGAATACAAATTAATCTTGCGTTTAAGAACGTCTGGCTTTAATTGGTTAAGTTGGTTCGCTTAAGTGGCATTGAAAAATTGTGGCGGCTTCTCTTTTTACTAGGTACGAAAGGATATAAAATAAATGGTTTAGGAAATGTTTGAAGATGGTGTGAAACTGTTTTTGTGGAGACATTTTGATTTGATTTTAGAGGTTTTATAAAAATAAATGGTTGTGATTGCTGTAAAATACCGTTTTAAAAAGGAGCACGTGGATTGATCTTCAAGGTTAAGTCATGCTTGCAAAGTTCAATCTGCGGATGGGTGACCTTCATTACACACCAAGGTTCTCCCATGCCTTGTTATTCGGAACAGTCAGGGACACGAAAGTTACTAAGTTACTAGTATCCAGTAGTAATCGGAATGTGTTGGTTTGATAGGCAGTTGCCCTATACAAACTGCTGTCATTTAGCTTCATCTGGCAGAGCTACATGCTGACCCAGTAAAGTTTGAAAAAGGTAAGTTAGATGATGAAAAGTTTGAATATTGGAAAATATTAAAGAGTTTACTGTAATTATTTGGAGGTACTTAAATTGTGCAAAGATGTTTATGTCATCAGACATGAAGTTTTTCTAAATTTCGCGGTAAGTTTTTTTTTAATCACACTAGAATTTTCTCCTGTATTGTATTTGCGTTTACAAACATTTAAACTCACATAGGTACACAAACACTATTTGTAGGCCATACAAATATTCATGCCGTCAAAAAAGATGAAATCAAAATGTCCATTGAGCATTTCCAAAGGCTCATCAGATAATTCCAAATATTGAAACCGAATCGTTGCTTTATTTAGTACTTCCATGGACGTTTTATGTCTTCATACTTCGAAAAAATCCTTTGTCGAAATATATCTACCACCTGTCGATACGCGGTACACCTGGTGCCATCAAATTCGCTCCGTACTTCGTCGGGTGCGTTTTACTACGCTGATTGTCCATTGTTCGGTGTGAATGAGTCAGCCTGGAGTATTGTAGTACAATGTCTGTGTGTTCATTCACATTTCACGGTACGTTTTGGTGAGATCATAATTTTAATACTGTCTTATTTTCAGTGGACCACCTGTGTAACCCCAACTTTTATACTTAAATACCCGACTTCTTTACATTTCGAAGGTGCCTGTAAATCTTTTCAATAAAAAATAAGGCTTTGACTTAGAAATGAAGTAAAGTAGACCAAGACACTTAAGGTTTTAAAGGAAGCCTTTTTTTTCTTTTTTTTTTAAGATGGGGAAATATCAAATAACTTCCTCTGTTCTGGGCAGAGAGGTGGGCAATGTAAGACTTTCGCTGACTAAAACCCTCTTAAGTTATTTATTTTTGCCCTTCATGTTCCGGGGCCGTCTTTCGAACAATTTGAAACCCCAGTAAGTTGAAGCCCTAATTGTCTTGGTAGACTAACTACATTTAGATAAAAACAAGTAGATAACATAAAAACAAAATATCGCACAGATCTTTGACACTCTGGTATAAATTCGTGCATCCTCAAAAACACGCATATATTTATATTTTTCCTTGATATGTACGAGATAAACTTCGTCCCCATTCCGTCTTCCCCTTTCATTTTCTCGTTGACAAAATTCAGCATCCGCACCCGACGTCAAAGTAATAACATTTCGCTTCTTGGAATAGTATAGCAATGTTGACATTGTGCAACGCGGTACTGACACTGTTGACTGTAGAGATTTCTTTAAACTTAGGAATCTCAACATGTCTCAGTTTCCGCAGACTTCAAAGTTTAGATAGGGTAGCGAGAAAGGAAAACTTTCTTTTTTTTCAAACGTAATGCAGACTCCTTGCTTGTTCTTAGAACATTTGAAAGCTTTTCTGAAACGCGGTCGTATTAGATTGTGTATACTGTCTAGCAAATACTGTGTGATTTTGTTCAGATTAAATGCTCAAGTTTCTTCTACAAAGGAGTACTTAGGAGATTGAGAGACGTATAGGAATGTTTGCCAAGTAGAAAGTGCGTCTGACATAATATTATTTTTTAAAATCTGTAGATTTATCATGTATCAGTACTAAAAGTTCAATTTTCCATTAATGTTACAAACGGACAAAAATCCTTGCTAATATTATAAAAGCGAAAGTGAGTTTGTTTGTTTGTTATATCTTCACGCTTTAATTGCTAAACTGATTTTGATGAATTTTGGTACAGAGATTGTTAGGAACCAGGAGATACGGACAATACGGACATAGACTTTTTTTTAAAGTGAGAAATGAGGGAGGACTGGGAAGAAAAGGCAAAACTTAGCTTTGCTATTACAATAAATAAGGCGAAAGGGCAAAAACTACAAGTAGCAGGTCCCTGTAAATCAGGAAAGGGGTACCGTGTTACCCCGAAATTAACGCGAGCAAAACCGCGGGCAAAAGCTAGGTCTCCCATAAATCTTTTATTTCCACCATCCTCCTACATGAGCAGTTATACGCCAGTGAAAGTGGTTCTTAGTTTAACTACTATGCTCTAATGCCTCTCTTAGATTTATGCACCATTTGCATCATTTTATGGGCCCTGCACCGCCTCTGTCCAGTCAATTGAGGATGCACTGGTAATAGACTTCATAAATTGTGAAGGGATCCGGTGGCTTCGTTTGTATGAATATTTAAAGGAGAGAAATGTAGTTTGTTTCTTAGGTAAGGCTGAGGTGGTAACAGAGTTCAATTAAAAAAACATAACGTCTGTAATTCCCAAAGGGTTAGACAGATGTGTACCTGCATATTCCTTAAGTTATAATTAAGTGCCATGTAAGGCGGTAAACCTATGTTTTGTCGTTAACCAAGCGCAGAGCTTGACTGCGAGCGACCAAATTCCTTCTGAATAACTCAAAAACTCTTTACACAGCCCGGTTATCGAACCGAAAACCTCTTTAGCATTCTTGCCATCACTAGACAGATGAGACAGTCCAATAACAAAGTCAGCAAAAAATTCGAAAAAAAATCTGATGAAAATAAACGAGTGTTTTGTGAAAGGTTTGCTTTAAGTATAAGCGGTTTCACAAAAGTAGAAAAGATAATCTAATAAAAGGTCTCGCTGACAGTTTTGATCATCAAATACAAAAACAATTAAACGCCATTTGATATCAAGGTTCGGCCACAAGACACCATCAACAAAACAAACCCTTTTATTTCGCTGACATAAAAAAAATAACACAACGGCCGTACTAAAATAACAGCCGAATATTTTTAACCCCTTGTTAAACTCTTTTCCAGGAATTTCCGACTCAAATATTTACTTCATAAAGATCAAATTCCACCAGGTAACAAAATCCCATATATTTTAATTAGCAAAGTTTAATTGTTAGGGCTGTAATCAATATTGGGTAACCTCAGGTGTTCCCGGAAGATTCCAGGCTTTAGGTCAACTTAGGGTTGGTATTAACCCTCAACTGGCTGGTGTTATCAAAAGTTTTGATGGAAAATGTCAGCTTTGTTTATTTATTGTTAAGTGTTGGAGCATCTTCATCATCAGCCTACGACAGTCTACTGCTGGATACGGGTCGCTCTCAAGGCACCCATACTAAGGCACCCACCCTATTTATATGTAACGCCTGACCAAAATGTCATAGCTACAAGTAGACTAATTAGCCCTAATTGTATGTTTTTATTATAATATGTGTCTGTCCTTTTGACACCTTTCACTTGCCCTCTAAACCTCACGTTGTTAACACCGAATTAAAATTATTTTTGCCTGCATTGAGCATCCAGAGTTATTATTCCGGCATATCCCGTTAATTCCCGCACATGGTCCGTAACGAGCCGGATAACGTTAAATATAAAGAAGATCAGCGGATTGGATCAAGAATTAAGGATTTTAGCACCCACGTGGAGTGGAGGTTATTCGCCAGAGTTGGATTGATTTCAAGCAAGCTATTTAGCGGTGTACAGCATTTATAATTTAACTAATATCGTCACCCAACACTCAGGTAGTATAAGTAATTAGTCAAATTAAAGGTCAGTATCATTTAATTATATTACCATTTGTATTGTGCTAGATTAAAATCATTAGATACTTGGTACATTGTGATTAGTATTTATGGTCGTTGGTATTTTATTTCACAGCAAAGTTAAGTTTAAAATCATACTTATCTCGGTATAGTTAGCTTAATTGCTACATTAGTTAAACTTACATCATTTAAAGCTGTAACTAATTCACGTTATTATTTAACAGTAATGTTAATTGTTAGCAAGTATCTTAGCATCATACATATAATTTGAGAGTGTTTCATATTAGTGCAAGTCATCGTTATATTTTAAGCATTTAGAGTCATTTATGTAGTCAACATAATATATTAGTATTTTAGTTGTGCCTATTTATCACTTAGTGTTAACGTTTACATGTAAAATATTGTTAACAGTTTTTTAGTTAATTAATATAGGTACTAGGTAGTTACAGTATTCAGTTTGTGTTGTTTACTATAGAATTTAGAAAGTGTATAAACTACAGTTAGGTGTCTGCTCAAATTATATTGTTCGTTTTTATAATTATATTCCTGTATCAATTCCAGGTTGACAGCACTCTCGTCTCCCAGTATGTCTGAGGAAAAGGACTTAATTAAAAAGCGAGGCAGCTTCAAGGGCCGTTTGACTGCTTTCGTTAATTTCCTGGACTCACTCAAAGACAAGGAATTATCTAGCTGTGATGTGTCTGAGCTGCAGTTGCGCTTGGGCAAGATGGAATCGTTGTACGAACAATACGATGAGGTACAATTACGTCTGGAATGCATTGCAGACGATTTAAAGTTACAGTATCCTGAACGTTGTGAATTCGAGTCTATTTATTATAAATCTTTATCCAAAGCTCAGAATATTTTAAGTGATTTTAATAAAGATAATAAATCGATGGAAAGCTGCAGAACTACACCTACACTGCAGAAGCCAGTTAAATTGCCAACGATTCAATTACCAAAGTTTAGCGGATTATATTGTAATTGGCTTGAATTCCGCGACACCTTTGCTAGCCTAATTCATAGTAACGATGAAATAGACGCAATCAATAAGTTTCACTACTTGAGAGCATCACTTGAGGGAACAGCTGCATTAGTCATTAAATCTATTGAGTTTTCTTCGAACAATTACACTGTGGCATGGTCGTTGTTATGTGATCGATTTGACAACAGAAGATTATTGATACAAAATCATGTTTACGCATTATTTAATATTGAGTCTATATCAAAGGAATCCTCTGTTGCTATTAAAAGTATGATAGATCAGTTAAATAAAGATTTGCGAGCTTTAGATTCGTTAGGTGAGCCTGTTAAACACTGGGACACACTTTTAATTTACATTGTCACTCGGAAGCTTGATCAAAAAACCTATCGTGAGTGGGAGGAGTACAAAGGTAAGATGGACAAAGATTGCACGATTACTTTTAACGCATTTATGCAATTCCTACGTAATCGTGCCGACCTTATCGAGACCTTGGAGCTAGCACGTACTAATTATTCCCAAACGACAGCGAAATCAAGCCCTAAAATCAAGTCAATGGTAGCAACACAATGTTCGAATGGTTCCAGCACTGAATCAGCCTTAAAATCATGTCCTAAATGTAACAACAACGATCACACTCTAAATACATGTCCACAGTTCCTCGCATTAAGTAATGACGATCGTCTTAAGTTACTACCTAGTTATAAGATATGTTTCAACTGTTTTCGTTCAGGGCACTATGCTAATAAATGTAAAAAACCAGGTTGCAAACTATGTAAACGTAGGCACAACACACTAGTTCACGTAGATTCTAAAGGCACTATTACGAATACACTTAGTGGTAATTCGTTAAGCAACTTGTCCGCATCGTCTTCATTGCCGTCTGCTACCACTGATACGAATAACGTAGCATTATCAGCAAACATTGCATTTCCGTGTAGTCATACGCAAAGAGATGTGTTGTTGTCAACCGCCTTGATCAAACTGCGGGACCACAATGGTTGTGTGCATCTCGTTCGCGCGGTTCTTGATAGTGGTAGCACCTCGTCATTCATAACGGACCGGTTATGCAAAAAACTAAACTTATTAACTAGCCAAGTAAATAGATCGATTCTTGGCATCAACAATGTTACTTCGCACGTAGGTAAATTATGTCGGGTTAAGATTACATCATTAGATGATAGCTTCGTATTCGAACTTCACTGTTTTGTTCTGCCATATATTACGAATAATGTACCGTGCCGTGAAATAAATATTTCTGATTTCGATATACCCTCGAATATTACTTTAGCTGATCCTACTTTTTATAACCCTGCTGATGTTGATATTTTAATTGGCGCTGACCTGTTTTGGGACTTGTTAGGATCTCAAAGACTAAAGTTAGGTACCGGAAAACCAATATTATGTGAAACCCGTTTAGGATGGATAGTTTCCGGTCCTATTACTCAGAATTATATTTCACTGCTGTCGAATGAAGTTAAATGTAATTTTTCTAAAATGAATTCCGACAGCGATAGTGACTGGGAAAATATTAAGATGCAACTGACAAAGTTTTGGCAATTAGAGGAGGTGACTGCGAAATCTTCCAATTCTTATATGCCCGAAGAGAAACTGTGTGAAGATAATTTCATTAAAAATACGACACGTTTGTCTGATGGTCGTTTTTGTGTTCGCATACCCCTCAAAAAAGATCCTTTAGTTCTGGGAAGTTCTTTTAATAAAGCCACGCACTGCTTACAGTCTTTAGAGCGTAGACTAAAGGTTAAGCCAGACTTTAGTAAGCTGTATCATGATTTTTTGTTACAATATGAGTCACTCGGTCACATGACAAAAATCAATAAACCTAATTTGTGTGTTGGTTATTTTATTCCTCATCACGGTATTTTACGCGAGTCGAGTACCACGACCAAACTTCGTGTTGTTTTCAACGCAAGTTGTCCTACTTCGACGGGAGTGTCTTGTAATGACCTTCAGATGGTCGGGCCAACTGTACAGGACGATCTTTTGTCTGTACTACTTCGCTTTAGATTATATAAATATGTTTTATCTGCGGATGTGGAAAAAATGTACAGACAAATAGTTGTCCACCCGTCGGACAGGTTTTTGCAACAAATTGTTTGGCGTGATAATATCAGTGAACCCATTAATGTGTATCAATTAAACACAGTCACGTACGGTACGGCTAGCGCGCCTTTCCTTGCTACACGATGCCTTAAACAATTAGGACTTGACTGTAGGAACCCTAAAATAGCTGAGATCATTAGACATGATTTTTACGTCGACGATTTGCTGACAGGGGGAAATAGCTTAGACGAAGCAAAATTCATTCGCACTGAAGTCACCAGGGAGCTTGCCTCAGCTTGCATGCCATTGAGAAAATGGAAATCAAATGTTCCTGAATTAGTGTCGGATGCAATTCCTGCGTCATTTGATTTGAACATTGGACCTAATGAGCCTGACAAGTTGCTTGGTCTCAGTTGGTATATTGGCACTGACGAGTTAGGGTTTCCTATAAGTCTGACTAAGTCATCCACTAGGTACACAAAGCGTGACGTGTTATCCGTGATTGCGCGAATTTTCGATCCCTTAGGTCTATTAGGTCCTATTGTTATCTCCATGAAGATATTACTTCAGAAATTGTGGTTAGATAAATTATCTTGGGATCAACCATTAACTAATGAGATTTGTAAACAATGGGAAATTATAATTAAGTCTTTACCTCTATTAAATCATGTTCGCATTCCACGGATTGTAGTTTGCAATTTATATATGGATTTAGAAGTTCATATTTTCACCGATGCGTCTGAGTCCGCATACGGTGCTTGCGCCTACATTCGTTGTAGTTATGGTAAGGGTGAGTATATGGCTCGCTTATTAATGGCAAAGAGTCGAGTAGCTCCCATCAAACCTACTACAATTCCTCGACTAGAGTTGTGTGGTGCGGTTGTGGGTTCTCGTCTTTATGAGAAGTTGAGGAGCTCACTTCGAGCGAAGATTAGTCGAGTCTATTGTTGGACTGATTCGACCATCGTGTTGGGGTGGTTACAGATGATGCCTACCAAGCTTCAGCCGTTTGTACGCAACCGCGTTGCTGAAGTTTTGGACAAGGCGGGTAACTGTACATGGAGGCACGTCCCAACTAACCAAAATCCAGCAGACCTAATATCCCGTGGCACGGATATTAGTGTTCTGCAGGATTTAGATCTATGGTGGCATGGACCAGATTTTCTAAAACTAGACCCGTCTGAATGGCCTTCTCTAATTACAAGTCCAGAAGTACAGTCATTACCGGAGATTCGACCTAATGTTGTATTGAGTGCTGTCATTACCGATTTAACAACTGACGTTTTCATTGATTTTAGTCGTTTTTCAAATTACTCACGGCTTGTACGTTCTGTTGCCTACGTATTGCGATTCATCAAATCATGTAGAAGGCATTACCCAAAAACCAATTATTTGTCACATGATGATATACAAGATGCACTCACAATTGTCATAATTAAAAGCCAATCTCAGTCATTTTCTGAATATCAACTACTTTTAAATAAAATTAATTTACCTCAAAAGAGCGCCCTTCTAAAGTTTAATGTTTATTTAGATGATAAAGGAGTAATGCGAGTAGGAGGACGACTCGATAATTCTAATTTTTCTCATAATAAAAAACACCCTATTTTGTTACAGTCCACTGATAAATTTACTAAATTATTATTCAATTTTGAACATTTAAGGCTGATGCACGCTGGTCCACAATTATTGTTAGCTTCCATTAGGGAATCTTACTGGCCGATAGGAGGTCGCAACTTGGCAAAGGCCTGTTATCATAAGTGCGTTCTGTGTCACCGTATGAAAGGTAAGGTTGTAGCCCCCTTAATGGGTAACTTACCAAAAGAACGCCTTCGTCCAGGTTATCCCTTTGAAAGCACAGGTGTTGATTATGCTGGCCCTATTATGTGTGCTAGTCGTCAAGGTCGTGGATGTAGGCTAGTAAAGGTGTATGTCGCTATTTTTATTTGCTTCACAACCAAAGCCATTCATTTGGAGCTCGTTGGTGATTTAACTAGCAATAGTTACTTACTGGCTTTGTATCGATTTGTTTCTAGGAGAGGTAAGCCTGTTGATATTTTTTCCGATAATGGTACCTCATTTGTCGGTGCGTACAACGATCTTTCCAAATTCCTAAAGATGAATGCTTCGTCCTTGGGTGAAAGTGCAGCTAGCGACGGAATAAGGTTCCATTTTATACCCGCTTACACACCGCATTTTGGTGGACTCTGGGAGGCGGGTGTGAAGTCAACAAAGTACCACCTTCAACGAGTGTTGGGAAATTGTAATTTGACTTTCGAGGAGCTGTACACCGCACTAACTAAGATTGAAGCTATCTTGAACTCTCGTCCACTGACGCCGTTGTCTTCAGATCCTGCAGATTATACACCGCTCACGCCAGGACATTTCCTTGTTGGACGGCCTCTTACTTCTTTGCCGCAACCTGACTACCAGGATAAGTCTGCCAACTGCCTGTCTCGCTATCAAAGGATTGAGCAGCTCCGCCAGCATTTCTGGAGCAGATGGAGCAAGGAGTATGTGGCAGAATTACAGTTGCGGTCCAAATGGCGTTCCTGCAAGGATAGCTTAAAGCTGGACTCCTTGGTTGTGATTAAGGAGGATAACCTTCCTCCTTTGAAGTGGAGACTTGGACGTATAGCGGCTGTCCACCCCGGAACTGATGGCATCGCAAGGGTAGCTGATGTCCGGACTGCCACTGGAGTCATACGGCGGGCGTTCAACAGAATCTGCCCATTGCCTGTGTCTTTTGAATCTGGTTGAAACCGTTGGTTTCAACGCCCGGGGAAATGTTGGAGCATCTTCATCATCAGCCTACGACAGTCTACTGCTGGATACGGGTCGCTCTCAAGGCACCCATACTAAGGCACCCACCCTATTTATATGTAACGCCTGACCAAAATGTCATAGCTACAAGTAGACTAATTAGCCCTAATTGTATGTTTTTATTATAATATGTGTCTGTCCTTTTGACACCTTTCACTTGCCCTTTAAACCTCACGTTGTTAACACCGAATTAAAATTATTTTTGCCTGCATTGAGCATCCAGAGTTATTATTCCGGCATATCCCGTTAATTCCCGCACATTAAGAGATATCAATATTTATCTTTATGTTCATTTGAGCATTGACATTGGAATTGTGGCTTGCTAGAACCCTATGCATTATTTAAACGTCGAACCAATACTTATGACTGTTTGTAGAAATTGGCATGTTATTTTGTTAGCATATTATTTAAGCTAAGTGTCAGACGCAGTAATGCTGCCAGCGTTCAGGGCACTTTTCCTGTTGGCTGCGATGCGGACGAATTTTTTGTAATTTACAATTTTTTTACTTGTACATATTTTTATTATTATAGTTTGTAAATAGTAATTAACATAATACATAAAAAGTAATTTATCTGCAATTACTTTTAAGATTTACAATCTTCATTCTAATAGACACTCTTGTTAACATCGTAGCAACGTACTTTAATCTTCACATGTAACGGAACTTGGAAGCAAGTAAGATGAATGACGTCACAGATACACGAAACATATAAATTGTCTTTTGGTGTAGTGAGTTATTGCTTTTGTTCACAATTTATGAATGTTTGTCATAAACTCGAACTTTAGTTTTTCTATAAGTGGTTATGAAGGTTGGAAAACAATGTTGAGGTCACATTGGTTTTATATAGTCATGACTTTTAGGGAATAGAAGTTTTCAGAGCACTCAAGTAGGTACCTAAGGATGAATTTTACATATAAATTGAACTCCATCGAGCCACGTATACCACGTTCAAAGGTTGTCAGTGTTATTATTCCATAGTAATGTAGACACGGACGTAGATATGCGATTAAAGAAATGTGATCTCATATACGAGTAACGAAGCAAAGACATAATTGCCAATTGCGACATTTTTGTACATGTTTTTGGTCTGCTCAAAACATGTCCTAACTATGGTAGGTATCCCGATAAAATAACCAAATATCGTAGGTAGCCAAAGAGCCAGGGCACTCGCACCTACATATGTCTCTCCCCATTACAGTTCTCGTGTATTCTGCCCATAAAATACTTCTCCGTATCTTCGTGACGACGTCGTTTCGTCGATTAGTCGCAGAGTGCACTCCGAGTCACGTCGACGTTCCTAAATATTCACCGCACTACCTTTTGTCATCCCGTTTCCCTTGGTAAAACTGGAAATGAAAATTCTTTTTTAACAGACATATCAAATGTTTACAAAGTTTGCATTACCTGAGGTCTTCGACAAGTCATAATAGCATTTTAAAAATATCTTATTTATAAAAAGGGGCACGTATACAATTATATAAAACATCTTAACAATCAATTGAACACAGTGTTTATTTGTCTGAACTAGTTTGTACCTGTGTTTAAGGCTATAAAGAGCATTAATATATATTTAAAAACATTTTGCATTACAAGAACTTTCACGAAGATTTATAAAAGCGTTTTGGTTGCTATTATGTTAATCCAATTCATTTCATTATCATTTTCATTGATGAGATTTAATTTTGTCTGGGACTTCTCGACAATCATTGGTTGTTACTGAAATGCCTAAGAGGCTAAAGTGAGACAAGCAAACTTTTCAAACCATTTTTTAACTTTTATCAAATACTCTAAACAAAGAACATTCCAAAAACAATTGTTATTTATTTCATCCAAAACGATAAAACCATTCTATTTTATAAAATCCGAGGCCGCGCTAACGTTAACACACACGTTTAACTACGGCTATTCGTAACCGTTAGAGTGGAAAAGTTAGGCGATACGGCAAACAGAGAACAAGTAAAACAATACAGTTACAAATAAAAAAGGGTCGCTATCAAACGAGCCGGGGCCGCCATTGTGGCAGCTTCACTGAGGAACTGACTATAGAAGGTCAGTTTTGTACAAGAAGCAAAACGCATTAAAAAAGTAAACCGTTCTAAATGCAATCACGACTGGCATTTCTTGGGTAATTTTTTTGTACAACAATAATTCCTGATTTGCAGCACAGTGTAGTGTCCCGTATTTTGTTTGATCTATTTATATTCAGAATGCTATGCTCATTACTATTTGACAAAATCTTATCAAATTCTTTATATAAAAAATAGAGACAAATAAATTAGTCTCAAGAAAAATTGGACCTTTTTCTGCATGTTTGTTTGGTTGCTCTAAATGTCTTAACAAATCTTAAACAGCATCGGTAGACCCACGAGACTTTAGTTAAAATCATCATAAGTATTCTTTCGTCAGTCGATCCATACAAAAATTTGAAGAATATCCAGTATCCAGTTTTTCTGGCTCTGTTTGACGAGTCTGCCCTAGTGACTTGGCTTGAGATCACCTTACACACTCGGCTATCGGTCTATAATAAGTATCTACGCTACTTCACATTCTTGGTATAATGTTGGCCTTCTGAATCTTTGTTTTAGCGTTCACCGTTCTCACAACGTAGGGACACCTTCATAAATTTGTAGTCTCCGTTACGACTATGTTCCTCTAAATTAAACAAGTGGTTTGTTAGTTTCGTCTTAATTTAATTGAAGATTCGACGAAGATTGGGGTGTCATGTTTTCATGATTGGATGACTGTGTTAAACAAGTTCCACTAGAGGTCTATTTTACTCTAAAATCTTAATCTTACATCTTCACTATCCTAGCATTTTTTCTATTGTATTGCTTTAAGCCATGAACTCCTGGGAAATCAACAAATCACTTCGGAGTGAGGGGAAGCGTCTCACTTTTGCTGACTAAAAAACACCGATGTTCCTTCCCTTTATACTGATGGACGGTGAGGTACCCATTGCTCACCGTACACATACCCGCATCTAAGGTGGCCGGGAGTCGTCTCATAGCACCCGACGTTGTTGGTTTGAGGTGCATTCCCTCTAACGTCGCGGTCGGGCCATCTGCTTTGCTAGCATGACGGCTTTGCAGAAAATAGTAACCACTTCCCATTTCCTTTCACTCTGGATCATGGGGATTAAACCAAAGGTTGCCGCCGCCAATCACTTCTACGAGGACACAGCGGCACAGACCGCCACAGTTTGCTCCACCGTGTCATCTGGGTTGATCATCACATTGGTAACAGTTATATACAGGGACCCTCGAAACTTCTTTGTCCGGTAAGGAGGCTCGGCAGGTGGTATGGCGATAGGACGCCATGGCGCCTCTCCAGCCACTCCTCCTAAAGGGGACTTTAACTCTCTCTTAAATAAACTTTTGAAATCGGCCCTTACTTCCTTCAACATCTTTTTAAACCTAGACATGAAAACCTCAGATTATCATTATACCCACCCTCCCCTTAACCTAAAACTTGTGACGCGACTATAACAGAAACCTTTTAAGAACGCTAGCCCTTAAACTGTTATAAAGCGCTCGTTAACCTTTTTCGTAGACATAAAGAGAATTTATGATTTTAATATAAGTTCAACAGATTCCAGTGATTACTTCATAATGGTAGATAACTTGGAGGCGGCCACGTCAGCCATTTTGAACTTGGTTTTCAAAATAAAATTCTTCAAAACTTCTCAATTCTTGGTAAATTCTCAGCTTAACATGCCTTGTGTACAAATAAGTTCTTGGAATTGTACGTAGTTTACTAAGGTACCTACTAAATAAATATAGTTTAGTTCTGAAACCCTTTTATCCCTAGATGAAAAGCTTGTAAATTGATTTATTTGATTCTGATTTTGCGTTGGTTTATTTGTACGTGCGCTGTTTAAGACTTTATAGTTCAACCATAACTAACCTCACACATTTTTCCCAAGAGGGTAAAAAATAAGTTTTTTAACATCTCCTAACCATTACAAAGTGCGTTTTAGTTTCGTCCAAACAAGTATTCCTAACTCATTTCACCATTTTGAAAAAAGTTAATAAACTCGACGACAAAAGCGTAATTTCCCCTTGACACTGTACAAACTCGTAAACTTAAAGCAAAAAATATCTTAAAAAATATACAGGAACAAAACAGCGCACCATTTTCCTTTACATTATGGGCGGAAGAATCACACGTTACGAACATAAAGTGGCTAGATCGCACGGTTCCGCAGCACCCCGCCTCACCCCGCATCACCCCGCCGCGCCCCGACACAACCCGCAGCGCCCCGCACCAAATTGCACCTATTATGAAAATGCAGCGTTCACTTTGCGAAACACCCTTACTTTGATAACAATACTTTATTAGGCATATTATGTTACGATACTCTGTAGCAACATTTTGTAAATTTTTGGCAGTAACACCCTTAATGGTGTATTTGCATTTTAGTATCAATTTTGCTTTTGAAAATCTGTGTCGTATATACAAACACCTATTAGGAACATTTTGGGATATAACCACTATTAAATTGTACTTGGTTCTGATTTAACGTGAACTATGCTGCATTGAGTGGGAGTGACTCACTGATGTCCATATCTAGAAGATAGAAAAGACTGATAAAGCTGAGGTACTTGACATGTCCCCGACCAGGTCTCCCCCGTGACATGAATGACGCTTCGGACCTACTTAGGTTCAGCGGACGTGCTTAGAAATCTTTATAAAGCTTGGTGTTATGGTGGCTTTAAACTCTGGCTGAAACACTTCCAGAGTACAGCCAAGCGAGGACCGAGGCGACACGAGCGCTGCTGTAGGTATAAACTCTTGCACTCGCCCCGTTACCGGAGTGTTTAGTTTTTTGACCATAGACTTCTATAAGTTTATATTTTTTTATTCATATTTATTTATTTATTTATATATATCTATGTTTTTATAACGTGTTTCTTTAGTGAACCGGTTAACTACCATACCTCTTCGAACAGCATTGTAAGCATTATGAAAATACAGTCATGTCATAGTTTGCGGGCCCTTTAGTTTTCCTTATAAAGTGATTTATTGGCTAGGGAAGTTATTCTCCGGCAAAAATGATATATTTCGAGTGCTTTCATTATATTTTTTTTGTATTTTGTTTTTGGAGAAGGAAAAAGGAATTACGAGGATGTACCCTTGTTGAGTTCGTGAGGTGGAGATAGATAAATAATAAGAGAAGAGATTTACGCTTATATATGCTGGAAATAAATCTAGCAAACATAGCATTACCTAGATACCAGTGGTATTATCAATGTGATATTTTTTTTAATCGTTGTTCGCATACGGATACACCACTGCTTAGGTTAAGAGTTAGAGCATAAAATTTTAAATGTACGTTTGTTTTAATAGTAGCTAAATTTCACACAAGTCGCGAGTAAAAGCTAGTATTAAGTAGTTTACTGTTTACCAAAGCTATTTACCAAAACAGGCCGTTTGATTATAATATCGTGTGGAATATTGGCCAGATATTTAACATTCCACAAAGACATATATAATTGACGTCACAATCGGCTTCATACTACACTGCACGGGATTGCATTTTGCATCACATTAAAGTCTACATTTGGTCCTTTTCAAATTATGCGCGTAATGGCATCAAAAGCTTCAATTTTGGTTAAACCGTCAAGATTTTGAAACATTTCACTCAATCACATGCTTTGATTGCTCCGTCGGACTTGTATTGTAGAGTCTTAGATTTGAATCCCAGGTCGTAAAAAATCTTACAATCTTACTATTGCGAATTTTCTTAGTAGCAACCCATTTGGAAATGAGGGTTAGGTATATACCCTCATGTTCAGGATTGCACGCTGAGAAGTTGTTTCAGCGCCTGAACATTCTTCGTTTGTCGAGAGAGTGAGCGAGAAGAGAACCGACCTATTAGATTGTTACTCAATCTATTTTCATACATATGTGTTTCAAAACAAAGTAGAAAAGCAATTAACTTGCCTTTAGTAAAATATGCTTTGTCGTGCTGTTAAAAAACCCACCCACATACACTTCAGAGTCCTGATTTTGTCATAATTTTAATATCCTCAACACATTACCAAGCCTTTAAACATACTTTACAGAAAAGCTATTTTAAATTAAAGTTTTAATTGAATTTATAACAACGCGGTAAAACATGAAGCTTGCGTTAGAAAGCTATACTTTGTGCACAAGATGGACGCTTACAAAGCAAACTTAGTTTTTGTTAACATTAACCAACAAAGATATAACTTTGTTATTAGTAGTTTATTTAATATACCGCTTATTTTACCCGATGCTTTTAGTTTACAAGTAAGTCTTGTTTAAAGGAAACTTGAACAATTTCTGTTTATTCTACAGGATAGTTAAGCTATTTTATCGTAAAGCTTTTCGATTCATTGGCTCCCACAAAGATTTTCAAAAAAAAAATAACACTGACAGTAATAGTGGGAACTCAAATTTTGTTGTGAAACTAGTTATTCGTGATTTTTTTTTGTATTTTATAATTAAATTAAAGCATAATAAATATCTTAGAAGAGAACGGCACAGGTGTACCTTTGGCACGTTTTCGGCATTTGCAAAATTACCTTCAAGTCCAATGCAATGAGGGCAAACGAGGGGTTGGGGGGGGGGGGCAGTAAACTGCTTTGTGTAATTTGCATTCAAAAAGTTCTATGTACTTCATGGCACTAGAAGCCACTGAATCAACGATACTGTACTCGGAAAGTCAAAAACTTTCAGATAAAACACAAAAGAAAAGAATAGTTTCTTGCACTACAATTCCATAAAAAGAAATTTCAAATAGCTTTTTAGAATCTCGTTTGACTCAAGTAAACTCCTTTCCTCAGTGATCGCACGGATAATAAGTACCTTCGTTTCCACGTTTTACTTTGACTCTGAAATCAGAAAGAAAGAAAGAAAAACTAAAATAAATCCACTTCCATTAACGCTGCTATAAAATTCAACTAGAGTTCTGTCCTTACCCTGCTACAAACCAAGCTTGGAGTTGTATAAAATAATAAAAAGTGATAAAATGAAGGTAGTATTGAAACAAGTGTTGGAAATTTATTTTTTTCCTTTGGTTCGTGATTTTCCCCTGGCTGTCCGGCTTTCTTTGTTATCATGCTGCACCTTTTTTAATATTGTTATTTTGACCTGAATTGTTGAAGTTTGATTTATAACTTTATTGCGATATTTTAAGGTTGATTTTCATAAACACTAATTTAACGATTCTGGGTAAGCATTATTGCTTCAAACGTTCAGGCAGTGTCCGTAAACTTTAAAATTTTATCTTATAAGTCTTGTGGCATGTGATCATACCATCTCTTCGCACAACTTACTGCTTATAAGCCAAATTCTGACATTTAGTAAAAATGTTCTTACGCGAAATATAACTAAAGAAAATTCTCCGCTGAACGTATTTTAAAATATTTTGGCTTAGACATAATGCCAAGAAAAAAATGTATGCAATCTCACTTGCAATTTACTAAAACAAAATGTAAAAACCGTGAAGCACAAGTCGGCTCGCTCACAACGGTTTCCTTAGCACCAAACAATATTATATAAAGCTATTTGCACTCAGAGAAAAAAAAAATGAGTCACCCATACTTTTATCCTTACTAATCCTTACTAATATTATAAAAGCAAAAGTGAGTATCTTGTTTGTTACTTCGTCACGCCTTAATGGCTAAACCGATATTGATGAATTTTGGTACAGAGATAGTTGGGTTAACTTTATTTTTAAAAAAAAAGTGAGAAATGAGGGAGAAAGCGGGAAAACTTAGCATTGCTATAACTATAAGTAAGGCGCAAAGGCAAAAACAACAGATGGTAGGTACCTGTAAATCAGGACAGGGGAGTTCTTTGTTACCCCGAATTGAACGCGAGCGAAGCCGCGGTCAAAAGCTATTATTATTTTCATAATTTAACAAACCTTTATAGTGGTTAATATAAGACACCTACTCTCCAATTTTCAACTTCGAGGTGTAGTTTTGAAGTAAATTAGCTGTGGCATACTGATGGACAGACAACCAGACAAAAAGACGGACAGGGCGAATCCATAAATGTTCCGTATATTTTTTTTACGGAACTCGAATGTCGGAGCAGTACACTTGAAATAAAAACAAAGTTAATGCTTTAACGTTGTGTCTTCATTTATTTCTATCTTGTCATTGAAGACAAACAGCTGATATATATTTACAGCCGCACGGTGTGACCTTCAAGGTTAATGTGGGTTGTCTGGGGCGTTTATATGTCACTATCATTAGTAGATCTTTGTATAAGGTGACATTACCATTTTTTTTGAGACTTAAATGACACGTGTTTTTTCTTTTCTTAGTTCTTTCTAGAACATCTT
The DNA here is from genome assembly GCA_958449745.1 of Ochropleura leucogaster. Classification (NCBI taxonomy): domain Eukaryota; kingdom Metazoa; phylum Arthropoda; class Insecta; order Lepidoptera; family Noctuidae; genus Ochropleura; species Ochropleura leucogaster. Next base: position 683,239 of record OY288206.1, read on the forward strand.
GATTGGGTAATTTATAATTCTAGTACGCACAAACAACATAAACACAAACAAACAATAATAAATTAGAATCAGTGAAACTAAGTGAAAATACGTTTTAATATTTTCAAGAAATAAAGTGATTCGCAATTCGCGAATTCAATAAAAAATAAACCTTAAGTAAATGGCAGACAGATGAAAATCATTCACAAAAAAAAACAAAATTAATAATTGTTTTGTTCACACTTTAAGACTTACTTTATAAGCGAAGTAACAAAAAATATGAATCATCACTTTTACCATTAACAATTATTTTTATAAGCAAATAAATATTACTTTGAAACAGTTTTTGCTCCAAACGCCATTTAAATAGTAATGGGCGGTAAAATATAAGTTGTAGCACTTTATCAAACACTAAAATATTAATATAAACATTTATTCAGCAATCATTTTGTCTAGATGTTTAAAAAGATTATTTTTATTAATATAACAACAAAATTAACTAACTAAACACAATGGTTTCTTACACAATAATTATGAACTTTTTACTCCCTATGTATTGTGATATTTTGACTCACAAACGAAAAACAAAAGCGCATCTGAAAATCTAATTAATTTGCAGTATAATCTAGAGACCAGTTTTCGATTTGTTTTTGGCCCAATACGAATATTTTGAGTGTACTTTTCTGGGACGCATGTTACTTTGACTAAAATATTAATTATTTGGAAAGGTTGTCCAAAAACTCATGAAGCAAGGTTTGAATGAAGTACGTTCAAAATGTATCAGGCATTCTGCTTGTTTTCTCAGAGATTGCCAGCTCGAAAACAACAACCCGAGCACTACTTAGAAACCCAGCCATTGTTGCAGCCTACCCACTGCGGTAACTCGATGAAGCGACAAACGAAGCCAATCATAAGCCCACAAGTAGGCGCTTGCGCTCATTGCACGTACAACTTTGAACAAAGCGCCCTGAACAATGAGTGCAGAACAAACGCCTGCTACTGTGTGCTACCTGCTGCAGGATACGCTCTGGTCTGCCTTAACTAGCCCTAGTGGGGGTGGGACAAGATGGGAGCGGTAGCGAGTTAAACAATGTATGCTGCAAACAAGGGTACAAGTTCAAGATATTTCCACAAATATCTTAAACTTGTACTGTGCCATTATTATTACAAACCACAAACTTAAAACGACTAGTATTTTCGGAAGTCACTATAGAGAGAATTATTGAAAGAAATTGTTTAATAAGAGTATGCCACAAGTTGTACGAGTCACTTCAGGAAAACCAGATGACCCGAAGCCGTGAACCGCCGTGATGTAACTATTACTACGTATTTTCAATAATAAAGCGCATTAAAGTTTACACTGACTACGCGAAACCCATAAAATCTGAGAAAATCACTGTAAACCTGTATACCTTGTACCACACAAAAACTATAGAGGAATCGAGTCGCGCGACTGTCGGCGTTTCCGTCGCTTTGCACAACCGCCTGCGCTCATACAAACAAACACTCAATGAACGACTGTCGCTAACTCGCACATACACCACGGAATAACTGAGAAAATTCCTGTGAAGCAGATAAACACACTTTGCTCTGTGTGTGTAACATTCAATAGTACTTTTGTTGTGGCGATGAACAAGAATATAAGCAGGTAAATCTGAGCTGAGGAAAAACTTTTAAACGGCTTCGGATACTGGAGGGTCTTTTATACGAAAAGCCTATTCATAACTTTTTGTTTGGTATTATACATCGAAAAAAATAACATAAATTCAAGGTGACATTTATTCTAACAGTTCTTTTTCTAATTTTTCAAAGATAAAAATACTAGACTTGTATCAATTCAAGATGGGATGCTAATCACTAGGTACCTACTTCATAGTTGAAACAAGCTGTATTTCACACTATTTCAAATAAAAAAAAAACAGATAATGAGATGGCTACATTTTGGCTAGTAAATCAACAACAGTTTATATTTACAATAATCACAATTCAAAGGAATTGTTTACGATACTACAAGCGTAGAAACTTTGTGGGCAAAACAGTTTTTATTTCAACATTTTTAGTTACGGTATAAAGATTTCTTTCAATTTTTTATCGAATTTTATTTTTTCACTGTTACTAAAAGATATTAGCAGATCATCCATACAGAAATAGAAGAAAATATATAAATTATAGATGATAACTCATAAATTACCCAAGCAATTTAAATAAAATCGATATAGGACCAACTCGGAAGGGACCAACTAGGACCAAGCCGTTCAAACAAAAAAAAATGAAAATCGACCACAGTTGGCGGGGTAATCGGTGAACATACATAAAAAAATCGGTCAAACATAGAACTTCCACCTTTTTTTGAAGTCGGTTAAAAAGAACAAATGCTATTTCTATTCCTTTTTAATTTCCAAAAATATCTCCATGAAAGATACCCCACTATATCTCCTATTTTTACCTAGACAAGTTTTGTACAAAACATTTATTTTCGTCGTGAAATACTCGACACGCTACCTCCTCGTACAATGTGAATACAATTGACCATTTCACGCCCTCCGTGGCAATTGTTACATCCGACTGAGTAACAACTAGCCCCGCCTGTTTTACAATAAAATCCTAATAAATCCGATATTGGACAGTAAATCGTCGCTGAAACTGCGATTGGTTTTTTACGTGAAATTCTTTACGATTGTGTTTTGTTGTTAAGTAAGCGGAATACCTATATTTTTCGTATTTTATGGCTAGAACCGGAAAGGTAGGGACGCTATCTGATATTGGTACTTGATTAAATTAATACCTATTGATTTTCATATTTCTTTGACTAGAGTAGTGTTTTTCAATCTGTGGGTCAATGATTTTAAAAGAGTAACTATGGAGTTTCTTGCCGGTTCTTCTCCATAGAAAACGACCAACCCGAACTGTGCATCTTTTCTCGACGTTTTATAAGTGCCCATGTAGGCCTATGTGAAATAAAAATATTTTGATTTGATTGATTAAATCTGTAGGGGGTCGCGAAGCCTTATTTTGGGGGATTGTCGGCAAAAAAATGTAAGGTTCTAAACTACGATAAAAACACAATTCTAATGAGAAGGGTGGGCTAAACTTCGTCAAATCGTGGTGCTATTTGATATACAGGGTGTTTGGAAGATCGATGCAAAGCCGTGAAGCAGACCTAGTATAGACTATTTAGAACCATTTGAACCTAACTTGTCTTCGGCGAAGTGTGACTATTTTTTTTAAATCAAATTTTAATGATTTTTGATGATAATCCTAAAATTTTGCAGTTATTTGCAAATAATTAGTCAGTTTGAAAGATAAATCATTTATTTTTTTAATTTATTTTATTAAAGTAATGTCTGAACAATCAAACGAAACATGATTAAGGCATCTGTGTCATGAGAATTTTTTTTTTTAGACAGTTGAAGTTAATACTTCTGTTTTTAGATTAAGAAAACAGATTTTTGACAGTTTAAAAAAAAATCACGGATCGTGCTTTTTCTGTTCAAACATTTTTAAAGACATGCCTAGTTATTAGACTTTCTTTTGAGGTATCAATTACGCAGATAGCTTACAAATTATTGAAATTAGGATCTACAAACTAAAGTGAGGGAGAAAATTAAAATGTATCGGTGAAATAATTAAAACAAAATTTTAATACAAATCATTTATTTTTCATGTTCAAAATGTCCGCCGCGGTTCCTAACACAAGCACGGGCCCGTCTTCTCACTTCCGTTGTTGTAATTTTCAACTTCATCTCTAGTTTCATTGTTTCAAATGCTGAATTTATTCTCGCAATCAGTTCTTCTTTAGTATTTATCTCTACGTTTGTATAAACTAGTTCCTTGGCCCGACCCCACACGAAAAAGTCAAGCGGCGTTAGATCGGGTGACCGGGCGGGCCAAGGGATTGGTCCGTCTCTGCCGATCCAGCTGTCAGGGAAGCAATTGTTTAAGTGCTCGCGTACATTCAATGTCCAATGCGCTGGACAACCATCTTGTTGGAAAATAATTTCTCGGTCTCCTGTGAATATTAGGGCCCCGGATTCCTCTACAAGCTCTGGAAAATCATTTTGTAAGAATTCCAAATAACTATTGCCATTCAAATTATCCGGTAAGAAATGGGGCCCAACCAGTGTTCTGCCGATCACTCCGGCCCACACGTTGACCGAGAATTTCCTTTGAAATGACTTCTGCTTTTTCCAATGTGGATTGTTGTGTTTTTCAGCCCATTGATGAAGATTGTGGAAATTAGTTATGCCTTCCCTAGAAAATTTACTTTCGTCTGTCCACAAGATTGACTTCAGAAACCATGCATTTTCAATGTCAGAGTTAAGAAGAAAACGACAAAACTGTATCCTTCTCTGAGGATCTCGCTCTTCAAGACCTTGAACGCCCGTGCCATGATACGCATACCTGTTATTTTGGTGCATTGTATTCCACACTTTCCAATGGGAGATGTTTAAATTTCGAGCTACTTTTCTAGTGCTGGTATGTGGTTCAGCTTGAAATGCCGCTAAGATATCTTGTTCGATGTCAGTACCATGTCTACCTGGATTGACTCCAGGTTCCACACGGTGTATCCCATCTGCAGCAAGCCGACGAAATGTGTTGTAAAACACTCTTACGTTCGGTACTCTCCGATTAGGATAGCGTTCTTGGTACATCCGTCGTGCTAAAGATCCATTGCCGTCTGCTCTGCCATACATAAAAACGATGTCAGCATATTCCTCGTTCGAGAAAGTAGCCATAGTCAGTTCTCACAAAAACGGCTGGTAACGCACTAAAAGTTCAACTTAAAATAAAAGTTCAAGAGTCACGTGCAGGAGCGCAAAGGGCTACAACTGAACACGATGAATTGTCACGAAAAAGGAGATAACGTCTAGTCACAAGCGCAGTTGTTACTCGACTGAGTAAACTGGCGTCTCTTCAAAAAAACAGGTAGTTACTGACCCTATCTAAAGAAACACGACCCTATTGTCTTACCAATAAAGTCGTTTTTGCTGTGAAATGTGTTCACGTAACTAGGGGTGCGCGGGCGCTACCTGAAATTGTCAAAGTTATCGCCATCTTATCGCTCGCCTCACGCGTCGGCAGTGTTAGAGAGTCTCCCCTAAATTTTATTTCGAATGTCCAAAATTAAAGTTATCTTCTTATTTTTTTTTAACATAAAATCTATTTTTTAATAAGTATAATAATAAATGTTATTGTTTTAAAGCACTAGTCTCGTTTTATCACCCTATTTAAAATGTTTAATTTTCTCCCTCACTTTAGTTTGTAGATCCTAATTTCAATAATTTGTAAGCTATCTGCGTAATTGATACCTCAAAAGAAAGTCTAATAACTAGGCATGTCTTTAAAAATGTTTGAACAGAAAAAGCACGATCCGTGATTTTTTTTTAAACTGTCAAAAATCTGTTTTCTTAATCTAAAAACAGAAGTATTAACTTCAACTGTCTAAAAAAAAAAATTCTCATGACACAGATGCCTTAATCATGTTTCGTTTGATTGTTCAGACATTACTTTAATAAAATAAATTAAAAAAATAAATGATTTATCTTTCAAACTGACTAATTATTTGCAAATAACTGCAAAATTTTAGGATTATCATCAAAAATCATTAAAATTTGATTTAAAAAAAATAGTCACACTTCGCCGAAGACAAGTTATGTTCAAATGGTTCTAAATAGTCTATACTAGGTCTGCTTCACGGCTTTGCATCGATCTTCCAAACACCCTGTATATTTCTCATTTTAGTATTTATTTTCATCATTGAAGAAGATATGAAGTGGCAAATGACACTAATAATTTTAGAGTGTGTCTTGCTAGCTTTGGATTTTCTTAAAAATAAATTTAATTACCGAAATGGAGAAAATCGTTACTTTAAAGAAAATAATTTAAAGGCTTTCTTTTAAATTATTATCTTTTGTCTGTCTCTATCGGACAAAGGGGTCGCCAAAACCCCAAATCAAAAGAATTGAAAAACACTGGACTACAGAATAACAGTAAATGAAACTTATATCGAGCTACTAAATGTTATTACAGCATGTAGCTTGAAATTTTACGTTCGAAAAATACTGCATTCTGTGAAATAACAACAACATGAAAACCCAATTGTGTTTAGAACGTTGTCTTACAATAACATCCAAGAAAATGTTCCACAAACTACCAACAAGTCATGCTCGTAATTAAACCTGTGCTCATTGTGCCAAGACTGCCAAGATATCCGTGGTTGGATTTTGCTCTACTGTAATGTATGGAGCGGGCCTGTGGGACCCACTCGCATAGCTAGTGTTAACCCGGAATGTAACGGCCTAATGGTGAGCTCACTGTTCAATTTCTTATTTATTTTTTGTATTTATTGACTTATAGTTTTTATATGGTTATTTTTTACTCATCCTCTTTATGTTGGTAAGAGTTAAACTCGGCTGTCATTTGTAGAGCTAGGACAGTAGTTACAGGTAGTAAGAAATACCCAAGTCTGATATACAATGCATACAAGCTGTTACATAAAATTAGTTATGCGAAATGTTGCGATACATCTTGGCACCTAGTTAAAAGTTTGTGTAATGTCATTCAGTAAATACAAAGTTTCAGAATTTGGCACTTCTCTGTTAAAGTTAATTAATTGTTTAATATTCGACTTTCATTAATCCAACTTAATTCGCTTTGAGTGGCAATGACGCATTTAGGAATGTAAAAGTAGAAAGTTAGAAATTATTCCTGAAACCAAAGTACAGAATAAAATGTAGTTATGTGATCAGTTTAATTTCCAGAAAGACTTGAAAACATGATATTTCGAAGACAGGTTGAAAATACAATGAGTAAAATGAAACTTTAGTTGTAATGAAAACGTGGATTGTTTTGTCCGGATAAATAAATACCGGGATTCATTTTAAGTAAGGTTTTTGTGTTGTGGACAAACTTCTTGCCTTTCAGGGACTGTCCTGTTTGTTCTTCTTCTTCCTGAACGATAAAAGCGTTGTTGATTGAGTTTCTTTCATACAAAATGTATTCCTGAAAGGTTTTGTTATGCTGCCCATTTCATTAAGGCGTTCGAGCAATTGTTGTTCTTGATTGGTTTCCGCCTTTGTGATTGTGCGAAATATCTTTCGTCTTTCTTATTTATATTGAAACCAAATCCTACTGAATTGAATGTCCAGAATACGGACCATCGCATTCAATCCGTCATATAATTATTTGGTCATTATATACCTACTTAACTTGACTAGCACTGCAAATTTTAAGATCGTGCCCTCAAAAATATAGCTTGGCTTCAAATGGTAAACTACGGTTATTACTAGATCCAAAGGTCATCTGACAAAGCCGACCTTGATCCAATTCAGAAATGATACTTTATCTGGAACTTATGACACCCTCGGGGCTAATCTATTCGCGGAGCAGTCCAGCTTTTGAAACGAACCGCTGGACGTACGAGGCATCCTCCACCCTCTAATTGTTACTGCGAAGCCCGCGGGAGCTCAAGTTTTAATTAATATCGTATCCCTTTCATACACGTCCTTTGGACACGTTTTAGGTACTTGTGAAGCCATTATTATCTAGAAAGGAATAATTTCGTATCCTCAATAAAAAACATTTTTAGGTTGGTATTGTATTACTGGTAATTGGGTATGATTTCGGGAGATGAATGAAGCGCTGTGTGAAAGTGAACTGTTCAAGTAATATGGATGAGGAAACAAGTAGAATATGTCTTGAACAAATGTTAAAATCATCTACTTCGTAAAAATAATTATCGTGCTTCGTATTAACGTAATGTAAACTGAAATAAAACAAACACAATTTAACATTTAATAATGCTATATAAAATTAAGTAATAGTAACCTGAAAACCAGAAAAAATAAGAACTATCTAGGTATCGTTAGCTTATCTAAGACATTAAAGCAAATGGCAAGTAAGTATTGGCTTTATTACAGCAGATAAAAACAAGACTTCTAAAAAACTTGATAACAAAAAGCAAATAAGGCTTCAATTGTGTAAATTAGACTCATCAATAATACACATTATCTTTAAAACGTTTACCCATTAAAAATATACTGAGACACGTTTTTTCAATATCTCGGTAAATAATAATATGATATTAATTGTGTTCTTACAATGACTTCGTTATTTATAATAACTGGTTGAACGATAATAAATTATCTAGTCCCCGAGATAATTTATTTAACGTCGTCTTATTACGAAAATTATGATTTAACTGTTTGAAGGAATATTTTAGAATTAAGGAATAATATTTAACTATAAATCTTAAATACTTAGAAAATCCATTGCTTTGTTTTATTTAATTGGTAACATTGGCTTTCATTATTTTAGAAATCATTTTAGGAACTCTTGAAATTTTATTGGTATTCAATTTTCTAAAAAAATATGCACCTACTGACGGTAAAGAATCTGTAACTCAATTCTTTTACCCTGACAAACGAGCATCAAAAGCAACCACTTTGGAACACGCTTCCTCGAGGGAATCTCAAGGAATGAGGATGTCAACGTCAAACGTGACTGCAGTCGCTTAATCCAAGCAAACCTTCTTCCTCGCGAATTCCCTGGTTCTATTAAAAACTTGTATTCAACTTTCCTTTTTATGTAACAAGCTTTAGCCCGCAGCTTCACTCGCATTAAATTCGAGGTAACACAGTTCCCCTTTCCTGATTTGCAGGTACCTGCTAGGTAGTTTTGCCCTTGCACCTTGTTTACTGTAATAGGGAAGCTAAGTTTTCTTTGTTTTTTCCTCTTTCTCCAACATTTCTCATTTTAAAAAAATGCCTATGTTCGTCTCCAGGGTCCCTATACCGAAATTCATCAAATAATCAAACTCATTTTCGCTTTTATAATATTAGTAAGGATTAACAAACCAACGTTTAAATCACTGTAGACACTGTTTCAAAACATCAACAAAATATTACAGTTTCATTATTTGTCAAAGCGACAAAACAAAATAACATGGTCATCAAAAAACAAAAGAAAACTGCTGTCCATCAGAAAAAATAAACATTGTCACAGCCAGTTTTACGACACGTTATCCCAAATAACCCGGAAAATTGGCTCCAAAAAATTATGCACCCAAAGCATTCCTCATTTGCACAAATCACAGTTCTACGTGCTCCCTACGTTTGACAAACTGCCACCCTTTGGGGTAAAAACAAGCTCACATCGCCGCTATTGCCGAAACAAACAAACGATTGGCGTGACAAAGTGTGCACTTTCCTACAGAGTGGTCCTAGCCTTGACGTTGTGAGTATTGAAGGAATAAGAGCGGTTGCTGCAGCAGAAAATTAGTTTTAGTTCTGTTCCTGTAAATTTATTTGTAAATTTCCGTTTCTTCTGTGATAAAAATGCAATGCTGGCTTTTCTTTATGTAACGTATTTAGGCTTTCATTTAAGCATAACACTGAAAATATCCATAATAATGTAATATCAGTGCCGCACGAGCTATCTTTGTGATCGGTCGTTTACTAATTACCTTCTATAGCTCATTAGGCGCATATTTTTTATCTTGTTTACGCTCGGGCTAACCGGTTCAATCCGGTACCTGCAGCTGTTGTTTTGCTCAAATGTGTGAATCAAACCTAAATAATGTAAACATTAACTCATTATCGAATGTTGACGATTTGGAGGACGGTACAAATATGGAGTTTGAGGACAATACACAACAGGATGACACGGAGGTGATAGGATTGAAAAGGCCAAGAGAGGAAAACTCGTCTGAAGAAGGATGGAGCGTAGTGAAAAGAGGACGAAATAAAATAGAATGCAGTGGTCACCAAGGTGAGAAGGAAAACAGGATACAGGTGTACGTGACTTGTAAAGAACCTTTGCCGAAACAGTTCGCTTTAGCGCGACTACTTAAGATGCATAACATTGCCAGTGGCAAGATATATAGAATAAAATACGTACATCAGAATAAAATGTTAGTTACATTTGATGATGATGTCAGTGCTGATGATTTTATAAATTGTTCAGTATTTACTGACATGGGCTGGTTCTGTCAAAAAACGTCTGAAGTAGGAGTGTCGTACGGCCTTATTAAAGCCATGGAACTGGAGATATCTGATGAAGAACTTAAAACTAATTTGTCAAGTAGTGGAGAAATAATATCTATCAAGAGATTAAATAAACGGTGCTCGGATAATCCTGACGGTAACGGCTGGACTCCGAGTGAAACGATCCGGTTAGGATTTAAAGGACCCTCTCTTCCACCTTATGTCTATATTTACGGTTTGAGGATTCCAGTGCAGCGGTTTGTGTTCCCGGTCACACAGTGTGCTAACTGTTGGAAATACGGCCATTTGAAGATAAGATGTCCAGCAAAAAAACCCGTTTGCCCCAAATGCGCTCAAAAGCACGAGAATTGTACCATCACATCATTTACATGTGTCAATTGTTCTGGTTGTCATATGGCGTTTGATAACGTGTGCCCTTTTTTCAAGAAAGAAAAGAAGCTGAGGGATTTAATGTCAGAATTTAATTGCACCTACAGGAAAGCACTTACAGTATACGTTCCCCCCTCCCCTAATAATGTCGCACAAGAAGTTTCTGTACCAATGCCTGAAGCTGAACCGACCTCTGCAGTGATTGCCACAAATATCAGTGCAGTTCCAACGCAAGTTTCAAACAAAAAAAAATACAGCACAGTTTTGAAAGTGGACTGCCCAAGCACATCTACAATTAATCAGCGAATTAAGCATCCGCCTAAACGTAATTTAAAGAAACAGAAGCGCAGACCAGAGACCCCTACACCTTCCGAGGACATAATATGGAATCAAGTATCCGAATCTTCAGATTGTTCAGAGGATATTAACCCACCTTGCCCGGATACAAATAATCATTCTGATTTTAAGTCTTCCCATAGTTTGACCTTTTGGCATTTAATCTTAAAAATTAGAAATATTATTAAAAGTAATGAATCTCTTCAGATTAAAATTCAACAATTAATTTCCATAATTTCCGAGTGGCTGACACATAAATTTGTAAGTAACTTTTCTATTGATTCGTTATTTGATTTATTTGTTAGAAATGGCTAATAGTACTGATTTTATGAACTTAAACATTATACAATGGAATTGCCAAAGTTTAAGGCCCAAATCTCGGTCACTGGAATTACATCTAAGTCAAGAAAAAGTCCACATTGCCGTGTTGAGTGAAACTTGGTTGGAACCCGAGAGTTATTTTAAAGTTAGTGAGTATAATACGTATAGATTGGATAGAGAAGATGGTTACGGTGGCGTCGCCATTATGACTCATCGTTCTGTTAAATCTATTATATGTACAACGCAAAGTCGCAACCCCGGTATTGAGTTGTTACATATTAGAATTCTGAATTGTCAGCATATTGAGAATATAATTTCCATTTATTGCCCTTCTACAGTGCACACAACTCAAATGGACTGGGACGCGATTTTTTCTATTAGAAGTAGTAAAACTTTGATCTTAGGAGATTTTAATGCGCATCACTCTAATTGGTCTCTAAGAACTGATCGACGCGGTTCCGAAATATTTGACTCCATGTTAGATTATAACTTCATTCATTTAAATGATGGTAGCTTCACTAGAATCAGAATGGTTGATGATGTTCTCCAGCAATCTAGTCCTGATATTTCATTTGTTTCATCAGATCTGTCCTTAATATTCATGTGGAAACCAACAAACGAATCACTCGGAAGTGATCATCTAATTATTAAACTAAATTGTATACTTAATTTTAGTCGCAAATACCAATACAAAAGGAATTTTAAAAAATCTGATTGGTTTTCATATTCCGAATTTGTAGATAATTATTTACAAAACTGCGTAACTTCCCAGGATCCTCAGGAGCTATATAATCTTCTACATGATATTATGCAAAAAGCTGCGGATAAGTACATTCCTAACATTAAAATCCCTCAAAACATCTGCAAGACATTCAAGGCAAAACCATATTGGTCTTCAGAGTTGTCCAAAGCTGTTGCGGAACGGCGCTTGGCTCTTGCGAATTTGAGAGGATGCCCATCTCCAAGGAATTTAGATATCCTCAAAGAAAAAATAAGCACTGCTCAAAGGCTTATTCGCAACGCTAGGTGTAAATCTTTTCAGAAGTTTTGCTCATCCATAGATGAAACCTCTTCAGCATCTGAAATGTGGCGCAAGATGAGGTGGTTAAAGGGGCGGCAAATTCCAAACGCATGTGTAGATAAAGAAAAAGTCGAGCGCCTACTTAGCGACCTTACTCCAGATTTTGTTTGTCCCTCGCAGCCTTCTTTTATCTCTGACAATTCATTGTTGGAGTCGCCAATATTAATGCCAGAATTAATCAACAGTATCAAAACTAGCGACACAGCTCCTGGTTCAGATCAAATTTCCTTTTCCATGATTAAAAATCTTCCACCATCTGGCAAATTATTGTTACTTTTAATATATAACCAATGTTTTTCTAACGGTTTTGTTCCTCTACAATGGCGTCAAATCAAAATAGTTCCAATTCCCAAGCATTGTAGTTCTTCTTCATCTATACGTCCAATCTCTTTAATATCTTGTATTTGTAAAATATTTCATGCCATTTTGGCCAAACGTATAGAATGGTTCTTTGAAAAACAATATCTTTTTTCTGAGAACATGGTAGGTTTTCGTAAAGCACGATCTTGCCTGGATAATCTTACGCGGTTGGTTTCTGAAATTCAACTAGGATTCTCTAAAAACTTGATAACAGCGGCGTGTTTCATAGACATCGAAAGCGCTTATAACAATGTTGATATTTCTTGCCTGTTACGCATTTTAGACCAGTTTGGAGTTGGTTCGAAAATCTGTGTATATTTGTGGTCCTTTTTGTCTAATAGACATCTGCAAGTAGCAACGCACGATTGTGACGTTATTAGATGTACTGGCCGTGGGCTAGCTCAAGGAGATCCATTGGCTCCACTTTTATTTAATATTTTAACATTACATATATGTAAGAACGTTGGCCAGGTTAATATATCTCAATATGCTGATGACTTTGTGTTATATTCAACAGAAAATAATCTAGACTTAGCGTTTGAAAGACTTCGATCTGCTTTACAATATACCAAAGTGATGATTGATAAACTAGGTTTAACTATGTCTCCAAATAAAACAAAGATTTGTGTTTTTAAAAAAGGTTGCTTTAGAAGGTCTGTCAACTTTGATTTTGATGATACTTCAATTGAAGTCGTCAATAATGTAAAATATTTGGGTCTGTGGCTGGATAGCTCGTTAAGATGGGGTAAACATATCAATGAAACTTCTCAGAAAGTTATGAGGTTCATTAATTTGCTTAAAGTTTTGTCTGGTCCGGGATGGGGACTCCATCAAAAACACTTAAGACGTATTTATATTTCTATCATTCGAAGTAGGCTTGATTATGCCAGTTTTTTGTTTGACAATGCTTGTAATTCTAAAGTAATTAAACTAGATAGGGTCCAAAACCAGGCGTTACGTATTGTCGGAGGATTTATAAGGAGCACGCCAATCCACGTCATGGAAAGCGAACTAGGTCTTCCACCACTTTATATTCGTCGAAGATATTTGGCAAGTAAATATATATTAAAATCAAAATCTTTTCTTAGCAATAAAACAATAGAATCACTAGAAAACCTTTCGTTAGTTACAGGTTCCAATTATTGGCAGAACAAGAAGCTGCCATTACTCATTGACATCGCGTCCCAGTATAGCTCTGTTCCAATATACTCAAGTGCTCAGCTTGGTATGTTTTCACTAGATAAGTGGATAAGTAGTATAGATACATCTAATATAATTTTCGATAACATTCCTAGTATTTCTAAAGCTAAACGCCATTACAGTATTCTACAATTAAATCATATATGTACATCATATATACAAGAACAATACTCTGGATATCATAAAATTTTCACCGACGGTTCTAAAGATGGACACCAGGGTGGCGCTGCCTTTTTGGACCCCATTCTTTCGAGCCACATGGGATTTAAGATTGATTCAGATATTTCGATCATGCACATTGAATTGACTGCGATATTGGAAGCCTTGTCCTATATTCTGTCAATCGATGGCGATAAATTTGTGATTCTTACAGACTCCAAAAGCTCGCTGCAACACTTGGCTCGGCACACTTCTCACATGCGAGGTATTCCGACAGCCTACGTAATATATGAATTAATCTTAAAACTTCAAGCTTATTCCAAAACGGTGCGTCTCCAATGGATTCCATCCCATATCCAATTTAAAGAAAATGATGCGGTTGACCTGCTTGCCAAACAAGCGTGTTTTGATGGAGTTCCTATGAATATTACTCCGTTGTATTCGGACTATTTCGGAGGTGCAAAAAGAAGGTGTTTAGATCTTTGGCAGGAGTATTTTGATAAAAGATCAAAAGAAAAGGGGATATGGTACCGAACTATCCAGCCAGAGATTGCTCGGGTTCCATGGATTGATTGTGATCTAAATAGAAATTTAATTACTATAGCCTTAAGACTTCGTTCCGGACACATCCCATCGAATAAGTTTTATCATTTAATGAAAAAAGTTTTGTCTCCAAACTGTGATGACTGTGGAGTAATTGATGATGTTTTTCATATTCTGATGGAGTGTGTCCGGAATGAACATAATAGAATTCATGTATTTGGACAATACAATGTATGTAATATCGGGATTTGTAATTCCATTCTTGCTTTTCCAATGTCCGAGAAAGCAAAAGAATTGTATAAGTTAGTCATAAGTAGATCGTAAGTTAGTTAAATAGATTATAAATATAGCTTTTCCTGCACTGGGTGATGTGGTCGCTAAGTGACAAAACCCTTTAAATAAATTAAAAAAAAAATAAATAAAAAAAAAAATGTAATATTTGTGGATTAGTTCCATTTTTTCCTTTTCTTTCTTTTTTATCCTTAAACTACAAAACTAAATTAAGAAGAACCTTTAGAACCCTTTAGAACTAAACTGCATTAGTACAAACTACAAAAACCACGTTGCTGTCGTAGCAGCGCTACGCCGTAGCAATTCGAATGTGAACATAATTGGGCATAGTGACGTAACCTTGTCCTTGAGCATATTTTCAGTCTCCGAGCATTTTTCCTCCCACTTAATGTCACCCCCACTTATGTTCATGCGTGAACGTAACTAGAGGGATTGATCTTGTGCCGCACTTTGATACAAGTCGTAATAGTGACGAGTGGACTGAGTGGTACCAATCTATCTGTATAGCACTTAAATATAGGGAGATGGCAACACAACAACACTTTGAAGCTAGAACTCCACTTAGAGTTAACAACACAATTTAAGACTCAACTTGCATGTACTTACATAGTTCCCTTGCAAAGTTTGTTCTACCTTAATCAATTAAAGGATTTCTACAACACCTATCTTGTAATTACCAAATAAAAGCAAATAGAATGGGACAAGATCAGAAAAATTATGATGATGAGGTTTTAAAATGTTTGACGATAACAGTCTACTCTTATCGTCAACCATTTGCTAATGTCTACATTAACTTTAAAAAAAGTCGTATCTAGTCCTAACTTAAACCTTAAATCCTAAGATAACTAGATTTGAAACGAAAACTATTCCAAATTTCTTTTTCCAACCGCGTATTTGAAAACGAGAATACAGATAAAGAAAAACCGAATTACAGACTTTTCTAGGCCAAATATAAACCTATTATCGACTTTACGTCTCTTTTGTAAACTACACTTTCCTCCTATTCCCCAACTCCAGTAAAAACAGTTAAAAGTGGTTGATAAAACTAATGACGTGTCCAACTTCGGCCTAGCTTAGGTTTAGGTCGTGAAGGTCTAGACTGTACTCGTGATGTATTGTGGGCTTAAACTAAAATGTGTTGAGGGTAGTAAGCAGTTTGTGCGATTAGAATGTGGGGTTTTGGATTAGGGTGTAAGCCGCACGGGCTCGAGTTAAATATGTTTAGGTTTTTAAATACGATGATTTTGTGTACACGGTTTATTTTAATATAAAACCTAGATTAGGAGGTTTAAAGAAGGAGTATTTGGTGAATGCCTTAGGTACGGATGTCCAAAAAGTGGCAACTTTAAACTACAACGACGAATACATATTTAAGTATTGTTTGTCATATGATTATTTTGATTTAATCTAAGACGAATTTTTGAAACAGTAACGGGGCAGAAAGTGATATGCTTTTTGTGGTTGTCGTTTGTTTTTACCGGACTGCCTTTGTTTTGACTTGTTATTTGAAGATTTTTTTTCTTTTTATTGTTTTCATGTTATACCCCAAAAAATTACCATAAGGAAATACTGTATGATTTTCCCTCGGCCTTGAGCCAGTTCTTGAGTCAAGATACAAATTGATGGACAGACCGACCCGACGAAATATGACCCAAGAGGCTATTTCACTCTGTACACACGGTCAGTCGGCCATGGCGGATGCAAACAAAGGGTTGGGTTGTTTGTGCTATTCCGACGGCTATAGTTATCCTGTAACGAGATGACCCGGTTCCAGGGATGAGATTGTGGGTTCAAGTCTAGTAAATACCACAAAGGAGGTTGATTGAAGTTAATTTACCTTTTGAGCTAATCTTGAAGATCACTGACTTACAATGAATTAAAACATGGGAACACGACATCGTCACAGCCTTATCATCCACGAGCTACAAGCTACACACATGTTGTGAAACTGATTTTGGAGTGAATGTAAAAAAACCTGTCCGATCCGAAAAGAGCATATTACAGGCAAACTAATATCATACATGATTTTAAAAGAGTACCCAAGGAGTCATTTCCCGGTTCTTCTCTATTAGAAATGACAAACCCGAATCGTGCATCTTTTCTTAACGCTTTATAAGTGCCCATGTAGGCCTATGTGAAATAATTTTGTTTTCGAAATACAATAAGAAAAATAAAATACCTAACATATCAATCGTCGAGACCAATTTCACAATGGCAACGTTTCAAATAATTTTTGTTACCCGTTGATTTCATAATGTTGGTCAACTGCCACTTGGTTCTCATTCGTAAGTTGTTCGGTTGGTACTGTGAACGATGTGCAGGAGCGCTTCAATTTACCGGCAAAATCAAATGGATAGAATCAGTCTAGAGAACTTGACTATGCTGAAGCTGGCCTGTTCTTGCCTTTGTTAAATTACCAAATTGTTGATGATTGATTGTGATTTGTAATAAAAACAACGTTTCACTGATTTGACCGAGTACCCACCTTCCTCATGAAACCGATGGGCTTTGGTTTAATGGGCAACAACATAATGTATTAGGTTAATGCAATATTAAATCTTCTCTTTGCACATTATCAAGCTAAAGTAATTCAATTTAGTAGCAGAAACAAACAAGAAACTTAATTATTTCTGTCATAAAGAAGTAACGAGATTTTATAAAATTAATCCAAACTTTCTATCAACTAGTTAAAACAGATCATTGAGCGAGTAAATTGCTCATTAGTTTGTCCATAGTTCTCCGTTGGACGTGTTTTAACTTCGTAATTAATTTATTTGCAAACCTGTTTATTGCCTTCGGGCTTCGTGTTAACGACGTTATTCTAAATTGAAAAAGCGACCCTTTATTAATTTAGCTTTCGGGTCAAGGTAAAGTTTCTTTTAAATGTAAATTAGTTTTTTTTTTTCGCAACGTTGGCCAAATTGCTTAACATCTTAGTGACAACAGATTCATAAAAAAAAACATAATTATTTAAATTCACGCTCATTTAAAAGTAACGGGACCTTCTTATTTGAAATCTAGCCAAATTAAAAAAAAAGGTTAGTACAAGAAAAAAAACATTTTCAAGCGTTATCTAAACGAGGGATAGTAGTATTTTCTCGCCAAAGAATTTCCTCTCTGTTTGCCATGTCATAGTCGTGTTTGTTCTATGTCGTTGGTTTTTCACCATGGGACGTTGTGTGCACACCATGGGACTCTGTTTGCTCTGTCTATGGGCATAGAGAGCGGAAGGTACACAGATGTGGACCAGCAATGAAATCGCTTTGTCAACAAACGCGTGTCTGATAGAGAATTTTTAACGCATTGTATCTTGTTCGAAAACCGTTTTTGTTAATTATGTTTAATTGCTAAAATAAATGAGTTTTATTTATTTATTTTATTTTATTTCATTGCCAAACTAAAGGGTCGTTTCAGTGAAAATGAGTTTATAAAACTCGTAAATTACTTTTTTAATAGTAGATTAAAAATTATACAAGCTTAGGTTTTAGTAGCCATAAACCTCTTAAACGGTCATTATACTCTACATTATAAATATTTTTAACTACCATCGTCAAAATGTGGGGGAAAAAAATCACCCCTTGAAATATTGGGGGCCCATACAAGATGGTACAGGATATATTCCGCGCACCCCTCCCCCGCTGACGTAAAGTCTCCGGCCCCAGCTAGTTGAGGATGTGGTGACCGCTCTGTTCCAGACAGTGTGTGTAGGCAGGCTTAAAATCAAAAATAGCACCTCGGGACCCGATGGCTTGCACGGCAGTTTGGGTCTTGGCCACAAAGGAATGCTGCGCACCGACCTCCCTAGAGGCGTCAGCGTATTATGCTATGCCGGTGGAATTTCGTGGAGCATTTCTAGCGTTTGACTCCCTACCTCAAGTGGGGCAGTCTATAAGCCACCCGGCTTTTAAACGGCTCTTGCCCAATTTAACGGAGCAAACGCCTCCTACCAACCGTGGCCATGTATGGGGACCCCAAAAACTGATAGCCCTAAAGCTGACCCGTGGCTACCGCAGGATTTCCTCGGCTAGGTGAAGAGTTTCTTTGCCAGATTGCCATCGTGGGTTAGAAAGGTAATAATCCAGTGCGCAGGGGCACTGCACCGACAGACCTTCAGTGCGATCACATGGTTGCATGACGAGAGCGACTGTCGGAACTCCGTGCAGGGTACACCACAATAATGGCGATATTTCCCCTCTTTGCGGAGTGGTTGGAGAGGCGCCACGGCATCCTCACCAACCGCCTGGTGCAGTTCCTCACCAGATGCTTTTAACTACGTATACTTAGAGGGTTGGTTTATTTACAGCACAAAGGGACCATTGACTTTAGTACATAGTTTTAATTTGAACTCGATACCTTTACACTTTACCGAGGGAGACGTATGGGCAGAAGGATAACAAAGTGAGGCAATAAGAGTTCCGTTGTTTCCTTTTTAGGTACGGAATCCTGAAAAGGATTAGGAAGATTCTGTTGTGACAAACTAAACTAAACCTACTCTAAAAACCACTACAATTTAGTTTAATCCGGTCAAACGAAATATCCTGTTCTGAAATTCATTAAAGTGACACAACTTAACCATATTATATATACATAGTTTGACAGCTTTAATGATAGTTTAATTATTCAATTTAGAAAAAAAATATAATCTCACTATTTTGAAATTGACGTTATTCACCAATATAGTGGTTGTCAAGCTAAATCGGACTGTCTTAAAAATCGTGTGGAATAAAATAAGATGTGAATAGGTATGTTATTTTAATCTTAGTCTAATTTAATCCGGTGGTTCATCACAATTGGCACCAATGTTTAATATAAGAAAAGGAAGTGTAGTGTATTAAATTCTTAACCACATTCAAAATATTTAAACACAACCTACATTTTTTCCCGGTGAACAACCCCAAACTCACCAAAAATGCCCAAACGACACTGTCAAACCTAACAATTACCCCACCCCAGTCTGAACAGAAAGTAACAATTTACGAAACTAGGGGCACTTTTATTTCACAATATAACACCCCCCGCCGGTAGACTGGGTCGCTCATTAATTTTGTTTTGACGTTATCACAAGAAACAATAACCGCCGATTGGACCCCTGACGTGCTAAAATTAAATGACGGATGTTAACGCCCCTTGGGAAAACAGTCCAGCTTAATTTCATTTTGGAAAATCACAAGTAAACAGTTATTTTAGGTGATCAAGTAAGGTTATTTGGTTAAAGAGGCACAAAAAATTACCGCATTTTTTGGGAATGGGAAATTATCACGGAACTTCCCCCGCTCTGGAAGTCAAAGAGTTTTACTGACGCAAAACTCACTCATGTTCCTTCTTTTGCCCTTTATGTTCCGGAGCCGCGCTATCTCTTTCAGACAACCCCTCAGCCCGGCAGTTTTTACCGCTTGAATGGTTTATGGCTTCCTAAGACTGGCAAGTGTTAGACGCCCGGCGGCGAGATGGGTTGACGACATAAGTAAAGAGAGGCGCAGCAATAAGTGAAGTAGGGCTGTGGATGTCATGTTGATGAATGATTTGTACATGGTAGTTTGTGACTTTGTGTTGATAAACCAATATTTCGGATTCGATTTGAACCACAGCTAAAATGTCCTTCTAAAAATCTTGTTTTATTGTAACAATTTCCTTTTTTTCATAAATTAGCTTTTGCTTTTTTATCACAAGAATTGGAAGATAACTAAAAACCCTTTATATAATAATTCTCAGCTCTGATTTCCATTCCCCCTCTATAGTTGCTCCCGGGTAGTAAACATTGGTCGGTAAACATAAACCTCACCTGCACTGGAGCATAGTTTGATCAACATTCTAAACAAACATTTATGTGAAACAGCGACCCACACTACAATCTCAATCCTAAACATGTATTTATTCTGTTTTCTGTATAAACTGCGAGTATCTCTGAAACACATTATGTAGTTTATAACAAGAGATCAAAAGGCCTTTGTTAGTAAATTAAAACTTTAAATATTTAGGGTACAATTTACTAGCAAAGTAAAAAACATATAATGTTTCGTTGGAAATCTCATTACATTGAAGTTGTTTTGGCATTAAGACGTACAGAATTATCTTTCAGTTTATAAAAGTTTTGTTGAATAATCCAATCAAAAATCCCAAGTAAAACATGATTCAAGATGTTTCTATGAAGTAATTTGATTACGTAGGTATTAAATGAATGGAGTTTGCCCTAGATGTCGACCCTTTGACGACGTCGTTTCGATGCGTCATAAGACGGTCGTCACTCATCAATATTTGCATAACAATTGAGGGGGATGTTTATAATGGAGATTTGAATATTTATGGGAAGCTATTACCTGTTATGGCGGCATTTATGGCGGATTTTGTAGTGTCGTGATAGAAATAATGTGTTTGTACCCCGCTCATAATACAACTAGTAATGCTTGTCAGGAACAAGTTGTTGTTGTTTGTTTTGTTAGTATTTTTGTTTTTAATTGTTCATTTAGAGTCTGACACTACTATAACCACCCCACGTGCGTTTATTTTTTAATCAAATATAAATTTTGTATTTTATACATAATCATTGAAACAATGTGAACTACGTGATCTTTTCACTATGCACTTTAACTGCATATTATGTAAGGAGCCAACTACTACGGAACGTCACAGTCCATCTTTTTATTTTGTACTTTTAGTTTTTTATGTTGTCCTAGCATGCAGTAAACGAAACTGGGAGACCCAATATGTAAAATTCATTGTTATTTAAACTTTAGCAGGATGCACTCGTTACAAACGGTACATAGGTACAAACACAAAAATAAATTAGTACTAAATGTATTACTTTTGTTAAAGTTATAATTTGGCTATCTTCTTCTAATATATAAAATTCTCGTGTCACCGTTTTTGTTCCCATACTCCTACAAAACGGCTGGACCGATTTCAACGAAATTTTGTGTACATATCGGGTAGGTCTGAGAATCGGCCAACATCTATTTTTCATACCCCTAAGTGAGCAGCGGGTGAAACCGCTGGGCACAGCTAGTAGAACTATAAATATTTAGACAAACCAAACGCTCGTGAAATTTGCTATTGTAGATGTCGATTGTATTTGAAATTCATAAATTTACATTTTGCTAGTTTGTCGCGGGATTTTGCTATTACTCACAAATTGAGAATGATTTATTTTGTACTTAATTCGTCGTATATTTTAATAAATATACGACTGGTTTAGTACATTTATATCGATATATTAAATCGTTGTAGACTTAGGCTACTAGGTCTTTTAATATTATTTTAGTCTCTGCCAAAGCTCTTTGAAGTAAGCGTAAGTATTTAAAAGGAATTTTGTGAATAAATGATTGATAAACACATTACATCGTAGCCTTAGGCACTGAAGAGTGAAACATGAAGGGAATTTATATTTTTTTGAGATTATGCGAAGCGATACTTACCTCAGCAAAAAAATCTCCAAAACAAACCCCAGCTATTTGCCCGTGTTTATTATGTTGGCAAACAAGGGAGAGAGGCACACGCGTCGGTACCAATACTGCTGTCGGTTAACTAAAATATTATGTATCTAGCTTTTGCCCGCGGCTTCGCTCGCGGTAAATTCGGGGTATTACAGGATTTGCAGGTACCTCCTACTTGTAGTTTTTGCTCTAGCGTCTCATTTATTGTAATAGCAATGCTAAGATTTCCCTTTTCTTCCCTCTTTCTCCCTCATCTCAATATTTATTTAAAAATTGGCTATGTCCGCTTCTAGGGTCCCAACTATCTCTGTACCAAAAAATCATCAAAATCGGTTCAGCCATTAAAGACGTTACAAACAAACAAACTCACTTTCCCTTTTATTATATTAGTAAGGATTCTGTGTATCCAATCATGTGGCACCAATTAACTTCATTTCACCATCGTTGTGTGTACCTGTGTATCTACAAAAAATAAAAACCGCAAAAGCAAGCGTGACAAAGTCTCGTAAAGTTCTAAACAGGCAGCAGATTGCAATGCCTTACATTAACTAATGAAGCCTGATAGCTCTTAACGAAGCACAGAACACATTCGTTAAGATTCGGATCTACACGAACAGCTACACGAAGATTTAGTGATAACAAAAGTAAAACTAAGTTATAGTAAGAGAAGGAAGTGTGCTGGTTTAGTAGTGGACAAGTATAAGGTGGTAAATTAGATGATATGAATCTATAAGTTGAAGGGACATAAATTTTTATCTTTTTACTAGCTTTTGCCTGCGGCTTCGCTCGCGTTAAATTCGGGGTAACACAGTTCCCCTTGCGCCTTAATGATTTGTAATAGCAACGCTGAGGTTTCCCTTTTCTTCCCTCTTTCTCCCTCAAATACCACTTTTAAAAAAAAATAGCCTATGTCCGTCTCCTGGTTCCCAGCTACCTCTGTACCAAAATTCATCTCAATCGGTTGAGTCATTAAAGCGTGAAGAGGTAACAAACAAACTCACTTTCGCTTTTATAATATTAGTAAGGATTAGTAAGGATTTATTCAGGCTTTAAGTTTCTCAAACCTTACTAATATTGTAAAATCGAAAGTGAGTTTGTTTGTTTGTTACGTCTTCACGCCTAAATGGCTGAACCAACTTTGAGGGATGAGGGAGAAATAGCAAAAAACTACAGGTAACAGCTACCTGCAAATCAGAAAAGGAGAACTGTGTTACCCCGAATTTAACGCGAGCGAAACCGCGGCCAAAAGCTAGTTTATATAAAAAAGGGTACGCACAAATTACGACTCTTCTGCGGACACTATCATCGTCCTACTACCTAACTACTATTACCTGTTCCTACTGGTTGGTCCAAAATATTACTTATCAAACAAAGTAAGATTACCATATGGGTGCTACGTGGGTGCTACGGTTCAATGCTACGAGCCTTGCTACGCACAATGTAAAAATCGTAGCTGCCAGTTAACATTTTGCTACGAATCATCTGTTGTATTTTTCAAATTAATTAAATGAAAATAAAATCTTTTCAAATTGAAGAGAGAAATTAATAAACCAAAAGTCATTAAAGTAACATCAATAAAGTGTCTGTCGAACAGACGTGACCAGAGCCGCGACAGTAAATAAATACCGCTATATTTCAACTTTATAACTCCATTAGTAGTTCGTCGTGCCGGTAAGGAAATTGGCAAGCTCTCCGAACACCTTTAGACGGTGGCTCTCAAAGTGGAGGCCTTTATTAAAGGAACTTTGATTCGTATTGGTTTTTTGAATGACGTTGTGTTCTGATAAATATTTAATTAGCAATTACCTTATAAAGTGGTTTGGTAATCATTTTAGTGTGTTAGTATTGACTTATTGAATACTAGCAGGCGCCCGCGGCTTCGCCCGCGTGATATTGAAATAAAAAGTATCCTATGTGTTATTACAGACTATAATTTACCTCTGTGTCAAAATTCATCAAGATCCGTTCGTGATGAATGTTTGTGAGGATATATGGATTGTTTGTTACCCTTTCACGTCAAAACGGCTAAACTGATCTTGATGAAATTTGGCACAGAGGTAGATTATAGTATGGAATAACACATAGGATTGTTTTTTCGATATCACGCGGGTGAAGCTGCGGGCGCTAGCTAGTTGAAAATAAAAGTGTCTAATAAGTTTAAATGTCTGAAAATACAAGTGTCTTCTTAAGTCGTCGTTACAGTAAGCCACTATAGAATACAACCTCAACTTAAAAAGCTGTATAAATCCAAAACTTGGACAATCGCTGAGGTGTAATGGAAGGCGCTGCAGCTATTACGTAGGTAATGAGTCTGGCTTGTGAGCCCAGGATTGTCACTCCCGTGCTCTAGTGTCTTCTCATATCACTGTGTTGAGAAATTTCGGAGCCTTTTAAGTGTGGAAGCATGTTATTAAAATATTCTTGATTTTTCAAGCTTAGTAAATTGATTACTAAACTAAGCCTAGTTTTGTACAACAAGATTTTAATAACAGATCTCCACACTTTAATTAATTAGAAGGCTGGAAAAGTAATTTTACAAACAAAAAATAAGCTAGTTTTCGTTAGTTATGATCACTGTATACTTCGTTGACCTACTTGATCGCGATCATTATTGATCGTATTTGGCCATCAAGATAATTTAAAATTAATAGCGCTGTAACACTTTTGTTGTTCAAGTAATTCCTAGAAAGGAGAAAGTAAACTATTAGAAAATGTCATACTTATTGTTTTTGATTCTATCAAATCTTTCTACAAATAGTTGGCAGCCCTATCATGTTCTTGATCAACACTAGGCTGTAATGTGATCAGTGTCGCACAAGTGCTGCTTCCACGTGACCTCTTTCTCGAGCAAGGAAAATGCTTTTTAAATGATTTTTAAACTGTGTCATGTAAGTCTGTGAGTATTGAGACATTGGCTTTATTGCGACTTTACGGAAAGGTTATTAACGTAGTTTTAAACAACCTACGTATAATTTAAACTGTAAAAATATCATAGAGTAAAGTATGAGTAAAAACGGCATAATAATACCATATTATGGTTTATTTTGTTACTTGAATTGTAAACATTTCCAGGGTTGCGGGTTGTTCGAAAGATATACCGCGGCCGCGGCCCCGGAACGTAAAGGGCAAAAAAAAGAACATGGGTGGGTTTTAGTCAGTATAAGTCTGACACTCCCCCCCGCTCCGCTCAGAGCGGGGGAAGTTATTTGATGATATCCCAACTAAAAAAATAATTAAAGATATATTTTAAGTTTCCTTCACATTATTACAGTTGAAAGCAAATAACTCTAGTCTTTGTGTAATAGAAACTGAACCTGATAGATCTTTGTATTCCAAAACTTCAACCAATTCCTTGCCACAATCGTTCCGGAAATACTTTCCCACTCTCTATCGATACCATGCGTTGCCTTTTCAATACAATTCAATAAACCCATCCATGACTCCCAACAAAACCTCTTAATATAAACATTCTTCGCGAAGAGAATATAGATGTTGGATCCCAAGGTGACATGGTAGGGGTATCTCAATATATGAAGGGTCTACAAAGGGCACATAAACAAATATTTACGTCAAAGCTCTAAAATATCCCTAAATTCAATTCCAGTTTTGATAAGTGATCCCTTAGTTCCCGTGGGCGAACCGCATCCTCAATTTGAATAATCAATGGCGCTTTCTATGTGGGACTATGAAGTTGAGGCTTGTGTGTGCCTTAGATCATAATTCAGTCTCAATATTGCGTTTGAAGGCAGAACTTTGAAAATACGTTTAGAAATTGATCTGTCAGATACATTCGTGAGGCCAAATAGAATAACATTCGTTCCTAAATTACTATCTTAAAAGTGTGCGGGAGGAGCTGGAGTTTACAAAGAGGCATATTTTAAATGATGTTTTTTTTATATTTACGTGCTTATGTTTATCTGTGTCTACACTTTAATATTATAAACTTAATCAACTTATATTATTTTTAGGATATAGGGCGTTATGTCTGGATCGACTGAACCGATTTTGAAATTCTTTTACCAATACGTTATTTGTGGGTGTCATAGTCTATAATATAACAGACGCTACGACACTGAGTAGCGGGTGAAACCAAAGGGCACAGCTAGTTTTAAATAATGTTAAAATACACATTTGCTTCTGTGTTCTTTAACAATATTAAGGGACGTCTAAATAAATGCCACATTATTATATCTAACATTATTAGAAGATTATTACTTAACTAACAATATTAAAATAATGTGGCATTTATTTAGGCGTCGCTTAATGTTAGCGAAAATAGGTATAAAGTAGATGCCTAATCTGGAGCCCGTTGACAATTCCAAGCGCACACGTCATTACAAATGCTAAGCCAATTAGTCAGTTGATTTCTAATCACGAGTTCATTAGCTCGCGTTTCATTGGATTTCAGTCCACAACACACGCAAGTGTTAATAGAATATGATGTGTTGCATACGAAATAGTCCATACGTGAATTAATAGATGGCGATATTAAATTTTTCTTCTTTGTTTATTTATTGTTAAAACTTGCTAATCGTATATACTTTTAGATAAAAAAATAAGCTGTAACCTACTGGAAATTACCAGATTCACCTTTTTTGGGTTGGGAAATCATCAAATAACTTCCCCCGGGCGGATCGGGGGGGTGTGTCAGACTTTTACTGACTAAAACCCACCCATGTTCCTTTTATTGCCCTTTACGTTCCGGAGCCGCGGTATCTCTTTCGAACAACCCGCACCCCCGGCAGGACCAGATTTATCTTCACACACACACATTTTTACACATTTTTCCTAGTGTCTAGGCATATTTAGTATCCCCTTAACTATGTATAAATACAACAAATTTTCCAAGCTATCACCGTCAAACGAGCCATACATTAGGAACTACAGAACACTAAAGTACATGCGTTAACCCGTCAGCCATAAATTCCTCTAATACACATTCCACATTTGGTCTACAGAATATGTATTTTTTGTTTAGGAAACATAACAAACTAGTGTGTAACACGCGAGATTGTGTTCAGGGCTCGTATAATATAGGTACGTACAGACATTAATCACCTGAGTAATGTATCAAACGGTGATCGCTGAGGTTAAGGTAGTGTTTAGGTAGCTGAGATTGAGTTGTAGTAGGCTGTGTTATGTGTTGGGATAAAAATTGCAAGAGAGAACTTTAGTATGACATTTTTACACACCTTGTTTTGTTAACCCACTGTCAAAAGTCGTGTGCAGTATTCGTATTAAAACATATAAAATGTTAAGTTTATAAAAAGTATAGAGGTGGTTTGGTGGTTAATATTTATTTTTAGGATTTATCTAGAATTAGTTTTACAATATTTTTATAATTGACTGAATATAAATCTATGCCTTACTTGTTATTAGAGATGTTAATCCGGGGTACGGGTTGTTTGAAAGAGATCACGGCCCTGAAACATAAAGAGTAAAAGAAGGAACCTGGGTTAGTTCAGTAAAAGTCTGACTCTCCCCCCGCCCCGTACAAAGGGGGAAGTTATTAGACAATTTCCAATGCGCTAAGAAGGCTTGATGTTAATTGATTATGATGCTATGTTTAATACATTTTAATTGTGACCAACTTCATACCATATACATGAGATATGAGCTAGGACAAAGTTAAAAATTGATCAAACAAGACGCGATAAATAAACTTAGCATTATACAAACTTAGTTAATAAAGAACCTACCGTTCTTAATATGAATAGTTGGTTATTTCTTTCTGTATTAACGGTACGTACTCGTGTACGAAGCTAAGAAAACTAATTTCGAAGCCACAGCGAGCTATAAAGTACTGGATGTTTAATATTACCAAACTTTAAGAAGTTTTGTGGAATGGCTCTGTAAGCAGCTGGTATCATTTTAATACGTTTTACACGAAAATAATGTTCAAAATTCTATCGTTTTCACTGTCAAATGTACTGGCTTTGTTGTACAAGTATGTAGAGAAACCTTGGTTTTGTTTTGTGTAAAGCTAAACAAGGTGGATGATGATAGCAAGTCTTGATACTTCTTGAGATATAAAAACACGAATCGTTGTTTGGTTTTTAGTAGCGACCCTAGCTTCTCTCGGCTGCAACGTAATTCTAATATTATATACATAAACCTCCTTGAAATTTGAAATCCTGTTTTGAGTTTAAAAGATCTTAGTGAACTTATTTTGGACTTCATTCTATACGATGTAAAGATTATATCATCATTATTTTCCTTCCCTAGTCCCATTCTATTTGGGGTCGCCGCAACACGATTTCTTCTTCCATTCTCCTCTATCAGACGTCACGGTATCATTTACTCCTTTCTCCTTCATTCCTTACACAATCCATATTTTATTTGGCCTTCCTCTCGCTCTCCGTCTATCAACATTCAGATCAATCACCCCTTTATTCACATGTGCTTCGTAAAGATTATGTGATTATGTTTATTTTTGTTACTTTAAGTGGTAATGAGAATAGAATATGAAACAGTCGTGTTAAAATGAAAGATAAATACTTTTTAAAGTGGTTCCGACGTTATTATTTTGGTTACTACCACGTGGGTCTATTAGGGCGGGCTTGTGAAATAAGTAAATCAATCACTCGCCAAACGCAAATAATCAAAAATTGGAATCTACGTTTATTTTAGCGCCAAATATGTTGAAATCAACTTCAAAGTCATGCAAATATCAAAGACTGATTGACAGTTTTTTCCCTTGTACATCAGAATCGCTATTTACATCATAAAGGTATCCGTTCGTGTGAGAAATTGACAAGGGTTGATTCTGGGGCGCCAAACGTCAAGCCAACATTATTCAATATGATAGGTATGATAACAGGGGGACCATGCCATAAGGCCCCATTCACAGCCTCGAGCGTTCGACTTGCATTAACCCAAACGCGCACACTTCTTCATTTATTTTATTTTATTAATGAACACACATATGAATCTAAATATAGATCTACTAGATTTTCCCGCGGCTTCGCTCGCGTTAAATCCGGTATAACACAGTACCTGCTACCTGCAATTTGCTCTTGTGCCTTATTGATTTGTAATGACAATGCTAAGTTTTCCCTTTTCTTCCCTCGTTCTCCCTCATATCCCTTTTTTATTAGAAAAGAATTAGCCTAATCCGTCTCCTGGTTAACAACTATCTCTGTACCATAAATTCATCAAAATCGGTTAAGCCATTAAAGCGTGAAGAGGTAACAAACAAACTCACTTTCGCTTTTATAATATTAGTAAGGAAATAAGGATGCTGGAGAAAGTACAAAATAATTGTTCGGTATTTATACATGAAATGAAACGGTATATACCCATTTTATCCTCCGATATATCCAGCTATATTTATTTTGGGTATGGTTGGGTAACTTGGGTATAACGAGCTGAGGGTAAGGGTAGATCTCACACTCAACTCGTTCATATTGAAGATGTAAATACAAACTACATAATGCGGATATTTTACAGCAGATAGGTTGATGTGTTCCAGACAGGTACGTGGGACGACATCAACAGCCACGCTTACAGGCGGAACCGCGCGCGCACACCTATCTCTTATAGAAGGCTCCACTCATGCGTACACTTCGCACTCACTAACTCATAGCTGGTGACATTGATCTGTTTCATTGTTCTCTGAATGAATTCACATTTGTAATTAGTTTCAAAACTTACTGAAACATATTGTTATCGTGTACACTATCGGATTAAGTAACCCTGTAATAATAGTCGTAACATGGAGAGTAAATAAAATAATATGTAATGCTTATATTACAAATGCCACTCCTGCTATATACTAACTATATACTGTAACTATATATTTATAATATATTAAATCTTTATGCAAGTAAAAACTGTACAAATAAATAAAAAAAAAAAAACAATCAAATCCATAGTACAGACATAAAATTAAAGTCACAACAAACAATTAATGTGTCATGTCAATAACATTTCATGTCTGTGTACAGACATGAAATTAAACAAGTGCTAAAAATAAGTTAAGTTACAGTAAATTCATATAACATAAAAGATATCTAATATATAAAATTCTCGTGTCATAGTTTTCGTTCCCATACTCCTCCGAAACGGCTGGACCGATTTAAACGAAATTTTGTGTACGTATCGGGTAGGTCTGAGAATCGGCCAACATCTATTTTTCATACCCCTAAGTTGGCAGCGGGTGAAACCGCTGGGCACAACTAGTTATAAATAAATTATACAAAAAAATGCCTGTGAGCCGTTCGTATAGTATTTTTTGTGTGTTACCTATAGCAAATTATTCATCCATTCAACTATTCTCATAAACTTTCAAATGTGCAATAGAAATAAGATTTCCATCATTATTCAACATCACTTAACCCTAGAACTATCCACTAAACATCAAAATTTAAGGTTCTTTGCTAAAACTTTTCCACTACAATCTTTCTTCCACTTTACTTCTACCGAGCCACCCACGCAACAATCTCCTTTATTGCTTTCAATATAAGGGTTAGTAACGTATGTAAGTAAGTTAGGAGGTATTGACCCTTCATAAATCGGTGTGGATGGCCCATATGTTGGGTGATAACCTGCGTAACTCTTGGACGACGGATGAGGCGGAGATCTGATCAACCTGAGGTACCGGCGCTTAGTTTATGTGTATCTGTGGGGTAGGTAGGGCGCTGGGGAAGTTTCGTGTTATGTAAGAAGTGAACAGAAAGACAGTAATTGTACGCACGTCGATTTATTGAAAAGTAATATTATAAGGGAAATTGGTTAGATTTGCGCTTGTATAGGAACTAAGTTGACTATGAATAAACAATAGTGAGACAACTTGACGGCACAGTTGGCGCAGTGGTTGAACGATCGACTGCTGCACGACCTGTCGCGGGTTCGAGCCCCGCACGTAAAAAATATTTGTATGACCTGCAGATAGTTGTTTCGGGTCTGACTGTTTGTGTATGTGAGTTTAAATGTTTGTAAACGCATCCACGATACAGGAGAAATTCCTAGTGTGGGGCAACGTTTTTTTAAGAAAGAACCACTACACAAACGTGAAGTGAAATTATGAATAAAAAATTAGGGGGTTTCTGAAAACTGTGTGTACTCTCTATCGACAGCTCTCAGCACAAAGATCCGTGTAGGATAATAATTCGATTAGATGAATTTGAAAACATGTTTTTTTGCTAGAAATATAAGACTGAGAATTATATAGAACTATCTCGTACCAGATCTCTCAAGATACACAGTAGACACTCTCGTAATCCTACACAAAATCTGTTCCACTAAACTCCCACTAAACGTAAATTAGTTAATATTAGCTCTAAAACTCTAGACTAACACGACCTGAAACTGTGTCGCAGAATAGGTACATAAATGGTCTGTTCAAATCCTTGTTTAAAATAATGTTATTTCTAATGAAATGAATATCAACTTTACCTTAATGATATTAAAGTTGCGTTCAGAATGACTAGTACATACTAAGTAAAAATCATAACAGATGTGTTGTAATTTTACCTCCTCTGTTGAAAAGAAGCGCGTGGTTATGTGTAAATATATCAAGTGATATTGAAAAAATAATGAATGTTCTAACCTTGAGAAATATAAGCTATTAAAGTAAATTGACTTGGCTCGCGATGGTGTTGACAGTCGTATCTGCCAACGGCTTAATTGCCAAGAGCCTCGACCAAAACCTAAGGAGGCTCTCGTTAGGCAGCTGGATCAAGAGCTTGATTCAGAAAACAGTACGTCTGGAAACGCCTCGTATTGTTAGGAAGTTCCTTTCTCTGGAGCCCTTGCCGCCGCCGGTATCTTGGACCGTTCCCGATACCGTTGGGCTACTATTTTTTATATTTTAAATGTTTTTAAATAGTGAATAGAAATAAATAACGGTTCTCATAAATTTTGAACGTTGTGGATGAGTTTTAAAGTTGTTTTTCCAACAAGGTATATTAGTTTACATGTTCGGAAACTACATCGTAAACACAATATACTGCCGTGAGAATCTAACCAAATGTTTTCGTTTATGTTTCAAACGATTATAATATTAATCCAAAAGGTAATTCAGTGAAGACGAAAGGAAAGCAGAGAGTTTCGAAAACAATAACGTAGTTTAATTTAAATTAAGTAACTAACTCCATTCATTGTCTTCAATGATGGCTTATCTGTTCGTGATTGTATTGTAATGCTTTTCTGCTAGTGTTACACGTTCCAAACCAACAACAACGATTTCTAAGAATTGTAATAATGTACAGGGCTTGATAAGGAAAGCGGTACTCTTGGACACGGGTTGTTTTAATTTGTTAAGAGGTTTTTTGAAGCTTTGGACTACTATTTATATTTTATTCGTTTTGAATACGGAAATACGTTAAAATGTGTATAAAAATAAATAAATGATCGTAAATACTGAATTATTTTCCCTTTTTGGGACATGTACGTTTTTATAATTTGTAGTAAATATATAATGTTTTAATAAATTGGATTTATGTATAAATGATTAAAAACAAAAAAAATAAAATCAATTTAGAAACGACGTTTTCAAGTAAGACTAATCTTAACCACGACGATCGATCCGCGAATGCACGACCATTATCTTATTTTTTTATGTGAATCTGAAGGCTGGCTGTACCGAAGGAGACAGCCTGTCGGTTTTTGTAGATTTTGGAAGAACAAAAAAAGTGTAAAAAGTAATAAGATCACGACAAATACGAATTAGCGGTGACTTTAATTAGGACGCGATGTCAATAGAACTTCCAAGAATTGTAGTGACGATGTGTTGATTTTTTCTAAATGGGACGGTATCGTTCGTTCTGTTACCAAGTTACCTTTTTTTGACCTTTGTAACTGCTACTAAAACGCAAACTCGTGCATTCAAGTCACAATCCCATTTATAAGAAACTGAGCAACACAAATAGGCCAGATTAGCAGCGCTGCTTAAGCCAAGAATACACAATTGGACGGCAACCGGCAGGCAGCAAGGTAACAGGGGAGTGGCAACTCGCCAGCTCGTTGTAAAGTTGACGATAAATTTCGGAGCAGGTGGCCAGTGCCCAGATTGGGCCAGTTACTGCCCTGTTCCAGTCGCTATGCCAAAAATTATGGACCTCCCCGTCCCCAGGTATGCTTAAATTTTGATCAAAATCAATACATTTAATTTCACATGAGCACTTATAAAACGACGAAATGGGTTGCATGATTTGGGTTGGTCTTTTCTTATGGGGAAGAAAAACCTGGCAAGAAACTTCATGGTTACTCTTTCTAAATCATTTGGTTGTTGTAACAGCGTTAGTACTTAAGTATGACAGGACAGTGTAGGCCCGACAATTATCATGTTTTGTTTGTTTTACGACCTGGAAGCAGGCGAAAGTTTCTTAGTGGTCAGAGACCCTTTTATTTAAAGGTAGAGTAGAGCTCCGTCCTACAATCACACATTAGAGTACCGAAGTTGAAAAACTTGAGTTAGTCAACCAATTAAACTGTAGTTGTAAATATTTAAATTATTTATTTTATTCTGCGAATGCTTACGACATATCGAACAAGTTTTGAATTTCTTCACATTAGGTGAATTACTGCCAAACGCAAGCATATTTAGTAAAACCAAATCACTCCAAATACTGCGTATGTGTAAAAGTTGAAAAATCTTACCCACTCGTAAAAGTTTCACAAAGTTTGACTTTTAAAAAGACCTTAACACCGTCATGTTCCGTGAAAGAACTCCAAAAACTTTTCTCCCACCTTCGCACGAAGCTCACAAGTACCTCATGAACGGAACACCTCAGGAAAAACACGACAGCATAACAGCACTCTTAAGTTTGCCATCAACACCTTACCTCATGCCAAGTACAGACGACCAAAGAAACACACTTTGCCAAGAATTACGTCTGAACTTGGCGGATAAATGGCGCGGGCAATAAACTCGTGTTGAACAAAATGCTCGGAGCATTGTTTGTGTACTAACTTCGCTTGTTTAAGCCAGTTTAGAGGTAAATAAAGTTATGCAAGTTAGGAAGTTGGGCGAACTGAAAACGAATTGTCGGCGTACTCGGCGTAAGCGACGCCTGGGCACAACTTTATGCGTTTTTGGCTCGAGAGAGGATTTTGGAGTCACTTTCAGACCTCAAGTTGGGTTGTTATAGAGTTGGTTCAGTTATCCAGAAAGTTTTTGATAATGCTTTTGGCAGTCAAGTTATAAAGTAAAGCAGATTAGTTAATTAAACTGTTAACCAACCAAATACGTGAAACAATGATAGAAGTTACTGCTAGGTTTTAACTCATTCCTTACTACGTAACGGCACAGAAAACTTTGCTTTACTGACTAGGATTCACATATTTTAATTCCGAATTTAGTTTCAGATTATTTTCCAACGCTTTGTCAACTAACAAACAATCGCCTAAATAGATAATAACGTCATGCATCCTAAACTCATATCGAATACAAGCAGAACCAATAAACTCATCCGATCCGAGATCCGTTATTGCGCAGCCTGTATTCCTGTTTAATCATTCAAATACTCCTATACATTTGAAACCAGCGTTATTCAAAATACATATTCATTTTCCCCGTTTACACAGTCGACGTGGTAGAGGTGACGTATTTAAGCTGAAGTATTCGAAGCGAGGGGACGCGGTACGTGAGGACCTGTTGCCGTGTTGGGAGAGTGGAATAGATGTCAATGGAATCATTTAACCCGCCCCTACTCAATAGTTGGGTACTTTGGACTATTTATGTGATTTGTTTGTTTGGTTGCTAATTGACGTGATTTAAAAGGTTGTTGTTTTTTTGTTTGAACGCATTTTAGTTTAGTTAGGCTCATGCTAGTCTACTGTCTACACATACACTTAAAGGCTTAAAATCTGTCATGTCATTTGTGACAGGCTTAACGGAACCATGTTCATAAAATTTTACAAACAAGTCTCTACCAGAATAACTCTTTTCCCTAAACAAATAACTAAACTATATGCCAAGCTATTTATGTAGTTATCAACTTGACTTCTCATAATCCCCACCAGTACATAGCAAATAACCAAATCACATAGAAAGTAATCAATCATTTTTCAATATGTTCCGCACAATATCCGTCGACCCTTACCTCGCGTAATCCGCAATTACTTATACATCAATTCCGTCTGCCTAATATAAACCCAAGTCTTCTATTCAGAGAGAGGTAACATATGCAAATCGCTAATATCCAATATGTGGGTAGGGACCTAATCCTTCCTTTGGAAGCCAATACGTTGCGACCACAGCCTACGCAAGTACGTAGAAATCCATTAAATGCGACCACAGACTTTGCTACAAATTCATAAACAGACAGACATACAGTGGGTTCAAAACGATCGCTTTGTGCATTTCGTATCAATTCGTTGGCGAATGATGAATATATTGTGTTACTATTTTAGTGATGTTCGGACTATTTCTGTGACTTTTATTTTGGATGGGAAATCATCGAATAACTTCTCTCTCTCGTCGGAGCGCAAGTCAGTGTCAGACTTTTACTGACTAAAAAAAATCCATTTTCCTTCTTTTGCCTTTGAATTCCGGAGCCTTTTAATTGTGTTGTCCATTCTAATCTAATTATTTGATGAAACTAATAAATGAGTACTCAAATTTGAATATTGAATTTAATAAATTCATGTTTTAAACAAAAAACACATAAAGTAGTTAAATTTCTAAAAAATTAATACCATATTTTTATTGTGTTTAAGACCTCTGACAGGAATTTTATAAAGTGTTTAAAGCATAATATAGGCAACAGCTTCTGATAGTTAATTACATTAACAAGCTACTTGCATTATTTTGTGCAAATCACTGGCATGTGTAATTGTGTATTTCAGGCTTAATGAAACAATCACAATCCTCATTATCATCTTACCCATTCATTATTGTGTAATTTGCCATCCATTTCCATAACTAAGTTTGGAAGCGCAAGTACCAGGGCAACATGGTCTGTTAGGAACTACCGACTAATAAATACTCAAGTCGAGCAGTCCATAACCTTAACAACAGTCAGGACAGCTCTCAACTCACCAGTAAACTAGATTTCAACTTTAATTACTTTTTAACTTATTACTGTTTCTCATTACAACCAATCCCTCGATGTCTTATTTAGTTTTAAATTAAGATTTTCATTAAGAACGCAAACTTCATGGATGCACTTCGAAGTCAGGTTCGCTTTAGTTTGTTTAATCAGACTTGATGTTGTAGATTTTCTTACTGAAAACTTTACGAAAAAAGCAGCAAAGTAAAATCTTTAAAAGAAGGAATGGAAAACTAAACCTAATTAGAAATTTGGCTCAAGTTTCACTACTAAATGATAATAATGAGTAAATAGAAATGAGGTGGAAAAAGTTTTGATAGGCAATATAAAAGACTTAAAGTTTGACAGGAGCTGAATTATTTTATGTTTCTTTTTCTTATTTAATACATTATAATAAATTGTAGTAAGTAATCTCAGGTAAAAGAATTTCCAGCCAAGGGCAAATAAAATCAATGAAACTGGACGCGAGACAGAGTCAGTATCCCATAATGACGACACTGACAGCTCGTAAACGGGGTTTAGCGTTGATCACGTTCAGTTTGTAAATTCATCCCAAGAATAAGAAAGAACGAAGTCTCACTGCAAAAAAAAATAATGAAAAAAGACAATATTGCGTGTCTCACATAAAACTGCAAGATATAACAATAGCAAAATGATAAATAAAAAGATAATTGAATAAATGTAGTACGGACACAAGTAAATATAAAAGTGTTTTGCACGTTCCCAGATTTCACTAACTTCACTCTCAGAATCACTCACACTTCGTCCTATGACGACACGGTTAGCGCAGTAGCTGAGCGATCGACTGCTGCGCTTCGTATCGCGGGTTTGATCCCCGCACGGAACAAATATTTGTCTGACCCACATGTAGTTGTTTCGGGACTGGCTGTCTGTGAGTTATTTTTTTGCAAACCGTGCAAACCGTTTGTGTATTGTGTTGTGAAGAATATGATTACTAACTACAACATTCCTTTCAAGAAACCAAACATCATCTTACTCCTAAACAAATAAAGATTACTTCGATATTGTTATCCGTTGATAAATACGCTCTGATTCATCTACTCGATGTAATGCGTTGTAAACACCGCGAATCACGCTCTCAGACCCCGGATCGAACGTGACTGCAATAAAACCTCGCCTTACTAGATATTGCAGGATATCCTTACTACATATAATATTATAAAAGCGAAAGTGAGTTTGTTTGTTACGTCTTCCCGCCTAAATGGCTAAACCGAGGCTTCACGCCTAAATGGCCCAAATATTTGACCCTGGAGACGGACATAATATTTTTTTTTAATGTGAAAAACGAAGGAGAAAGAGCGAAAAGGAAAACTTAGATTTTGCTATTAAAATAAAATAATAAGGTATACCTGCAAATCAGGAAAGGGGAACTATGTTACCTCGAATTTAATGCGAGCAAAGCCGCGGGCAAAAGCTAGTTTCATTATATTATGGGATGACCTGTTATCCACGCATGGTCAAACGACTAGGCGTCGTGTGACAGAAGCAGCAGAAAAAAAAACCATAGGCAATGCCATGAGTCTGCTGTGTCGACTTAGTTAGTGTTTCACGCGCGCCTTAAAGATATGTCATCAAAGCAGAGGGGCCTGCAACCACTGCCTGCCTTGCGGCTTGTTCTAAAAAAAATACCGAGGCCCGGAAACATAAAGAGCAAAAGAACGAACATGTGTGACTCTCCTCCGACTCCACCCAGAGCGGGAGAGGTAACATGAGTCTCCGCGCCGCGATTGAAGAATAGGAAGTGCAAATCTAGATCCGGTTTTATAGTGAATCCCGTGAAATTCCAGTTAATACTATTGAATTGGTACCAGCATACTGACGTCACGATCATTACTGGCATTAAATTAAATTAAGCCCATCCAAACCAGAAGTAATACATGCATGTGTGATATAAAAAAAATATTAAAATATTACAAAACTCACATCACGATAAATACACATTACGAAAATTACTACTACTACTAAACATACACTTTTAAATTTACAAAAAAAATTGTAGTTAAACAAAAAAATATTACTAATATTAAGAACGACAAGTAAAGTATAAATACATCAAAAGAAATAACGAAATCATCTAACTCCTAAACAAACAAAGATCCCTTCAGTATCGCTAGATGTCCGTGAACACAACGGATCCATCACTGGATGTAATGCGTCGTGAACAGCGCGACTCACGCTCGCACAGATCCTTGTGGGCACCGCACGTGACTGCAATAGAACTCCGCTTTACTAGATAAATGGTGGGATGTCGATTCGAATAGGATTACATACGTAACAGACGTTTGAACCTTACATGTTATACATCAATGTGAAAGCGGTAAAAACTCGATCTATTTTATAACTGAGCTTTCAATTGTAACTCATTTTGTACATAATATGAATAAAATTATTATTGTTTCAATTCAAATTAAATCAAATAGTTTATTGTTTTGTTTTCGTTATAAAATTACATATCTTCATGTTTATGCACTATCTCTTGGGCATGCAGATCACATACCATGATCATACTATGATATACTCTCACCCACACACGTAACAGACACATTCCACTCATACAAACACTTAATACTCTGTATTCATTATGTACACACTCTTTTAACGCTGAAAGCACTTAAGCTTAACTTTTAAATTAATCATATGTTATATAATAAAATATAAACTGCGAAAACTATTTCCTAGATTAGTTTTTATTTGTTAATATTCTTATATTGATAAATAAGTTTATAGTTAATAACAACAATGTATGAAAGAGCGGTCTTCTAGTATAAGCTTTATTATCATGAAAGCATGCCTCAATCACTATTTAGTAAGAGAAATTGTTGAGTCTAATATTCATTTTTTTCCCATCTTTTTTAAATCGTAGTCAATTAAAAATACATTACAGATCGAAATTATGACAATACAAAATAAAATTAATGTCAAATGTCCATTACAGTAAAAATGTCAAATCCGTTTACAGTAAAACAAAATAATATAATAAGAATTATAAAAAAAAATACAAAATTATGAATGTCAAACGAAAAAAAACCGTGTCAAATACTAAGTGATTTATCGTTAAGGAACTCGTCAATAGAGTGTGACTTGTTGTATTTTTTACCTTTTTAGTATTTATCGATTTACAAATTGAAGGAATGGAAAAATGGGCAATTATATTGAGAAGGTAGCTGCAAACAGCTCACACAATAACAAACAAATTTATTCAGTTACATCAAATTCATTGAACTTTTCGCAAAACTGGAATTTAAACTGAAATACATTTATACAAATAAAAATAAATGGTTGTCCTCTATGGATTCCCAAACCATTGATTCGATTGTGAAATACTTTGATGGGTTCTTCAGTATTAGGCCTGTAGAGATTCCTGGCAGGCTGGAGGACACTTGTCGTTGAGCCAATGGTGACAGTGGATTTTTAAACCATCGCGCATTCTGAAATACGTACCTACTGTGTTGTAAGTTGTAAAGTAATAATGATCTGATTGAAAGGGTTATTATTGAAATTTGTAGTAATTTGTTAGTTAATGAAAGCGCACCGTACCCGAAGTGTTTATTTAGCGCACGCCATAATAGTAGTGTTTAGTCCTCCCTTTAAAAAGTAGCTGTAAAGGTGGCATGGCTTCTTCATCTTCCGCCTGATGCAGGTCCTCATCGGTCATGGAAATTAAAGTTGTCTCGAGTAGAAGTCATATATCAATGGTCACTTAAGTCCAAAGTCAGTAAATACGTAACATTTCTCCTATAATTCCCGAAGAGATAGGCAGAGCTGTGTTGGCACATAGACAGATTCCGTGGCTCAATACTGTAAAATAATAACCAAATATATTATTAGAAAAACCCTATTGTTAAAATACACAAGAATTTTCCGGAAATACGAGCTTAAATCACGATACTATCTCGTTATCTAAATACAACAATCGATGGACTCATAAAAGCGTCATAATTAATATAGCGACGGCGATGTTAATTTGTCCCATTTGCTAATTATACAGTTAACTTAAAGTCTCATTAAAATGAGCACAATAATAGAGAGGATTCGCATAAATTTTATGAAATGCATAAATTTTAATGTTCGCATAATAATGACACTGCAATGCGCCTGAATGTTCGGAGCTATTTCTTTAATGTCACTTGAATAAAGTGATTATAACCGTTTAACTCTTTTAAAACATACATGATGACGTAATAGATACTTGGCATTCGAATAAAACTAATAAATGGGTTTGAGATGTCTTCTCATGGAGTAGGATCGCACATTAATCACTGGCCATACCCACTTGGGGTTGGAGTCGTTACTATACCTATTTAAGTTATAGTGCCCAGGGCAGTTACACCATCGACCCGCTTCACTTGTAGGATATTCATAATTTTCATTTTTTTTTCTTACTTATGGATGACACTGAGTGTGTTTGTTGCAATAAATTTAACAAAAATGCTACAGGAGAATTGTTGCCGCGAAACTCGTGCTATCTTGTTGGACCAATATTATAAAACAAGAAAAATAATGTAACATTTTAAGAGTAGGACATCGCTGAAACTCACATTTTATTTAAAACTCAAAGGAAATCGTAATACCATCAATATTGTCAAGAGCCAAGTTACATCCTGCTCCCTACATCCAGACAAGATCCAAATGTTCTAAGTTTTGTACCCAATCAGGTTTTATTAAGATGTAAGTCTATTACAACAAAGAACAGAGCTAAACTTGAAAGTTTCAAACAGAACTGTTCAGTTTAGACTGAACTTGGATCAAAAGATATTTCTTTTTGTAAATTATCTTTGAACTTTATTAAATACTGGGCCAAGTTGAGTTATTGTAACATTTTGAAGTTTAACAGCGATAGTTTTGTTATTATTTGGGCTAAACTGCGGATTATTTCGAAGCTTTCGAGCACCACTCATTATTTATTGAAAAAACTAAATATTTACGGTTTAAGAATGTTAAATTTGCTATTTGGGCCAATCCTTTTTGTAAGAAACAAGCTCGTCAAACGGTTTCCTTCTGATATTATTATCACGTAAAACGGGATATTTACTATATTTGTTATTTATTCCGAGTTCCCGATTTCGGCGATGTTGCAAACGTCATGATCACGGATGAACTGAAGTTATTGCGGGTGGATCTTTCCTTCTGGTGCAACCGCGTCGCCCGGTTTTATTGTTTTTAACCCAATTTGTTGCCACTTTTGCTCATGTTTATAAGTTTAGTTAATTATTTTTTCCTAAACCAAAAGATTAAAATATATTGATAAAAGTGTAAATCGTTTCAAACTAACAAGTAAGTATGTTGTAACAATCTCTCGCATGGGGATAGGCAGGTACTACAGCACGTCACCTGCACCGTTCACGTTCACTTCACTTGTTAACTTTGGTTATTCTTGTTAACTTTGGTTATTCTTGTTAACTTTGGTTATTCTTGTTAACTTCGGTTATTTATTATTTTATTTTACTTTCTGTGAAGTAAGCATTAACTTATTGTCGGCCTACGCTGTTCTCCCATACTTAAGTACTAACGCTGTAACAACTGCAACATTGTAAAACCAAATGATTTTAAAAGAGTAACTAAGGAGTTTTTTGCCAGTTCTTCTCCATAGGAAACGACCAACCCGAACCGTGCACCTTTTCTCGACATTTTATAAGTGCTCATGCCAATGTGAAATAAAAAGATTTTGATTTATTTTTGTTCATAAAAGTAGTGATAAACGAATGCCATCTATGCGCTTATGATAATCCTTTTCGAGACTTGCTCTATTCCAACAACAACTTTCAACAATACAAAAAAAAAACACAACAAAATAAAACCTGACTGAAATATAATCCCAGAATTAAATTCCCTCGCTTTTATGCAGCGCTGAAACAAAAAAGAAAATAGCGTCACGTCTCACGGTATTCTCTTTTAATCTTGTAAGTGGTTCATCTTAGCGATAGTTTCATTTGAATTGAGTTGTAGCTCTGCAGCCTTGCAGCTCTGCAGCCTTGCAGCTCTGCAGCCTTGCAGCTCTGCAGCTCGCTAAGAACTTGCGCTGCTATCAACTTGTTGACAATCCTCTCCCATTAATGTTATTAGGTAGGACTGAAGACTGTCTTGGATTTGTTTTACTTAAACTTGGAGTTACTTGAAGTTTAAGACTATTTTCGTAATAGTTTTGAAAGGAGCTATTATCTTTAAGTAGAGAACCATTTGGTTGCGTTTTCTTTTTATAGATAACTAGCTTACGCCCGCGGCTTCACCCGCGTTAAATTTGGGGTAACACGCTAAGTTTTCCCTTTTCTTCCCTCTTTCTCCCTCACATCCCACTTTTTTCAAAAAAATATTAGCCTATGTCCGTCTCCTGGTTCCCAACTATCTCTGTACCAAAATTCATCGAAATCGGTTTAGCCATTAAAACGTGAAGAGGTAACAAACAAATAAACAAACAAACAAACAAACTCACTTTCGCTTTTATAATATTAGTAAGGATAGTAAGGATGTTAAGAACGTTTCATGGAGCACATTAACTTTGTTACCGGAAGAAACATATAACACACACACACACTGGACAAAACTTTGAAGGAATTAAATTCTACGCATGATTTTAATCATTCTAAACCTATTAATTAAAACACTTTAGAATTTGTTTCTGGAATTTTTAACAACGAGAAAAAAAATCCCGACAGCTTTTTCTTTCATTACAATTTTAGCGAATCGTGACTATTGTGGCATGTAAAACCAATATAAAAATGTCGAAACATACAGAGCTATTCATACATAAGCTGTTTCAGATTTCTACAATTCTTTAGCACGAAAGGCGTTCCTCAGATTTATCCAATGTAACCTCAAATCATGTCCCGAAAACATTTTACACAAATGTGAACTG
Source organism: Ochropleura leucogaster (assembly GCA_958449745.1). Taxonomy (NCBI): domain Eukaryota; kingdom Metazoa; phylum Arthropoda; class Insecta; order Lepidoptera; family Noctuidae; genus Ochropleura; species Ochropleura leucogaster. The sequence continues at coordinate 726,180 of OY288206.1, forward strand.
CAATATTTCCTGCATAAAAATCAAAAGCATCCTAAAGATGGACGATTGCGACATGCGCCATAACTCGATAGCTGACAAATATAACTATTTCCGTGCCCGTCGCGTCGGTTCACACAGACGAACGAGTAGTACAGTTACAGACACCAAAATTTATAAAATTAATTCTTACTTCCTTACTAATATTATAAAAGCGAAAGTGAGTTTGTTTGTTACCTCTTCACGCTTTAATGGCTAAACCGATTTTTGGTACAGAGATAGTTGGGAACCAGGAGACAGACATAGGCGACAGCGACGGACATTTTTTTATTTAAAAAAGTGGGATATGAGGGAGAACAAGGGAAGAAAAGCGAAAACTCAGCGTTGCTATTACAAATCTATATGGCGCAAGGGGAAAAACTGCAGGTAGCAGCTGCTGGTACTGTGTTATACCGAATTCGACGCGAGCGAAGCCGCGGGCAAAAGCTAGTACATACATAAATCTAGTAGTATATAAGTATTTATTAATATTTACTTAAATGTGTAAAGTTATAATAGGTTTATTTTTTCGTACTCTCCCACACACTATCGTCTACATTTCGTTCTCATATCTCCTTTCGCAGGTCTGCTGGCAGAAATTTCTTAAGAAATAAGCAGTACTTTTGTACTCAAATTTTATGTTTTTTTTTCTTGGCTGGTTTACTGTGTGTACATAAATAGATAAATAAATTTAATTTCAATTTCTGTTTTAGATAGCTTTTAATTAGTCCTTTAATTAGTCCTTATCACTTTATTTTGATGATAAATAATTATAAAATAGCTTTTAATTAGCATTTAATCGTTGCACTTCATGCAACGATTAAATGCTAATTAAAAGCTATTTTATAATTATTTATCATCAAAATAAAGTGATAAGGATTGATTTCAATCTAGTTAAGGTTTATAGGTCAGGTTGTCCTTCGACATTGCTTCTTCGACTCATCTCTGTCACGAGCTAAATCTTCTTCATCTTCTTTGTACGTCGTTCTCCCAATCCCTCGAATTCATCTCCCAAGCCAAATCCGATTCCAAACCAAACTAATTTGTTCTCGGCGACTTACCCAAGCAAAAACAATTTTATTAAAAACCACCAAGTTGTGTGCGCTCGCTTCACTCTCTCCGCTATCATGTGATCACAGTTTTGCCTTATGATCGTCCTTTTGTAATAAGCGCTAGTTTGACACACTTGTTTGATCTGCTATCGGGTTTGGCCTGTTACATACTAAATACTTATCATAGCAACTTTAGCAGTGATTTCCTTCTACTGTATTGATTGAAATCCTAACTAATATTATAAAAGCGAAAGTGTGTTCGTTTGTTTGTTACGTCTTCATGCCTAAATGGATAAACAGCTTAAGATGAATTTTGGTCCAGAGATAGTTGGTTTAATTATTTTTTTTATTTTGATATGAGGGAGAAAGAGGGAAGAAAAGAAAAAACTTAGCATTGCTTCCTTACTAATATTATGAAAGCGAAAGTGTATTTGTTTGTTTGTTTGTTACATCTTCACGCTTTAATGGCTAAACCGATTTTGATGAATTTTGGTACAGAGATAGTTGGGAACCAGGAGACGGACATAGACTAATTTTTATTAAAAAAAACTGGGTTATGAGGGAGAACGAGGGAAGAAAAGGGAAAACTTAGCGTTGCTATTACAAATCAATCAGGCGCAAGAGCAAAAACTGCAGGTCTGCTTGGTGTGTAACACCGAATTTAACGCGAGCGAAACCGCGGGCGAAAGCTAGCTTTACTATATAATATATAAGGCGCAAGGGCAAAAACTACAGGTAACAGGTATCTATAAATCAGGAAAGGGGAACTTTGTTGCCCCGAATTTAACGCAAACAAAGCGGGGGGCAAAAGCTAGTATCTTTATAATCTTGTAATGAAAGCATTTTGTAAACGAAATAAGTCAATATAAAACTTACAATCGTTATGCCAAATTCGTATTTTCATAAATATTGGTGCTCAATACTGTACGAGCACGATTTTGAGATAGTCGGCACCTCGGCACGGGTTTGTGGCAAATATTGTGCTATCAAGTTCTTATTGAAAGTAAAAAGTTGCAATTTCGGTGTGAAAAGTTTGCGTTATGGGTCTTCTTTTGAAAAGGTCAAACAAAAGCATTTAAGCTGGTTTTTCCACGACCACATTGAATTGAAAGTCTTTAAAAGAGTTTTTGAAAAAGTGCCTATGGAGTTTCTTGCCCATTCTCCTCCATAGAAATCTACGCTTTGGAATGGGCAACTACAGTACTTTCATAAGTTATTTTGCCTTGTGACCGGGACGGTAGCTTTATTTTGTTTCTTGACATTCAAAAGTGCCTGTAATGGTCTAATTGAGATAAATGCTTTGAGTTTGAGTTTGAAGGCACTTTCACGAAATAAACTACACCACTGACTTGTGTTAGGTATCTAGCCAAACGATGAATAAACTGATAGACGTTTTACACAACAATAAAAAAAAAGATTATTAATAGGTACTCACATATTTTAACGTAACTATCCTAAAAATGTAAGAACTCAAACTCTTATTTGGTTCAATATTTCTTCAGCCTTCGTTATCAAGCCCTTTTTATTTTAACCATAAAACGCCTTTATTTCAGAAGAGGGTCTTGTATATTTTTCGCACTCTCAGAGGGCCGATATCTTATCTCGCTCAGTAGAGACTGTAAAATGTCTTCGAAGCTTATAAAAATAACCCTATTTTTAGTCTTACGAAAACTTTTATAACACATTTTCAGGGTAATTGTTTGTCATAAGTTCATTGAATAGCCTTTGTAATAGCACTTATAGTAATGCAAATCTTGTAAACGAAAACCTCTTAGGTGTCTTCTTTAGAATTTCACCGAAGATTTTATATTTTCGTGCCTGAACTAAGGTCGCTTCATCATCATTCAACTGTTTTTATACAAAACTAGCTTTTGCCTGCGGCTTTGCTTGCGTTGAATTCGGGATAACACAGTTCCCCTTTCGTGATTTGCAAGTACCTGCTACCTGTAGTGTTTGCCTTTGCGCCTTATTTATTGTAATAGCAATGCTACGTTTTCCCTTTTTTCCCTCTTTCTCCTTCATTTCTCACTCCTTTTAAAAAAAAGTATCTCATGTGCGTCTCTAGGGTCCCAACTATCTCTGTACCAAAATTCATCAAAATAGGTTTATCCATTTGGGCGTGAAGACGTAACAAACAAACAAACAATAGTAAGGATTATTTGGCGTTCGGTGTCATCTTCTTCCATACTTCTCTATTAAACGTTATCTCAAGGTAATAAAGAAGGTGTCTAACCTTCTTTCTGACCATGTCATCCTTCACACAGTCCATCCATCGTTTCTTTGGTCTTCTTCTAGTCCTATACTCATACATATTCATAGTCAAAACTTTCCTCACAACATTTTTTTCTATTCTCCCCATCACATGCGCCCAAGCCAACGTATGGTTACTTCTCCAACTCCCTACACTTTATATGTTCACCACTGAAGACCGTATCTTCATTATTAAGTGGTGCCCCAGTTTAACTTAATAAGTATTTACTTATAAAAAGCCACTTCTTGTACTATCGACTTCTTATCTGACTTAACACTTGCCAACAATTCCTTTAAACTGAAACTACGTAACTGTTATGTAGCCAATCAAATGGCTATCGTTTTATGATGTGCGTATGATATTTAATCTACCGTAGGGTGCTAAAGCACTGTGTCGACGGCGCGTTCGTGTTCCACGAGCGCCTCAAAGAGGGCTGCTGTTCGAAAGAGATTCCGCGGCCCCCAAACATAAAAGTAACAGTCTGACACTCCCCCCGCTCCACCCAGAGAAGGGAAAGTTATTTGTTGATTTCCCATCCTTAAAAAAGAGTACAAAAGCAATAACAAGGTTGAATATACTTCAAGTTACTTCCAAGTTTTGTTAAGATGGGATGCTTGCTTAATCTTACTTAGTTCTAAGATCGCTGCAAAAAAAAATTTGATTGAACCTGATTTGATTTTTCAGAAACCATCTATAACCATGCTAAATTATTAACTTCAACACTCAATATTCATTGCAAACTGTCATTTAGAAACACAACGCATGATTTAATGGCGACGACATATTTCTCATGTTTTACGATAGATTCATTTACTCCAGTGGCAGCCATGTTTTATTCAGAGGGCAGTCTGACGAGTGACCAGACGAGCTAAAGTGATTGCGTTGTTTACTGATAAATGTGTGGACGTCGAGGGATTTATGTTTTTTTATTATGAGACTTTTAATTGGTAACTTAATAACATATCAAACGATCCATAGATCCGTAGTTAAACCCACCATATTACAATTGTGTGGTGCTAACAGAATTAGAGTAAAATTACGGTTACATACGTAAGACAGACAGATGTACAAAGCGAATCTATACATATATATTTGATAAAATAACTTTATTTTAATTAATTAGCAGTAGGTACACCATTGACTACCCCTCGTTATACTTTTAATGTTTGCACAGTCCACTCAAAGGTTGTCTAGAAGATATCGCTATCAACGATAAGACCGCCATTGTAACCATAGAGTTAGCACACACAACAGAAAAAACAAAAATCAAGTCTAGACAAAACGGCCTTTGAATAAAATGTTTATATAATTGTATAGTTATTTTAAAAAGTTGAATGTAATGTTTATATTATTGTATATTTAGTTGCTGCAACCTGTATTTTACCGTACAGTGTTATGTTAATTGCGTTCCAGAAAAACAAAAGTTTTAAAATAATGTATTCGCTTGAAAATATAACTCCATTAATGGTAAAGCTGAGAATTCATATTTATTTCATTTACTTGGTAACTGTTGAAGTTAATGTTTGTAATGCTATTTTTTTATTCGTTTGTCATTAACTTATGTTTGTTCGATGCAACCTCTTTATACTAAGATCTACCAACAAATCTCACATACAAAAGCACCATATTCAAAACCTGTAAAATATTTATTCACAACTTCCAATTATAGTACTTTAGTTTTAGTACCTATTTCTGTGTGAGTGAAATACTTAAAAAACTGTTCTAAAAGTACCGCCATAGCGACTGTAAAAGTAATTACATTTTATCGATTTTCACCATTTTGCTGTGTCTACTTTTAGTAAGTTACAGCCCTTTCATTGAGTTTTTATTGTAGACCTTTCATTATTATTTGTGAAAAAGTTTTTTACAATGACAGTACATACATCCATCCAAATCCCACAAACATTCGTGTTTATAAAATCAATCAATCAAATCATTTATTTCAATTAGACCATTACAGGCACTTTTGAATGTCAAGAAACAAAATGAATCTATAGTCCCGGTCACAAGGCATAATAACTTGTGAAAGTACTGTAGTTGCCCATTCCAAAGCGTTGATCTCTATGGAGAATAATGGGCAAGAAAATCCATGGACACTCTTTTAAATTATAATATCATCGTTCATGTTGAGATTATAATATTAATAGGATAAATAGTTTCGTGTTAAGGAACTATTTGTGTGCAAAGCCGAGTCGCGTTTTGCATGATTTAGAGATTTTAGGCACATAGTACATAATTTTTACACCAATAATATAAATATTTAACAAGTATATCACTTCAGTGTAATCAGAATGATTTATTCATTCTTTTAAACTACATGTTTGCTGTTTATAATATTCATTTGAAATGCAAATAACAAGCGTCATAAATATTTTATTGTATGTTAGGTTCACTTGAGCGTGAAATTTTAATAGTGTTGCGCGAATTATTTATAGATACCATTATTTGGTTTGACAGATACATTTTAATGTTAAATGTGTGCGAAATTTGTTGAAATCTAATGTTCTACTAGCGTTAATATTGCAAAGCTTGTTCAATAATGAGTATTTTAAAATTTAAAGCTCGAAACCCAACATTAATTCTAGAAAGATACATTAAAATAAGATAGTGAGAAACATGAACTAATTCAACTCTATCCTACGACTTAAATGCTATTTAGGCCACTTATAATCATCATTACCTAGCTTTACAGATCAGGAATGGCCATACCTATTAGGGTAACCTAGGCCTGCCGGGGTTGCGGGTTGTTCGAAATAGATACCACGGGCCCGGAACATAAAGGGCAATAGAATAGATGGGTGGGTTATAGCCAGTACTAGTCTGATATTTAACCCTGCTCTGCCCATAGAGGAGTTATTTGATGATTTACTATCCACAAAAAAATATAATCTAGGTAACTCTTAACCTCTCAAGGACCGCCATTATTTACGTCAACTATCCGTCAAGCACCGCCGGGCGGGCTCTTAACATTCATTCAAAAACGATTCTAAGGCTTACATTTACAAATTTGTGCCAGCGGGGCTCAGCGGTAATAGGTACTTGTTTACTGGCACGTTTTTGTGCCTCTGGGGCTCTAGAGGTTAATCAGCCGTCAAGTTTTTATGCTTTCTAAAACCCTCTGAGCTCCCCTGCCATCAAATTCCAAATGTATTTAGATACATTGTAAATACATTCTGCATTGAATAGTCAAAAACCTGGCTATATTGTACATCATGAATTCCCCCCGAGTACAGCCTGCGACACCGCTACATCACACTGTACCTCTGGAGTATCTCGTACGATGCAGTAAAACGTATGGCACTCGCGGGGACATTTACTGCTCTCATAAGTCAGCCATTTGAGGGGATTGAGTAATCTGTCTGTACTTTATGATGTACAAGCCGTTATGTTTCGGATTGGTCAGTTTAGATTACGCTTTAATGTGGATAGGGTCAGCCTAGTGATGGGATCTATGTTTAGTTTTGAATGGTTTTCAAATGTTGGAGAATAATTAAAAATTACTTATTATTTCTGCTTCATCGTTCTACCCGTCTTTATTGAGCTGGTATTAAATACTCGGTGTCATTAGTTTCACACTCAGCTCGGTCAATAAGTTGTTGGCCTTTTTCATCAAGAATTTCTCAATAATAAACCGAAATCTGGATTTGTAATTCGATCTTTTACTTGGAACTTAGACATTAGTAGCTAAATGTGAGTGTATGGTCACCTTTGGCAAACCCTTAGGGGCAAACGGGTAATGACAACTAATACAGAACTAATATGTTCAGATCTAATCTAAAACCGTGCCTGGAGGTGACTGCACCACCTACACACTACCTGTTACCATTTTATAAGCGAATACAATTTACTAACAAGTGTCAATTCCAGTGTTCGTTTGATTATACAATCGATCCTTGACGTTACAACTTGCTGTTTACGTAAGAAAATTAATTAAATTTTCTCATTATTGAACTACCCTTTTAAAAAACTATAAATAGACATACACTTATAATAAAAATATGTACAAGTAAAGAAATGGTGAAATAATTACAGAGCGTCAAGCAATTCGTCTGCATCGTAGTCAACAGGAAAAGTACCCAGAAATGCTGGCAGCATTACCGCGTAGAATAGCAATTAATTAATTTTTCACGATGAGGATCCGCAGCTGTTTGATACAAAAAGTGGCCTTTCTGACTGCTGTGCTGCTGTCGATAGGCAGTTAGACTGCCACTCCCCAAGTGTCGAGCCTCGAGTCAAGTCTAGTCTTACCAAGGGATCTAGTTTTACCTTGCTACTAGTTTAGGTCAGATAGATAGTTGCTTCTTGTAGAACAGTGGTAATTTTTTATAAATGCTTACACAGTCGAAACCATATTCCTTGTTCTTTATGCCTACATTTTAATTTCTATTGTAGTGTAAGCGCATGATTGGGCTTCAATCATCTTCGCCATTGTTAAACGTAAGTATCACACCTTTTCACTTAGAAGTGTTTGGCCGAGTCGACCCACACTCACACACACCTTTTACATAAATCCAATATAATTACGGCTATCACCATCAACTGGCCACGAATCCATGCACCAAGCTGCTACTGAGATATTAGACGGCACGGTTGGCGAAGTGGTTGAGCGATCAACTGCTGCGCTGCGTGATGCGGGTTCGATCCCCGCACGGAAAAAATATTTATATGACCTACAGGTAGTTGTTTCGGGTCTGGTTGTTTGTGTATGTGAGTTTAAACGTTTGTAAACGCACCTAAGAAACAGGAGAAATCCTAGTGTGGGGCAAACTGATGACAAAGACTTACTTTGTTTGAAATTAAACCCAAAACCTGTCCTAACAAGCAGCACCGCTTGCATCGTCAAGAACAAAGTGAAAACGTTTATTGCGAACTTAGTGAACAATGTTGGCCGACGAGGTAGTCCCCTTCATTGTGAATTCCGTGTTGGTGCAAATCGTTGGTAACACTATATCATACAAGATCTTAGTCATCCTCGCCGCTGTAAAACGCGTGTCAGTGGAACGAGCACATTATTTTTACAAGCCTCTTTATTGCCGTCGTAAGTCAGGCGTTTGGGGGGATCGAGTAATTTTGTCTGTACTTATCAAAAGGTGGCTTTTTATTATAATAATTTTATGGCATAAAGAAGGACCTTTTTTTTTAAGTGTTCTTACATTTTGACTGCGTTTTTTTATCGTCATGATCTTCTTGTTATCACTACAATGATTAGGATGTTACTTTCAAACGTAACTTAGCCTCTCATGAGAGACTGTTTCATTGAACGGTGGTATCATTTGTTTTGCAGCGAGAAAAGGTTTTTGTTTCTTCATTTACATACGGCTGGTTGATGGCAACAGTTCTTAAGGAGCTGATATTTAAAATGAGAGGTGTCAAGGAACACCCGGATGGAACGACGTTGTTATTTATTTTGTACAAAAAACTTGTATACACTCAACAAAAATAATCGTCACGACACCACACTGTTCAATATGAAATAGAACGACGAAACACAAATAACTGGCTTGCTTTCTATGAGAGAAAGAGAGAGAGACAGACAGAGAAACACGCGCATTCCACACGGCTTACAACTATAGCAAAAAAATTTGTTACAAGTTTTGGTCTTAACTGTTTCCGTCTTTCGCAACGCGTGATAAGGAACTTCATTCCAAAATACAATATTAGTTAATTTTTTCAGGCATAGTTAGTGACAGTTGGATATTATTTGTATTGTGTAGTTGGATTAAAAGTGCACACATACAAGAAGGTTAAATTACTGTACAAGATAACCAAGAGTTGTAAAGAGATGCAGAAGGCTTGCCAGGGCTACCGCCTGCCGGGGTTGCGGAATGTTCGAAAGAGATACCGCGGCCCTGGAACATAAACGGCAATGGAAGGAACCCTACCGCTCCACCCAAAAACTTAAATCTTATCATAATAAGATTTAACTTTTGATGTGATTGTGATTTCCCATCTGTTAAAAACCAAAGAGATAACCGAGTAACTACATCATCATTTAGGTACCTACACTCCAGTCTCCATGTTGCTTGGAATCAGTGCAAAAGATAAAATAATTAAATTTAAACTCTTTGGATAAGTTAATGTAAATTTGTATGATTCAATCTTTTATTTAATTTGTAAATCAAATCAAATCAAATCATTTATTTCAATTAGACCATTACAGGCACTTTTGAATGTCAAGAAACAAAATGAATCTACAAAATCTGTAAATTGACAAGTAATATGCATGATGATGGTAAATGATGGATGTTGACTTCGGATGATAGGTATATGATTTTAATGTTAAACGAATATTGAAAGACGCATTATATATTGAAAACCTTTACAGAGAGAGTTTATGTAATAATCATAATAAGTAATAATTTACATCTGTGACAAAAAAATAATGGATTTGAATTTGGATTGAATTATAATAAAATACTTCGTAGAGTTCATACATTCATTCTTCATTTCAATAAATTCTGTGACAATTTACGTGTTACAAAACCGGTATTATAATTTCCTGCGCCAAAGAACCATAAACAAGCAATAAGTTGTATTTATGAAACAGACCTAGATTTCATAACGTAAATCCTGGCTGAAATTGAAAACAAAACACAACGCAATTTCACCTCAACCGCGCTTTAAATTTAAAAATAACAAAAAGGACGGTCGACAAAATAATAAAGCTTTATTTTAAATCCTGGCTTCCAAACTCATGTATGTAAAGCATTGGTTTTCAACCTTAGGTGTAAGAGCTATATATGATCCGTCAAAGGTAAAAATATCAAACTAACAGTGTGCAGAAGAAGCAAGCTAAAAATCACATCGATGAATTTTCCCAGGTATTAAAATATATCGGTTTACATTCAAGGTAAAAGCTCGCGAACAGTTCACTTACTTAAGAAGTTGACAAACTAGTCTCAAAAATAATGTGTTGTCAGTTTTTTTTTTCATAATTTGTATGTTATACCTCTCCTTACTTTTGTATATTGTCTATGTATGCATATATGTGTTTATTATTGATAAAACGGACATTTTCTGTCACATTGCACCTACTATGTTTTTATCTCTGCATCACCATCTCTGCATTAAGTCCGCCTCTGTACAATGTTTTTTTTACTTCTGCATGCAGTTTAAATAAATAAATCAAAAATGTTTTCACGAAAGAAAGAATTACTTATATTATTATTTCGAATAAGGAACACAGATTTTTTTATCTTTTGCTGATGCATTTTACTTTCAATTTTATTGCATTTGCTGTAAGATTATTTTTAGATTGACATAGTTTTTTTTTTCTTTTACTTTATGGCCCTTGCAAATAAATAAACCAGATTAGTCCCTGCTCATGAAAAAGTTGGGAACCACTGATGAACAGGATATTCCAATACAGGAATATCAGAAAACATTCATCATTACATTCGATCCCGCGCCAGCTTTAATATTTTATGGAAATACAATATGTATGAAGTGGTTTCTGCTTTAAAATGCATAGAGAAAAACCTTTGTATTGTTACTGTCCATTGTTTCAGGTATTTTCATAACGATGTCAATTGAATTGTATATTGTTACTTCACGTTGTAATACCTCTTTTAGGGTTCCGTAGGAAAATGACTAAAATGGAATCCAAATAAATTCGCTTTATCCGTCTGTCTGTACGTATGTCACAGCAATTTTTTAGAAGAAAAGGCACCTCTTAAAATTCAGAGAGTAGGTGTCTTCTATGAACCTCTATATAAAAGTGAAGCCAGATTACGAATTATAATATAAAAATAGGGGTGACATGTAACTGAGGGTTTGAAAAAACAATGTGGATATAACTGTGTAGGTGTAGGTCTACCAACAGATCTTGAAAAAAACTATCAAGGTATTTAAAACACTATTTTTCTTAGTCCAATGGCTGATAAGTTATTTGCTTTTAAAGTCCGCTCCTCTAACTTCTAAAGAGGGGAAAACTCTAAAAAAAAATAGGTTACTAGTAGGTATAAAAACCTCCAAAGAAAATCGGTTTGAACAATGTATTGATATTGTGCTTTTGAGATGAGGGATTTTACGCCTAACTGCAGCAGTAACTTTGTTTTTCATTAAGGTACTAGGAATAAAAAATTTAGTTCTACGATTGAGTGTATTACATTTAAAATGAATGAATGAACGTTAAAAATATTGTTATTGTAATGTTTGATGCTACGGAACCCAAATCCGACTCACACTTGGCTGGTATTTTGCAAACAAATCAATGGCACCATTCTTGCTTTTGCATTTTTATTTGATGTTTGGAAACAAATGAAAGATATTTATTTACCGTGAAACATTTTATTGAATTTGATGTCATAATCCGTCGATATGAACTAACAAAGCAATCAATCTAACTTGGTGCAGTTTACACAGCAATATTGACAAACACTCGTATTTATTGTTCACGATAACCATTTAAACTTGACCCATTCAGATAAGAATAATTTATGAGTCGCTTTTATGAAAAAAAGTTCTTTAATATGAATTTGGTAGTTACGTGCGCTATTTCTGATTGGGTTCACTTGGTAACGTTAGACAAAGCCTTGTTAGGTATTTTTTACATCTTATTAGCCTGAAACACAGGCCCAACCTAGTTCAGGCAAATAAGCAACTGTGCTCTATTGTTTGTTAAGATGCTTTGTTTTATTATATACTAGCTTTCGCCCGCGGCTTCGCCCGCGTTAAATTTGGGGTAACACAGTTCCCCTTGCGCCTTATTGATTTGTAATAGCAACGCTAAGTTTTACCTTCTCTTCCCACTTTCTCCCTCACATCCCACTTTTTTCAAAAAAATATTTGCCTATGTCCGTCTCCTGGTTCCCAACTATCTCTGTACCAAAATTCATCCAAATCGGTTCAGCCATTAAAGCGTGAAGAGGTAACAAACAAACAAACAAACTCACTTTCGCTTTTATAATATTAGTAAGGAAGTAAGGATAGTAAGGATATTAGTAAGGATGTGGGGCCCTTTTCATAAATAAACGATTTTATTATTATACCTGTTCGGAGCATTAATTAGGCCGCTTGATGGTAATAGGCTCGGGCTAAATAACTTCCCCCGCTATGGTTGAAGCGGAGGGGAGTGTCACAATTTTACTGACTAAAACCCACCCATGTTCCTTCTGTTGCCCTTTACGTTCCGGGGCCGCGGTATCTCTTTCGAACAACCCGCAACCCCGGCAGGCGGAGGCCCTGGCAAGCTCCTCTGCTTTACTGACATCTTTCTTCTTTTGCCTTTATGAACCGGGGCCTCGGTATCTCTTTTAAACAACCCTGGAACAACTCGTAACCCATGTGAACCCCATTGGCTGTACATTTTATTTTCAGAACAGAAGTCATACAATTTTCTGGTACAGCTATCAGAAATTGATGAACAAAAAGCATGTGACGACACGGTTGACGCAGGGCCTAAGCGCTCGACTGCTGCGCTGCGTGTAGCGGGTTTGATTCCTGCACGGAACAAATCTTTGTATGACCTGCAGATAGTTGTTTCGGGTCTGGCTATTTGTGTATGTGAGGTTAAATGTTTGTAAACGCACCCACGATACAGGAGAAATTCCTAGTTTGGGGCAACGTTTTTAATGTAAAAAAATTGTACATAAATATAAAAAAAAAACAAAACAGCTGTTACTATATTTATGTGTGTAGAAACATTTCTGTCTAATCCTTCAGGATATACGAGCGTGATATTATAGTATGGTATTATACTTACTGTGAATACCAGAAGAAAAGGAAACTACTGTTCTGTATTGTTTGCCAATACCCAATCTTTTCAAAAGAGGTCGTGTATTTCAACCCATTCTGTGACTTTCGACGTCCGCATTCAGACAATCTTTGAACGAATCTTCAACGACAAAGGAGATTCTTCTTTATCGTATAAACTTTGTTTATTCCTTTTATTTGTATTAGCTTTTGCACTGTATAAAGCGTAAACTGCATAGTTACGGATGTATTTACAATGGAATATTCATGTTTTGACTTAAAAATCTTACCCCCGAATACTGAAACGTCACTCAAAATTTAAACTTAAAACCATTTACCATTAAAACCATGTACCATTTAAATTTAACAGAGACTCAAAAGTGACATTTGACCATACAAAATCTAAAGTTTAAGAGCTGCTCAAATGTTAAGCAGCCCTCAAATTTTGAGTGACATTTCAGTATTCGGGGGTTAGAAGACTAGTTTTTGTTCAGTATAATAAATATTAAGGACTAGCTGTTCCACGCGGTTTCACCCACGCTGCTCAGCACCTGTTGGTCGTAGCGTGTTATATAGCCTATAGCCTTCCTCAAGAAATGGACTATCCAACACTAAAAGAATTTTCCAAATCCAACCAGTAGTCCCTGAGATTAGCGCGTTCAAACAAACAAACAAACAAACTCTTCAGCTTTATAATATTACTAGCTTTCGCCCGAGGCTTCGCCCGCGTTAAATTTGGAGTAACACAGTTCTCCTTGCGCCTTATTGATTTGTAATAGCAACGCTTACTTTTCCCTTTTCTTCCCTCTTTCTCCCTCACATCCCACTTTTTTTAAATAAAAATTAGCCTTTGTCCGTCTCCTGGTTCCCAACTATCTATGTACCAAAATTCATCACAATCGGTTCAGCCATTAAAGCGTGAAGAGGTAACAAACAAACAAACAAACTCAGTTTCGCTTTTATAATATTAGTAAGGATTATAGTATAGATAAAAAGTGTTCTAACAAAATACATGATCAACCAGTGCGCTAAAATTCATCTAAAATCATTTAACTATAAATGCAAGATATCAGACAGAGATGGTGTTTTTTTAAGCATGAGAAACCATCAGATAACTTCCCCCGCTCTGAGGGGAGTGTCAGATTTCTACTAACTAAAACCCACCCATGTTCATTCTTTTGCCCTATACGTTCCGGGGGATCGGTACTATTTCATTTTCATTTTTCATTATATTAGGCCAAGAGTACATAAGTTAACTAGTAACTGATATTAAAATCCATTTCATCATGTCAAATAAGACATATTCGAATCACTGACAAAATAAAACGAATCGTGTCCATTCCGCTCCGATGGTCGTTATGATATCAATCATATTTGTCAACCCGGCTTTACCGCTGGATTTACAACCAACGTTGTTTTATGGAGAACCAACAACATAATCGGTTATTCAATATGTTGTTGGCTGTTTCAGTTTGAAAAAGTTATTTTTACCGTGTAGTTCTAAAAAACACTTTTTTATTTCTTTCTTCAAACTTCTGCTTAACGCTTGTGGGGATAGCCGGCGTGCGTTTTGATGTTATGTAAAATAACCGTAATTCTCGTAAAGTGCTAGAGGTGCACTTTACCAAAATTAACTTTACCAGAATTTACACTAACCTATACAATCAGAGATAATGATAAATATTGTTTATTTTGCAAGTAGATTTTTACAATCACTTAAACCTGCCTTTTTTTAAATTAGTAGTAGCCAGTGTTTTGAACCCGGTTACTCTGGGAAGAAACAGCCGAAACAAACTCAGAGGTCTCTTTTAAGGTACAGACGAAAATCTTGGTCATCTACTAGTGCCTGAGATGGTCCATTTAAAAAAGAACCACACAGATAAGTGGTCCTATTGCAAGATATGCAGAAAGTTTTAACTAAATTTAAACCTGTAATATCTAGCTGCCAGTTTGAAATACAATTCTACTTAGGTCGTTTACGTTTTCAAATATAACCACATAAACATCAATTACTCCATCCGCATCGACGCTCAAAACTACAGCTAAATGTGCCCATACAAGCCCATAACAATCCCGAAACACACGTAACCGTCTCAGCTGTATTTATAGGCCCATCGCACCGCAAACCTGACGTGTTTATGAATGGACCTAGCTCTAACGATCCACAGGAACGATATATTATGGTCCTTGGAAGCGTTTCCTAGAAAACAATGGATTCATTAATAAAGTGAGTTCAATGGTTGGCAAAACTTCCGGGTGTTTAATAAATATTTATGTAAAGTTATTGGACGATTAAGTGTAAACGTAAATGCTTATGCCCCTTTACAGGGTTACGATTTAATTATGGACTTTGACCATCGATCCTGAATTTACTTTTATATCTGTAGTCATAAGTTGACCTAAACTTGATCAAGATTAGTGGAAGGTCTAGCAGATATAGAATATCATGAGATTCTTCAGCAGTGACTTATATATTTTAGGGTTTATTTGCACCAAATCGTGTAAGGCTAAACTCCCTAGGCAATAATTTAAAAGCACTATTTACGAACCGTATCTCATCTACCAACATTTTCAAACAGACAATCACAAGAGGCCAGTGATCAGGTAAGTCCTTTGTGACGTAATCAATGGTTCCCTCGACGCTCGAACCGTCGCAGTCGTTCGGCGACAACTAACTTTCACGGCTGCACTTCTTCACACTTCAAAAAGAACAGGCTGAGAACACACTGAGAGTGACCCGCTAAGATTTAGTTTATAGCACTGTTAAACACGGTCCCGTCAGTGGGAGAGGATAGTCATAAGAAACTGATCGGGGTTAGTGCCGGTTGGTAGGTGTCACAAAATGTTTGCTGTTACAACCTGTTTTTTCAAAAAAGAATTGCATAGACTGTTTTTGGCTACGCCGGTGACTGAGAAGAAGCCAAGGCCTTTTTTGTTCTCAACAGCTATCTTAGAGAACAAATAAGAGCTAATATCTTAGCTATTACATAAAGATAATAAGGCTTCCATAAAGATCATCATCATCATCATGAATATTGTTAAGATATAAAAACAACTAATTCACAGGTTCAAATTATAAAAAAAAACTGTGGTTTCAAGTATTAGTTCCCTTTCCTTTTTTCAAAACAAAATAAAAGCAAGTCACTAATAAACAAGGCAACATCTCTTTTAGAAACCACAGTAGAACGCCACACCAAAATTCAATTTCTCTAGAGTAAGGCGCTTGCAGCGTTAATCGCTTTCGCTGGAGCGCGTGCGGAAAATTCTTATAACGCTTGTAGGATCCAGTGCTAAATCAAGTTAGCGGTGCAGCGCTGGAAGATTTATTCGTTCCCCCGCCTCTGTTCCTTTGTGAACTTTAAAAATGCTTAAGATTTTACATTTTTGCTTTTTAGAGCGCGCTTTATTTAGTCGTGCGCTGCTTTTGCGTGATTGCGTTTGTGTTATTTTTGGAGCTCCGTGTTTAATAAACATAAAAAAACTGTCTGAGTTTGCAACTGCAAGTTTGCAGAAAGTTCTTTCCTTTTTTATTTCTGTTTTGTCTACTTGTTTTCTTTAGGCTAATCGGGACAATGAGAAGTTTTGAAGGCAACATTTATAATACACTGAGTATCAAACTTTCTTCGTAATCCCTCCATAATTTCAAGACAATGTGTTCCATTCTCATCTAACCACCCGACACATAAACATTCAATCAAATAACAGCAGAACAATAAAAACAAAACGTATAACATTCCATAAAATGGTTAGAAAGCGTAATAAACTTCTCCTCACGCTCGACGGCAGAGGGTCTCCTTAAATATTTTATAAGATCTCCTCCTTCGAGCGAATTCTCTACTTACGTACTGTGTGGATTTATGATATTGATTCTAGGTATTAACCTTGTTTAGGAACACGATTTGTTCGTGGCCTTGGGGTGTGTTTCTTTTTCATTTGTTTTGGTGACCTTGGAAATGTAGCTTTGAAGTTTTTCATGGAAATAATTAAAGGTTTTTTTATACACTAAAAAGTCTTGCGTTTGTTTGAAACTCGCCCGATAGAGAACGCTCGAGTTTGACATGAATATGGTCAAGTAACTTTTTAAAAAAAAAATATTTTTAAAAAGTTACTTGCAGTGTCACCCATAAAAAGACGGCGTTTCTGGGTTCAGCCATTAGCTAACCCTGGAATGCGGTTACTATCAGTCCGATTAAGCTAACTCGTTACTAGCTATAGGGTTTCGAAATCTTGAGCTTGAATGCATAAATTACTAGTTAATAATAATAATAGTTATAGATAATTTGCGAATTATAAATTACTAGTTTCGCGTGGCATAGTTACTTTGGGCTAACGCAGCTAGCGTTCACCCGCGTGAAATATATGTTTCTCTAAACTTTTCTTCCTCTTTCTCCCCTTTATCTCACTTTTTCTTCCCATCTATCTCTGAAACAAAATTTATCAAAATAAACCGATTTTGGCGTGAAGACGTAACAAACAAACTCACTTTTGCTTTTATAATATTAAGTAAGGATTTATTTAAGAATTCCATATTCAGTTTGTATCTTATATGCTAATTGCCTGTAGTAAAGAAGTATTGAATCCAATCAGTTTTTAGTATTTTTTATAGTATCTAGAGTATAAGAACTGAGAAAGCTGTGATCATGTTTCAAGATCCATATAAAAATAGATTTCGCCTCTACATAATCTGTGCGTAGTGAAATAAATTCTCGGCTCCGTCTCGAATATCTAGGAAACGATCTCGATGGTTCCCAAGATCTCAGTAAACGGCCGACTTATGGGGAATCAATACGATGATAGCACTGAACTGTTCCACTTTTACGTAATATAAGGTTTTTGGAGGGGTAATGTACGAGAGAAATGGTTATTAGTTTATTTGCTCGATATTTTTTTGTTAAGTCGTAATCTGACATTAAATTCAGAAGTAATTGAATGGCTTTTCTGATCCTTTAATTTTATTTATATCCACACCAATATTGTCATAAAGTTTTGGATGGCATGGTGATCTCTGAAACTGTTCATACGATTTAAACAAGCGAGTCATGCTCGTGCAGCGAGGGTTCTGTACAAACTTTTAACATAAACAGCCATATCTCTTGACTGCGAATACTTGAGAAGAAGAGAGTTGATTTTTTTCAGAGCACAAATAACCCACAGATATGAGTATATGGTTTAAATTTCAACTTGATACCTCTACGCTTTCCCGAGATAAAGGGTATTGACAGACAGATAGACGAACAACAAAGTGATCCTATAAGGGTTCCGTTTTTTATTTTGAGGCACGGAACCCTAAAAGTCATCTCTATAACGGGGAAAATGAATGTCTTGCGGCTTCGCTAAGGATTTCTTAACATTCGATATATTTTGTACTAATCATTAACTTTGCTCTTGCACTTCATTTACCTTTTTCAGAAAAACGCCAAAATGCGACCATTCCTCTTCTCACAAAACCTATAAATTATTTACAGTTAAGAAAACTCCCTCCTTTGATATCGTCAAAAACATTCGAAAGAAAAAACCTATTCTAAAACGGTCCGATTGAATTTGGTCGTAACTGCGCTATCTGTGGCTGATACAATTATCCCATAGACCGCAGGCGGTGCGTTGCGGCGTCTCTTGATTTAGATGCCTGCTCTAAATTAAAATGAATCTAGTTTGCCTGTGCTCCCGTTTTAATTAAGGGCCACAGTTTAGTTGATGCGTGCTTGTGGTTGACGCTGTATTGGTCCCAGCCAATATTATCAACATTAGTTGATAATATTGGCTTGAAAGTGATGCTATTAATTTTCGATGGTATGCTGCTAACCAACAATTTGTCTACAGATTGTAACAGAGTGGGTATTTTACCCTCTCTGTTGCTTCAACCTCTTTCCTTTTGGAACAAAATTGTTTTTTGAATGTATAAACATTCATATTTCGAATGTCATTTTGTCATTTCATCTTTAACAGTCATTTTTTGGCTCATTACATTTTTGGATCGAGGCTAGCAGCCCCATGTGCTAGTTATTGTTTTTTTTTTAATAAACTGTACCCATTTGTAAAATCAGTTTGTGAATCAGTTTTTGTTTAGTTCAGTTTGTGATATTTCACCTAACCTATTGTAAATTTTCATTCCTTTTAGAAGGTGTGTTATATTATTTTGTATAAGTCTTCTACCTCTCCACGTTATTTTGTGTTATAGTGTTTCATTTTTGTTATTTCATTGTTAGAGGGTCTTCCCTTGCGGATTAAAGCTATCAAAAACCTGTAGTGGCTATTATTTGTACACGTATCCCACTTCTAACACCTGAAAACATCAGCCTCGCTCGGAGGGCACCGAGCGAGTGTTACAACCTTAGTATGTTAAGAGCCTTCTCTTTACTAGTCGTCGAGCGGCAGAATGGGCAGATGACATTATCGCCTCAAAATATTGATCAAATTTTGTAAACAAGATTCTTTACTGATACTGAGTCCCACTGAAGAAATTTCCTCTCAATATTTGTTTCTTATATCTGTTAAAGGACCAAAAACACCCCTAAATAATCTGATCCAAATAGTAAGAAAAATGATGATATCCGTTCGGAGGGTTTCTCAACAAAACGCTTGTAATCTGTAGAGGCTCGGCTCTTAATCTTTGTGAGAAGTGATCCGTGAAATGGGGCCATCGGCTAAATATAGAAGGAATGAAGATCTTTTGTCTATGAACCTATCGGTTGATCCCCTGTTTACACTCAATTTGAAAACGGGATTTTGTTATCATGTGCCCTTAATAGGTAGATAAAAAAGCTTTTGGAAATGGACATTCTATCAGCGTTATTGGAAATAACGTTGATCGAAAATACAAAAACGTAATACATATGATGAATTCAAGCCTCCAAAGAGGTCATGTCAATTCTAGGTACTCTAAGTTGATGTTGAAATACAGCAATATCCACGGAACAGCCAGTTTATAAAAATCTTTAATTCAGGTCTTGTCTTCCGAAAACTTGTTGAATATTCTGAATATTAAGATTGAATAATCAGGCTCACATCTTTTATCTTGTTTATTTAACCGTATTATTAAAAAAAAATGTTTTTGCTGTGGCATGGTGGGGGTAACATAAGTTTAATGAAGCGTTCCTCTTCAATCTGTAACGTTACCGCGATTTACGTTCATCTATTATAAAGCTGAAGAGGTTGTTTGTTTGTTTGAACGCGCTAATCTCAGGGACTACTGGTTGGAATTGGAAAATTCTTTTAGTGTTGGATAGTCCATTTCTTGAGGAAGGCTATAGGCTATATAACATCACGCTATGACCAGGTGCTGAGCAGCGTGGGTAAAACCGCGTGGAACAGCTAGTAACTTATAACTTTATGTACCCTGAATATCATAGTCATAAGAGATTACTAATTAAAGCAGTAGATTCCATCACTAAACATATATTTTCTTTTAATGTCACAGGGAAAATATTAATTATGGGTAAGAACTTAAAATAAACAAATGGGAGTCTAGTATGTTCTTTTGAAAATACCTCTACATTTAACTGAGTCACTTATGTTAATGAAAAGCTTCAAATAATTAGTAGATTGTTTATGTGCCAAAAATAACTTGTCGAGACAGTAAAGCTTCTAACGAACTGTTTGACGAAACTACTCACTTTCGTCTAATGATGTGAGGGCCGAGTAAGCCTTTCAAGTAGATCAAATGTCTACACCAAATGATAAAAATAATATGAAAAGCCCTTACCCACCTTTAAGTAAACAAAAGGTAGGTAAAAGGAATGTGCCTTTAAAAATCCTGCTTCCTACTAATATGTAAACTGCGAATGTTTGTGAGGATAGATGTATAGACATTTGTTACTCTTTCACGTCAAAACAGCAGAACGGATTTTGATGAACTTTGACACAAAGGTATATTATAGTCTGCAATAACACACTG
Source organism: Ochropleura leucogaster (assembly GCA_958449745.1). Taxonomy (NCBI): domain Eukaryota; kingdom Metazoa; phylum Arthropoda; class Insecta; order Lepidoptera; family Noctuidae; genus Ochropleura; species Ochropleura leucogaster. The sequence continues at coordinate 747,085 of OY288206.1, forward strand.
GATACTTTTTTTTTTCGATATTTCAAGCCGTGGGCGCCAGTTACTTACCTATAAAAATACTATGACTCGTAAACTGTACTTTTTGGCAGGCATCATTTTATGTAATGTATATGTCACTGTAAAAGCTCGAACTATGGTAAATCTTAAGATTTTCCAGTAAAACTTAAGATTTACCGACTATAAATGGTAAATGTCCAAAAAAGTTTTGGATTCTAACTTTTACCATCATTCACTTGGTAAATCTTAGGATTTGCATTCAAGGAACGGTAAATGTCAAAAAAAATCATCATCACTTTCTCTCACTCAAGACAGAGTACCCCGACTCGGATAGGTTAGGTTGGAAGGCTAAGGCGGGACTTGTGTTTTTTTTTAAAACCACCCTGTAGTAGTAGGCCCGCGTAGCGGGGCTCCGTCGACCTATCTTAGGGCAGGTGGTAATCAGTTGTAAATATTAGAGATCGAAATAAATTAGAAAAAGTGAAATGTCTCAGGCGGGACTTGAACCCGCGGTCTTTCTCTTACAGGGAGAATGCTTTGACCACTAAGCTACCAAGACACCGTCTGAGACATTCCAAATTTTTCCTTACGTCTTAGGGCGACGTTTCTCCCTGTAAGAGAAAGATCGCGGGTTCAAGTCCCGCCTGAGACATTTCACTTTTTCTAATTTATTTCGATTAATAAATTTTTATTTATCATATTATAATTAAATTAATTACTAAATATATACAACCTATAAATATACACAAACTAATAAAAAAAAAAAATATATATACAGAAAATTACAGGGCGTCAAAAAATTCGTCCGTATCGCCGTCAACAGGTAAAGTGCCCAGAAGGCTGGCAGCATTACCGCGTTGGATGGCAATGCTTATTTTTTGTGCAAAAAACAGGCCAGCCCTCTGGTCACGAGAAGAATCGACCAACCGCTTGGCGATTTCTCGAAATACTACATGGGCACTCGGACCCCATGGCCCTAGTGTTTCAACCCCAAACGGCTCAAAAACATAATTACCAATCAAATTGTGATATTTGCGCCGTTTGAGGTTTTCAGCACCTGCAGCAACAGCTCCAGCGCAACCCACCGTACTAGGAAGATGGGATGGTGCAAGGGTGTCGACACAAGTTGCATCCCACACCAAAGATCTACCCAACTTCCATGGCATTATGGTCATACCATCTGGTCTCTTTCCATCGACGCGTACCAAGCCAGTTGGTTCTAAAACAGCTGGCACCCCGGCGGTGGCAAGAGCACGACGGATGAGATCATTAATGCAAGCGTGCCGAGCAATACGACCTGCGCTTTTACTGCAGGAAAGGCCATGGTGTCCGAGGCAGTCGACTGCTTCCCCACATTGACAGCGATGCGGAGCCCCACAGGGTGCACCCAATCGCAAACACGTAGCGAGCCGGAAGGTTGTGTCACCCAACAAAGTACCTATGTTAGGTGACGGTAACGCCTGTAGCCAGAGGCCCGATTCCCACTCACCCACAGCCAGCAAGCGGGCACGCTCAGCAGAATTGGTGGACGTATTAATAAGGTTATTCCGTACCAACCTGCAGAGCGGCTCATCCCACTGTCTCTGGGAAAACGGGTTCACGGGCCGATCCGAGTCCGGGCAAGCCATTTTCCAGGCATCCTCTGCGTCGGTCAAGCACGGCACTTCCGAGTCAACCAGGGAGAGAGCTAAAATTTTCCTGGTCAGCTTTTCAGTGCTGTGGACGGAAGACAGGAATGCCGGTAAGCTTACACTGGAAATTTTGCGGACGCCGAGGCCACCAAAACGAATTGGCAGGGTGGCTTGTAGCCACGCTCGGTCATCCAAGGCCATATTAAAAATGGAAGATACAGTATTGCGAATAATTTGATCAATTTTGTCCAAATGTTGTGGTTGCTTCCAAAGTGGAGAACAACGCAGAAAATACATAAAATTTGGACCAAAACAGCAATATCTTAACAGGGTGAACGCCGAATGCAAATTAATTTGAGATAGTCTGTCCGAAATATCAATAAAATGATTGATTTTGTTCTCGATGAAAGATGAAAAACTTTCTTCTAAAATAGGAGAACCTAGGAGGTGAAGGGAACTTTTTTCTAAAATTTTGATGTTTGGGGCTATTGCATTAAATTTATCTATAGTCAATTCGATTTAAATAGCATAATTAGTGCTTTCAAACCTCAAAATAATATTAGAGATGTATTAAACTAAAACCAACATTTACGAGTCCACATTGATAAAACCTAGCATGTACTGAATTGGAATGGCAAAGGTCCGAATAACTCGTCCCTTTATAATAAATACTTACATTTACCAAGTCATGTCGGTAAATCTTACGTTTTACTGGAAAATCTTAAGATTTTCTGTAGTTCGAGCTTTTACAGTAATATATAGAAGAGAAATACATGCTGCTGCGACTCCAAATAAATTGGGATAAGGGCAAGACAATGATGATGAATGATCATATCAAACATCATCAAATAGAAGATTCATGTCGGGAGACCCTCAGCAATGAGCAAGACGACGCAAGGATATTAAGGTCTTTTCAAAGCTTAAGTGAAGCAAAAACAATATAATAATTAACTTGAAATACCAAATAAGTTGCTTGAACCTTTACATAATTGCCCCTCAATGATCAAAGAACATTCATTCAATAGATTTGATTATTAATAACTGGAGTTGCTTTGTAAGCTGTAACTAGACTAAATGATAACATAAATGTCACTTTTACTAGTCAGGTGGATAGTGATGTATGGCGGAGGGTACTCGAACTCCCAGAGTGTCAGATTAGAGGTAGCGGTGGAGGTAGCTTGGTGGAGGGACGAGAGCACTACAAGACATCTCCACTGGGATTTTTGTGAGACATAAAGCCTCGTTATAATGGGACTTTGTTATTTTTTTTTAACAAAAAACGGTCTTATAAAAAAAATGTACTATAAATGCTTTCTCATTGTAAAGCTCCTAGAAATCTTTAGATAGGTACCTACCTATTAAAAAATTGTATTGGAAATTAGCTTGGGTGTTTTTTTGGGTTGTTGTACATTCGTCACAAAGTAAATTCGTCACGAAAAAAAGTATGTGTAAATTTGCCACAATTCTAATTTATTTTCAATATATTAATTTTGTTTATTGTAAATTCGTCACATAGCTTTTATTCGCACCGATAGCAAAAAAATAAACAAGAAGTAGAATAAAATGTTGTATATTCTTCAGAATCACATCAAGTTTAATAATTTACCTCACATCTACTTAACAACAATCACAGTTCTCGAGTGAACGATTTGCCTAAAACTTAACATTAATAAGATAAACAATAGAAAAAAATTAAATCATAACAAAAATCATCTTTTTTTAATATAAATAAATATAATAACCTAACATCTACGTAAAAATCATAGTTCTCAAATGGCTGGTATGCCCGTAACATTACAAATAATAATAAAAAAACAGTTAAAATCAAAATATTTTTATTTCACATAGGCACACGGGCACTTGTAAAACGTCGAGAAAAGATGAAAGTCTTTAATTAACCTACATAAAAATCACAGATACAGACAGCGGCTGATTTACGAACAACATTACAATTATAAGAAAAATATACATCATAGTTATAATCATTTTTTTTCTTAACCTAAGTAAAAATCACAGATTCTGAGTGGCTGACTTGTTTATCTATACTAATATTATAAAGCTGAAGAGTTTGTTTGTTTGAACGCGCTAATCTCAGGGACTACTTTCTTTAAATTCTTTTAGTGTTGGATAGTCCATTTTTTGAGGAAGGCTATAGGCTATATAACATCACGCTACGACCAACAGGTGCTGAGCAGCGTGGGTGAAACCGCGGAGAACAGCTAGTAACTATATAAAAATAATAGTTCTTATAAGTATAGAAACTATGTAAAAAAACTATATTTTAATGTAATATATTGATTGGCAATTAAATGTTAAGTACATGTTTTAAAATGCTGCAAAACAAAAAGTTTTTTTAAGAACTTCAACTTCACCAAAGACATGTTATCGTAATTGTCCAAAATAGTTTTCAATTCTTTATCATAATATGTTAAGTATCGACGTGTTCTCATGTTTAAGGATATATCAAATTTGAAATTCTTTAATTTCCAATCTATATATTCAGCCTTCTTTTTTAGAATATCAAGAAATTGTAACATTTTAAAAACATGTAACATTTAATTACCAATCAATATAATATTACATGCGCTACAAACTTGCTTGCTATCGCTACTTAAAGAAAAAAATATGAACCTGTGACGAATTTACACATATTTTTTATACATGTGACGAATTTACTTTCAATCTATGGATTTTTCAAAATATGACGAATTTACTTTGTGACCAATGTACAATAACCCGTTTTTTTTTTAGTTTGTATATAGGTAGGTATATAAAAACTAAAAAACGCCCATACAATTTTTGGTAAGTTTTAAAAATGTTTTTTTAATTGCGCCATCATTCGGGAGCCTATTACTTGATTGTTTCATCTTTTCAGTATGAAAGTCGCAGGCAAAAAACGACGCGAGTGAATTTCACCAAAAAAGATAACGATCTGTCTGTGCCTACACATAATTCTGAATCCCCATAGGTTTTTTTAAGTAATTGAAACAAAAGGTTTTCCACAGATATGGACCGCATAGACATTGATATTTTATAGGAAAAAACAGTATTTTTCATATTACCTACCGAGTTAGAATCTTTATAGGGCAAGAAAAAAATTATCGTAAACGCATCCACAATACAGGAGAAATTCCTAGCGCGGAGCAACGTTTAAAAAAAAGGGAAGTTCAATGCTGTGAACGTGGAAAGATGCACAATATGGGATATCTAAACGTGACGCGTGTTTCACACTGTATGTAATGATTGCAAAAGCAGTTGCAGTAAATATTAATGTGCTGACTGCGTTTAGTTTCAAATGTGAATTTTGACGTAAATAAGAATATAAAAACAATAGTAATCTAAAAAAACAAAGTCTCAACTGAACGCGTCCTAAGCTAGGAGGGACGTCACGTGTCGGACGACGTTCGAGAGTTCGCCAAGCACGCTACACGCTCCACTGATCGTGGCGTGACACACGGACTTTTCAATTTAGACTATAATAGAGACACTGGAAGGCTGCTGCTGTTCCTTTGAAAAATAACGTTTAAATTGTATTTCTAGAAAGGACAAATCAGATAGAATGCGACAAAAGTCTTGGACAATGCTGTGATATCATGGCAGCCATAGCACTGTCGCAGGAACACGTAGCACTTTCATAGGCACAGGGTCTAGCCATTGTGAACACTGTCGTAGCCATTGTGTCATTGTGTACACTGTCATAGCCATTGTCTACACAGGCGTAGTTACTGTCTACATAGGAGTAGCCATTGCGTACACTGTCATAGGCATTGCGTAGCACTGTTAGAGGCATAGAGTAGCACAGTCGTAGCCATTGTGTACACTGTCGTAGCCATTGTCTACACTGGCGTAGGCATTGTGTAAACTGTCATAGACATTGCGTTGCATTGTTAGAGGCATAGGGTAGCACTGTCGTAGCCATTGTGTACACTGTCGTAACCATTGTGTACACTGGCGTAGGCATTGTGTAAACTGTCATAGACATTGCATTGTATTGTTAGAGGCATAGGATAGCACTGTCGTAGCCATTGTGTACACTGTCGTAACCATTGTGTATACTGTTGTACCCATTGTCTATACTGGTGTAGCCATTGTCTACACAGGAGTAGCCATTGTGTACACTCTCATAGGCTTTGCGTAGCACTGTCAGAGGCATAGGGTGGGCACTGTTGTAGCCTTTGTGTACATTATGATAGGGATAACGTAGGCCTTTTTTCGGATGGAAAATCATGAAATATCTTCTCCCGTTCTGGGTAGAGCAGAAAGAACATTTACTGCCTACAACCCATCCATATTCTTACTTTTACCCCTTGTGTTACGCGGCCGCGGTATCTCTTTCGTACAACCTGTAACCCTGGATTGTGTAGTCCTGTCGCTGATATTTCGTAGCACTATCAAACTCTTAAGCATATCATTTTGCATATCACTACTATAAGCACTGCATAGTACAGTCGTAGGAATAGCGAAGCCTGAATGTCGATAGTCCTTTTCAATTTGTTCCAATAAAGCAAATTTGGCGTATTCCCAATCACAGGTGTTCAAAAATACACGCCGAATTAAATGGATGTCGGGGAATCCTTTGGTGCAGACGGATTGATTCTGCGGTCACCATTACGGTATCCGTTTCTGCGTCCGTTTTTGGCGAATACCTTCGTGCAGTGACTCGTAATTTACATCAGCGTTCTGTTTTAGTAGAGCATTGATCAAAGAACAAGGCTATTAGTTAGTTTGTTTAATTAAGTAGATCCATCATTTAACTGTATGAGATTTTTACACTCATAAACAGATTATTCCTTACTCGAACGGAGATAAGCAGAAATTTCAGGAAACCTGCTGCTATGATCCTTTTTTACAAATTTTGATTTGTCCACATTCATGCAGCTAGTCATAAACGCAAGTATTACACCTAATAGAAAAAGGTCCTTCTTAGGCGTCTTCTCCAGGTGTTCCTTCCCACTCTCATGTGCTCTCATATATCTCAACATGACTAAACCATTTCAGCATATTTCATTTGTTAGTACACCTTCTTTTACTTTTTTTAACAACCTTGTTTATATTTACATACATTCGCCTTTCTTTCTAACTGCATAGTTATTCAAATTAATTAAAACATCATCCTTTCCGAAACTGATATCCAATCTTGAGCTGAACTAATAAACGCCACTCCGTCCAAAAAATTTATCAAATCTACGAGTATTAAGCTTGTTTTCCAGTGGAAAATGCTTTGCTATAAAATGCGAGAAAAACAAAATGCAAATCGGTTATTTTGCGATGAAAAATAGATTGCGCAATGTAATAACTTTGTATGCAGTAATAGGACCGGGAGAGGGGTGAGCAGGGCGGGGGGGCGCGGGGGAAGATAAAGTGAATATTAAGATAGTTGCTACATAGGGTTGCGACATGGAAAATTATACCCTAAATATTGGACTTTCAGTGTCCTTTGGACTGAGGCTTTCGTTGGGAAAACTATTTTTGCATTAAAAAGGGTTAGGTTGGTGGATTTAAGCAACATAGGTACTTTATTTTAATTATCATTGTTATGTCATAAAATAGTAAAAATACTGTTTTTTTTCTTTAGATCATTTTTCAAATGTCAAATTATTATTTTCAGAATAGTTTAATTCTTATCTCCTTTGCTGTATCAGTGTCCAGAATACTTTCCCTAATCATGGGATATTTCGCCTCTCACGCTGGCAACCCCACCACTAACGCAGTTAGCCGGGCACTGGCGACCATTATGAACACGAAGTCGACTCGTTTGCCCCACGAATGCCGACGAGGCCGCGACGGCTGCACTATGGCAACACTTTTGGTCTTGCTCATTATCGGAGTCAGGAATTTTATTAGTATTTAGGTTTATGCTTTAATCTTACAAGGAAAATAGGTTTTAAAACAAGTTTAGTTTTAATGTGCCTGTTTTCAGTAACATTAAACTACTTACATCTAAATAAAATAAAAAAGAAACCGGTCTTTAACACAAAGGATAACCAATCTAAAGAAAAATGTTTATTCAGCATTCTTAAACAAAACAGATTCACCTTAAAATTAAACCAAATAAAATGATTAATGCCAAAAAGACAGCATAATGCCAGATGGCAACACAAAGCCGCCCCTGGCTCTGATTTTCAGCTGCAGCCACGTTTGAAAAAAAAAAAACCCAAACACATAGGTATCATAGTCTCAAATATTTTGCATTAAAACTAACTGAAATGAATATTAACGAACAAACACATGTGCACTCCCTCGTCCCTCACTCTCATGGTGCGATGAGTCGGCATTCTGACACTACCGCAGTACGCGCGCCTTAAACAGATGTCAGCAAAGCAGAAAGGGACACCGCCTGCTGGGTTTGCGGGTTCTTCGAAAGAGATACCGCGGACCCACATAAAGGTTTTGGTGGGTTTAAATCAGTAAAACTCTATAATGTAAGTAATTTGATGATTACTTATCTGAAAAAAAGTCTTAGACATATCATACTTCCAAGTGCCAAGCTGTTACCGAGAAAAAGTATTAATTATTGGGATGTATTCCATTTTTTAATACATTCAATCCTTACTAATATTATAAAAGCGAAAGTAAGTTTGTTTGTTTGTTACGTCTTCACGGCTAAAGGGCTAAACCGATATTGATGAAAAAGTTGAGATATGGGGGAGAAAGAGGGAAGAAAAGGGAAAATTTAGTTTTGCTATTACAATAAATAAGGGGCAAGGGCGAAAACGACTGGTAGCAGTTACCTGCAAATCAGAAAAGAGGAACTGTGTTACCCCTAATTTAACGCGAGTGAAGCCGCGGGCAAAAGCTAGTAATTAACTAATTAATACTTTTGACCGACTTGAGAATCGAACCCTATACGCTCAGCAGTTGACGACCAAAAGACCGAGGGAGGTGGGTAATAGTTAGTAGTAGTCGGTGGCGTGCGCGGAGTACAAACCTCACAAGTACCGGGATCGCGTGAGGTATCAAGTACAGTCAAATGCGGGGATAACTGAGGAAATAATTAATTAATAGTTTTGCCATCTTTGCGTGTCACGTTTGTGGGACAGGGCCAGTAAGGCAGTCACAAATGATGGTATTGACAACTCTTGATTGGATTAGACGTGTTGATCTTGCTTTATTTGGTTGAGAAAATAAGCGAGCAGTGAGTATATTTAATTTTGTTTTTAAATTGACTTGATTGTATTCTGCTTTAAGACACGGTTAGCGCAGTGGTTTAGCGATCGATTACTGCGTTGCGTGCCGCGGATTTGATCCCCGTACGGATCAAATATTTGTATGGAATAGTTGTTCCGGGTCTGACTGTTTATGTTTGTGAGTTTAAATGTTTCCAGCCAGACCCGGAACAACTATCCTATAGGCCATACATTTTTTTTTGTGCGGGGATCGAACCCACAAAACGCAGCGCAGCAGCCGATCGCTCAGCCACTGTGCCAACCGCGTCGTCAATATGAAATTTATCTCTCAGAATAATCTTGCCGCAAAATAATATTAAGGTAAGTAACATAATGATAAGATCCTACTCATTAACCCACTATGGGTGCAAATTTGACCGAAATAAAGGCTATTTTACATTATATTAAATAACTGTCAAATAGACTAAAATATCTTAAAACTAATAGTGTTAAATGTGCAGTACTTAACATAACTGGCGAAATAAGGATATACTATTGAGTACACCACTACCTACCCCTTCGGGAAATACAGCCTTTATGTTATATTATATGATATCTCAAAACAAACAATGATTAAGTGAAACATTCACGTTAAAATTAATTAACAATCCTGACTAATTAACGGGATCTGAATATGAATGTATTCACGTATATTCGTTGTACATTGATATTTGTTGAAGCACTCCGATGGGTCCCTAATTGGCTGCTGTCGATGTATTTATTCAATCTGTACATTATTAATTGAATAATACTAATTAAATTACAAACGTTGAAATTGTGTCACGGTTTTTCGTGGGTGTAAGTTGAAATTAAAATTCGCTATAGAGCGTTGTTTCAGTTTTGGTGACCAACTCTCCCAATTAAATTTTGATGGCTGTATCCATCCTTAATTTAATTGGAAGATATATCGACACAAGTGCATTAAAACGAAATTATGTTGACTGCACAAAATATTAAGCTGCGACTTACGTAAGCCGAAACACGCGTCCGTCATCTGTTTCGATCTCCACTGTTAAATTGTACCACGATGACTTGCAGCATGCTCAAAATCAAAATCAAAATATTTTTATTTACATAGGCCTACATGGGCACTTATAAAACGTCGAGAAAAGATGCACGGTTCGGGTTGGTCGTTTTCTATGGAGAAGAACCGATAAGAAACTCCATGGTTGCTCTTTTAAAATCATTTGGTTTTACGAAGTTGTTGTTACAGCGTTAGTACGTAAGTATGAGAGGACAGCGTAGGCCCGAAAATAAGTCATTGCTTACTTTACAAAGCGTAAAATAAAATAATACGTTAACAAAAGATAAACAACTATCTTATGATCCTATCTGCCGGGTATCATAGGTGTCATGTTATGTAAGTATTTTTGTTGGACCTACCACAAAAGTGCGTTCGTTATAAAAATGCATCACATTCATGCGGCCGACTGTAGCGGAAACAATCGCGTACTTCCGCGCCGTAATGTAGGTGCTCGCTGCATTATCGACAACCTCGCTGTACAGGGCTGCGGTTAGGCCGGGAGTTAGGGAACTTGCATACAACAATAATTAAAGCACGTGCTTTTTTGTAAAATTAATATGCACTGCATTGTTGACGACACGGTTGGCGCAGTGGATGAACGATCGACTGCTGCGCTGCGTGTCATTAGATCCGCACGGAACAAATATTTGACGGGCCTGCCTGTTGGTCTAGTGGTTAGTGGCCGTGACTGCTGAGCCGGGGGTCGTGGGTGCGATTCCCACCCAGGACAAACTTTGTGTGATGAGCATGATTGTTTGTTCTATGTCTGGGTGTGATTAATCTATAATATGTATGTATTTATAAATTATATAAGTATGTATATCAGTTGTCTGGTTACCATAACACAAGCTCTGCTTAGCTTGGGATCAGATAGCCGTGTGTGAGTTGTCCCAAGATATTTATTTTTTATTTATTTATTGCCTACAGATAGTTGTTCCGGGTCTAGTTGTTTGTGTATGTGGGTTTAAATGTTTGTACATGCACCTACGATACAGGAGAAATTCCATGTCTGGGGCAAAGTTTTATGAAAAAAATGCAAAAGAATGACTTGAAACCTTTACAGTTCGTTATATTATGACACGAGCAGACAATAAAGGGTATAAGCTAACCTTAACGATGATTCTTGGGTTTCAGACTATACTGGAAACATTCTAGGTATATTGGGGGATAAAGCTCCAAATTTCACAAGTTTAATTAAAATATTAGTTTTTAATGTTATAACTTTTTTTAAATTTGACCCCCGTACTATTAAATGTATCCACCAGCACAATGTTAAAAGTAGCAAAATATATTTTTTTACTCCAAAAAAAAATTGACAGTTCCGAGAAGGGTTATTTACACCCTGTATATTATCTAATATATCATCATACTTAAGCCGTAAAAGTAATCTAATGAAGTTCCTTCTATTTGTTTTCTTAAGATATACTTACCTATGATGGGGAAGTTCTGATTGCCGCTTCAATAAAACTGTACGTGGACTGTATTAAAATAGGTTTATAATTTGGTAATAAATAACTACATCAGCGCGCCGACCGCCAGTGCCAGTGTCCGATACCTGCTGTTGCCACGTTCCGGTTCACGCGTGAATGGGTTTTTAATACCACCAAGAGGCACATACAAGTGGTGCTATATTCATTTTTGACTTTTGTAGCATTTTAATTGGTACGCGATTGCGTCGACACGAAATCTGCAACTCATTGCCACCAATTTCCAAAATACAAAGACTAAATCTGTTTGTGAAGAAACAGAGTTTATTGATAACTTAAACTTTTAAATGTCCACTATAAGACAATATTTAAATTAATTGCTGAATTCAAACTCGCAGCTTTAATGTAAATCAGGCTTCGACGGTAATACCTTTTATTCTTATTAACGACCTTTTATGAATTTAATATCTACAATTTAAACAGAAATGTCGTTAGTTATGGAGATTTAAATGGCGGGTCTCACTTTATTATAATAACAGAATTAGAAATATGAATATTAATCTTCGTTTGAAATAAATTAGTTAAATCATAGTTGATGAATACGGGGCTGTTGTATCATTTTCAGTTTTTATTCAAGTTAAATGAAGTTGAAGTAATCTTACTAAAGCAAAGATAAATGTCTATTAAACATTAAGTTTTGAAAGCCGATATTATTAAAGCATAATTTTTGCTAGCTTATAATTTTTTCTACTCAGGCTAGATTTTTCTTTATTATATACCTACTGGATTGTAAATTCAAACTCCTTGTTTAAGCTTTTAAACGTGGCCATGAATTTAATTGACTTTGTCTTTATTTCAAAATGACTGGTCACATTAGTCAGTCACTCCATGTAAACAACTAGTTATTTAGCTGCATCCGTCTAGACTAGAAACCGACCTCAATATATTTAGGAAAGGTAAGCAGATGATAATACAAAATAATTTACAATGAACTTGAGGTTCTGAGTTCTGTTGGAGCATCTTTGTGATCAGCCTACGTCAGTCTAATAGTGGATACTCTCAAGGCGCCCTATTATATTCAAACGCCTGACCAAAATGTCATAGCTTCAAGTAGACTAAGTAGCCAAAATTGTAATTATTTAGTATAATATTGTGTCTGTCTTGTTAACACTTCAGTTGGCCTTTAAACCTCAAGTTGTTAACACCGAATTAAAATTATATTTGCCTGCATTGAGAAACCAGAGTTTATTCTTCCGGCATATCTCTAAAATTCCCACACAAGTTCAAAAACCTTATTTTATAAAATAAAACAGTTGGAAAGTAAGAAAAATAAATATAAGCCGAGCTCCCGGTCTACGTACAGTAACCATGCTTTTGTTTAATGATTGCGGAACTGGGTCGGACAGGGTTAGCCCACTCGTACACGTTTCCACGTAATACATCCACTAACAATCATTACGATGCCTTGCTTCGCGGGAACTGTCTGCATTTCACGTTTTTGCACTTTTTACGTCGAATTAAATTCGATTTATGTTTTTGGAATTCTAATTTTTTCTTTTCGTTTTTTTTTCTTTATACAAAATGTTGCCCCACACTATTTCTCCTGTATTGTAGTTGCGTTTACAATCATTAAGGTAAACTCACATACACAAACAGCTGGACCCGGAAACACTATTTAAAGGAGGGTCATACAAATATTTGTTTTGTGCAGGGATCGAACCCGCAACAGTCAAGTGCGTGTCGTATATCTATTATGTTTGTTTTTTTAGTTTATTTTTTTTAATTTAAAAAATCCATACATTTTGCTACATACAATGTTGAAGAATGGAGAATGAGTAACCTATCCTTACTATCCTTTATATAATATTATAAAAGCGAAAGTGAGTTTGTTTGTTTGTTACCTCTTCACGCTTTAATGACTGAAACGATTTTGATGAATTTTGGTACAGAGATAGTTGGGAACCAGGAGACGGAAATAGGCTAATATTTTTTTGAAATAGTGGGATGTGAGGGAGAAAGAGGGAAGAAAAGGGAAAACTTAGCGTTGCTATTACAAATCAATAAGGCGCAAGGGGAACTGTGTTACCTCAAATTTAAAGCGAGCGAAGCCGCGGGCAAAAACTAGTATTTTAATAAAAAAACTGTTATTTTAATTGCTGCAATGACCTACCCTACGTAGGTACTTATGAACAAATAGACAATTAGGTACTGTAATTGCAACAAAATAGAATAGTTTGCTAAGTAATTTAGAACCATTAAGTTGAAGGTATGAATTAATGTTAATAATAGGCCATTATCATAATTCATATTTTACTTAACAAACAAAAGTAGTTTATTAATTAGGTAAGTACGTAATTCTAATATAAAATATAGAACCTATTTGCTCTTTTTTATCTAGTCCTTTTAGAAAAAAAAAATATTATTTTATGTAACTTTCAAATAATTTTCCGAAACCTCATTTCATAGAAATACACGTTTGAAATCGGGAGTAACAGCAATCTTCGTGTACTTTAGGGTTACGTACCTCAAAAAGAAATGGGAAATCGTCAAAAACTTCTGACTTAACTCCTTGTATGCCGGAACGTAGATCTACGCGAGGAACAAGGCGTTTTTAATTGTGTCTGTAATTCGCCTGTCTGTCTGTAAATACCCTTTATCTCGGGAACTCGGTACCTTAAAACCATATTAGGTGCCTACTCAAATCTATAGTGTCTTGGAGCTGAAAAAAAACAATCTACTAACTCCACGCAGTCAAAAATTTTAATTGTGTAGACTGTAGACTTAAAAGGTTGATATTTTTATGTTTAAATCGCAAGTTAATACGAAACCCACGGTGCGCGAGTCTGACTCACACTTGGCCGTTTTGTTTTAGCCAATTAATTTTATGTTTTGATTTTGACACAGCGGTTAGTCATATTTGGTCAGATTCAACTTTAATCAAGTAAAACTTCGTCTTCAAAAAGGGAACCACGCAACTGACTGATACAGTAGAAGCAACTCGTGACGTCACTAAGTCGGCGACCGCATATCGAGCTAGTTTGAAAACAGCTCCATCCAGAGAGCAGCATCTGTTATAGGCCGACCGCTTCACTTAGACCGTGTCTAAGGATGCTGCGCGTGAATGAATGAGCTTTTACATTACGTCACTACACTCTTCCCACACCGCGCAGCTTACTCAAACATGTCTCAGTTAAGCGGTCAGCCTATAGGAAACTGGGCTGTAGGACAGCGGGGAATCTAGTTAAAACAAAATTAATTAAAATTTTGTAAAACATTTTAAAAGGGTTTACTTCTTAAATTTCTTATTTTTTTCACATAGCAATACATCGCGCCTCTAATTTCAAAGAAACACGAAAGCAGGAGAACCATCCACCATGTCCTGGTAGTTCGATGCTCATGCCAAGCAAAGTGTTACTAGGATTTTTCATCAGGAATTTCTCAGCAGCCATCACGGTGTCATGATTTATGTCCCCTGTTACAATAAGTGCATCGAATTTCAATTTAATCGGTATTTTTTTTATGTTTCCTGACTAAATAAAATAATCTCCGAATGCGTCCTACCAGAAAGTACCTACTATCTCTCAATAAAATAACACCAAACACTTAACAAACGAAACAAATAAATAAATCGTTTATAAAACTTCTATTACATTTCCCTCATCAGCTGAAAAGTTTATCCTGTCAGAACTTCTTTCAGTTCTGTTTTTAGACTCCCCGTCACCTAAACTAAGAATACCTCATTATTTATTAAATCAAACTTTTTTCGGAGTTTCAAACTACGAGATTCTGTTGGAGTTCTTAGAAACAATAAACGTCTTCTTATATATGTGTTTGACTTTCCTAACTATTTTCTTTTTGTATTTTTAAATGTTTATTTTTAAGAAATATTTAAAATCTAATCTACATTTATTTAAACTTATTTTTTCTCCCTTTAACGACTATTCTTACAAGGTTACCTAATGCGATAGTGTACACAAATAATTTTAATAACAATTAAAACTTATTTGCTTTTAATAACACTATTAAAATCAAAACAATGAGTATTTAAATACTCCTTTGTTCTCCGGCATTATTAAGTACACAGACTCGTAAATTCTTTAGAAAACCATTTTATGATGACGACGACAGCGTTAATCTGAGCGTTTTAACTGCAAACAAAATTGAAATTTTACGACAAAAACATTGTATTTTGTTAATTAAGTTTTGTAACTAATTACAAATAATGCAACTTTTGTGAACTCATTCAAAAAACAAAGAAACAGACCAATGTCACTCGCTATATAAATGAATAAAATAATCTTTAAAGACTATTTTATTTGAATTTTATCTAAGAAACTAATTTGAAACATAAAATATCGAAACTTAATTTATTTAAATTAAGTTAAACAAAATTAATGACGAAGTTATAAAACAGTCGCAAAACGTTAGATTTCATCACTCGATAGTAATAGCTGTGGAGAAGTTGTAACAGAACAAAATGTCTGTCACAGTACTGTAGAGAACTGGTAATTATTTGTAATTAAAAGAAGTATTAAACACTTTAATATTTTAATTATTTTAGTTTTAATTTCAGCAATACAAGCCACACACTTACTACGACATTCTATTCTCTTCTATATTTATTTTAACAACCTCAATATTTGGACGTCATAGTATGAATATGTGCTTTTGGTGATTGATATACAAGTCTAAAGTATTTCCTACCAAAATACTAATTGCAATACTCACATCATTATGTCCTCTCCACCGCTCTGTGGTCAAATGGCTAACAGGCGAATCTTCACAAGTACGGACAACGATCCTATCGCGGACCAACTTGTCCTTTTAAGGACCAACTTAGTTATCACTTTGAGCTAAGTTAAATTGATAATTACAGGATCTAAGATTATTAAGAAGGTAGGATTAAGAAAATACTCAAACACAAAAAATTAACAAATTGCATGTTTACATATAGGTAACAGGATTTAATGCCATTATTGCATATTCTAGGACTTGTAGATCAAACGTGTCATTTCACAAATTAAACTTAATAAACATAGGAAGTAAATAAAGTTTTAGAATGCTATATTATTTGTTAAAGTCGTAGGAAAGAGTCTTAAATCAAGCGTTTGCTGTAAATGGGCCTTCTTTGTGGCTTCGGTTGTGGAAGGCAAGAAGGAGTTTTGTACAACAGTAAGTAGTTTGAATTAAATCGACACTGCTCTGATGAAATTAATGCTCAAAATATTTCATCGGAAATTTTATTGTAAAGTTAGTTTTAAAGTTATAAAAACCGAAATGTCATTTTGAAACTACAAAATGGTGAATAAAATTAAAGATAAGGAACGTCAGCAACTTAGGCACCGTACTCATTGTCCCAGACCCTTACACGGATGGACGCCTATATCCTTGCTTAATTTGCTTTTTATTTTTTTGGAAAGAATAATATAAAAAGATACACTAGCTGTAAATAACGATACTATAGGATAACGACAGCTGTTAAACCATCAAAAATGGGGCAATAATTTTCCACTTTATTTGCTTTTAATAACACTATTAAAATCAAAACAATGAGTATTTAAATACTCCTTTGTTCTCCGGCATTATTAAGTACACAGACTCGTAAATTCTTTAGAAAACCATTTTATGATGACGACGACAGCGTTAATCTGAGCGTTTTAACTGCAAACAAAATTGAAATTTTACGACAAAAACATTGTATTTGTCATAATAATGGCGGCGATAATAAAAGATGTCAGCAGTAAAACTCAGCTGATATTAAACGAGGTTTAATCGTACGTCGACAACCGATGAGACGCCAGTTACAGTTTCAATAATACTACTTTGTAAGTAGCTACCATTCGAAATTTTATTGGAAACCAGTTGGAAGATTACATGGTACTTACGGTGAGTTGTAGACGTATCATTCTGCCAAACTTTTCATGGATAACAGGCATCATGATAGGTACATTGACTAATTTTGTATGCAAGGTATGTTTATTTTTAAGGTGTTAGTAGGTTATGTTACTATAAGGCCATTGTTAACATTACATGATCTTAAATGCCCGCAAAGAATTCAAAAAAATTCTATTACAATAATTCTAATTTGACGACACGGTTGGCGCAATGGCTGAGCGATCGACTGCTGCGCTGCGTGTCACGGGTTCAATTCCCGCACGTAACTAATATTTTTATTACCTGCAGGTAGTTGTTTCGGGTCTGGCTGTTTGTGTATATGAGTTTTAATGTTTGTAAACGCACCCACGATACAGGGAAGATCCTAATGTGGGGCATGGTTTAAAAAAAAATAAGAATTCTTATTTATTTTTAACAATAAAACGGCAAATGCGTTATTTAAATATCCGCCTATCCGCCACGTACGCCCCCCACCTCAGTAACACGCAAGCAGTTGTACGGGGAGGACGTTTCTCGCTTGTGCGTCTCGCAGCGACGAGACGAACGATTCAAACTTTAAAAGTTTGAACGTAAGAATTCACTGATGCATATCTTTGAATGTAATCATGGAATATATATTATTTTATTTGTGATCATACTTTTGGATTGTGAGTGTTCTCAAATGTTTTTTTTTTTCATTTTAAGTTAAATACAACGGGACATCTATCCCTACCGTAAGGGTTTGTCGCCCTACGTTTTCTATCTCTCTATACTGTAAGAACCATGTCAAAGTATTTTGATATTAAGTCAGTTTTATTTTAGTACTTACTAAACAATATCTATTTATTGCAATGTGTGAGAGTGCTTGCATTTCGATGTTAAAGTGATTTATTGATCCATACGTTGCTCTTTGTAGGTGACCTTTGCCAAGGCAATACAAAAGAAAAGAGGGTGTACGTGCTCGAGTAATCCCTTGGTCAACAGAGCAGCTACAGTCAGCTTTCGATGAAATGGACAAAAAGGAATTAGGGATTAAAGAAATATCACTGAAAACAAAACAAAGCTGACTTTAGGAAAACATCCTGCCCTAGGTTTTGAAAATGAAAAAAGGTTGGTAGGTGGTATAATTTGAACCTTACTGACGCGGAATTACCCTAAGATAGACAATCTATTTGTAAGTTAGCTTACCAGTTTGCCGAAAAGATACAGATTCAACACAATTTGCATAATAAAAAGATGGCTGGTTACGAATGGTTCAAAAGTTTTACTGAGCGAAGCACAGAGTTGTCTGTCAAGCAAACCGAAGGTTTATCTGACGCCAGAGCAAAAGGTCTTAGCAGAGAAGAAGTGAATGATTTCCACGAAGTCCTCAGCAATAATTACCTCTTAGATAAATATGAGAAGGTTTTAGAATATAAATGAACCAGAACTTCAGCTTAACAATAAACCTTACCTAATGAACCTAATTCTATGAAGCTAATTCTTCAGCTATTTGTTTTTTAATCTCTTCTAATCTAGTGATGTGTATATACTTGTTATTGATAATAGCTCTTACTTGATCAGATAATCTTTGTTTTGTTAGATGTGATAATTCTGAGTAAATATTTGTAAATTCCTCGTGTAACTGTTTTCTATAATCAGTTTTATTTGCTTGTAATTGCGTGACGATATAATATACTCTCATAACGGATTCGTTATATTCTTTTGTCCATTTCATACGCTGACCAAATTGTGTGTTAAGTGTTGTTGTTCGGACTTGTGTGGAGTGTAGCTGTATTTGGGTATATACCATTTCTAGTTCGGTTCTGACTTCCTCATAAATCTGATCTATAGTTTCCTGTGGTAATAATTTCTTTTGGGCTATTTTAGCTCTGCGTTGGTCTCCTATTCTTTGTCGGCCTACTTGCATATCTGGGTATTTTTCAAAAAATTGTGTGTGAAGCGATGGAAGGTATGCATTTTTGTCGGATTCCATATGAGTAAGATGTAGATATGTGCGTAGGATGAATTTATTCATTTCAATACTCCATTGTGAAATTTTGTCATCTACCTGAGGCAGATTTGCCTGAAGTTGTTTTTCTATTTTTATCTTGTATTCATGTTATTTCCACGAGTAGCCAGGGACTTAACAAGTCGACCATATCGTAGCAAGGGTGTGTAAAACTGGAGGTCTAATATTATATTAATATAATAGGTGAATATTTTCCAGAGTTGGCACACTAGCGACTAGCCTCACCCCTAGCCATGCAGCCCTCGGCGTGTGCCACCTTGGCTTGGATTGTATTTCTTTTGGTCTGGCTCCTCACCCTAAAACTATAACAGCAACGTAACCTTTATCGAAACAGACCTAGAGTTCATTGGAGCGCGCAAGCCCCACCACGAGTTCGTAGAGAAACAAAGGTGGGGTTATTATTATACCCCCGTTATGTTAGTGTCTAGTGGTTAGTAGCCCTGACTGCTGAGCCGGAGGTCGTGGGTTCGATTCCCACCCAGGACAAACTTTGTGTGTTGAGCATGATTGTTTGTTCTGTGTCTGGGTGTGATTTATCTATAATATGTATGTATTTATAAATTATATAAGTATGTATATCAGTTGTTTGGTTACCATAACACAAGCTCTGCTTAGCTTGGGATCAGATAGCCGTGTGTGAGTTGTCCCAAGATATTTATTTTATTTTTATTATTTATTTCTAACACAAATATTCATATCAACACTTACAAAAATATGTCTGAGTAAGTTCACTAAAATTAGTACGTAGTAGTGAACGTATCGTTGCACCAGAAGTTAATATATAATATTAATTGTGTACACTGTTACAAAAAATGACTCTTGTTTACGGATGGAAAATAAAATATCTTCCCCTGCTCTTAGTATCAGATTTTACTGACTAAAACCCACCCATGTTACTTCTTTTGTCTTTTATGTTCCGGGGCCGCGGTATCTCTGTCTTACAACCCGCAACCCCGGCAGGCGGTGGCCCTGGCAGGCCCCTCTGCCTAAAAGGTGACTCCTAAATTGTCGTAAGATGAAGAAAAAATATATGAATACATCAATTAATTATCTGACAAATGAAGATGATCACTTTCGTATTCAGACAGCAAACAATTATCTACCCCAGCTGATAATGGCCTCATTAAACACATCCACTCCCTATTCACCTAGTGTGTGTGCAAAGCAATTATCTAAAACGCCTTTACGAAACTCCTTACATACGCGAATTACCAAAGGAGAGTAATTTCCTCTTTTATTAACGAGTTTAAACCTTTTATTAATGAGTTTAAAGTGTAAATTGCGACGGCAATGTGGGCGCTATCGCAAAATTTGCGGCGATGCGACTTTTATTGCAACGTCGGCTGGAGTTAAGTGTGGTCGGGCCGAGGCCAAGGGTCGACGGGACCAATGGATAGCTGTTCCGGCTTTCGACAACTATTCGAACGGTGGAAAAATATGTTTGGAATGGGCTTAAGGTGGGTTTTATTTTATTACTTATGAGACGAAGAAAATGGAATGGAAGTTTATAATCTTAGATTTTAATAGTGACTACTAGATACTAGCTGTGCCCAGCGGTTTCACCCGCTGAGGTTTAGGGGTATGAAAAATAGATGTTAAGCCGATTCTCAGACCTACCCAATATGATGACCCAAAATTTCATAAGAATCGGTCGAGCCGTTTCGGAGGAGTACGGTAACTAACATTGTGACACGGCAATTTTATATATTAGAATTTTGGTCCCATTTTATTGATTTCGAGCAGAACACATTCATTCTGTGGACTGGTTACTATGTTTCAGTATGATTACTTGTTTGCGTAAAATCTGGCTTTGAAAATATCTGCAACTTTATTTTATAATGGAAAACAAAAAAACATAGTAAAGACTTTTGACTAATATCAATTTATATATGAAAAATCGAGCTCGTAGTCTACTCACAAGCTTCCAATTCCCGTAGTAGGGTATAACGGTCTAATCGGAAATTCATTTATCGTTGTTCTTGCTACGCCGCCGCCGCTGCACCTCGTAGACGGTCTACGCCGTTCTCGTAATGTAGGCGAGACCATTCCAAAAGACTACGGCGTAGCAGATTTTGGAACATTTTTAAATGCAATATATGTCGTGAAAAACTTAACTATGTTATGACCTAGTGGTTTAGTGATTCGTTTATTTATGAGCACATCTGGACCGATTGTTAAGACGACTATCTAAACAAAAACTTATAGTTTAAAGGGTACTCCATTTAGTTTTATAACACTCACGGGAGATAAATCTTTAATATTATTACAAAAAAAATGTATGGTAACAAACAAAACAAATTTTCGTTAAGTTTGGAGTAATTTTTCGTAACAGCTGTGATTTCAAAACTTATTTCTTTAATGGAAATATTGAGTATCGTCGTGTGAGCCTTTAAAATCGCAAGGGATAATTTACGACTGTAAAGCGAAGGAATTCGGGGGCGAAAACTAGTGCAACATAATTTGGTAGTAACAAATAACAAATTCGTAAAGAACTCAAATAACGAGCTCTATATACAAGAAAATAATTCCAATAAAATTGTGTGAGAAATTTATTGCTCGGAACCGTGACCGTGTTATGAAAATATGCTAAGCATGGCATCCTGTCTCACTCACCCACACCCACACCCCCACCCACACTACAGGGAACGAAGGTTCAAGGTCAATTGTGACCGGCCTTGGAAGTCAAGGGTATTTTTTGTGGCAGTAATTATTTTTTCATCTTTCGTTTTAATTATTGTTTGATGTTAAGAGTGTTTTAATGAATTTAGTTGGGAAAAATTACAGTTGTTAGTTGTTTTATTGAACTATATTTTTCATTCATTTATTAAACTTTTTTTTTGTAAATTATATGGTAACAATTTCAAACAACATTGTGCTCATGAAAGTTTTTTCCAGCCTATATTTAATAAAAATTGGGAGTCTATTTTCCTTCGAAATATTTAATAGGCAATTAATCTTGACGGGTGTGAGAAGGGCTCAATGCTAGAGATTCTTTGTACCAAAGGTATAGTACCCACTTACTCAAAATCTCGCTCTTGAATTTTATTCATGCAAATATTCTTGATCCAATCTCAGTGCCTATCCCATCTGTTAGCGACTTGAGAGCCATACTGACCCAACTATTACACCAGCCTCGGCTCGTCATCCCTGACAATCAGTTTTCCAATTTATTTTCTGTCATTACTAAACTCACAATGTTGGTACTCCAAACATAGTGTCTTGAGAAACACTTTGCTATAACGTCTAGCTGTATGCTCAAATAGTGGCACTCGGCTACTTAACGACACGCTTTTAGGACTTGAACACAAAAGTGCAAATCGGCACGATGCGAATTCGCAACTCAGAAAACTGCGCCACGAATTGCCGCAGGTGTCCATTCGTCCTTCGACAAATTTTTGTAATATTAGATTTTTAAGATCGATAACAGAGTGAGATGAATAAAAGGAAAATCACTAATAATATTTGGCAGGATAATCCACTTAGTTTTTTTCATAACTTTCTGCCTGTTATCCCCTAAGGATAAGACAGAGATATCGTTAATAGTAAACCGGCTTATATTATAACAAGTTGCCGAAATCAGTTATAGAACTGACAGATGGAAAGTTTAAAAACTACATAAAACGTGTCCTTATTAAAAACGCATATTACAAAATCAAGGACTACGTTGAAGATAAAGAAGTTTGGCTATAGTTCCTTCTGCGCATGCGGCTTCCCTGGTAGCTACAATCAGCACAAATTTGTGGATGTCTCTAACTATTCTCAATCTTGTTATTTTTTGTGATCTCTTTAATCATTTTTCTTTGCAATAGTTGTCAAATCACATATTTATATCACCCTTGTACCGAATAGTTACAGTACTGATAGCAACATCTGTGCGACTCGTCTCTTAGTTATTATTTTGTTTTTGCATATATACTTTTTTTTTTTTCTTACTTTTGTATAGATTCTTTTCTACCAATTCGTTGTGAATGAGTGGACATGGTTGGCCTTGTAGATTCTTGGACGCTTGTTAACTTATGTTAACGTATTATTTTATTTTACTTTTTGTAAAGTAAACAATGACTTATTGTCGGGCCTACGCTGTCCTCTCATACTTAAGTGCTAACGCTGTAACAACAACATTGTAAAACCGAATGATTTTAAAAGAGTAACTATGGAGTTTCTTGCCGGTTCTTCTCCATAGAAAACGACCAACCCGAACCGTGCATCTTTTCTCGACGTTTTATAAGTGCCCATGTAGGCCTATGTGAAATAAAAATATTTTGATTTTGATTTTGATTTTGATTTTGGCTTAACAATAAGAATACAATCGCAGTATAAACAAAAAACCCTAAATGATTTAAAAAGCAGATCACAAACAACCTAAATGCACAAAAACTTCTGTTCAAGAAAAACATCCAAGCAATCACAAACATAATGAAATTAAATAGTACTTAATTAAAACCTTATTTAAACTTCACCTTTGAACTCGTGAATAGCTCTCAAGAAGTTTCACAACAATTAAAACTCTTGTAAGTAAAAACAAAAGCAATTAAAGTGATACACGCAACGAACGAAATTGAAGGGAATTTAACACGAGAAAAGTAAATAAATTATATTCTGCCACAAAGACGTTCTAAGTACATAAATAAATTTTAATTATGTCATAAACGGTTAACCAGCATTTCTTTAATAATACTAGATATAAAACTTTGACCTTGGTTTGTTTGGTTTCCAGTAAAATAATCTTGTTTTTAAATAATTTCAATAAAGAAACTAAGTATCCACATTTAAAACTAGTTTTTCCAAACAAGTAACCAATAATTTCTCTTTACAACTTTACTTCATAACAGTATAAAAAAAACACACCATAATTTAAATTAAATGCATCTAAAGAGATTAGAAACTGTCTTATTTTGTTTATTTCAAGTAATATAATTATCACACTGAAACTCGCACATGTAAATTGTCTCGTATGCTCAGATATAGTATAGCAATTTCGATAGAGGAAGAAATCTCAAATCACGGTAAGGGTGAATACAGTTTTCAGCTCATCTTTATTAAACCTCTTAAGATTGTCGGTTCATCTAGCTATTACGATAAAATGCTGTAAGCTAGAGTATAGGAGAGTATCCAAAAACATCAATCTAGTCTTTATTACCAAAATTCACTTGTGTGGGCCGATTAATGGCGGCTCCGCTAGCATATAGTTTCCCTTGGGAATGTGAGTAACGTCGGCGTTCCCAGCTAATAGTTTAATAACAGTATCCGTGAAACTTCACAAAGATTACCCTTCGATTTTATGGCTATCTGAGATCGAAAATTCAAGGATCAATGGAAGTTTTTTATGGTGTGTTTATTTATAGGTTATTTTGGAAGCGATAGGGGGATTCTTTTCTTTATTGTATTGTGTAGTTGGTAGTAAAAGTAAGTGTTCTGTGAGGGAATATTTGTTTATGGTGTATGAGGAATGGGTTAATATAGTCCGTATAAAGGGACTTTTTTGGTAGTTTAACACTTAGCCTTTTAAATGATCTAGGTTTCAGTGTAATAAATACAATTTGTACCACTATTCATATACATGTCATTTAAAACTAAAAATCTGTTACACTTACTCTGTTAGCGTCCACTTTTAACATTACTTCCAGATGATAATAATCCTTACTAATCTAAATCTAAACTATAATAATATTATAAATGCGAAAATAACCCTGTCTGTCTGTCTGTCTGTCTGTCTCTTCTTCACGCCTAAACCACTGAACCGATTTTAATGAAATTTGGAATAGATATAGCCTGGGACCCGAGAAAGGACATAGGATAGTTTTCATCCCGGAAATCCCCCGGGAACGGGAACTATTAATCCACGCGTACGAAGTCGCGGTATTACTATAAAAGCGAAAGTGAGTTTTTTTGTTACCTATTCGCGCTTTAATGGATAAACCGATTTTGATAAATTTTAGTACAGAGATAGTTAGGAACTAGGAGACGGACAGATAGATGATAGGTTTTAAAAATAGCTAAATGTATTGACATTTAGCTATCTTTAATACCTAATTAGACAATTAGTAGGCACCTTTGCATTTTTTTTCCAACGCCTAAGTGGATGTAAGTGCAGCATTAAAATGCATAGAAACTATTCATTTAATAAAATATAACATAGGCTGGCGGATGTTATTAGCCGCGTAAAATAATAATAAAATGCACATTTTGGCATACAGCTAGCGTTACAGAAGTATTTGCAACTTACATAATAAAGAAGACAATTAATTATCGTGTATTCCGAAAGTTTTTATTGCACAGGGCCATTTAGGATGTTGTCCTTTATTTATTCTGTTTAATAATAATAATTTTGACGACACTGTTGGCGCTGTGACTGAGCGATTGACTGCTGTGCTGCGTGTTGCGGGTTCGATCCCCACACGGAACCAATATTTGTATGCATTTTATTTTTTTCTAAACGCACCTACGATATAGGAAAGATTTCAAGTGTGCAACGTTTGTTTTTTTTAAAATCAATAATTATATTTATTAATATACACTATTGCTGTTCAACATTTAGTGTTCAAAACAAGTTATTCGCCTGACTACTTATTTTCGTACCAACGCGATACCTCAGACAGGCTCTCAACTAGTTTAAGGTTCCGTGACGTAGAAATTATGCAAATTAAAACTATTTTACTGATGCTATATCGCGAGACACGAAAGGTCGTCCCACCGAAGTCACATCAAGTACTATTTATTTAATTTTGTGATTATTAAAGTATAAATAGTGTTTTTAAAAGGAAGTTTTATACTGGTATTCTTAGTGTCTGCTCAACATTCGGTCCCATTGAAAACTACAATTTATTTAAAGAAAACGTAAGTAAAAAAAAAAACTATTAACATGAATTTCAAAAAGCTGTTAGTACAAGGACAACACGGTCCAGACCAAAGTTTACCTGCATGCCTACATGTACCCCAAATGGCTGGAAAACATATGTAGTTACCAATAAGGTTACTTTATTTACCTCACTTGGGGTTCTCTGCAGCCACACCAGTAGCGCGAGCGCAGCACGAAGAGCTAGGAAAACAGAATGCGCATGAGTGACGACACATGTTGCGCCCCACACTAAAAGGCCTACCCACCTTCCACGTTAACAAAGACAGGCCGTCCGGTCTGGTTTCATAATTCTGGGTTTGAATAAAGCTAGAACGCCATTTTTATAAATTACTAAAACCTGAAATGTCAGCAAGTCAACACGTCAGAGATATCTAAGATCCTTGATCGAGCAAACGAGATATATTGCTCGACTGCTGAGAGTTAAGATATTAGCTAAAAATTGATTTAAAAAATACTTTAAAATGTCTATTTTTACAGATGATGCGGCGACTCAATGTTTACACAATATGTTTAGTATGTGGGCTCAGCATTCTTCTTATTATTAACATTAGATCTCAGTATACTGATAAGGCATATTATCTGACACTAAAGAACAATTGTAGAAATATCAAGATTACCATAAAAATCGAGGATGGAGAGGAAACCTACATACAACAGATACCCATTGCTGATTGTCATGGCCCAACAAACATGGATAATGTGCTCGTGACGACGAAACAAAACCATTCCTATGTACAACCAGATATAAAACACAGACAGACAAACAAGCAAAATGCAACCCACAGTTCCAAAGAAATCGAAAAAATATTAGAAAATGCACGAACAATAATAAAAGACGATTTTTCTAACTACAACTTTTCTCTAACTGGTGTACATGGCTTAGAAGATTTAGTCCTGGAATCGGGGGGACAGCCCCTGCGGACCCTTATCATATCATCATGGAGATCAGGATCTACATTTCTTGGAGACCTGATGAATGCGGTTCCTAGTACTTATTATCATTATGAACCTCTTCTCATGTTTGGAATTAAACAAATTACGGAGCCTAGAGATGCAACCAAACCCCTGAATATGGTAAAGCAAATGTTTAAATGTAATTTTCATGGTTTAGAAGATTACTTCAAATTTGAAAGTAAAGACTTGAATGTGTTCAGTCATCGCACAAGATTCTATGATTATTGTAAGGATCAGAACAGAACCGAGTTATGCTTTAATGCAGAGTTCACGTCGCGGTTTTGCAAGCTGTTTCCGTTTCAAAGTATGAAACTTGTGCGACTAAGGTTACGACCCGTTGAGGAAATATTGAACGATAAAGAGTGAGTTTTTAACGTTTTCCTAGGATATTTTAAAGCTATATTTGTTTTAAGAATTAATTAAGAATCTGCTTAGTACTATAAACAGTCAGTATTAAATCTACATAGCAAATACTTACAAAAAAGGGACTAAATTAAGATTAATACTAATTACCAACACATTTGCAACGACGACAATAGGACACATAGGTGACAAAATACTCCTCAAATACCAAACGTCGAATTTAAAATATCGCTGTGGAATACGATACAGATTTTATTTTTAAACAAAAACTTACTGTCTTAAAAGTGTCACCATTTTAACATTCAACGGCTGGTTCTAAAATGTGTTCAGTAATTTATTTTCGCTCATGTGGCGTTGGAAGAGAAAACAGTATTTTTTAAGTATTGCTTTTCGAAGCCCCAGTACTAACTGGGTAATGGAGGTCAGATAGGCAGTCGTTCCATGTAAAATACTGGTATTCACCTGCATCCGGTAAGTCTGGAAGCCGACCTCAACATAGTTGGGAAAAGGCTAGGCAGATGATGATGCTTTTTGAACCTAAGTCAACAAGGTGTCCCTATTTACGGATTGGAAATAATGTGTGAGACCAACTGTCAAGGTTAACCTCATTCTTATCACTATAAAGGCAAAAGAAAAGTGTTTACCCAGCGTGACCCCTTTGAACCCGAATCCCTAAGGGGCTGAAATTTGTAATGTGTTAGTTTCTTGATCGGGGGTCGCGAAGGGAGATGTCATCTGCCTAGATAGATTTTTATTTTTGCGCTTAATCTTTTTTTTCCGCAATAAAAGCAGCTTGATTATTTGTTGTGATATCAGCTAATTACCAGTAACGGTCCCGTCAACATCTTCCCTGCCATTTACGAGATTAGCCGAAACAAACGGACAAAATGTAATTAAAAAAAACATTTTATATGTGCCTTATACATATTTTCATAACCTTTTAGTAAAAAGCTGTTATTTTGAAATTACAAACAAACAGACAATTTAAAATATTTTTTATTTTTAAATAAACCTTTTTCATGTTGCAATTTTGATAAACAGCTTGATTGACAGGCTCAACGTCAAAGTGATACTAATGGTGCGCGACCCGCGGGGGGTGATGCAGTCGCGGCGACACGCACACTTCTGCAGGACCTCGCCCGACTGCTCGGACCCTTACCTTGTCTGTGCTGACATGGTGAGCGACTATGTGGCAGCGGGTCAATTACTGCACAAATATCCAGATAGACTGCTGTAAGTTTTAGAATTCTATGGATAATTCATAGGTAGAACTTATGCATGCGTGTTGTCGAACAGGATAAGTCGATTCAAAAATTCAAAAATTAATTTAATTGGTTAGACATTAAAACATAACCCTTTTTTGCGGATGGGAAATCATCAAATAACTTCCCCCGCTCTGGGTGGGTCGTCATTTGTTGGTTTTAGAATACAGGAGTACAGAATCAGTCACTTTTAAAAAGCTTGTCAGGGTATAGTGGAGATAGAATTTTTTTGAACCAACTATACAAAAATCCTACTAATATTATAAATGCGAATGTTTGCGAGGATAGATGGATGGATTTATGGATGTTTGTTACTCTGTTATGTCAAAACGGTTGAACGGATCTTGATAAAACTTAGCATAGCACAGAGGTAGATTATAGTCTGGAGTGACACATAGGACACTTTGACACTTTTTACATACAACATTTAGTGATTTATAAAATTGAGTGTTCAATACAAAGTCATAACATTACAGGGTGATACGGTTTGAAGATTTAACACTGAAGCCTTACGTTACTACAGACCGAATGCTGAAGTTCCTTAAACTGGATGGAAGGCAGGTGTTTGATACCTTCTTGCAGGCGCACACTACTGTCGAGCTTCCAGGTTTCCAAACCACTTACAAGGTCTCCCGCAACATTCCTTACAAATGGAAAACTGCTCTGGAGTTCAGATCCGTCAATAAAGTGCAGGTGGGTAACAATGTTAAGATTTCAATTAGCGCCTACAGCTACACTAGTAGCAACCAGACAAGGACAAACACGCAGTGTTAATTATTCAGTTTTTTTTTATATGTGGGAAACCTACATCACATTTTAAATCCAAGCTAGAACGTCCAACAAAACTCCGTGAAATTAAACTGTAAAAAAAATCTTGAAAACACATTTCCAATACGAGAAAAAATCGTTTGGTTAATCTTTATCGTTTTAAATACAGCTTCTTTTAACAAAGGTTTTCCTTGCCTTTTGTAAATTCTAATCTAATAATATTGTTTCTCGTTTTTGTGCATTTTATTTTAACATATTTCTCATTCAAAACTAAATAAAAACAAAAGAAAATTGCCCACCGTTATCGGGAATATGGTACCGGAATCAGAATCAGAATACATTATTTGTAAACATAGGTCAAGTTACAAAGTGTGAGATGTTACAGATAGGTAGGTAGAGCCTCTATGTTTTGCCCAGAGGAGTACAAATATATTTGATGAACATTACATTATTTTTTCTTATCTTATTTATCACATTTGATTTTTAAATATCATTGATTTGGTAGAATCAACTTTCAAGGATCCGGCAAACAACCTCCTAGCGATACGAGCCGTGTCCAGGAGTACCGGTTCCTCTATCTAACCATTATATTATACTCATTACTACATTTTCTAATATTTCTTAAGAAAAATACTTGAAAAAAGGTTTCCGTCGGTATCGAGACATTGGAGATTGTGGTTAAGGCTCCATAGATAGGAACCTCCTCACAATGCGGGCCGTATCGAGGAGTATTGCCTTCTGATACAGGCCCTTGATCCAACCGTCTAAGGAGGGCTTTGACAGATGTTCGTCGACGCTCTTGACATCAAGCCATTGGCGGTAACGATATAATCGGCACAATGATAGCCGAATTCACATTCCAACACTCGAGTAAATAAAATATCTCGTCTTGGTGAGACCAGATACTTTATTTGTTTCTCTTCTTTCACGCTACATTTTTTACGAGATTCTCCTCATTTTTGTTATACTTCTTAAGGGATTTTTACAACAATCCTTATCCTTACTAATATTATAAAAGCGAAAGTGAGTTTATTTGTTTGTTACCTCTTCACGCTTTAATGGCTAAACCGATTTTGATGAATTTTGGTACAGAGATAGTTGGGAACCAGGAGACGGACATAGGCTATTTTTTTACAAGTGGGATGTGAGGGAAAAGGAGGGAAGATAAGGGAAAACTTAGCGTTGCTATAACAAATCAATAAGGCGCAAGAAGAACTGTGTTACCCCGAATTTAACGCGAGCGAAGCCGCGGGCAAAAGCTAGTAATATAATATGACTGAGATAAAGTTAAGCATGCTCACATTTTGTAGAAAAACGTTCAATAGCAAACTATGGTTTCAAATGAATGACATAACATTTCAGATGGCGTGTAGAGAAGCTATGCGTATATGGGGATACAAGATGGCGCACAACGAGACACATATGAAGAGCAAGGACTTCAACCCTATTGGAGATTATACTATTTGATAGAAAATTTAATTTTTCCGTCGACATTGCATGTTGAGCACCTGTTGCTGCTGTAGTATTACGGCAATTCTGTTATTTAAAGTTGTAACTCGCGACGCCGCTAAATAGTTTTAAAAAAGTTCCATTTGTCAGAATACCAACATTTTGCCATATATTTAGAAACGTCGTTTTGTCATATATTCATGTTTTCATGTATTAACACGCTAATATCACTACATATTATAAAACAAAGTCGCTTCCCGCTATCTGTATATATGTATGCTTAAATCTTTAAAACTACGCAACGAATTTTGATGCGGTTTTGTCAATAGATAGAGTGATTCGAGAGAAAGTTTCATATGTATAATATAATAGTAGTGTAACACTGATAATTTAAGAGTTTTCTTATGTAATGTCGTGTAGTGTGTGTAAGTATTTAGTATGTAAGTATATGTAACCCTAGATAGTTTTTTTATCATCTCTATCAGTAGCTATAACTTTAGGTTAACCGTGTAAAAAAAAAACTATCTAGGGTTACATATACTTACATACTAAAGACTTACACACACTACAGTTGTAAATAAACACATTTTTTTTGCGGTTACATTGCAAACGCTGGCTAAACCCCACGAGATAAATCAAAATAATGTACTACAGTATTGTACACCTTCAATATTTCTAATGTTATATGTCTATCTATGAGGGATAACCTACAATAAGTATTGTTTATTCTTTACTTTTTATGAGAAATTATGGCTTAATTAAGAAGCTATTTTAAGCATTATTCCTTTTCCAATTGAATACCTTAAATATATTGAACATTTAATATAGATTGACATCATTTTTGTCATTTAACAGAATATTTTTGAAGACATCAGAAGCGATTATATAGATTTTGTAGTTAGCTACATAATTAAGATATGTATTTTCCATCATAGTAGCGTTTTGTCAATTATGTTAACCTGTGGAATAAAATTCAAGAAAATAAAAATATGGTTAGTGATATTCTATTTGACTATATATATATTATGTACTATTTGATCAAAGTATATTTTTGATGAAGCATTATTTGAATTGAACAAAGTAGTGCAATTACTTTCAATTCAAATCAAATATTTCCAATTTAAACGCCTGCAATTTCCGGTAAAGATATATTTTGCAATGACCATTAATAAATCGCAGGGTCAAAGGGTTAGGTTCCAACGTTGCAGGCTAAGATTTGATCGTGGAGTGCTTCTCACATGGTCAATAAATGTCGCTCTTTCAAGAGTAATATCTAAAGAAATTTTATTAAAAGTGGAAACCAGGATATTTCTGATTAATTTCTCAATACCGTGGTCCGAGGATATGAAAGTTAGTAGACTAATACTAGAAATTTTGCAGACGCCGAATGAGTGCGCTTCACTATCTCCTTTCTCTTCATACAGGGGAAGTACGTAATAATATACGTGTCTGTGCCCGGATTAACACACGGCTGATACTCTCTGCCATTGACTTTAATCAGGCGCATCGTGCTGACAGTAGTTGTAAAATTCTTACTTATAAAAGCAAAAGAGACATTATTTGTTACGTCTTTACGCCTTAATGATGAATTTTGGTACAGAGATAGTTGAGACCCTGGAGCATGCCTGAAGCCTGGACATAGGCTAACTTTTTTTTAAGTGAGAAATGAGGGAAAAAGAGGGAAGAGGGAATCGTACCACACTATTACCTTTTTTTAAATACTAATACATAATTGTAAATAAAACGAAAGTGGTAGTAAATCATTGTAAGGACTCAGTCACTTCGTTTTATTGTGCACCAAGCTCCAGTGTCTCAAGAGTAGACAATACGTACCTAATAATAAGTAATTTAGGGGCGAATGAAATATATTGACTTGTCGCGCGAGGATGTCGACATGTGGGATGTGGACTCAGCGATCATTGTGCCGATAGTCGTATCTGCCAATTGCCAAGAGCCTCGACCAACACCTGAGGAGGCTCTCGTTAGGCAGCTGGATCAAGGGCTTGAAAGCGGTACTCCTGGACACGGCTCGTATTTAGGAGGTTCCTTTCTCTGGAGCCCTGACCGCCGCCTGCAGCTTGGACCCTGTTTCCGATACCGGTGGGCTACTATTTTTATTTGATTTTTTTGTTTTGCTAAGAAATATGTAAAAATATAAAAAATATGTAAACAAATAAATAAATGAACGAAAAGTAATTTAGGGACGAAAAAGCAGTAGGTAACGAATTATAGTAATAGCCGAATACATTGAATTATTGGATTTTTTCCTCGATAAAATTGAAAAAGTATTTCTCGAAGATTGGAGACCCAAAGAGACAAAAAGAACATTTTTCAATAATTTTGTTATTTTTTTATACTATGTGTTAAATTTTGAAAAAGTCATTTGTCCGTCCTATTATCCGCTACATAATTCACATTTTGTAAAATTGAGATCAAGGCCAATAGAATGAAGTTCGTTTTTAAGAAACAGTAATTTTCATGGGTATGCGGTAATTTTTGTTTAATTTCTGTTAACAAGGTGTCCCTATTAAATGAATTGAAGGCAATCTTCATATGAACCGTTACGACCACGTTTTTACCAGAATTTAGGACAACACCATAAAATTTAAAAAAAACTGATCACCAGTTTTTTTTTAATCCAGCCAAATGCGAGTCGGAGTCGAGTTCCGTAGCATCCTTACTAATATTATAAAAGCGAAAGTGAGTTTATTTGTTTGTTACCTTTTCACGCTTTAATGGCTGAACCGATTGTGATGAATTTTGGTAGATAGTTGGGAACCAGGAGACGGACATAGGCTAATATTTTTTTGAAAAAAGTGGGATTTGAGGGAGAAAGAGGGAAGAAAA
Organism: Ochropleura leucogaster; assembly: GCA_958449745.1. Classification (NCBI taxonomy): domain Eukaryota; kingdom Metazoa; phylum Arthropoda; class Insecta; order Lepidoptera; family Noctuidae; genus Ochropleura; species Ochropleura leucogaster. The sequence continues at coordinate 780,717 of OY288206.1, forward strand.
GGGAAAAGTTGGCGTTGCTATTACAAATCAATAAGGCGCTAGGGGAACTGCGTTACCCCAAATTTAACGCGGGCGAAGCCGCGGGCGAAAACTAGTTGTCTATAAAAAAAACTGCAGAAATAACATCTTTATTGTATGGGAGTCCCATTAAATATTTATTTTAATGTTTTTTTTTTAGCATTTGTATTTATAGCGACATCAGAAATACATTAACTATGAAAATTTAAACTGTCTAATTTTCACGGTTCCGGAGATACAGCTTGGTCACAGACGGACGGACAGTGGAGTCTTATAATGGGGTCCCGTTTTACCCACTGTTTTTTTCAAAATGAATTTACAATTGTGAACCGATTTTGTTTAAATTTTAAACATTATATGTAGTTTTGATGACAGTAATATGATGTCATAAGATTTGGACTTCTTCTGATTGAGATTAGAACACCTTATTTGGTTGGAAATCTGATATTACTAAAGTATGAACACAAACTTCAAGGGGTGATCCTGGATAAAGATCCAGAATCACCCCTTGAAGTTTGTGTACCGTACCGTGACGACCCTAAACGGGCGCTAGACCTTCCGGCTATATCATGCGTTCAATGTCACCTTGACCACTTGTCTTGTTGTCTTGTAAATGTTCTTTTAAAAGCTGCAACCATTACGGGTACCATAACCGGTTGCCTATTGAAAATAACGGTAGGCCTCCAAGCCCTTGAGCTTCAACCAATCAATTAGCCTTTTAAAGTACGAGGTAACGTACAAGGTCAAGATGGATGATGGATAGAGGTCAAGGCGGAGGCCCCACGTGGATGTCATCTTGACCTTTTTTGTCAAAGTTTTTTCTCAAATTATAGGCTTGGGGAATCAATGTATTGATAACCCTTAACCAGGCTATGGATGGAGCATTTCCCACATAGATTTTTTAAATTTTTACCAGGTTTTGGTTAAGAATCTACCACAATCTGTCAAAAACGCACACATACAAATATTACCTATATGTAACACAAAAAAAAAGTGGAAGGGAACGTAAATGTCACTTTCGCAGCCATTTCATCTGTGGTCAGCCGTTAAACGGATATTTTTGTAACTAGTGCACCGTATTTTTATTCATTATGGAGAAACGGAGAAAGGTAAGTCGTACAATTTTTGATATGTTGTAGAATTTGAGTTTTTCTAGTGATTTGTGCATAAATTATAAGTAAAAACTTCTAAAATATCATGATATAACAAAATAAAACATGTGGGGAACCATATGCCGTAAGCCTGTGAATGCCTAATTATTGCGGGAGTTACATGTCCATTGCCTAGTGAATTAAAATCTTTATTTTATACTAGGCTTTTGCCATGGGTTTTCTTTAGGATTTACTTACGGCCATTTATCGATATAAAACGGGAAAGTGGTAAATGATAAATGATAATAAATGATAAATGATGTTTATTTTGCAAGTAGGTTTTCACAAACACTTTTACACGTCATCTTTTTTTAAAACTAGATGAGGCCGGTGTTTCGTACCCGACTACTCTGAGAAGAAACAGCCGAAACAAACTCAGAGGTCATAGTCTCTTTTAAAGTCCAGACAAAATAATCTTAGTCAACTTACATGAGGACTATGCAGATAGTGTCTGAAATGGTCTTTTTAAGAAAGCACCACACAGATTGAGTGGACCTGTCCAGTCAGTGCAAGCATTTGTCAGTTATCGTGTAGCTCAACTCATAACCCAAGGAGCTCAATGACACGACGAACAATACCAAAAAAAAAGACATTTGTGTAGGTCGCTTATAGCACTCAAACTGCCAGACCTTCGTCAAAAAACAAAGTAAATAAAAGAAATGATCCACATGGTCCTCACATTTACAATAAACAAATAAAATAAAAAAATAAAACTTTTGTCGTCATTATTTGTCAGTCTACCATAGTGATTTTTTTTGTTTTTTCAGTTGTAAATATAAACATACATATATAAACGCTCAACAGCTCGAAAAAATATTAAATGAAATGGTTTCATCAGAGGAAAAAAAATATGAATATGGTGAATATGCGAAAATGCAACACTCAATTAATTCTTTGAGAATTTCTGGATTTTGGTTATGTGGCTTTCTCTCTTTCTAATTGTTTCCTTTTTTTTCTTGTATTGTGATCAAAATCCAGAATAATAAAAAAAAACCTAATCCATCCTTATTAATTGTTTGATGTTTTTTTAAATAAAATACTTTTTGTTACACTAAGTACATTTTTCATTTGAATAACAAACAGTAAAAAATGCAATCAAAATGACAATCGTTTTTTATTTTATATATAGATAAAAACTCGTCTTCTCGACAGGCAATGGGATTGTGTTTTCCCACATGACTTTTTTCAGGTTTTCAGCTAAATTTCTAAATATAATTGAAAAAATCTCATACTATATTTTATTACTCATCCAAATCTACGAAAAAAACATCATTACTGCAGGATTTGTTCGTGGCCTGGTAAAGGGATAAATAAAAATGCTTGGCTCCATGCCGGTCCCGCTCCACAACCATAGGGGCAAACCAGTTGATTAGTTGCGAGTTGTTTGAAAGAGATACCGCGGCTCCGGTAAAGGGCAATAGAAGGAACATGGGTGGGTTTTAGTCAGTATAAGTCTGACATGCCCCCCCGCTTCGCCCAGAGCGGGGGAAGACATTTGATGATTTCCCACCCGAAAAAAAAAACCAATTGATTACCATGTGTGAGTTATAATGGAAGCTGCATTGCTGATTGTAAGACAATATTTGCGTTGTAGAGCAATGATAAATTAATATTATATAATTGCAAAGCACATGTGTGAGTACTATCCTTACTAATATTATAAAAGCGAAAGTGAGTTTGTTTGTTACGTCTTCACATCTAAATGGCTAAACCGAAATGTCGTAAAAAAACATTGAGATGTGAGGGAGAAAGAGGTAAGAAAAGGCAAAACATTCATATAAAGCAAGCATTGCTATTACAATTAAAAAGGCGCAAGGGCAAAAACTACAGGTTGCAACCTGTAGTTTTTGCCCTTGCGCCTTTTTAATGGTGCCTGTAAATCAGGAAAGGGGGACTGTGTTACCCCGAATCTAACGCGAGCGAATCCGCGGGCAAAAGCTACATATCGGGTAGGTCTGAGAATCGGCCAACATCTATTTTTCATACCCCTAAGTGAGCAGCGGGTGACACCGCGGGGCACAGCTAGTATAACTATAATATATACTATTTACATAATACTATAAATAAACTAGCTGTGCTTTAAATGTGTTTAAATCGGTCCAGCCGTTTCGGAGGAGTATGGGAACGAAAACTGGGACACGAGAATTTTAAATATTAGATATAAAGATGGATCGATTGTGTAAGCAATGATATAAGGGGAAAGAAGTAGTTGAATTAGTTGACATTTTTAATTTAATTTGTTGTTATTTTTAATTTAATTTCTTGGATTTTTTTTTAACTTAAATGTTTGTCTACTAAATGTATATTTAAATAATTTTGCATGCCGTAAGGCAAAATGTATCGGGACGTCGTAAAACTTACCATCATTATTTGTATACCTACATTTTAGCAAATAAATGATTTCGATTTCTAAAGAAGCAAATGATGCCGTGACGTCTGATAGGAGAGAATGGAAAAAAACGTGTTGCACCAACACCAAATAGAACGGGACAAGGTCAGAAAAATGATTATTCTATTTATAGTATTCTGATGTTTCTTGTTATTCTAAGCTCCTCTCCTATCTCGGTAATAAGCTCACTTTATAATTAATATTAGTTTTACTATCGTGGCATGTGAACGTTAACGACTGATGGTCCGCAACATCCATTTATTTTGTTAGTCCTGTGACAAGTTATAGATTTACTCCAATATATCAAAAACATTCCCAAGTATCGGTAAGCGTTTTATATTACTGTATTAACAATTAATTTTTTTGAAGAAATATTAAATCTTCATTAATATTGGCGGCTTTTAAGATATAATAATAATATATGTTTCTAGTAGGTGTTCTAAGTCAAGCATTTCAGCTACCTGTAAGTAAATATCTAATACACCTTATTGTTGAGGTTATTCAGAAAACTTAGGTTGCAACCACCGTGCGTGTATATATAGAAGTAGGTATGTAAGAAACGATCTCTACATTATCTGAAGAGGCCCTTAGTAGCTAAAATACACCAGCCGCCTTCGAGCAGATAGCGAACTACATTTTCTGAGTGTCTGAGTTTTTCATGGGTATTAACCAATATTGTTTTAAATTTTACAGGCCCATTTTTGTTGTATTCGCAGATGATGTGGCAATTGAACGTTGCAACAATATGTCTCGCATTTCGTCTCAATGTTCTTATAACAGACATTGGAGCTGTTCATGTCGAAAGCGTAACAAAAGAAAACCATTCTAATCTACCAGATCTCAAGAATGTATCCAACATGCAAGAGGAAACCAACAGTTCAAATTACATTACCACTATATTAGAAAAAGCGAGAACAAAAATCAAACATGACACTTCAAACTTTAACTTTTCTCAATCAGGTGTTAATGGTTTAGAAGATTTAGTTATTGAATCTGGGGGACAGCCTTTGAGAAATTTCGTTGTATCAACGTGGAGGTCTGGATCCAATTTCCTTGGGGACTTGGTGTTTAATGCATTTCCAAGTAACTTCTATACCTGTGAACCTCTTATTATGTATGATTTGAAGCAGTTTAAATCGCCAAAAGAAGTATCTAAAGCACTGAGCATTGTTAAAGGAATGTTAAGGTGTAATTATGAAGGTTCGGAAGACTACTTTAATTTTGCAAGAAAATATCTTGATGGGAAATGGCAACAATTCAACAGCCACAATGTTGGAAAGCACAGAACAACTATACTGCAAAACTTCCAGAAATGTAAAAATGAGAATAAAAGTGAACTATGTTATAATGCTGAGTTTACTTCAAGCTTATGTAAACTGTATCCTTTCCAAAGCATTAAATTAATGCGATTAAGATAAAAGGACATTGAGGAAATATTGGATGAAAAAGCGTGAGTAATTATGTGGGGGTTTTTTTCTCATTTATCCTCCTTACATCTATCCTTACAGGCCTTAACCAAATGCGACCATGTAGGTTATACTTAATCCTAAAAATATATTTTTAACAAAATTCTTTAATATTTAATTAGGTACCTAGCCTAGAAATATATAAAATCAAATCAAAATATTTTTATTTCACATAGGCCTACATGGGCACTTATAAAACGTCGAGAAAAGATGCACGGTTCGAGTTAGTCGTTTCCTATGGAGAAGAACCGGCAAGAAACTCCATGGTTACTCTTTTAAAATCATTTGGTTTTACAATGTTCTTGTTACAGCGTTAGTATTTAAGTATGAGAGGACAGCGTAGGCCCGAAACTTAAACCTAACAATATAATATTTATCTCTTTATTATTGTCTTACATAACGAACGTGCGAATTCACTCGAAGTGCACGCGAAAACATCCAGTCATTCGTGAACTTCATTCACTAACCAAAATTGATTTAGATTATGATGTCACATAAAATGACTTCCAGGCTGAACGTAAAGGCGATTTTGTTGGTGCGTGATCCTCGTGGAGTGATGCAGTCGAGGCTGCGACTTCCCCACTGCAATGAATCCTCAGATTGTATTGATCCATCCCTGCTCTGTGCCGACATGATCAGCGACTATGTGGCAGCTAGAAAAATACTGCAGCAGTATCCGGATAAACTTATGTAAGCGATTTATGATCTGTTTAATCTGCATCAGTAGCTTGAACTTGTTTTTAGAAGAACTGCTAATGTTTTCTTATTTTTATGCCCAATGAGCGACCGGCCAAAGTTTCTAGCCATTTTTTGAAACACTAACAAAGCCAAACGATGTCGCTTTAGATGTCGTTGATATTGGTGATGTAAGCTGAACACAATAAACGGCCAGTTGTAAAATTATCTCCTAATCGACAAAACTATAAATCATGGGAAGAGGTATTGACCAACACTTATATGAAATGAGAATAAAATTGCAATAAATAACGAAACATTTGAAAAATCGAATCTAATAAAAAACAATGTTTTCATTACAGGGTGATGCGGTTTGAAGAATTAGCTTTACAACCAAATACTGAAGCTGATCGAATTATAAATTTCTTAAAAACAAAAAGAACGCAAGCGTTTGATGACTTTCTGCATTCGCATACCAATTCAGAGGAGGCTGGTCAGTTCTCTTCCTCCAGACTCTCTCGCAACATTCCTTACAAATGGAAGACTGTACTGGACTTTAATTATGTTAATGAGATACAGGTATGTGTGTCTATATTTGTACCCTAATTCAATGCATCCTATTCATTATATCATCCGCATAAAATGATGATTTGCCATCAGCATTAAAGGGTCACTGTCGCAAAAACAATGACGCTTTTTAATATGGCCACATTTTTTTGGTACAGACTTTTTTTTCAAATCAAAATATTTTATCATAATTTTTTTGTAAAATAGATGATATAATAATATTAGTTCCAGCATATCCTGCCATACTATGACGTACAAATATTTCCACAAAAATAATAATCAAGACTTATATTATAAAACTTTTAGTAATTATGAAATTTGAATATTGAAATTGTATTGTAGTAATAATATTGGATAACATTGAATATATAATTGCTGGATGCTGGTGACATAAGGAATTTTTTTATGTTACTAACGACTTATCCTCTAAATAGGTATTTTCTAACACTGTAATAATTTTTCTCTAATAGCAGTCTAGTCAATACCCTTTTAAACAACGATATTGGCAAATCTTGGATATTATTTGGCAAATGATTATAAACAATGATTGCCATGCAGTAAATATTTCTTTTAAATAGCATTAATTTAATTTGGGGTAATTTCAATTTGTCTTTGTGACAATTTGTTTTTGTCATTTGTTTGTTTTTATCATTTCACAATTGTTGTACTACTAATTATTTTGTATTTCAGTTGGCGTGCAGCGACGCAATGAATTTATGGGGATACAAGATGGCGCACAACGAGACACATATGAAGAGTACGGACTTCAACCCCGTCAATGATTATACTATGTCATAATGAATAATGAACTAAAATATATGAATTTAGAGTGTAAAAAGCGTGTGTATTAAAAGTATGTGAGCATAATACTTTTGTTATTTATTATCTTTACTAATATTATAAAGCTGAAGAGTTTGTTTGTTTGTTTGAACGCGCTAATCTCAGGGACTACTGGTTGGAATTGGAAAATTCTTTTAGTGTTGGATAGTCCATTTCTTGAGGAAGGCTATAGGCTATATAACATCACGCTACGATCAACAGGTGCTGAGCAGCGCGGGTGAAACCGTGGGGAACAGCTAGTTCTTTAAATAGCTAGATAACCAGTGAGCTAGTAAGCATCACGTTATAACTTGGCAAAATATTAGATTGTTTATACGTAAAAATATAATAATAGATTCTACTAAAATAAACTTAATATTTTTGCATCCTTACCCAGAAAAAGAGCACTGTAAAGGGACTAAAGAGTTGAGTAAATGGTTTTAATTTCAACTCGATAACTCCACGCGTTCCCGAGTGGTCTCGACAGACAGACAAACAGACAGACAACAAAATGATCCAATAAGGGTTCCGTCTTTTTCCTTTTGAGGTACGGAACCCTAAAAATTGTCACAATGAGAGAGAACAAGTGCCTTTCGGGTTCGTTAAAGGTTCTTTTACACTGTTACATTCGATGTGTCGTTATCGTGGAACGCAGTATTTACTTAGATATGCTGATAACCATAATTAGTGTGATGATACATATATCGACAATAATGAAACGTAAAGGAAAACAAAACAAATCATTCTCGTATTTTCAAAAGTAAGGTGACTGGTTTGTTGCAACTAAAAATTGAAGTTTTTTTTTTCAATAATTGCTTGATACAAGTCAGCGTGTGTTCTCCTTATTATTGTTTAATTACCGTCACTTTTTTAATCATTGTGAAAGTTCTAACTAATTATTAATATTTTGTGTTAAAGGAATTTCCCTAATAGGTAAGGTGTTTAACATTATTTCAGTTAAAATATAATTATCCTAAAAAAATATCACTTAATTGTTTTTTTTTTTTACAACACAAACAAATTTTAGTCTTCATCATCTTATTTACGGACAGACTGGAGATGGTCATCATCAAGGATTGATCTTTTGTACCCCGCACGCTGTCTTTTTCCTTTTCATTAATCTGTTTTCTTCTCCATTCAGAGTAAGCCAACGATCTTCTCTACATTTACGTATGTGCATTTGTCACTCAGTCATTTTTTTGGCATCTTTTTTTCTTATTCGATGATAGTCTATAAAACACACAAATTAAACTCAAAAATGCCATTTAAACACTCCTCTGCAACGATGTCTACTGGTACGAGCCCAAAAGACTGGCAGCGTTGCCACGTTGTATGGCAAATGGATAGCCTCTGGCCTAGGTAAAAGCTTGCCCTAAGGTGACGGGAGCCTATTTCAAAATAGGCTGTGCGCCCCTCAAGTTCACTCGTTTGGACATCGCGGGTATATTCACGTCAAATTGCAGCCCAATTCTTAACGCCTTTCAAGCGTTAAGAAGTAACAAACATACACACACAAAATATCGCCTTTATAATATCTATCTATCCCCTCCTTACAGATGATGCGACGCCAAAACATTTACACGATCTGTCTCCTATTTGTGGCCAGTATTCTGCTTTTTATTGATATTATGATTCGATATACTGATAACACCTACTGTCTCTCACCTATCAAGGAGTGGAGGAATCAACAGACCGATGTCGAAGTCAAGGAAGGAAATGAGAGAACACAAGAAATACCTACTGTACTGGACAATGATCACCATGTTTCAATTAAAATGAAAAATATACCCATTGTATCAAATGGAAACCATCTTGTTGGGGTCTCAGATCTCAACAATAATAATCTCTCATCACAACAATTTGAAACCCGCAGAAACTCAACCATTGCACGCATATTAGGAAAAGCGCGATTCCAAATCCAAAGTGACACTTACAACTATAATTTTTTGCTGCAATCTGGTGTTCATAGTTTAGAAGACTTAGTTATGGAAAGTGGAGGACAGCCCCTGATTAGTTTAGTTGTATCAACATGGAGGTCAGGATCAACATTTACAGCAGATTTGATAAATAATGCGCGTCCAAGTACTTATTTTTTAAACGAGCCCCTGTTTATGTATGGAACTAAACAATTTCGGTCGTTGGAAGAAGCGAGTGAAGTCCTAAATATTGTTAAACGTATGTTAAAATGCGATTATAAAGGTTTAGACAACCATTTTGAGAGTAAAAGAAAACATTTTGGTAAACGTATCCGTAGCACTCCGTTGTGGAAGTACTGTAATTACGAAGGGAACTATGGTCTTTGTTATGACGCTGAGGTTACTTCCAGGTTATGTAAGCTCTTCCCATTCCATAATGTGAAGCTTGAACGTCTGAGGCTACGAGTCGTTGAAAAAATTTTGGATGATAATGCGTGAGTTATTTTGCATTTAACTTATGTTTCTTTCTTTTATTTTTTTCTGAAATCGATTTTTGTCATAATATTTAATAATTCTGGCTCAGTGCTAGTCGGTCTCGCATATGCAGGATTTTGCTAGTTTTGTAGCACCAAACAATTAAATTACAGTATTTTGAATGATCATTCATTATCGTAATTACACTCAACAGCAAAAGTAAATTTGTTTTTTATAATATGATAATGAAAACACCGGGAAACAAAGAATCAATCGACCTGAGATTTGAGTACCTATATGTATGGTTCTAATTTCAACTCGATACCTCCACGCGTTTCCTATATAAAGGGTCTTGACAGACAGACAGACGGACATTAAAAAGATCCAATAAAGGTTCAAAAATTTTTATTGATACACACTAGCTAAAGACAAAACTACTGTGTACTGTGTACTGCAGTTTGACGCAAAGGTCCTTTATCTCAAAAACTAAATATCAAATCTATTTTAAACGATTGAAGCGAAACTATAAAATATTAAAAATATAAATATTGGCATGACTTTATTGATCAGGTTTTTTTTTTAACGTTGCCCCACACTAAGAATTACTCCTTAATCGTGGGTGCGTTTAGAAAGATTTAAACTCACACATACAAACAGCCAGACCTGGAACAATCTTTAGGCCATACGAATTTGTTCCGTGCAGGGATCGAACCCGCGACACGCAGCGTAGCAGTCGATCGCTCAACCACTGCGCCAACCGTGTCGTCAAAAAAAGGTTAGAAGAAGACTATATTTTTGCCATAAAAAATTGTATTTATATATCAAACTTACAGGTTCAATGTGAAAGTGATATTGTTAGTGCGTGATCCTCGCGGAGTGATGCAGTCGCGGCAACATGAAAAGTTTTGTGCGGAGTCTTCAGACTGCTGGGACCCATCCATGCTCTGCGCCGACATGGTCAGCGACTTTTTAGTAGCAAAAATATTGATGCAGCAATATCCGGATAGACTGATGTATGTCATTCATGAACTGTTCCACAGAAAGCTAGTTTGTACCACTAACCGATTGACATATTTTTTAAGGTTATCGAGACTTTGGTTCTTCCAAAGATGTTATAGATGAAAATAGCAAACTGTAACACATTATAATTTGCCAACCAAATGACTCGACTATTTATTGATTTTTATGCAACAAAAATATTTTTTTACAGTAATTAATATAAACATCAACTGCCCCACAGTAGAAATTGCGATAGGCATCCACAGTTTCAAAGGGGCCTGCCAGTGCCACCGCCTGCCGGGGTTGCAGATTTTTGAAAGAGATATGAAAAAATAACGGGCAAAAGAAGAAACGAACCCACATGAGTGGGTTCTAGTCAGTAAAAGACTGACACTCCCTCGGCCCCACCCAGAGCGAGGGAAGTTACTTGATGATTTCCTATCCGCAAAACAGAATGGCTTTACCATCACACAGATGCACAGGGCCCTTTAAAATAGATTAATATGGTAACACTTATTACATTATTCAAATTTCAGGGTAATCCGGTTTGAAGAATTAGCACTGCAGCCTAACACCGCGGCTGATCGACTTCTAAGCTTCCTTAAGGTTAAAAGAACGCAGGAATTTGATGAGTTCCTGCAGTCGCATACCAACACTGAGGAGATTGGTGCTCACGCTACCCACAGGATCTCCCGAAATGTGCCCTTGAAATGGAGGACTTTACTGAGCTTCAATAGCGTTAATGAGATACAGGTACTCCTAAAGGTTATTGATTTATTTTGTCGAAAAACATTTCTTAAAGTCATTTCTTTTTCAAAATCCTTACTTCCTTACTAATCCTTACTAATATTATAAAAGCGAAAGTGAGTTTGTTTGTTTGTTTATTTGTTTGTTTGTTTGTTACCTCTTCACGCTTTAATGGCTAAACCGATTTTGATGATTTTTGGTACAGAGATAGTTGGGAACCAGGAGACGGACATAGGCTAATATTTTTTTGAAAAAAGTGGGATGTGAGGGAGAAAGAGGGAAGAGAAGGGAAAACTTAGCGTTGCTATTACAAATCAATAAGGCGCAAGGGGAGCTATGTTACCCCAAATTTAACGCGGGCGAAGCCGCGGGCGTAAGCTAGTAATATTATAAAAGCGAAAGTGAGTTTGTTTGTTTGTTACCTCTTCAAGCTTTAATGGCTAAACCGATTTTGATGAATTTTGGTACAGAGATAGTTGGGAACCAGGTGACGGACATGGGCTAATATTTTTTTGAAAAAAGTGGGATGTGAGGGAGAAAGAGGGAAGAAAAGGGAAAACTTAGCGTTGCTATTACGAATCAATAAGGCGCAAGGGGAACTATGTTACCCCAAATTTAACGCGGGCGAAGCCCCGGGCGAAAGCTAGTAAATCATATTTCTCATGAAATCTTACGTTCGATTCCCAGAATCAAAAGCTCTCAGTAGCTGCTAGGAACCCTGGTTTTCAGCCTTGTTCTTCAGGAATTACAAGCGTAATGTAGTGTAATACTAAACATCGCAACATTTCAGATGAGCTGCAGAGAAGCTATGCGTTTATGGGGATACAAGATGGCGCACAACGAGACACATATGAAGAGCAAAGACTTCGATCCCGTTGATGATTACACCATTTTATAGTGAATAATTTCCTAAAAAAAGTAACACACTATTATAATATCCTACTACTATATTATATAGGCGAAAGTTTGTAAGTATGGATGTATGGATGTTTGTTACTCTTTCACGTAAAAACTACTGAATGGATTTGCATGAAACTTTACCACAATATAGCTTATACATCAGAATAACACATAGGCTATAGCTTATACATCAGAATAACACATAGGCTACAATTTTTGAGGTTTCTAATGTGAGGTCGTAAAAAAACACATTTTTTGCGCTTACATTGCAAACGCTGACTGAATCCTACAAGATAGATCAAAACAATGTACTACAGTATTGTACAACTTAAAAAGGTCTACAAAAAAGTCCGTGATGGTATATGTTTATCTCTTAGGAATAACCCACAATAACCATTTTTTATCCTTTAATATGTACGAGAAATAATGGCTTATTTACGAAGCGATTTTAAGCAATACAGTATTAATCCTTATCCAATTAAGTATCTTAAATACATTGTGCATTTAATAAAGATCAATATGACTTTTTACAGCATGTAAATTAAATAAATATTTTCGAAGATATCACAGATTTAAAATGCAGAGTCATAGCAATTTCGGCGATAAATACTGTTTCGGTGATAAATACCGGCAGCGGTGCCAGGCGAACGGGGCGTGGGGGGAGCGGGGTAGGTGCGGTGGGGAAGAAGTGGCTCATCGCTGAGTGCGCGACCCGAACGCGGGCAGACGTCGTTGACGGTTGTGTCCATTTTGCGAATTTTCAAGGCACTAGCGATTTGATAAAAACGTATGGTCGCCTACTTTAAGTAATATAGGCCTAAGGTTAGTTATTGCCAGGTTTCTTTTTGGTTAGGAGTTACACGTACAAAAAGATACTTCATTTTTACGAATTACTTCATTGAAAATTCAATTACTATATAGATAGGTTACTTACAGTTAATTATAACAAACTAGCTTCCGCCCGCGACTTTGTCCGCGTGGCATAGTTACTTTAGGCTAACGCTAACTTTAACACCTGTGGTGATCGAAAAAAAAATATCCTTCTCTGCCCTTTTCTTCCTTCTTTCTCCCCCTACTCTATTCTCACTTTTTTTTAGTCTATGTCTGTCTTCAGGGTCCCAACTATCTCTGTAACAAAATTCATCAAAATCGTTTAGGCCATTTAGGCGTGAAGACGTAACAAACAAACTAACTAAACTAGAATAGTGCCGAGTTGATGGCAATAGGCTCAACCCTTATTACAACGGACTATAACACAAATGCGCATTTATGTTATAAAAAGCAAGTATTAGTGTGTCAACTTAGACAGAAGTGTATAATATCCTTATCCTTACTTATCCTTACTATATCCTTACTTCCTTACTAATATTATAAAAGCGAAAGTGAGTTTGTTTGTTTGTTTGTTACCTCTTCACGCTTTAATGGCTGAACCGATTTGGATGAATTTTGGTACAGAGATAGTTGGGAACCAGGAGACGGACATAGGCTAACATTTTTTTGAAAAAAGTGGGATGTGAGGGAGAAAGAGGGAAGAGAAGGGAAAACTTAGCGTTGCTATTACAAATCAATAAGGCGCAAGGGGAACTGTGTTACCCCAAATTTAACGCGGGCGAAGCCGCTGGCGAAAGCTAGTATTAAATAAATACACGCTACTTTCTCTTTTTCTTAAAAAAAAAACTTTGCCCCACACTAAGAATTTCTTCTGTATTGTGGGTGCGTTTACAAGCAGTGGCTAAGCGTTTGACAGCTGCGCTACGTGTCGCGGGTTCGATCCCCGCACGCAACAAATATTTGCATGACCTACAGACAGTTGTTCCGGGTCTATCTGTTTGTGTATGTGAGTTTAAATGTTTGTAAACGCACCCACGATACAGGAGAAATTCCTAGTGTGGGGCAACATTTTTGTAATATAAACAAAAATCCGCATAAAACCTTACTCTGAGTAATAATACACAAGCTTCGGCGGTTTTATTCGTCAATGCCGCCCCAGTATGTCGCCTCCGCGCCTTAATTAGGACGATTGCGGAAAAAATTCAATGTAAGCGATTTGGGAAGGACTGTAGATTCAACGGGTTACAGAAGCAGACCAACAATTGGCAACTGAAGTTTTCAAAAAAGCCCTCGCATATGATCTTTTCATCAGTAATTGTCCATCCTTCGGGATTATAGGTGCGTAAAGTAATTAAAAAAGTAAGCTATGATTTTAAAATTAAAATACTATATAATGCATGCTGGACAAACCATCTAGGCTGATTCAATATACACGCTGTTGACTTACTATCACTAACAGAGCACCTCCATGATGGAAACAATGTTTGACGTGAACAAGATGGATCAGATGATTGATTGGGATATCAAATTAGAGATATTTTGGACTGTACTTTATGCTATTCGTAAATTTTAGCAGTTAGGGAACGGATTCCGAAAAACTACTATCAAGGAGAACTGCTTCATTGGGTTGCAAGCAGGAGTGATTATAATTCCCCAGGAAGAGCAAACGTTATAGTCTGTTTTTTTTTCAGGTTTTCAGTACAAACACATTTCGTCAACTTAACCTGATTCCATTTAATTGTAGGTGAGCTTATTGCGATCAAATGGATAAAATACAGGCTCTGTGCCAGCTACTGAGATTCCAGACGGAAAAAGTCAACAACACAAAGCCCAACCTGGAATCGAACGCAATACGCTAAGTTCATCAATCGTCTATATCTGCTACCACTAGACCAACGACTTACTCTATAACACCTGCAGAAATATAGCAAAACCTGCTATCTGCTACCTAAACCACGCACCCAATCAGGTCAGCCTACCGATTCTATTTAGTTTCCCCATTCATCAATGCTGACGTAATGGAGCTCTAGAAATGCATAAATCACATTGTCCAGTGGATTGACGGCCGCTTGATTACGGATTACCCGGGTAATCCGCTGCGATACCATAGCTTTGTCATATTGCTTTTATTTAGCTTGTGGCGTTTATTTGAACAGGGGATTCGACTCTGTGTGGACTGAGGATTGTCGGCTTTGGGATCTGTTTACTTTTGCGTATGAGTAGGTTTGCGAAAATATTTTTCCTTTTCCGCGTACAGTAAGGAACTGATAAATGACAAGCAATATGAAATAACCCTTCCTTGCATTCAAATTGAATCTCATGAAAGTTGATCTACACCAAATGGTACATTTTATAAGCACAGTTCAAATTACAGACTAAAATTAATAGCAGATAATGCAGAAGAAACAACAAAAAGATCCATGCACTTGTTGCCGAATACAAACCGAGCGAGACTTCCATATTCATGGAGGCTTTAAAAGCACTCATTTGCCGACCATTAGACGGTGCCATTCAGTGCAATCGTATAACAAAAGGCACGTTCGCATTCAAATCAAACTGAATAACGTTTAATCTTCATAGAATATTCCAATGCTAACGAGATCACGAGAGATTTCCAATGTCCGCCTTCGTTTCTCACGAGGACTCGAAATGAACTAATTCCATTATGAAAATCTTTTTCTTCGTCAAATTGGAATAATCCTGCTTTTTGTTCGGATTAAAAACGATTTATCAAAAGAATTGTTTGCTGTAAATAAAATAGAATCGGAACGAGATGAGGCTCGGATTGCTTGTGCAGATGTTACAAGAAAAATTGTCTGTGTTGTAATTTGGGACGGTCCTTTCCACGACAGCCTGTATTGTTTAGAATCCTATTAAATGCTATGAGGCTTGTAAATGTTTGTGTTAATGTTACGGCCGGAATGAGGAAAACGATGGATTTATGGTCTTGTTTGAATATAATTTCAGGGTGAGAAATTGTTTTCAGTACGTCATATCTGCTTTCAGATGAAATGGAATGAAAAAAATATTTTAACATAATTTACAATGTATTCTACGAAACGAATTATTAGGACTGTTGGCGATTTTGACGACACGGTTGCGGTATTGGCTGAGCGATCGACTGCTGAGCTGCGTGTCGCGGGTTCGATACCCGCACGGAAGAAATACTTGTATGGCCTACAGATAAGTGTTCCGGGTCTGGCTGTTTGTGTATGTGAGATTGAATGTTTGTAAACGCACCCACGATACAGGAGAAAATCTTAGTGAGGGGAAAAAAACTTTGCTCACATTTGGTTTATGTTCTTAGTTACCCTAGGGTAGCACTATTCAGATCAACCAACAAAGTAACGACTTCCAAGACTATCATATCACAAAATCATTGCAAGACAATATTTTCTTTAAATTAACACCATTAATTCCTTCTGAAATATGCAAATGCTAGCATCTTCATCAAAGAGCCCGCTTAAAGACAGGAAACAATTTGAATAAGACTCGACATTGTCATCGACAACATAAACGCTTATATATTTAAACGACAATGTTACGAGAGAGCTTCAATGTATTCGGAGGGAGACAACTGTGAGTTTGGAATTAAGTCTGATTAGGATTAGAAACAGAAACATAACATCAAGCCTGTAATGCCATTGTTGTGGGTTGTTTGAAGGAGAAACCGCGGCCCCGGAACATAAAGGGCATAAGAAGGAACATGGGTCGGTTTTAGTCAATAAAAGTCTGATACTCCCCCATGATCCGCCCAGAGCGGGGCAAGTTATTTGAAAAAAGGCCTGCAACCAAAAGATTTGGGAGTTGTGAACCATATTTGTTTCTATCTATATCTTATACAAGCTGGCGCTCGCGGCTTTGCCCAAGTGATTATCTTTGATTTGATTTTAGATTTTTAATCTAACTTGTGCAAATTTCATCAAGATCCGTTCAGTAGGTTTTTCGTGAAAGAGGATCAAACATATATCCATACTCACAAACTTTCGCATTTATAATATTAGTAGGGTAGGATTAGTTCAAGCCACATGTAACAGATTTTATCGGTGCAATTAAAATAGTCCTGTTTAAAATTTGATGTTCATTAGTAAATTCGGGAGCCACGTGGTTTATATAATTATGTAGTTATACCGTAAAAGGCTAAAAAGCCGCGCCGTTCTTTTAGTTTGGATAATTTTGTGAATTATTGCTAACAAGGGAAAACCGCTAGTATTAATATTTATTCTGTGAAACCGAAAATTAAAAAAAAATCTTTGTTATGGTCTCTAGAACTGACAAATGTTACCGCTGAGCATGAGGTCGTGGGTTTTATTCCTAGGTTTCGAATTTTTCCATCAGATTTTTCTCAGTTACAGCCCAGAGTGTTGCTAGTGCCCTGGTAATATTATTTTTTACATGGGAATTTATAACATAACTGTCAAAGAAAAGAGGAGAAAAAACGCATCTTCTGTTATGATGTAGAAATATAATGGCGCAAATCTTGAAAAGTATGCTTATAATCTACAAGTGCAGCCGGATACAGTTTTTATTGAGAGTATGAGTATTTTACAAGGAGCGTCTGCTTATCTGACCTTCAAAACCTTGTTAGGACTGGGTAATAATTGTATAATTACCTATCATTATTGCACACAATAAAAATACCGAATACGAAGCATGTGATTAAAAGACTGATGGATGTGAATGTTGGTGGAAGAAGAGGGAGTGGAAGGTTAAATGAAAGATGTGTGGATTGTGCAAGGAATGATATGAAAAAGGAAAGGAGTAAATGATGCCGTGACGTCTGACAGGGGAGAATGGAGGACGAAAACGTGTTGCGACGACCCCAAATAGAATGGGACAAGGGCAGGAAAATTATGACGGTGGTAGAATAAAAAATACCACAGTTGAAGACTGTAAAAAGAAAAGCATGTAAGTACATTCTCTGAACAAATATATTCCTAAAAGAGCCAAGTTCAAACACACGGTTAGTGAACTAGATATTAATTTGGTTAGTCATTAGGGAGGCTGAGGATCATTGCGAATTTAAATCAAGAGCGTTCCATATTCATTAATCAAAACCTACGGTTACACACGCCGGTTATTCATGACAGGCTCATTCTGTTACGTCACTGTGTTGTATCTGATACATTAATAAATTCTAGGCTTTACATATTTTCATAAACTCACGCTTTTCACCTTGGGTAGTCAACAATTACAGAAACCGATCTGCTCCGATCCTTACATTGTCCACGTTCATACAATATCTGGTCATTCACGCTCGCCGTTAGTGTGAGTTCTACGCACGTGGCCCCACTGAAGCACCTCACTATTAAGGTCATTAGTATGTTCTTCTAGTGCGCCCCTAGCCTCAATTAATTTTGGTAGCCTCAACTTGGGTGAGGATTCTACTTTCATGCAAAAATCAAAATAAAATCAAAAGTCATCTATTCAAATTAGTCTGATAATCAGCACTTTTTGAATGTCGCATTACAAGAGGCAGTCCCACAAAAACGCCCTGCCCTTCGCTACTTCCTAGTGTTTTAGCTGGGAAGAAGAAATGGCGGAACAAACTCCCCAGCAACACATCAGTCTGTCAGGTTAGAAGAACCAGATTTTATACAATACTGATTATCATAAGAAATTATTAAAAATTAATAATTTATTCAATCATTCATGGTAAAAATAAAAATTTACCCAAGCCTAAATAAAAAATTCTCCAGTCTAACGGGTGTGCTCGCTTACGCGTGCAGTAAAGAAGTCACAGGTGATATATAACTAGGACCATAGTGCAAAAAAATAAGCTAAGCATAAAAATATAAAGAAGACGCATTGTGCATGACAATGCCGGACCTCATACAGGTTGGATTGTGAATACACTACCTTCTACCAATACCTATCTATCACTACTACTACCTTCACGGGATGAAAATTACTTGTATAAAGTAGCCAGCACACAGCCCGGATATCAACCAGATTGAACTTGCTTGGGAGGAGTTAGGGAGATGCGTAAAACAACGAAACCCTCCCCAAATCACGCTCAGCGAGCTAAAACCTGCTCTTATTGAGAAATGGAAATTCCCAAATTCCTACAAGGAACTTGGTGTACAATATGCTAAGCCGCGTAAACGCTGTATGGAAGCACGAAAAAGAAATGCAAAGTATTAAACTTCCACAAAATCTTATGTTGTTCTAAATTTCATGTTTCCTATTTTGTTTTACCCGGCCTCACACCACACGATAACTTACGTTTCTAATAGAAGGGCATTATTCCACTTCACTTGAAAACATTGATTTACATACCAATATTCTAAAATGTCTGCAATTTATTATGGTTGTCAGACTTTCAGGAGACTAACTATAACGTTTATCAAAGATCTTCAAATGATAGCCAAACTCGATATGTAATGTTATTACAACTTGAAACGGGATGGTAAATATCCCGTTTCAAGTTTTAGTTATAATGTCAGTAACCATGTTAGTTTAAAGACTTATATCGATATGTAATGATTGGTTACCCATCCATGCTTCCTTGGCAAGCTCAAGATCAACACGAGCAGCTGTTATTATTACACCTCTGCTCTATGTTTCGTTATTCAAATTCTTTAAATTGCTACACAGTACAGGTTTCTTATAAAATACTTGAAACTCGACCTATGAACGCTAAACATTATCATCAAAAACTCGCGGAGATAAACATTTAATTACTCATATCACTTGGCTATTCAAATATTAAAGTATAAGTTCTGTTTAATATTCCAGTGCAGACGGCACATCGTCCCGACATCGCTTTAGCATTTCAATAGCAACAAATTGTGAACGATATAAAGTCCAGTTAGGCTGGTTGCAGAGCGGCGATTTTGCGACAGGCACGTTCGCTAAGTACGTGATCGTCGGATGTAAAATTATATGGATATTAATGAAATGGATGTCTGTATCGTTGGTCTAGTGGTCGCATGTACTGAGTGTACAGTTCTAGGTTCGATTCCTTGGTTGAGGTTTCCAGTGTGTTCGCAAGTTTTTCCAGCAACCTAATGCATTTTCATCGGTCCTGAGTTATCTGGTGTAATGCACCAGATAACTCAGGTATACTTCGCCACCTCCTTGAACTAGTGAACTGAGGTACTGAAAATCGGAACAGATCTGTATGGGCGTTCCGGCAAGGGCACAAAGCTGATGGGACTTTGGGGTGTTGCTAGAGCAGCGCTGTTTCCTCGTAGTGAAGATTGTCGACGGCGATCTCTCGCATCTGGTTTAGCTCAGTCCATGAGGAAATGGGGAGCAGTCACCTCCTAAGCGAAAGCGGTTGTGCTAGGAAAGGAGGTAGCGGGACGTTTAAATCGTCCCAACTTCCACGGGAGACGCTCCAGGCGTTAGGAGCCACGTCATGAATCCCGGCACCAAAAGCGCGGGCCTGTGGACGGTGAACAATGATTAGCTCACCGTCAGTGACTACAAGCCGCGTTGAAAGGGATGATGAAGAGAGAATAATATATTTTCGATAATATAACTTAGACAAAACAAAAAACTCTAACTCATTCATGTTCTTTACGAAAATCAAAGCAATAAATCAAAAACTATTACAGCATTACAGGACAAAGCGTAATAAATGTTACAATGGGCTCAAAATAATATTTTTCATTAGAAACGCGTCATAAATAACACGCGTGACATTATTATAGAGAGCGAATTTATGGGCGGACAGCGTTGCTCCATATATTGGGTGCTAAACGCTAATAACAGGTTCATTGTTCCACTAATATTTAGTGCGACGATTTTTAGTATAAGCTATGTATTATTATAGCTGCATCAGGAATGTATCAGCAAAATATTTATTTTGGTAATGGCACAGAAATTATTACTTGCAGACACAACACCAAGAAAAATGAGAAAAATTACACCTTATTATACCTCATACCTCTAAGTTTTTTATAAAACTAACATTTAAAGCCACAAAACGTATAATAAACACAAGTATAAAACAACGAAGTTATTAAAAACAAAAGGCATGCGTTATATACCAGCGTCAAACATATCCGTATGTGCTCGCATGATCTCGCTGATCGAAAACGTTCGGATTGCGGATATGTTGCGGATACCAGCGGATACGGGCGGATACGGCGGATATTACACGGAAATTGTGCCGGCTCGAGCCTCAGTCTAAGGTGTAGCTTTGTAATTAACTGTCACAGCACTCATTCAGGTCGAATCGCTTGCTACATATTTGGTACAATATAGGGGAGTGATTTTCCTTAACCTTGACCTTACTTGACCGTTGTATAGTCTCGCGATTTCGACTGTCATTGATCCTATGTTATTTTGGGTTCTTATTTTATAGCAAATAAAATCTTCGTCTGCTCTGATTAGATATTTTTTTGTGTAACAAATAAAATGGGATAGAACTTTTTTCTTGTGTTTTGTAAACATAAATGAACTAAACTATGTTGGCAGTCGGTTTATGGAAGGATTTCCGTTACCAGTAAAACAAGCCTAGTAACAAAAACATTTTAATTCACCATGTAAATATGCTCACTATACATTCACATTACATTTATATATATATTACCTACCTTTGTAATTATTTATAATTATATTCATAATCATCATTCGTCTGTCCTTACTTATTTATTAGCAGTGCCCCAAAGACTGTCCCCTTTTTATTTAAAATCTTTTCGATTCATCCTAAAGATATAAGAATGGTCCATCCAGAAGGATTGTCGGAAAATTATTAATTGAATTATATAAGACCGCAGTTGTACCCATGGTATTACCAATACTGTAGAATATAAAACTGTAAATAAATTTTGGCATACCATAAAATATGACCATATCATGCTAATCATCAGAAGTGTACATATCTATTGGTGCACCTGAATGTATCAATACCACATTTGATCATTTTTATCACAGTTAGTAGCGGATGCTTAAAACCTGAGAACAAATAAGAATTAGTTAAAACACATAAACGCTATTTTTCCATTTTTTCAAATCCGAGTCTATGTTCCTTTGTGGCACTCAGAATGTGCCACGATCGAGATCCCAACTGACGGTAGAAGGTGTTTACAACGGCTTCAAGTCGGCGATGAAATACCTGGAGATCGTCGTGGACAGTCGGTGGAACTTTAGGGAGCATTTCCAACATAACTCGAATAGGCCGGGCTGCTTTCGAACGGTTCTTGTCCAATCTGAGGGGGTTAAAAGGGCCGTGGGTTCTACGCTGGGCTATGACCAGCTCGTGCGGTTCGTAGCCTTTCGCAGGGTACAAAAACAAACACATTCTGGTTTTTAAACATAAAAGGACCCAATTAACCAAGAAAAACAGAACTATTACACTATTTTTGTCTGGTAAAGTTGAAGCAAATTACGGCAAAACAAACGCTCATTATTTGGAGACATTACGTAAATAAATTCTCCTTACGTGACTTATTTAAAAGCGTTCCCATTAGTATTCCAAAACAATAATTTTGGAACACAACAGATGTCGCTTTCGTAAACAATTAAACGAAATGTTTACAACGAGTCTAAAACATGATAACTTTTACCGAAGTTGTATAACTTTACTTTTAAAATTTCCGCGAAACGTGTAAGCATGGCGTCTATGAGTAGGTACATTTGTACTGTTTATTCTTTTTTAGGGTTTCTTATCTCAAAAGGAACAAATAAAATAAAATAAAAAAGCCTTTAATTACTCCCAGATTACAATAATGTTTTACATTTCCTATGTGGTAGTTGAGTGTTAGTTATTTTTTCTTATTTCTAATGTTTGTATTACTTTATATTAATTTAATCTGTAAGAACCCCCTTTAGGGTGTAGGCCTCCTCCAAGGATGTCCATGTATCTCTATCTTGAGCCACTTTTCCCCAATTTGGACCGGCTATGTTTTTAATTTTATCTTCCCATCGTGTGATGGGTCTGCCCCTAGTTCTTTTGCCTTGTGGGCCACTCCAAAATGTTATCATTTTTGTCCACCTCTGGTCCGTGATTCTTGCTACGTGGCCAGCCCACTTCCATTTTTGTTTGAGCGCAAAGTTTAGACAGTTTGTTGCTTTCGTTATTTTTCTTATTTTTGTGTGTCTTATTTTGTCTATTTTCTTTATATTCAACATACTGCGTTCAAGCCCTCTCTGACAGACGTTGATCTTTTTTTTTACATCGGCTGTGAATTTCCATGTTTGGCATCCGTATGTCAGACACGGCAGTAGGCTCGAATTCATTACCTTTGTTTTCATAGATGTTGGCATATTACTTTTGAAGATGTCTTTGAGGCTCCAGTACTTGTTCCATGTTAGTTGCACTCTTCTTTCTATCTCTAGTTTCTTATTTTTTCTCTCAAAGCTTATTAACTTTCCTAGGTAAACATATGATTTTACGTATTGCAGTGATTTATTATTTAGCATTATTGGTCTCTCCCAGCTATTTGTCATTGCCATAGTCTTGGTGGTATTCATTTTTAGTCCCACTTTGGCACTTGCTTGGTTTAGGGTCTCTACCATGGTCTGCAGCTGAGAGCTTGTTTCTGATAGAAGCACTAGATCGTCGGCGAATCTTAGGTGGTTTAAGTAGTTGTTATTTATGTAGATTCCTGTTTTTTTCCATTCTAGCTTGCTTATGATAGTCTCTAGGATAGCGATAAATATCTTCGGCGAAAGCGGGTCCCCTTGTTTTACCCCTCTTTTAATCGGAAAGCTTGGGCCTACGGTTTCAAGTTTTATTTTGCCTGTATAGTTTCTATATATGCTTTTTATAACATTTATATAAGTGTCTTCGACTCCTTGTTCTTTCAGGCTCTCCCATATGCTTGTGTGCGATATCGTATCAAACGCTTTTTGGTAATCAATAAAAGTTATATATAGTGGCCTCTGTTTCTCTTGATACTTTTCGATTAGAAGGAACAAATAGAACCCTTATTGGATTTCTTTATTGTCCGTCTATCTGTCTGTCAAGAGCGTTTAGAGGTGTCGAGTTGATTTAAAACCATATACTCCCTTTGTGCTGTCAAAAATCAACCTTCTAAGTCTACGTAGTCAAAAGATATGTCTGTTTATGTCGCATGTTTGTACGGAACCCTCGGTGTGCTGTTTTTTTTTTTAAATAATCGAGCGTATTAAAACTTACTGACCGGTAAAGGCATACTGTGATACTCAGCAGTTCAACCAAATGGGTTCGCTAGGCTAGAAGTTACTAAACGACATCAAAATTGCACGAATGCAATGGTATTTTGAAGACACCGTCTTCATGATTTGTAGAAGCTTATAGCCATACCACTCATTTATTATATCAGTAAGATATAAAATATTTAATATTTCTGATACCTTCCATTTGCTCGTTTTAAAAACTTCCTTATTTTTTAATGATCTTTTCCTGTATTGCTTAATAATATAGATTATTCTTTACTACTTAACGCTAAAATATGCACTATTACCTAATGTTAAAATATGCACCCGTCAAACTTCTGTTTTTATAATGTCTATCAAAACATGTTTATTTTAGCGTTCTATAATATCAGTCGACTTAGTCGAAACGAGTTTTCGATACAGAATTAAGTGGGAACTGGTCATAATCTAAAATAACAATGTTTTACCAAAACAATATTCCAAAACCGGAAAATTGCCAATTATAAATTCCATTTTTTAAATTCATTTGCATACTTCGGTCAATCCGTTTTAGGTGAAATTCAATTCCCTCTATGATGGCGACCGAATGCAAAGTTCTTTGATAGGTACGATCTGCAAAATAGGGTGGGAAGTGCAACATACGGTTAGGATAAAAAATACGAATTCAAATTTCCTAACAAATACCCTCGATGTGATATATTATGTATGTATGCAAAGACATTCAATTATTAACGACTAGCTTTCGCCCGCGGCTTCGCCCGCGTTAAATTTGGGGTAACACAGTTCCTATTGCGCCTTATTGTTTTGTAATAGCAACGCTAAGTTCTCCCTTTTCTTCCCTCTTTCTCCCTCACATCCCACTTTTTTCAAAAAAATATTAGCCTATGTCCGTCTCCTGGTTTCCTACTATCCCTGTACCAAAATTCATCCAAATCGGTTCAGCCATTAAAGCGTGAAGAGGTAACAAACAAACAAACAAATAAACAAACAAACAAACAAACTCACTTTCGCTTTTATAATATTAGTAAGGATTAATAGATAGGACAAGACCAGCTAGCCTACCATGACGTCTTAAAGCAGAACTTATTCCACTGAGGGAAAGAGACAGAGCTATACAGGGTGGCTAGCACCATCTCTTTCTCTCAATGGAATAAGAACTGCTATAAGATGTCATGGTAACCATTCAGGAAAACCTTAATCCATACTTGTTACTACGTCTGTAACAAAACGTTTTGTCTAGTGTCATACGTCCGCTTGTCAGGTAGTGTTTGTGTGTAAAATCGTTCATCATTGGGAATATTTTCATACAAAAAAATTATAGAGTGACCCACTAACTGCACTGGTTTAACGTGATATTTCACAAATGTCCCTTTAAGGGGTTTTGGAAAAACCCGCATGTATTTTCAAATTTTTTCCCTTCCAAATTTTTGTTTCGTAATAATTAAAATCCGGATAGTATTTTCATAATTTTATTTTGCAACTTCCGCCAATTACTACGGACTTCCAGAGAGAACATTTTATATCCACGAAGCTGTGACCCAAGTCCATTACTTTATAAACTAGATTAGCGTTTTGTTCAGTAACTTTAATTTCTAAATTGGAACATCTCTTTTAACCAACCATCCATTGGATGGTTGATTATTTTTTATTAACATTATGTTCATTATGAACAAACTACACAAATTAATATATTCATATGCACAAATCAAGTAGGTACATTGACTTAGCTCGCGAGGTTGTATGTGGGATGTGAACTCGGAGATCATTGTGCTGATAGTCGTGACAGCCAATGGCTTAATTGCCAAGAGCCTCGACTAATACCTGAGGAGGCTCTCGTTAGGCAGCTGGATCAAGGGCTTGATACAGAAAGCGGTACTCCTGGATACGGCTCGTATTGTTAGGAGGTTTTTTTCTCTAGATCCCTGACCGCCGCCAGTAGCGTGGACCCTGTTCGCGATACCAGTGGGCTACTAATTAGTGTATTTTTAAATGTTTCTTGTTTGTTTTTAAAAAGAAATATAACTTATGTGTAAAGAAATCAATAAATGAACATTAATATTCACCTATAATAAAAATATCTTCAATAGTAATAAATAAACCACCTATCCATCCATTATTTCCTGAAAAACATGAAAATTACAAAATAGGGAACTATTAGGAGAAGTTCGCGTGAAAAAAAGGATTTATAACTCATCGAATTCTGGTTTACTCCAAACACGCTGGCCTCAGGCGGAGCCGCTTGGACCAAAACGTAACTAAAAATAATGCAATAAAAATGTACGGGTTTGATACAGCCGCACTGCGCACACCTAAATGTATTTTAATACAATACAACCACCGCAGTATGCGCTCTATAATGAATAGTAAAAAATACGAATAGTTTTTTTTAAATGTATGATGATTCTGTTACGCAAAATGAAAATGGACTCTGTTAGCACTAAAAGCCTTTTTTAAATATCAATGACAAGTTTTCAAAGTTAGTTCGAAATTCTAAAAATCTCAATATAGACAACGACTATTACTTTATTGGTTAATTGCCTGTAGATTACGACTGCGGTTTCAAATAAAATATTTTTGAGTGGCCTACACTCGGGGATACTGTAGATTCCATTAATGAAAGTGTTTCTGGACCCAGATCAATGCTTCCTGAGATTACCCCTAAACTCAAAGACCTCTTAATAATCATTTCTGACTTATATTGACTCGGATATAAGCTTAACAATCATTGTGCCGATAATCTAATCAGCCAACGGCTTAATTGCCATCAGCCTCGACCAATACCTAAGGAAGCTCTCGTTAGGATCAATGGCCGATTCAGAAAGCGGTACTCTTTGACACGGCTCGTATTGTT
The DNA here is from genome assembly GCA_958449745.1 of Ochropleura leucogaster. NCBI lineage: Eukaryota > Metazoa > Arthropoda > Insecta > Lepidoptera > Noctuidae > Ochropleura > Ochropleura leucogaster. The sequence continues at coordinate 807,611 of OY288206.1, forward strand.
AGTTTTTTATCTGTGGAGCACTGTCTTCCCGGTAGCTTGGAGCATGTTCCCCATAACGGTTGGCTACAATTTTTTTATTTTCAAATGTTTTTATCTTGATTTTATGTAATTAAGAGTATTAGAATATGAAATAAATAAACAAAATAATTACTTTGACAATAAGAAGGACAGTAAGATCATTAAATTATTATTTTACCAAAATGTCAGTGGCGCATTTGTCGAGTTCCAATTTCAAAAACACGAAATAGATCAAAAAGCATCCTAAAAAAAAACAAACACGCTAAATTGTCCCCGACCACCGCAGCTCGTGGCTGAAAATCCGCACCTTCCAAACGCCGTGATCTTCGGTGGGACGTCCAATTTACATTTAAATTACGGCCTTTAGCCACGACTTAACTTTCTTTTTCCCTCGAATTTACTGGCAGGTTACTCCAACGTTGATACTTTTTGTAAGCAACTTTTGAGGTCTGCGGAAAGTATGTTTTATGACCAAAGTGGTTAAGTTACCTTCTTCATACTTATTATACTGTCGAGTTTGACACGTTAAAGATTGGCTCTAAGTATTGGTAGCTAAGTTTTAAATCGAGTTTGTGAGTAGATTGGATCGGTGATTTTAGAAAAACAGAGGTTGGTTGGATTATATTTTTTCTCTGGTGGCTGTTTCGTTTTAAAAAGTGAAGAAACTGTATAAAAGCATATTGGATTAACGTTTTTGATGAAGTTTCTGAAGCAGATGCTATTGCAGAAGAAAAAAAGCGTAGAATAAATTACGAAGCTCCGAGTTTTTATAATATCAGGTAAAAAAGGTTACCCGGAGCTTTTTTTACATAATCACCACAAGCTGAAAACAAAAGTGCCCAAAGACACAACTCCAAAATTAAAGTGGACTCTAAACTTTTATATTGGTGACGCAAGTTCGTCCATATGAGATCATAAATCGTGGGATACAGTGTGTTTTCAGAAACTTGGCACTCTTTCGGGTCACGCCGGAATATAACTTGGGTCCGAACAAAGATAAAGTTTCTGGGACTTTAAAACATTGTCTTATTTCAATGGAAACTTTACAATACTAACCATTGTAAGTGGAGTTTCGGTTCGAAATTTGAAGCGTGGATACCTAATAGTGAATAACGTTTTGTTTATGTCATGTTCAAACACTTTAAAATCTGCTGATGGACTTAGGTGTTTTGGACCTTTATTTTGTGAACCATCTACAACAACAATTCATAATTGTTCAACACAGATTCCGAAGCTTTTGTACTTTCGTAAATTCTAAATTCTAGATGCTAGGTAAATAAGTGACAGTTTTAAAGTAACAAGTCTCTTATTTTTAATCCGAAAGTTGTAAATAATTAAAGTCAGTTTTCTCTTGTTTTAATAATATTCTAAAAAAAACAGACCAGCAATATCTCATCAAAAACAACTAAATCATTACAAAATACTCGTTCAGAAACCACCCAAGTTTGAAACCACGGTCGCACCAAACGAACAATATTTGCCATTCCGTTTGCCCACGACCCAATAACTCCACGTCGATGTTAATAGCCAATTTACAATATTCCTAACTAAACGCAAGCACACACGTACCGCACATTCCAATAAAGACTTTATAGTCACAGTGTTATGGTCGTTACGTGGCTACGTGCTTAAATAAATATAGTTTCGTTTAGTCAAATAGGACACTGAAAACTTTGATGATCAAAATCTAGTTTTTTTATGTATACTATGTCGTATTAGCCTGTCAAACCTTGGTTTTTGTACAAAAGCTTCTGAAGTAGGCTATTAACAGTTTCCTTAAATCATGAACTTTTTTCTCTATGCCTAACTGTGCACTATCTGAAGGGTTACCATGACATCTTATAGCAGTTCTTATTCTTGTGTGACAAAGAGATGGTGCTAGGCACGCTGTATAGCACTGTCTCTTTCCCTCAGTGGAATAAGTTCTGTTTTAAGACGTCATAGGTGTTCTCTTAATTGTAACATACTGCCTATAATGCTGCCTTTTGATAAATCCCTGGAACAGAGTTGACCGTTCTAGAATTAAATTTTGAATTTTCAAAAGTGGCCTTAATTTTCTGACCCGATACACACAATAAATGTAAATTCCTTTCTAGCGTAGTGGGTGAGTTTATAAAAAATGTAACTTATATGCAAAGGAAGTCGTATAAAAGAACCAAGCCACGTACATTCAGCGAGCACTAATTATTACTTCTGAAAACAAAGCCCCGTTGGAAAACGTTAACTGAAATAAAATTTAAATGATAGCACACTAAAAGCCCGGGTTTTATATTCTGTATAGATTTCTGTTTTAGTTTTTTCATTTATTTTGAAATCTCTCTATTTTCTGTAGCGACATTATATCAGTCTCCGAATGATTGTTAGATTCTTTATTATAAGCAATATCAACCCATAATGGAGTTCTCTATTATTATAAGTCATTCTAATTATTCATGTTTTAATTACGGCCCGTCCATTTAAAACACGGTAGTAAGACATAGGTACTGGTGGCTCACAAATATTAAGAGCAGTGGTCATTTCATTATTAAAAAGTGCCTGCCTTGACTTTGAGCTTACTAACCGTTGGTTCATTTCCACTGTTATGTTACAGCCATTTACTTATTAAATTATTATTTCACGGGTCTAAACAATTAATGTTTGTAGAGAAAGTCAAAATAAAATTAATATACAATTTTATAAAAACTATCCGAACTTGAACACAAATCCAATATGGCCACCTAACACAATAATAACGAGACATTACATCTCAAATTGCAAATGGCTGCCGGCCATCGGACACGCTAATCAGCACAACTAGATCGCAACGCGGTAACCTGAAATTAGATTCTGCTTGTTGAATGCTGTACTGTTGTTTCTCGAAACAAGAATGAGAAATAGAAGATAGTCGCTCAAGCAACACGCGTGATGCGATAATTATCGCGGGGAAAACCAACGTGCCCCAAGTCACCGCTACGCGACGGTACACACGGAAATCGCATAGCCTGTGGTGAGATACGGTGATACGGGTAGTCTAACACCTGAGGACTAATAATCCGCTGATTGGTTAATAAAATTTGGTGATATACAGGAGACACCATAATGTGCAGTTCTGGCATCTACTTATTTGACAAGCGATTATAATAATAAAATACACAAAGCTAATTCTAGAACGTTTTCCGTAGTACCAAAGTATACGCAGATCGATCAATTGGACTAATTGCACGGAAGTGGAATCTGTCTCGGTATTGTTATATTGAAACCGCTGTTACGGCCCTCGGGCTTCGGAAGGGGACTGAATAGAAAGATGATTGGAGGCCTGGGATGTAAATGTTTTGGTTAGGTAAATTAATCTCTTCTATTTTGTTTAACTATTACTTTGGTCAATATAAGTAAAATCTTTTTTATGTAAACAGGGTCAAAAACAACCCTTCATGAATGGTTTGTAGTTAGGTTATGGTTACGGAGAGAAATGAAAGTTTGTACACGTACACAGGATAGGATTTAGTTTATTTGGTAGTAAATAATCCACACGATAAAAAGAGCACTAACGAAATATAAAGAAAAAAGTAAATAAAAAGAGATGACAAGCATTAAGCGGTTAGCACAACTAGCTAGAGAGGTTACCGCTACCGCAAGCACGATCGTTGGCGACACAGTGGTCACTTAAAATACAAAAGCAAAAATATTATAAAATACATTGGCGATATTCAGCCACAACGCCTTAAAATTATTGCTGGGAAACGACACGTAAATTACGTTTTACGCTACAACTTTAAGAAGTTACGCTCTTATAGCATTGTGCTGATGAGCGGATTACGGGGAGCGGCAAAGAAATCAAAGTAAAATTATAACAATAAAAAAAATGGATTTCAAATAAAACGTGAAACAGTTTGATCCCCCAATATCTTCGTAACTAGAAGGTTCCCAGGTACAGTCTAGAACAAAAAATATTGCAATGAATAGGAGAATACGTGCTATTCGGCTTTGTTCAGGGTACTTTTACCCTTTACACTATGAGTAAGTAAGTGGTAAGACACACACGCAGCTAAATACCCTGTTCAAACTGCATTTCTTTTTAAAACGTTGCCCCACACTAGTAATTTCACCTGTACCGTGGGTGTATTTACAAACATTTTAACTCACATACACAGGTCAGAACCGAAACAACTATCATAGGTTTGGTAGGTAATACAATTATTTGTTCTATGGATCGAATCCGCGACACGCAGCGCAGTAGTTGATCGCTCAGCAACTGCGCCAGCCGTGCCGTCAGTATTAATTCTTAACAACACACTGGCAATAAAGAAATTAAAGAAGTAATTATGTACATTCAAAAGGTAATCAAACAACACTGGTAATTACTGCAAGTGAATGCTGGTATTTCTAGGTTTACCAGATTAAGCAGGAAATCAACTCCAGCATAGTTAGGGAAAGGCTGAACACACAGAAAGCAAATAAATACCTAAAAGAGAATAAGTTGATGTAAATCTTACTCTGCAGCACGGAACAGATTTAGCAATAACACCTCAAACATGAAAAGATTCAGAATAAAATATTGAATAAAACCATACATTTCAAAACACTCGATCTTAATTCAAATGCAGTAGACACTGTTGTTAAACACAACGACAAGCAACAAGACATGCTCAAACATGTCAGGAATCAAAGAACAGCGATTGAGAATCGAGAGAACATTTTAGAATATACTCCATTTCAGTTTGACTTCAATTGGATACGAAGACAGCATGTTTTATTCGGATTCTGAAGACATTTGAATATTATAATGTCCTGTGTATTTTGAAATTCCGATCTTGGAGTGAATATAAATTTTGAGCTCTGCAGTCAATGCGCCGAAGATTTTATTGTAATGGTTTTCTATAGTTTGGTTATATCAGAATAAATTCTGTTAATATTTACATAATATATTTGAATTTTATTGTCATCACCTAAAATTAAACGAACACAATTTGTACTCAAGATCAGTCCGGTTCTCAGTCATTATTTAAAACCGTAAAGCAACATAATATGACAATATATCCTTATCACGCCTAAACAATAACATCATAAAACTAAACTCGTTCTAGAACTAACAACCCTTTACAAGCCAACGTCCCCATCTTTTATTCAAACAGGTTATAAAAATCTCATCCAATACCATCCGGGTAAACAGAAGCCACAGTCTCTGGCACACACTTAAAGTACTTAAATTTTTAGTGGCACTAAAACTAAGCCCAGTGAAATTACGGTATTAGTGAGACTTGATCCCACATGATTATTGCTGGGCCTAAAAGATTGTTGTTTTAGCTATAAAGCAGGATTGATGTGATCGGTTTCAAATTGAGTTTGTGGGACGTGGGCGTTGCGGAGCAATGAAGTTCGTTTTGATTGCAAGATTTTCGGCGTGGTTGTAATATTGCTTGGTTATTATCAGTTTATTAGACAGTCTTAAAGTCGGTCTCACGTTTACTAACCGCACTTAGCGCTATCTTCGACACCAAGCCCAACAGTGATGTGTTCTAGGATATATGGAAGACGATCCTGAGAGTATGTTCAAATTATTTTCAGATAGGAATAGGAATGTTGTGTCTTTAACTAATGTAACCACCCTAAATAACCTAACCATATAAATATATTGTAATTCACATAGCAACCAAAATAATTCAATTTTTTTTTCCTGCAAAGATTTCGATAATTGCCATAATAAAAATTAAATAAATAACTTGACTTTGACTTTGATCACTTCATTTCTATCACTATATTCATCAATTTCAATAGTTCTCAAAATATCATGTTATCTAGAATGTTAAGAAAACTAACCTAAAACCTAGAATAATATGTTTTTTGCAGAGCCAGATCCTGCTCCAGTTGGTCCGAAATATCCCATCCATAAATAACTCCAATCACTTATCCATCGTTCGCTTGCAATCCCAGATACAGCCAATCCAGCAATAGAAAACAGCCAGAATACTCGTAACCTACATAGAAAGCGGTAATCCTTCGAAAAGGAATTCTTCTGAGCTCAATGCTCGAGTGCATTCAAATATTTGCTGAGGAGGCGTGGAGTGGAATGAAGTTGAAGTGAGGAGTCAAATGCAGGCGTGGAGGAAGCCGGTCGTTATCGAGGTCTGACGCCAGGCGGGGGTGGCTTATGTGGGCTGTGTTGCACACCGGACTGTAACAAATTAGCTTTATGGGCACGTCAGGTCATCTTGAGATATAATACTATGTTTGAGAATGGGTATTTTTTCAAATAATTAATAATTTTGACAGTAAAAAAACTGGAATGAATCTTTTATTCGGTTTGACATACAATGTTAACAATAAGTACCCATTCGATTGTAAGGTCTTACTGTTGATGATTATCTACTACACTATCATACGAGAAAATGAAAGAAGAAGACATGCTACGCCGACAACAAATAAATAAATTAATGAGTATCTATACTCATCATCATTCTCCAATATATTTAACTTAAATTTAGGTTATGTTTAAGCGGAGAGTAAGAAATTTAAAGAATAACAGAGAGACAATGATAATATATAACAATACCGATACAAATGATCACCAAAATGACAATATTCCTGTAGGTATCATTTTCAAAATCAACATCATGAACTATCAAGCCTCATTAATTGCAATTTGTGTTTGATTTGGCATGTAACGATCGTAACATATCGCGATGGCATCTATTATAGATAAATTGATGCAATTATGATCTTATCATGCACCATCCATAACATTTAGTGGGAAACTAATAGTAATAAAGAGGACATAATTTATTTAATGTATGAAACATTGTCATTGGAATTATCAATCTGTTTGTTATTGATTTTGTATGTTGGTGTTCTTATTACGTGGTCATTTAGGTACTAACAGTCTTACCTAGTATCTTATTCATGTATAGGCGGTCGACTAACGACTTGTTCTCTTGTCAAGCCTTTTATAATTACTTTTAGGAGGCTTGATTGTTACATATTTGGTTCCCTTAACCCACAAGAGGTAGTTCTCTATTTTTATTTTTAAGTTATGAGAGACCAATCACACTGCAGAACTATAAAGCATCAGTATTTTATACTAGATGAAAATAAGAGACCGAGAACTTAAGTGTACTACATATTTTTTGGTTGTTGCGCTTCGGTGTAACGGGCAGCCTAGTTGCGTGCATAGGATTTCCTTATGTATATGGTAAGGTGCTTCAGAAACACATTCGGTTGATAGTAAATTCCTAAGTAAAGCCTTTTTATGCGGTTGTAAAATAAAAGTTGCTGCATGATGAGCCTTCCGTGTACTCTAACTTCCTCATAATAATAACTTGGGTTTTGTGGACTCTTTATTGTCTCTTATTTATTTATTTTTAACGTCAGTTTGTTTCTCTTTTTAGATGGGGACTGTTTTAAATTCTATTACTGTAGTCTGAAAAATCTTTACGGTCGACTTTAAAGAACCTAGTATTTTGTATGTATTTTATTTTGTCAGCACTTTTGTTTATGAAGTTCAGTCTTTATTTCATCATAATTTTCCAGGAGTATCCCAATTTATTTTAGTGCGGCGCTGGTATATTTTTCTTTTATACTCCTCTATTGGTGGTCATCCCACCATGCACATTTTTTAGCTAAGTCTCTGAGTTAAATTTGAATATTTCTAATATATTATAAGCACATTTATTGTAAAAAAAATACAGACTTCCAAAAAGGAAGGCCGTTTAAAAATAAATAGTAACGCCATCAAAAACAAATGTTCACAGAGTTAAAAAAAAACATTTATTTCGGATAACTCGATCCATACAGTCCCAATTACAGACAATGATATGAAGAAAATGTTATAGACGAAAATTTTAATAAATAAATAAATATCTTGGGACAACTCACACACTGCTATCTGATGCTAAGCAGAGCTTGTGTTATGGTAACCAGACAACTGATATACATACTTATATAATTTATAAATACATACATTTTATAAACAAATCACACCCACACAATAAAAAGTATCTCGGTTAGAAGGACCCTGCAACGACATTCTGAAATTAAAACAGAAACCTCTTTGAGTTGTAAACTAAATGATATTTTTTGTTACAGCAACAATAAAAAAGGAGTTCTAGGATGGAATTAAAGGGGATAAGGTAAAACAAATTCATTCGGAAAATAAATACTTACGAGTAATTTTCAACAAAAACTAAATACCTACCTCACACGTATGATTTCCATCTGCAAGTCGAGTTTTAAATACTGCCTTCTGATTCCTTTGACTGGTGTCAAACTTCGGACAGAATTGCCGTTTACGCCTTGTTCATGACCCTCGGGCATTTCCAGTTGCGACACATGAAACGTAAAGCGACACGCGTGTTTTACTTAAGTGCTTGACGACACTTTTACAAGTTGCAATGCTAAGGGCAAGCAGGCATTCTTGTCGTAAAAGGACTGCTGGCCACCGTAGACGCGCGGGTAAATCCGGGCGGCCCTGGAACACAAAGGGCAATAAAAGGAAAATGGATGGGTATTAGTCAGTATAAGTCATGACTTTCATACTTTTCATTTTCCTTTATTTTTTAATACCTAATTATATCTCTTAGCAACAGAATGAATTTACGCAACCATTCGGCACAATGTCAAAAAACTCTAGGAAATCGTAGTGTAATAATTAAATTTTAATAAAAAAAGCGTTTGTTGTAACAAATGCAAGAACTTCCAAGTATATCCTCTTATTCCTTACATCCACGTCAAGAACAAACTCGTAGTTGACTACGAGTTTGTGTTCACATTAAACAAGATTGCAACACGGAGTAGCCAAGGTAAGTGAAATTACTTTCCTGACTACTTTTCGAAAGCACTGCCGACTTGTCCTACAGCGTTGGATCTTGGCTGCTAGCTCCAATTAAAAGGGTATCAGATGCTTTGCTTGACTGAGGATGGAGTGGATTTTAAACTTAGAACTTGTATTAAGTTGAGTTGGGTTGGTGGAAATTTGTTTTTCCTTTGTTTTGAAGGACGTAGTTGCATCATCCCACTAATATTAAATGCGAGTCGGTCATCTGTTACACATTTTAGCAAAAAACTACAGAATGGATTTTGATGAAATTTCTCAAGCACATAACCTGGATCTACCCTTTTTTTTTCCGGGTGGGAAATCATCCAATGACTTCCGCCGCTCTGGGTGGAGCGGGGGGGCATGTCAGACTTGTACTGAATAAAACCCACCCATGTTTCTTCTTTTGCCCTTTACGTTCCGAGGCCGCGGTATCTCTTTCGAACAACCCGCAACCCCGGCAGGCGGAGGCTCTGGCAAGCCCCTCTGCTTTGCTGACTCTCTTTGAGGCGAGCGTGAAACACGAACGCGCCATCGACACGGCCTGTCGTCAATCGACGGACGGACGGTGAGCTACCCATTGCTCACCGCCCACAGGCCCGCATCTACGGTGGCCGGGAGTCGTCTCGCGGCGCCCGGCGCCATGGGCGTCTCCCGCGGCGGCTGGGTTGGGCAGATGTTCTCTCCCTCAAACGCCCGGCCACCTCCTTTGCTAGCATTACTGCTTCGCAAAAGGTGGTGACCGCTTCACATTCCCTCTCGCTCCGGACCATGGCCTGAACCAGGGCCGGACGCGAGAGATCGCCGCCGCCGACCTGGATGTACCCTTGAGATAAATTTCGAAGTCCACGAATGCAAGGGCTACAGCTAGTCCTACTAATATTAAATTAAATTAAAACATTGTGAGGATGTACGGATAGATGTTTTGATGTTTGTTTCTCTTTTACTTCAAAACGACATAACAAATTTTAATTAAATTTGGCACTCAGATAATTAACAACGATAACGTGCGACAATTATCGAATTTCACGCGGCAAAAACCACGGACACGAGCTAGTTCACGATAAAATTTTGTGCGCGACTTACCTAAAAGTAACACAGCTGTTTACGCAGAATCGGCTAAAATAGCCAGAGAGCTCCGTGTCCATGCAATAGTTAAAACTTTGATCATCACCTAAATGCTCTTTTGTATAATCTAAGTATCAGCCTCCGTGTGACTCCAAGCACCCTTATTATTGTTTTTGATGTTAAATCATCAAATAACATTCCCTCGCCCTGGGCGGAGCGGAGGGGGGGGGGGGGTGTCAGCCTTTTACTGACTAAAACCCACCCATGTTCCTTATTTTATCCTATATGTTCCGGAGCCGCGGTATCTTTCGAACAACCCGCAACCCCGACAGCAATCCCCTCTGCTTACCCCAAGCGCCCTTGAATACAAGTTCTGACTTGCCTTGTAAAAAACTTTTCAAGTATCAAACAACTCCAATTGTTATTTCAGTCATGTCTTGCTAATACAATTTTGTTTATGCTTTTAACGTGTTTCGCTAAAACTTTTTTTGAAGAAACAGTTTTAGTCTATTGTACAAAAAAAATACAGCACAAAAAATATCTAGATTTCGACCTTGTAAACTGCCAATGAACAGAAAAAAAAGAACTACATCTTCGAACAAATCAGAAAGTATTGGTATACTCAATTGAAATCTTTTCACAATTTTAAAACACTTCTCTCGATATTGCGGAGGAGACATATCGTTTTACTTCAGTGCTCGATAAACAGGCGGTGGCACAGCACGATTTATGAGCGCCACCTAGCCAGACATTCAATGCTGCTGTATTTTATTTTATTCTACAGATTTACTTCCAAGCACTTACTCAAGAGAAAATAATAGCTCGTGTCAAGTTTTCAAAGAATTTACAGTTAAATCTTTGCGTTAACATTGCTTGTTATTCTGTCTGTTTGAAACAAAGTGAGAGATCTTAAAAAGAAGACAGCAATACCCCGTTGTGCACTTTGCTTTTTATAATTAATTGTTGGCGCAGTGGCTGAGTGATTGAATGCTGCGCTGCGTGTCGCGGGTTCGATCCCTGCACGGAACAAATAGGTATTTGTATGACCTACAGGTATTGGTTTCGGGTCTGACTGGTAGATGTGAGTTTAAATGTTTGTAAACGCACCTACGATGCAGGAGAAATTCCCAGTGTGGGGCAACCTATTTTTTTTTTTATTAAAGAAAATAGTAAAAATTGCTCATTAAGTAATTTTAATTTAGGAAGCCCACTAACCAGCTCACGTGGTGGCAGCCAGTTTGACAACGAAGAGGCATGGGTCCTGCAGCAGCAATGTTTTATGGCTACCCTTATTTTATTTTTATTTTAGTAACGCTAATGCTAAAGGCAATATAAGAGGCTCTAGCACTAGCCTGCGGTGTAAGCTTAAAGTATTTAATAATACCTTGTTTTTTATATCGATAAACCAAAAACAAGGAACAAACTACCTTGAATGTCGTTAAACGTTCTTAGATTATTGTAGCGTTCATAATGACCTACTGCAACCCATATATCTGGCTACTTATCTACAAAAGACGTCCATAAAATAATATACTGCCATAAAGGTAGGTTTAACACGCTCACAAAGGATATTGCTTTAAAAAATACATCACAGTGTTAGGATAGGAGCTAAACTAAGTTACATTTTATCTCTTTGAGCGAACATCAATAAAAAATAGCTGTACGGGCGTACGGCTAGTAATGGGAATTTTGCACAAAAGAGCTCGGTTACAGAATAGGTTATAAATCTAAAAGAGACGGGATATTAAGCATTTTTTTTCCAATCACGGAGTTTGGGATGGTACGAGCAAAAACGTTGTTTTAATACTAATTTTAGGTTGGAAGATGAATGGTGGAACGAACTTCTGTTTCGTTTTTGCTGTAGTCAATCGTTTGTGTAATGAGTTCATTAGTTCACCGTATCGTTGTTTATGTTGTTCGGGAATTCGGTTTGAAACTATAAATACAATTTGTCTAACGATCTCATACTTACCCAACGTTGCCATTTTTTTAAATTTTTGATTGCAAAACAGCTTTGTATTTTTTGATAGCAAAACAGCTTTGTATTTTTTTATAACAAACCAGCTTTGTATTTTTTGATAGCAAATCAGCTTTGTATTTATTGGTAACAAAACAGCTTTGTATTTTCTGATAGCAAACCAGCTTTGTATTTTTTGATAGCAAAACAGCTTTGTATTATTTGATTGCAAAACAGCTTTGTATTTTTGATAGCAAAACAGCTTTGTATTTTTTTATAGCAAAGTAGCTTTGTATTTTTTTATAGCAAAACAGCTTTGTATTTTTTGATTGCAAAACAGCTTTGTATTTTTTGATTGCAAAACAGCGGGATTGTTTTGTTGAAAGCAGTTAAAAGTAGTATAAAACCACAGTAAAACATATATTTAATCAGAAGTTCTTAAATACTTTTCAATTTATTTGCCTTTTAAATTCCGTTGACGTCACAATAGATGGCAAAAATAGCATAGTAAATATATATATTTGCATAATAATAAAGTATTTGAAATCAGATTTACTATATCGTTAGGAAGTTGACAGTATGACAATTGAGTCTCCCGGCCGCGCTTCCTGGGCACATTGCACGCGCCGTCGATTTATCCCTGAAAAGCGGGATTGAGTCTGCCCCGCGCGGGACAATTAATTTTCATTTAAAAGTCGGGATATCCTGCCAAAATCGGGGCAACTAGCAACGCTATACTTACTTTACTTTTTAACACTCAATCGATGCCTGGTTTTACTTATTGTGAAATTATACAAACCATAAACATAGATTTTCTCAATAGCTTTATTACAACTATCTCAGGGTTAACTTATATTATTTATTTTTAATGAAACCGTATACTAATATTTATTATGAATCGATCCATACTGGTGCGTTTATATGGCCGGCTCGTACACGTAAACAGAGTCTTTTATCGAATAAGAGTTATAAACTTTTTACGCTAGCCTTACACATAAAACATATAAAAACATTATCATACATAATGATATTTACATAATAATAACTTAAAGTACATATTACCCACTTCCCAGAGTTATAAGGTATCTTTACCATATAATCGCAGACTTAATAAGAAGCCAAAAAGAACCCCCTTACAATGTCAGCTTTCACATGAATCACTCATTTACAATTCCTGAATAAACAGTAATTGAATGACAAGTCTCGTTGCCGATTGGTGCATTAACGTGGAATTTATGGGGTTGTAAACATTTTACAGGTAATGACAACCTTCGGTGTTGGTTGAGCGCTCCATCAAAATGTAGACGGTAACAAATGCCTTGTGGAGTTGTTCAAACTCTGGGTTCAGTACTTAGGGACTTTAGAACGTGAGTTTTTTATTTAGTTTGTTTGTACTAGTTGTTTCATTGTTGGTTTGTTTAAGAAAGCAGGAATTGACATTATTGGAATTCTAAAACTTTTTGAGATAACTTTAAATAAGTCTCATGAAAACGTTCATTGTAATCTTGATAACAGCTTTAGGAAAAAAAAAACTTTTTTTCCAAAACAAAAACGACTTCCCCAAAAAAAGAAAATAAGTAACTTTACTACCAGAAGTTGATAACTTTCAATGTTTCATTGACTTTTTGCCAGAGACGAAGTAAATCTTTTACTTTTTAACCGACTTCAAAAAGAGGAAGAGGGTCCCAATTGCAACATAAACAGCCATATCTTTCATTTTAACTAGATACCTCTACGTGTTCTCGAGATAAAGGGCTTGACAAACAGACAGACAAATAGACGGAAAACAAAGTGATCTTATAACTGTTCCTTTTGTTCCTTTTTGATTTACGGAACCCTAAAATGATATATACTGAAGCAAATGGAACTAATATACATCTAATCTATAGTTGTTTTCTATCACGTCTTTATATAGACTCTGCTATCACGAAAAAAAGATCATACATCATTAAATATCCTTACTAAGCTCTCCAGAATAACTAACTCAATCTATAGAAGCAGTGAATAGAGAAAGCCAAACAACTTTTTGATTGAAACAGAAACGAGTTGCAAGTGTTCATTAAACTAGTTCATCGGCTGGAACACTTACGGCTGGTTTCTATAGCAACACAATAGACATTGAAACGCTTTCTATCTGCTATCTTGCGGGTCTCTTTTGAGAGAGGTAGGAATGTTAGGGGATATCCATAGTCGATAGAAAATCTACTTTACTGTTCCAATCTTAGGACTGATTTTGCAAGGTGTACGTGTTGTGGGTCACGGATTGCGGTCCTGTGACACGCAAACCATTCTAGTTTACTCCTACGTGGTAGCTACGACGTAGCTGGAGTCTACGCGCTACGCCGTAGTAGTACTCTGAAATTACCCGAATAAAATTGTGAGTCTATGCCTGATTTTTTTTTATTCGGAAAGGGGATTATTTATGAATAACGTGTCTCACTTCTTGCAAAGTAGATTCAATAGAGATCGGATAGTTCAGCTTGCCAAGGAAAAGAAGGAAATTAAGTCATGACACTAGGATGTATAACACAGAGACTAGATAATCAACAAACGGCTGGATGAATGGGACGGAAAAATGTGAAAAAAGCTTCATAATTTTCATTTATCGACAAACGCCCCATCCCTATAACCATTGAGACCATTGTCCGAACCTTACAATGTGTCAGGAACGTGTGTAGCGCGCCTTATTTATAATTAAATACCGTAGGTCTGACAACACGGCCGCCATATTGAATGACGTTAATAGAACTCGGTAGAACTGCCTACTTTGTTTCATGAATGAAATAACTCTGCGATTTGCTTTGAAGGATTTCTTTTGTAAATTACAGTTGTAGGTCATTGAATAGGAAAAACTTAGATCTAATTATCTTGTAGTATATTGTAGGAAAAGAAAGAGAGAGGAATAAATAACATTCGGAAGTTTTTAGTGTCAATATTCAAACAATAACGCTGGCGTACTGGCAGCTCTTTAACGCGGTTTATTCCACTGAGGGAAAGAGACAGCTATACAAGCTGTCTAGAACCATCTCTTTCCCTCTGTGGAATAAGTTCTGCTTTAAGACGTCATGGTAGGCCTACTGATCATGTTCAGTTCCTTTGGGAAAAATTACCCCTGGTATTTTGCACCTACGAATTTGTTTCTTTTTTTTATTTTAGGCCTTTCTTTTCTGGTTTACCAGTAACCAATTGGTGGTGAGATTGAATTCAGCTTTTGGTCAGACTAAAATCCAATCCCATAGATGGTGTCTTCCAGTTTTAATAATCTTAAAGTATTTAGTTTATCCTTATTTTTACAACGCTCGACTATTAAAAAGAAAGTAACAAAGTTCGCTAAAAGAAGAAAAAACATATCATCCTTTGATACAAAGACATGAAAATTCTTCTTGTATTGCTTTGTTTTGCATTCTTCCCTTGTTGCAAACATAACTTTTAAGTAGCTCTTCGCGATTTTAATTAGTAACAACAGGAGATCTGGATGCCGTTGTCTTAGAAGTTAATGACTAAAACATGTTGTTCTAGTGCTGTAAGTCAGCTGGGAGTGGCTGTTGGCAACGCCTGTTAATGAATATTAATGCTTGAGATGGTGGTTTGGTGGTGTGGGAACAGCGTATGAAGTAATTTAATATTATTCTTCTCAAGCATCTTTCGCTAGCTCAACCATCGTCGCATCATGGAGATGAGGAAATAAGTGAATCACTTCGTCATGATTTTATATTAAACTAGCTGTTCTCCTCTCTTCTCTCGGTTTCACCCACGCTGCTCAGCACCTGTTCGTCGTAGCGTGATGTTATATAGCCTATAGCCGTCCTCAAGAAATGGACTATCCAACACTAAAAGAATTTTTCAATTCGAACCAGTACTTCCTGAGATTAGCGCGTTCAAACAAATATTAGTATAGTAATATAGAAAGGCGCGGTGAGACGATCTGGACGCGCATCACGAAGTCTAGTGGGAGCTGGCTCAAGAGAAGAAAACCTGGAAGGATATGGGAGAAGCCTTTGCTCAGCATTGGGACATATAGAGCTGATTTTTTTTTAAAAAAGCTTGATCGATTACGTATTGCAGTTCTGCAGAAAAATAAATGTCTGTGTTTGGATATAGGTTTAGAACGATGTACTGAATACGAGTTATTTATCCGTTTTCTACAAGACGTCACTTCCACCTTGTACAAAAGATTCGTTGGAAGTTGGAAGCATAGTATTACCTTAAGGAGCCCATCAACGGTAACTGAATACATTCCTCGCTTTTCGCTCCGCCTATCACCAAATCTCATCCCTTACAGTTTCTGTTATCTCACGGAAGCGTAACGCCGCTTCCCTCTGCGACTAGCCCAATGTTTATCGCAATGGGATGCCCTGTGCCTTAAGTTAAACTAAACGTTATAGTAAGAACAGTTTAATGTAAACGTAGAACATTAGCATTAGATAGATATACGACAATAGATCAAGAAACGATATAATTACTACAGTAATTTTCTTTGGAAGGATAGCTAAAAACAAAAATATTGTTGTTTACTTAATACTCAGCATATTATTTAATACTATGTTAATAGTCTACAAATAGAACATAATTACAAGAATCTAATTTGTAAGCTAAAACTCTTCAAAACTTCTTGATAACATTTATTCTTGTGCTCTATCCATTTACATTTTACGTAGGTAGTCATTAATATTTCACAAACTCATGCTATCCTATTTTTACGCCCTATACAAATACGTCTTATACCGTCAGTCCTTACAAAAGTCGCCCCTGCAAAGTCGCCCCAAGTCATTACAGAATTCAATTTGTATCGAGCCCAGCTTTGTGGAGACCGTTCACTTGAATGACTTGCGCTTTGCACTTTTTAAACACATTGTCGGTACTAAAATGGATCCTTTTTACGTGTTTTGAATAGAAATGGACGGTGCTACTTGAAGGCAAATGGAATGATAATATTCCTTGTTAAATTTAAGTGTAATTTGTAGAGGATCGAATTAACATTACACGGTGCTTTAGCAACATTAGAAACTGCTGCAGCTTTTTAGACATGATATGTTTTCTTTTAGACCCTTGCAAATTATAATAATAGCCAGACCTGTGTCTGAATTCCGATTTAATCAGAAATTTAGGTAAATGGAAACCAGTACTATAAAGGTCACCGATTCTTTATCCCCTAAAGAGAAGTCTTAAGTGTTAATACTGTCAATACTCAATCACTTAGGAGAGCCACTTTAGCACATTACTTTGATGTACCAAATATACAAGTAATTTAATTTCGATACTCGTTCGATCCCAACGTCGCGGTCGTTACGGTGCCATCTCTAACAGCATACTAAAACCTTAAAACAGAATTTTATTTGGGAAACTAGGCCAAGTACTTCGAGGCTATTAATTTGGAAGGAGCACCTAAATATTAAGTACATGGAGTATAAATATTAAATGGTCTATCTGTGAAAAAGTCTAGTGGCGTTCGGTCAGTAAATTGGCTTTATTGGACGAAATACGTAAAAGGAAATAGCGGTGTTGGGAACGCAGCACTGTGGCACACTGAATGCTCTAAAGCGTTTTTAAAATTGAGCTTTACAGTTTCTATACAGATCTGAAAATGTTGGAATGCGATATATTTCTTCTTCAACAAACACAAATCTTTTTCGAGGTTAAACAGGCGGACGACCTTCACCCATTCTTCATTCGTCGACAGTCTAGCCTTCTCTATTTTTAGAAATGAATTTAGTTTACGTAGGCAGTGAAAACGTAAGTCTTTGTTTAATGTGGAAACAGTAAATTTGTTTTAGGAGTTTCCCGGTTACTACTCTGCACATGTTGTGATTGTGTATCCCGGATGGCATCTTTCCAGTATCATAAATATTCTTAAAGAAGTTTTAGTTTCAAATACCAGGATTCTTCTACCCATAACTAACTTTTTGATCATAAAACAGCTCAGTATCGGGATAATCCATTGAAACTTCTTTCAACTTATAACAAGCTAATAAACTGTAAGTTGTAACTTGAGCGTTATTGTTAGTATCTTCAGAAACTTTTATTTTACTGAGAAACAGTTTATCATCAATATCAACTTGTTTTTGCTCATCTCCTTCTAGTTCAGTTGTTAGAATATATACCAGACGGCCTTAATAACATCGACTGACTTTCTACTAACGATGTCAATTATGTAAAAATGTATTGGATTGATTGGGCTTAATGAGTTAGAAAAAAAGCCGATGTTAATACTGGCTTACGTTGGAAATTTGTTCTAAAATAATCATTTTGAAATCAACCTTAAAGACAAAATAATAGAATGCTCACTAACACAGTTTTATTCTTAGAAGAAAGGTTGGAGCTTTGAACTTTAATGACGTTTTTCAAATATCGAATTAGCCTTGCCGAAACCTAATGTCCACTATTTTCAATGACCATCGCCAAAATCTTACCAGAAGATAAAATTGATCTAAAAAATTGTAACGACGACAATATCGATTAAAGGAAGGAAGTCAAGACGTTGAACTGAGTTCCATAATGAATTCAGGAGCCATTTCACGCTCTCCAAAACTTTTTATCACGCCGTTCCTTTTTACTGTCACAGAAGGAATGGCCGTTCCCGATCCTCTTACTGACAACGTTTATATTGAGGGTAATTTATGTATTGTTATTGGAGGGGTAG
Source organism: Ochropleura leucogaster (assembly GCA_958449745.1). Classification (NCBI taxonomy): domain Eukaryota; kingdom Metazoa; phylum Arthropoda; class Insecta; order Lepidoptera; family Noctuidae; genus Ochropleura; species Ochropleura leucogaster. The sequence goes on from OY288206.1 coordinate 826,079, forward strand.
AGCTGTCAGTGGTTATGCGCAATTTGTAACCGTTTGACACTCGCTGCTTCGGGAGCGAAGAGTTCATTCGATTCAATTGAATATGTATTTCCAATTCGATGCTTTAAGGATAATGGGTGTTGTAGAGTAGAGGCTGTTACGTCTTCTGTTTAACATATTTGTTTGTTTGCCGTATCATACAATGTACTTTATGTTATTTAGTTCTTCACCGTTCATTGTATACATTTTTGTCTTTATTTTAAAGGTTCCGTATCCAAAGAGTAAAACGGGACCCTATTACTAAGACTCCGCTGTCCGTCCGACTGTATGTCTGTCACCAGACTGTTGACGTATTCAATTTTATTTTTGTGAAAAAGAACATAATAAAATAAATATTTGAGGGAATCCTTACTAATATCATAAAAGTGAAAGTGAGTTTGTTTGTTTGTTACCTCTTCGCGCCTTAATGGGTAAACCGATTTTGATGAATTTTGGTACAGAGATAGTTGAAACCCAGGAGACGGACATAGGCTATTTTTTAGAAAAAAGTGGGAAAACTTAGCTTTGCTATTACAAATCAATAAGGCCCAACGAAAAAACTACTGGTAGCAAGTGTTACCCCAAGTTTTACGCAAGCGAAGCCGCGGGCAAAAGCTAATAAAATAAATATTTGTTTTTTTTTTTTTTTTGTAATTTTGTAGATTATGTCACGGAACCTTTCATTACTTTTCTGGTGCGATTATGCTATTAATAGCAATAAGTATACTAATCGCTGGATAATTTCCAGCGATTAGTATACTTCAGTTCAGTTCATCGAAAGTGGAAATTATATTAAAGACTTTAATACAATATGGTCTACAAACAAACACATACTGTTTGTTTGTAGACCATATTGTATTATAGGAACGTATTCTAGGAAAAGTACGTAAACGCCACAATTTACACCATCGTCTAAAAAACAGTAACCAAAATCCTAGCTCCCAGTACAACACAAAGTTTACTTAGCTCGGATGATCCAGTTATGCCGTCCAATTATTTTAAAATCGGCCCAAAAGCGACGCGAGCGGCCCGCACCGACCGCCACTAATAGAATAACCTGGCCTGGCCTGCCCGAGGCCACTTTACTGCCCACGATGTGCTTAGGCCGTTAGAATTTCTGTAAGAAGGTCAAATGATGCTGTTGAATATTTTAAAAGAGGTGGATAATTTTAGAAGTAACTGTAAGTAACTGTGGCTATATACTTATAGGAGCTTGTTTATCCAACTCTCATTTAGTGTGTAGTCGCTTAGTACATAAGATTGCCCCTGATTGGAAGCCTTGCACTTACAGGATAATCTGGTTGAGCAGCTAACAACCTCACAGGTTGACCATCTAGACGCCATCTTAGACATATTAATATACTAGCTTTACTTCAATGGCTTATCGTAAATGTTTTAAAAAAGATTGTGAAAAGTACCTAATATCATTTAGGTCTAAAATATGGTATTTTAAATTGATCCAGATCAAATCGCGTACATATGGTGTCATCGGAATATTCTTCATTACTATGTCATGTTTGTATTATAATGTGTAAAAGTCTTGAAGTGTAAATGCATTTTTTGCAAGGCAGGCAAGGTCAGCAACGAAATTGTTATTTTATTTAAAAATAAATAGAAAGCGCCACCTGGTGTAGAGTATGTTTATGGTTACTTGCCAGTATTAGTTTGTGTCTATGATATTGTCTATGATATCATGTATGTAAAGGTGAGTATAGACTACAACATTTACTTGTAACATAACAACGAGTCGCTCGATGATATGTTCTAGTGTATCATCCTTTTACGAACTAAATGTCGAGCGCTCTCGCCTCTTTGTTACAAACCAAGGAGCATATTGGTGTAACATTTCGTCGAGCGTATTGGTGTAACATTTCTTCGAGCCCCGAGTGCGTGCGCGATTGCGGGGTGACACGGAGAGAGAGGGAAGAAAGAGGCGCGGTAAATGCACACTCACTGTGAGCATTTACCCGTAACATAACGCCGAGCATTCCCAGGAACGTTACATTACATGGAAATGCTTTGGAAACTGAGCTTTTGCCTGTATTGTACCATTCGTAAGAACGTTACATTACACAGAAATGCTCCAGAAAATGTTGTAGTTTATACTCACCTTTAAAGAAACAATACAAGTTCGTTCCAAGTTGAATACCAAACACGTTGTTTTATTATATTTTCATAGCATGTGAAATTGAAATTGTTGTTAAAAAAGCCATAAAAAATAATTTGGTTTTTTGTTTAACTTTTACAGGAATCTAATCTACCTAACCTTTTCTGAACTATATTTGTATTGGCTTTCAATCCAACCAGCTTCCGCTGAGTACCATTATTTTACATTTATTACATGCGGTCCGGTTAATAACGGTAAAACAATACCCCCTGGTAAGACTGGTTGTCAGGCTTTTGGTCTTCAAACTACTTATATCAAACGACTGATGAATATTTATCATTTACAGCCGCCACCGACAGGAAGTCCTTGCCAAGGCCCGGTAACATAAGTATTTATATTTTATTTTTATTCTTATATTTTCTTAAAAATACTCGTAGGTTTTTTTTCTATAAATGCACCTACTATGTTTCAGTCTTGGCATCACTCTAAGGTAGACCGGTTAAAACATTAATAACAAGGCATTAAGTCAGCCTTTGTTCAGTTTTTTACTTGTGCATAGTAAATAAATAAATATGTGGATCCTATATGTGGATATAGTTACAGTAGAAAAAAGAGCATGTGAATACAAACTTTTCCCCATTAAGCTAAAAGACTTTTTCGTGTGTAAAATGCTAGGCGTTTACGGAGAGCTACAAATCCAAATTATCGTTAAGTGGAATCTTTTATCCTTTATCTTCCTTTATCCTTTACGAAAGCTGTTGTGATTTATTCTCTTGCGCTGCAAGTCCTATTTTGTCCCAGACACAATCCATGTTCTATGAAGAGGTTTATTGTTGTATTTTCAATATAGCATCAAATCAAATCAAATCAAATCAAATTATTTATTTCAATTAGACCATTACAGGCACTTTTGAATGTCAAGAAACAAAATGAATCTACAGTCCCGGTCACAAGGCATAATAACTTGTGAAAGTACTGCAGTTGCCCATTCCAAAGCGTTGATCTCTATGGAGAAGAATGGGCAAGAAACTCCATGGACACTCTTTTAAATTCTAATATTTTTACAAAATAGTATTTACATCATTCGTGTTGAGATTTTACAAATATGTGAGAACGATGTAGAAAGACGTGCACAGTAAGAGCGTCCAGAGTAAATAAAAAACAAAATTCAATTTAAATCTAAATAAATTAAAAATGACCGTGGTAGTTAAAAAATGACCAGTCCCAACTGACAGCGCCCGTTCACGAACATGACGTATGGATCAGCCCCATTCAGCTCGACCATTTTGAAGGGAGCTAAATGACCCGACACACCCGCCACCATCAGCGAGACATTTAAGTGAGCATGACACTATTAACCACCAGGGCTTCGTCAAGTCAATGATAATACATAGCACTCACATATGGGCTTAATAATTATACAATACTAGAGAATTGATTCTATACATTGCGAAGATAGTCTTACAATCTTCTGCAGCTTCCACTATGGCTTCGGATACTTATTAATGAGTTTACCCCTATGCTTGAGGAGCAGGACCAGCATTGAGCCAAGCATTTTTATCATCAATATAATCCCCCAACTTATAATATGCTTGCCTACATAGTGTGCGTTTAATACAAGATTTAAATTTCGTTTCATTCAGTTGAAGAATGTGTCATGTCATGTCATCCATGGACGCAAACATTTAAAATATAAAAAAATATTAATGTAAACAATCTTATGATAGCTGGTAGGTAGATATCTACCTATCTACATTTTTCAAAACAATTTGAAGAAACGCGCAACCTCCTTTCGGAATTAAAAAAGTAAGCAAGAAAGTTAATGAAAACTTTGTACAAAAGATTAATTAATATAAACCTTTTTAAAATATGAACCGAAAGCCATCAAAGTGTTTTTCATATTCAAAGTTCGTTTTTATGGGAGCCGTCTTGAATTATTTTATTAAAATTCGGCTTAGGCTTGGTTCATAAAAGTGGCACTTCGTAGGCCTCTCGGACCGAGGTACTTCGCTAGAATTTACATTTATATTGCAAAGGTATCTTATGTTTAAGCTTGTTAAAAGTTAAGGGTGCGTTCAGAGTTTCCTTGAGGATAAGTATTGATGATCTATACGAGCTACATTCTGACTTACTGCTTTAAGCCACATTGTCATTTCGTTTATCATTCTCCTAATACCCTTATGCCAATTTATTTGGGGACGCATATTTTCTATTTAACTCGGCAGCAGTTTCCTTCCTAGACATATCATCCTTCACACAGTCATTTATTGTTATTTGGATTTCCTTTACTTTATTATTTACACAATATACATTTTCCGCATTCCTCCGCAACACATATGACAACCGACCAATGTTGTGTCAATTTCAAGCACTCCCTTAAAATATGTTATTATTTTGCAGTGGAAAGACCTAAAAATTCAAACCTTTCTCCACGTAGGTACTAACAACTAATTCTTTACGGCATCGCTTTCAAAAAACACGCAACCCCGGCAGCGGCCCTGGCAGTACTTTCTGCTTTGTTTACTGTTAGAGAAAGAAATTTTAATTGTCTTTGGTATAAAAAGAAAAATGTATTTTAAACTTAGAATGTTTAGTATTGACAAGAGTCTTGTCTTAGAAAATAGTTCAGTGGTTCTATGAGTCTTGAGATGTACATTTTATTTTGATACCCTTGTTTTTCCTATTATGGTTTTTAAATAAATAAATATAATGGAGCGAATGTAAGTCAGTGGTTTTCCTTCAACATCATGACGTGGAAAATAAGAAAATTCTAACATTTACATCTCTTTGAGGCGTGCGTGGAACACAAAAGGTGAGCTACCCATTGCTCACCATCCCATCTTATCCCATCCCATACCCATCCGCAGAACTGCGTCTGCGGTGAAGGATAAATGTCTCGCAGCACACAACACCCAGAGCAATTCCCGCGGCGCCTAAATTAGTTTGAGGTTCTCTCCCTCAAACATCAGGCTACCTCCTTCGCTAGCGTAACTGCTTTGCAGAAGAAGGTGATGACCACTTTCCATTCCCTTTTGCACCGAACACTACAGGTCGCCGTCGCCTTTCACTTCTACGAGGACACAGCAGGGTAATTCCACCCGCACGGGGTAGACCGCCAGAGTGACCTCCGGGCGATCATCACACCCGGGCGTTTCCTGCCATCTGATTATATTCAGGAACCTCCCAAAACTTTGGTTACCACCCCCTATTATTGGGACTTATTTTTATACTAGCTGTTCTTCGCGGTTTCACCCACGCTGCTCAGCACCTGTTGGTCGTAGCGTGATGTTATATAGCCTATAACCTTCCTCAAGAAATGGACTATCCAACAATAAAATAAAAAAAATTCAATTCGAACCAGTACTTCCTGACATTAGCGCGTTCAAACAAACTCTTCAGCTTTATAATATGAGTATAGATATTAGATATATTAATAAAAACAAACACCACCTGACTGTTTCGATGCATTTTTAAAATATCTATAGATATTGCTTGTCGTATAGAGCGATTAGAGTAAAATACTCTATCGAAGCCATATCTTATAATACTTAATTCATGAATAATCAAGAGGAATGTTCATCACGGGGAAAAGCTGAAAAATCAATCTAGTAGCGCCATCTTTACCAAATTTGATGAACTATCAACCGATGGTTTTCCAGTTTGTCACTACATCCTATTAAATCTAAAATGAATTAAGCGGGCTTTAAAATACACTTCGAAATAAAAAGTATTGTAATATATAGTATAAAGTGTAAATAAATAGTGGTTTTTATTTTCGTTTATGAACGGAAACGATACATTTTGACACTGACAAATTAACTGTCATTAGCTGAATCTGACGTTTGTCGAGTGATAGCAAAACTTGTTTGATCTACGGTAAACTTTGTTTCGTGTTTTAGTTATTTCAGACTTAAAATGAGTGAAACTGATGAATATAAATGTGTGAATTGTGGCACAGGAGCTGCCGCGCTATATCGGACGTATGGACCATCCGTATTGAAGTTAACAAAATGTGTAAGATTTAAATATTTTCAAGTGCCTTTCTGCCCCAAAATCTAGTAAAAATCGCCTGAATTGCACTAAAACAGGTCTCTGCTGACTTCAATATTGCTAACATAATGTAGCTGTATGATTTTCGATGGTTAAACAAATGAGAAATATTGTTGTTTTAGGCGAGAAAGGACAAAAGGAAGAAAATTTTTAGTCTTACAGTTTAAAAACAAGTCATATGCACTGACTCAAGATTGTGTACACAATCTTATCTATCAATCATTATGGGAATTAAGTATATGGGGATTACAAGCAATAATTGTAACCTAAAACATTGACAATCCACTAGAAATTATTCGTAAAACAGTTTCCTTTTATTTATTTTCAGGAAAAATGCAAAGAGATTGTAGATAAATACATAGAATATGATCCAGTAATAGTTATGATTGACCTAGTATTGATGTCTAGAGAAGCACAGAGGCATATTCTGTACAATACAGAATTCAAGGTATGTGTGAAAACCTAAAAGTGATGTATATTTAAATTTAACTATAGGTTTTTTCTTATTTTGAAAAAGAAAACAACTAACCTGTTTTTTTTATATTGTGTTATTGCAAAATTTATTGTATGAAACGTGGGCAATTTAAATGACTAACTTTACATATCACAAATAAACCAATAAAATGGAATATAATTTTTTTAAATATAATTTCAGGCATTTTGGAAGTTAGCTATAATACTGATAATGTTGGAAGCATACGGAGTATGGAGAAGTGACAGTTTGTTCAGTTTAGGCGTGAATTCCATCTGCGGTTTTGCAAACAACTCTACTAATCTGTAAGTATGTGTCCATACCTTTATTTTGAATACAAAACTTGATATGTCTAACTTTTTCACATACACAGGGGATGACTATAACCCTGGTTAAGGACTTCAAAGGTTTTCATAGTACCTAGTCCATTTTCTTGGAATGAGTTCTGACATCCACAAATCATTTAAGAGCTTGCCTTAATACATAGTTGTGTATAAAACATGTCACCCTATCACACTTTGTTTGTATAGTAAGTATCTTGTGTGCATGTTAAAGTTTTGGAAAATACCACTTAGATTGGTGATTTTGTCACAAGCTTTTAACTCCCACAGACATGTTTTAAATGCTAAACACTTGAAACATCATATTTACTAAGCTATCTTTTAAGCTTTTATTGTGGGTTCCAGTTATATACCTATGTCATGCCTATTTTTGCATGTGATAAGGTACCTAAGGTGCTTTGTAGCCTTTCATATATCTACAATAAATAGTAGACAAAACTTTTTTGTTGACTAAGTAAGACCAATCAAACAAAACCACTGAAAGTAGAGATGGTCCGAATGCTGATTCTGGCGAACGGCCGAAGTTCGCATGAATTTCGCCACATTCGGTAAATCACGGTTGTAGTTTTTTTTACCATGTCTCCCGCTAACTACCTCCGCTCTTGGCCCTGATTCCTCTTATTTTTCGAATTGCGTAATTCATTGCGACACATGAAATAATAAGTACCTACATTTCTTTATTTTATTCAAGAATTTAATTTAAAAAAAAAAGTGTGTGGACTTCCTAAACAAAAAATGCTCAATGAAACCTAAAGTGAGGTCTATGTCTAAAGAAGTATTAGGTACATGATTAAGTTAAGGAATGCTTTCTCCGGGAGGCAGCGATCGGAGCAGGTCTACTTTTGCATTGCCGAAAAAGGCAAATTCATCAGGTAGGCTCCAATTCATCTTCGGCATTGCACAGCTGTGATACGCGTGCTATTGCAGCAAATTCTTAACGACTGTACCATAACTAAAACTTAAAAACCAAATAAGAAGGTCTCTGGTTTAGTCTGTGTTGAATGATCTTAAACCGAATGTTCGGTACCTACGTGAACTGAATACTCGGTCCATACACATGAACATTCTTTACTACCGAATTTGAAACAAACTTCGGTCCGTCTCTACTAAAAAGCATATTCTAATTGCAGAACAACACCAATAAACATATCTCAGTCGGTGCCCGACTCTTGGAAAGTAAGCTGTTGGGCGTGGACGCACGTGGAGAAGAATGAAGAAGACAATGATCTATTCATATGGGAGAAGGACTTCTATGTACAGTTCTCGTCTATAACTTGTGGTTAGTAGGACTTCTTATCATCTTTCTGGCCTTTTAGTCTAACAAGATGCAGCTAAATACAATTTTTTTACATAAATTGACTGCTTATCTGACCTCAACAATCTAGTTAGTACTGGGTAATACGATATACCAATAACAACTACAGTCAATGGTCTATGAATGACAGTCGGGGCCTTAACATGCTTTCGAAGGCATGGATGAAACTTTGTATGTAGGTACTGTATGTTCACATCCAAACTGTCCAAAAAGTTCTGAAAGAAACAGAGTTTCAACTGCTAAGTTCCACAGCGTGATACGCTATTTCTCATTATTGTATCCCAATTTTATAAATTCTTTTGCGGAGAAGTACTTCTTACCTACTTAAGTTTTTTTAAAGATATTATTCGTTTAATTTTTCAGGTATATTGATGTTTGTAGCTACCGCACACCTTTTGATGACGATGGCAACACTATTTTCCACTCGAAATAAAGGTAAGTAGTAGTTTTAGTATCCAACAACTAAGCACGTCACAGATCTGGCAAGGACATATTCAACCCAGCAACATCCACAGGGATTACAAATATCAGTGTCATGTCTTTAGTTCCTATTCCATTTCTTCCAACTGATCTCACGATTACACCTGACAATGCAGGGTAGCAAATTAGGGGAGAACCACATATCAGCACGGAATTATTTCACTCATTCATCAGCATTTTCTAAGTTGCTATCGTTCTCTATCACTCAGAACCTTCATTTGCTGATACAGAGCATATTGCCGTTGGCGACAGCACTCCCGCGCTGTCGCGTGCAAGCGCCATCTATCAAAGTAATTCCACATTCAAAAAGTTTTAGCTATCAAGCTCAAATCCAAAGAAGAAATTGTTTAGAATAGAATATACTATACTGCACACCAAAATTGCAAACAAAACAATGGCGGTCTTCTCGCTAATAGCGATATCTTCCAGACAACCTTTGGATGGACTTTACGAATATAAAAATACAACGGGGGGTAGTCAATGGTGTACCTAATACTACACAAATAATTAAAATAAAGTTATTTATTCAAAATATATGAATACATTAATCTATTAGTTTGGTGTGGTGATAACAGATATCTTTTTTTTATATATATAATATATATTTCCAGTGCCTATAATGCGAGTGCTAAAAGCCTTCACCCTGGCTGACGTGAGCATACTCTTTACGCTCCCCATGTTGGTGTGGGGCTCCGATACTTCTGCAGACACACGCACCATACACTTCGTTCTAGTCTATGCATACAGCTTCGTCGTGTTCCTCAATGTATTTAGTGGTGAGTTTACTTATTAAAGATGGGGCCAATGCCTCTGTTCCAAAGAAAAGGCAGGAGTTACCTGCTACTGTCTAGACTCTAGCATTGTAGGTTTCCAAGTTAGGCAGTGTTTTACAAATAGAATATCAGAGTAACAACTCTCTGGATATTTTATGGCAAGTAACTTGCCACACAGCTTAGAAATGATATTGTCAAGAAACAATTTGTGTTCAGAATTACATCATCATCTGCCTAGCCTTTTCCCAACTATGTTGGGGTCGGCTTCCAGTCTTACCGGATGCAGCTGAATATCAGTATTTTACATGGAGCGACTGCCTATCTGACCTCCACAACCCAGTTAATACTGGGTTATACGATACCCCTTGGTAAGACTGGTGGTCAGACTTTCGGAACACTGACTACCTATAACGACTGTCAAAGATCTACAAATGACAGCCGGGACCAACGGCTTAACCTGCTTTCCGAGGCACGGAGGAAACTCGGTATGTAACGGGTGGTCACCCATCCACAGACCAACCTAGGCAAGCGCAACTTAACCTTAAGATCGACCCGAGCGGCTGCTATTATTTAGCCACGAGCTCCACGAATTCTTCAGAATTACATACATGTTTAATTTATCAGCTTGCAAAACTTACTAACACACAGTTCATTTCTTTTCCAGTGATATATGAATGCCCAGTTTTACTAACAACGTTCATTTTAATCATCTGCAATGTCACGAAGTACATCACATGCTACCATGCTACACCGGTCCTGAGAAGAATATTCGCATATTGAAAAAGGGTAGCAGTATTTTAACCAAAGATTATATTAGAAGTATACGAGAAGTCGTTAGTCTGAACCGCCTTTTAGAAAAAACATGTTCAACTGTAGGGAAACCTGTAAATACTAAATAATAAGCTAAGTGAGAGAGGATGCCACCAATGAAACAATTTGATGAGTACATTTGAACCGCATTCATTGTTCTCTCCTGGGATCGAACCCACGATACACAGCGTAGCAGCCCATAGATCAACCACTGCGCCAACCGTGCCGTCAAATAACCCGTCTGTCCGTCCATATTTATTTATCCATTTGACGGCACGATTGGCGCAGTGGCTGAGGGATCGACTGCTGCGCTGCGTGACGCGGGTTCGATTCCCGCACGGAACAAATATTTGTATGACCTGCAGATAGTTGTTTCGGGTCTGACTGTTTGTGTATGTGAGTTTATATGTTTGTAAACATACCCACGACACAGGAGAATTAAAAAAAATATATTAACACTGACACCTCTTAAAAGCCGCTTAGATAAACTAATGCGCCCCGTTTCTTCGACAAGATGTTCCTCCATTATTAGATTTATTTAATTTTTATACTATTACGAAAAAATAAACACTTCCACAGTATCACAGAGTATTTATTTCAAAAATATAACCTCATTATTTTGCTATTTGAGTTTTCTTAGCCAATACGCGATAATATACATTGGAGTTTATATTATATTTTACACATAGCTAGCGAAACAGAAAACGTACAATTCTTGGAGTAGATAATGTAGTAAAACTCATAACAGTCTTAATTATAAGATTTGAAACCAAAAATTAAATAATATTTAAAAGTAAAAGTGATCTAGGTAAACCAATCAACTAAGAGAAATGTTAAGACTTCTATTCATAGTTACTATTAAAGTGTTTAAAAGAGAACATTCAGAGAAAACTAATAAAATTGTTTTTTTTTTGTAGAAAAATATATCTAGGAATGTAATATATTTATGTTGATTACACAACAATTTATAATATTCTCCTTGATAAAATACTGAAAATATAGTCATATCTGCTTTATTGTGAATTTACAATTTTGATGAAATATTTTGTGAGGACTTAATGAAATACTAAATTCGCAAAGTAATAACTAAAGATGAAGCCTAGCTGTACTTAGCTGCTTTCAACACAATCATACAAGAAAATAAATACGGTATTTTAAAACTAAAGTTATATTATAATGAATTGAAATATCTTGACAAGTGTAAGCTATTAAATAGCTGTGATATGTATCTATGAATCTAAAATGAAAGAAAAAGTTTTCTCTAGGTATAACCAGAGTTCCTGAGTCGCTCAAGATATATTTTTGTCATTACATCCTTAAGTAGCTGTATTAATTCAACAATTTTAAAAAAAATATTTAGATAAAATAAAGACTCAATTGTGCCAATATATACATATATATTTATATATGCGCCAATGATTCATTGCCAAGAGGAATTGCCCACTCAATGTTTAATGTGATTTAGTATTTGAATTTAAAATATTAATTTAAGGTCTTGATGTATAATTAATATATGTATAACTAAAACAATATTTTTCTATAAATCCCAACAATATTTTGGTACTTAATTATGAGTATGCTTCAAAATATTCGACATAATATAAAATTGATAAAATACTAAAATAATGCAAATATGGACTGTATTATTTTAATCTTGATCCAATGTAATTTATAGAAAAATAACTTAGCTTGTATCATTTTACATAGATATAAATTTTTATTAAAAACTAAAGCAAAAATATATACAAATCATATATTAAGAAATAATATTTCGTTTATAACTGGCAACACCATTCAGTCTTTGGCTAAATTGAGCAGAAGCAAATCTAAACTAAAATAGATAGTAAAAAAAAGTAAAAAATAATCTATACTGGTTACTGACACGCTTATGAGCTAAAAACATTGAAATAAGTAAAAAAAAAACAGGTGATGATTTTAAATAATAATGAGAATTATCCCTAACAATATTTCCTAGCTTTGAAGCCCCAATTAATAATAATACAATTAATTAATAATAAGATAAACTTGTGCTATGCGATAATAATGGATTACAGTTTTTTTTGAGAATCAATAGTTTGTTATCAACTAATGATGATTGATGTTGAAAATGTCCTTTGTTCCGTCGATTTTGTCCAAATTGTTATTACACAGACACAGGCAAAACTAGTAAACACATACTTCTGTACATACTATTCTCTAATTGCTGAATTAATATGTTTCAAAATTCAATTCTATGCTGATAAAGTTATGGTTGAATTTCTGCTGTAACTATAATTTCTAAATATAATAGTTTCTTTGTGATATCAATGTACAGTTCTATTGAAACATTAACTTACATTTCAAGCAAGGTAAACAATGCCATATTTAGACAATTTTAGAAAGGAGTCTTCTAAAATTTATTAATTTGCAAGAGAAATATGTCGATATAATAATTGTCATTAACCGCTTGTATGCCGGAATTACAGACAACAATTAAAAACGCATTGTGTCTCGCGTAGATCTACGTTCCGGCATACAAGGGGTTAAGCTTAAGCAAAACAGTACAGACAGATAAACAGTGGATGATATTTTTTAACTTTTATATCAATTTTGGTACACATGAAAACATTTCCAATAATACAAACAGAGTTTAAAACAGTTTTGGTGCAGCTAGTGGTACACACGTGTCCCAAAATTGATTGAAATCCACATTTATCAACAAGTAATCACAAAAATAATCAATGGAAGTAACATAGTATTGATTGCCAAGAACTATAATTTACATTATCGTAAATATAGGCATCTGTTCACTATTACATAGGCGACGTGATGCATTGCACATAATAATCAGCATTTCTAATGCACACACACAACAGTCATACATTGAACAGAACTAGCTGTGAAATGATGATGTCGCAAATATTATCAGTAATGGTTATTTTTATTTAACCTCTAAAGCTCTAGCGGCACAAAAACGTGCCAGTTCTTACCAATGACTGGCACTGGCACAAATTTGTGCCACCAAACCCCAACCGATTTAAAACTGTATTTGTAGTAAAGATAAGTCTTAAAATCAGATTAGGCTTACGATGACAGCCCGCCCGGCGGTGCTTGACGGATAGTTGACGTAAATAAGGGCAGTCCTTGAGAGGTTAAATTCCTAAGGAACAAAGTGTCTTTTTGTTTTTGTTTGAGATAAAGAAGAAAGGCTTTATTTGATTAAGATAGAAGATCATTAATGAGGTGATAAGGGAATATAAACAATAAGATTGTTAATGTTTTGTTAGCATCACTGTTTAAGCTCACTAAGATTATAATAAAAAAAAACACAAAACATTAAATGGACGTAGTTACACGATAAGGATCCAATCCACAAAACTACCAAAATTGAGTTAACTATACCAAAGAGACCGTAAAGGTCGATATTTTCGGTCAGCAAAAAGATCCCAGTGAAATACGAACACATGACATTGTTATAAACACGAGGTACCAGTCCACATGTATGGCGGGCGTTTATTATGAATCCACTGAAAAAATCCAATCCTCATGGATCATTAGTGAGAAACAATATTTATTGGTAATAGTATAAAATAAGTAATCTTAAAAGAGATCCAATTCACTTGGATCCTTTCTGATAATTATTGTTACTTCAAAAACCGATACATAGCGAATATATGAATAAAACTTTTTTAGTGAATTTCTAGTTCATTTATTGGTTTTTATACATATTACATTTTCAAATATTGAAAATGTAATAATATGTATAAAAAAACAAACAAACAAATATGTATAAAATATGTATGAAAAAACATTTAAAAATATAAAAATAGTAGCCCACCGGTATCGGGAACAGGATCCAAGCTACCGGCGGTCAGGGCTCCAGAGAAAGGAACCTCCTAACAATACGAGCCGTGTTCAGGAGTACCGCTTTCTGTATCAAGCCCTTGATCCAGCTGCCTAACGAGAGCCTTCTCAGGTGTTGGTCGAGGCTCTTAGCAATTAAGCCATTGGCTGTAACGACTATCGGCACAATAATCGCTGAGTCCACGTCCCACATGTCGACAACCTCGCGAGCCAAGTCAATATACTTGATTTGCTTATCTTTCTCGGCTTTCACGAGGTTCTCATCATGCGGGACTGTTATGTCAACAATCATTGCGTGCCGCTCTGATCGATCCACCACCACTATATCAGGCTTGTTGGCCACAATAGTCCTGTCAGTGATGATGTAGCGATCCCAGTACAATGTGATATTGCCATGTTCAAGAACTGGGTCGGGCTCATACCTGCAGTACGGCACTTCCGATTCCACAAGGTTGTATTTTAGAGCAAGTTGCTGATGGATAATCCTGGCTACAAGGTTGTGTCTATGCAAGTACTCTCCGTTAGCTAGACGAGAACAACCGGAGATAATGTGTATTGATTCTCCCGGACGGTGGCATGCCCGACATATGTCAACCGTGCCGTCCTTCACAATAAATCTCGTAGTTATTCGTCATCATAACTTCATCCATAATTGCACAGACAAAACCTTCGGTTTCTCCAAAGAGGTCCCCGGAACGTAGCCAGGTTACGGACGCTGATTGATCTACATCGGGTCCATGTAGGGTCCGGAAAAAGCGTCCGTGAAGCTCCTTACTCTGCCATAACCTGGGGTCGTTAGTGTCAAGCACTACAGGTTTTACTTTTTTAGTGAATTATTAGTAGTTTTATTTATTTTTCAAGATTAAGTTAACAATTCATGACGTGGTTCCTTATTGCGAAACATCATTTTATGCTGGCTTTATTGAGAATACAATTTATCAAAAAGGATCCAAACCCATATTTTCTTGAATAATATTTGAAATATCAAATTAAACTTAGTAAATTTTATTTAAAGTTAAAATATAAATAGTTTTCCTTATAATTTCAATAAAACCAACAAATTTACAGCACTGCATCATAGAAGAATTCCGAGGCAAACTTTAAAATTCAATATCTCAAAACTAGCTTAATGTGGATTGGATCCTTATTGTGTAACTACGTCCAAATATTATAATGAAAACTAATTAATGATTCATACACAACAGCTTTATACCACCGTAATATTAACAACATTATAAGTCTGTGTTAAAACAATTGTCTGTGTGCGATAGAATCTTGATTTAGTGTTTTTTTCCTTACATTGTCTTAAGAGTAATCAAATGGTAATTTTTTAACACAATTTTTAATAAAGTATGAATATTTCATCTAGAACATATAAAGATCTGCATTAAAACAACTATAATTCATTAAACCAGAATATTGGGCTTTCTACAAAGTTTGTTTACCTTATGACAATATAAGCAACATACACTTCAATACAAATAGCTAACGACAACATAGAAAATATTTATTTTAATACATTTTAACATTTAGTACTTGGATGTGTTTTCTTTGACCTTTTTGTTTGTCAGATATTTGGTCCAATGCCAATTTGACAAACATTGTCAATGTGTAATGAACAAAATAAATGAAAGTAAAATGAGAAATACAGTCTGGCTTGAAATATTAACAAAATCTAATACATGCTTATTATAAACTAGATTATAAAGCCCAAAAAGCTTTATAGCCAAATCATTTACATACACTGTTGCTTTCTAAAACACTTTCTTTTATTATCGATGTAGATGTTTTTTGTTTGAAACTGTGTGTGTGTGTGTGTGTGGTGTCAAAAAGTCACTTAGTGTCAACATCAATACAAGTTGTGTCTGCGGTTCATGCATTTTGTACCTAAAATCATGATTCAGCTGGTTGGCTTGACTTGGCTATAAGGAAAACATACAACAAAATTGTTTTTTTTTTCTAACCAGAAACATTACAATGATAAGTTTTGTAATAGCTGTAAGGGCAAATAAAGAACCCTTAAGATACTTTTTTGATGCTTGTAACATAATCACAGTTATGAAGACTCTTGTCTTAGTTAAACAGTATTTTTGTAACAAAACACATCCAATCACTTTTCCATTAAATATAACAGTTACAAGCTACATAAATAAATTACAAACGGCAAGGCAACTAGGGACTGAGTGGTGGGTCATCATTACCGATCATAACATCCTCGTACATGACATCATGGGTCTGTCTTGCCTCAATCTTCTGACGGACGTAATCAACTAAATTGTACTTCCTAACTACTAACACGATGCCTGTTATGAGTAGAGCAAGCGTGAAGATGGTTACTATAGCTACCGTCGCGCCATTGTGTGAACCTGCCGCGTCAGCCGGCGTCTCGCATTCATCCCCGACGCGCACGAATCCTCCCAAGCAATTACACTCATGCGAACTGCCATTACACCGCTGGTTTTTAGGACAGGAACCATAAACCGTATCATTGCAGGACAGGATGCGCACTGTTAAAAAGAATGAACTTCGTAACACAGAATAAATTGATTCAATTAAATAATCGTTGGGTACTTGTACTTACCCGAGTAACCGTATTGCACCAAATTTAGGAGCAATGTCGCCAAAATGTCGATTGTTTTCAGCCCCATGATGTTGTAACACCGAGCCAGGGTATATTTACATCACAATTACTGCTAAATATGCTTGAGTTTTTCGTCTGTTTGAAAAAGTGAACAATACCTTTCTACGAGAAGCGCAAGCAAAACAAATGTCAAAAATATTGTGCTGTCATACTTCAAAAACGTTTAGTAGCTGCATTGTTTGACAACGTACGCAGTCCCAGTTATGGAATATTTTTTGTATTGTTTCACCATTCTAAAAATTATTTTACTTTATCCTACAGATAAACATAAAGCATTTTAAGATCCATTTCTTGGAAGACTGTTACATATTTCTCTTTATAAATTAATTCAATTATAGAAAAACAAAACGTAACGAACCGTTCCGTTTAACGATGTGCATAATACAGTGATTATAAGTTTGTAAAAAATAAAACACCAATAAATCATTATTTTTTTATATTTTGTTATCTTCTATTTTTTTTTTACCGTTGTTTAAAAGATTGTATACCTACCTAAATAAAAGATTACAGACTAACAAACGACCTAGATGTACTAATACCCGCTAACAGATGGCGTTGGCGTACCATCATGAACCTGAATCCTGATTTTATTTTATTTTTACAATCTATCAGTCTAGAAATATCACAAAAACTTAGTTTGAATTTTATTGTTCATCAGCTTCGCCCCAAGTGTATTTCTCGGGTAGGATGTAGTCCTTTACATCATGACCATAGGCTTCGACACCACCGTTGCCATCCTCAGCACCCTCTCTGAAACACCAAATAACAATTGCTATTGATGATTGCAGTTACAGTCACGACTGCTAAACTCTCTCTAAGAAGGCTCTGGCTTCTATACCTAGTTTGAACAAAGTATTTCCTATTGGGTTTTTAATTTCCCAGTAGCAGTCCGGAGAAGCACGAAAATGTGGATGTACATAATTATACCAGCGAGGTTGATTTTAATACCTACGTGGATCTCCGCTATTATACAACCGGAACCGATGTTGATTTAAAAAGCATCATGGTCAGCGCTTACCTCAGTTCTGAATGCGTTTCCTCTTTGCGTTGTTTCTGCTTCCTTTTGGGACGCTGTTCCTCTTCATAATCGATGTCTTCAGGTTCTCGCTCCCTTTCGGCTGCAAATAAATAACGTTTTTTAACTAACTTATAAACAAGAGTTGGGAAATCAAACAGCTGTCAAATACAAGATTTTTTATTAATGAGATAAACAGATTTTACATCGACGCTTGGTAATCTATTGGCGGGATTCAATTCGGTATCTTTAAGAGTCAGTGGGAATAATTCGGGTTTTTTAAGATCAGTGAGTGTTAAAACAACCATCTGAAAATTCTTCTCAAAATTTTCCGAGGTCTAATTCTGTAGGTGAAAGCTAAAGGACCTTAAGTCCATTTTTTGTAATTTTTGGGTTTTAAATGATTTTTATTCAGAATACCCGAATTGATCAAATGGTAAAAGACAATAAGTCCTACAGCCGCTAATTTCGCAGATGTAGAATTATAAATAACATTAAGTCCCTAGACGTGAAAAAGTGAAAGATCGTATGGTTACTTAATATTGTTCACTATTTAAACAATTAATAGGTATAGGTAAATGTTAAATGATCGTATGTGGGAGTTAATGTTATTTACCACTACGCTCGGGTTAGATTTGTTCCTTCTATTGCTTTACGTTCCGGGGCCGCGGTATTTCTTACGAACAACCCCCGGCAGGCGGAGGCCCTGGCAGGCCCCTCTACTTTGCTGACATCTCATTGAAGTGCGCGTACACTAACGCGCCGTCGACACGGCCTGTCGTCAATCGACGGACGGACGGTGAGCTACCCATTGTTCACTGTCCACAGGCCCGCATCTACGGTGGCCGGGAGTCGTCTCGTGGCGCCCGACGCCCGGGCGTCTCCCGCGTTGGTTTGAGGTTCTCTCCCTCAAACGCACGGCCATCTCCTTCGCTATCATAACTGCTTTGCAGAAGGAGGTGACCGCTTCCCATTCCCTGTCGCTTCGGACCATGGACTGAACCAGGGCCGGCCATCGCCTCTATGAAGGCACGGCGGTGCTCCGCCCAAGCTGGGCACACCGCCACTGTGTGCTTCACCGTGTCCTCCGGGCGATCATCACAATGGTGACACCGGAGAGTTTCCTCCCGCCCGATTATGTGCAGGAACCTCCCGAAACTACCGTGTCCGATGAGGACCTGCGTCAGGCGGTAGGTGAGGACGCCATGGCGCCTCTCCAGCCACTCCTCAACAAGGGGACGAGGGGACTTACCGCTACTATTGTGGCATGCCCTGCACGGGGTTGCGACAGTCGCTCTCTCCATGCCACCATGAGATCGCACTGGAGGTCTGTCCACTAAACGGCAATTCGCCGTGGTAGCGGAGTTTCCCCCCAATGTAGTGCCTGTGCGCGCCACTCATACAGGTGCGCAGGGACTATCGCCTCCAGATCCCAAGGTGGCAATCCGGCAAGGAGGCTCGCCGCTTCGCCGGAGATCGTGCTGTAGCCCCGGATAAGCCTAATGGCTACGACCGTGGGTGGCGCGCCGCCCTAAAGAACGCGCCCATACCGGGGCTAAAGGGACATGGACCCGCACGACTCCGGCATAGCTCAGGTTGGGCAGGAGCCGCTTGTAAACAGCCCCGGTCCTCTCCAATTTGGGAGCCACACGTCGGATATACTCCACGAAATTCCACCGGCTGTCGAGGACACCGATGCGAACCCCTCCTACCTTCAGCTGGGATCCCGACGGTGCTTATTCCCGCGGCCATGAAACACCATGGCTTCGGATTTGTGCAATGCCACCTCGAGACCCAAATTCTTTCCGCGACTATCGCAACCACGCGGGGTTGCGATAGTCGCGTCATTGGTATTCGGTGATACCGGATTAGCCATGTGGAGAGACACCGCAACGACAACCCCACCCCTGGACACTGCAGCCCCCATCGTGAGGGCTCTCACGCGCATGATGGCGTCCACAGTCGAGCGCCGACCGCGGAAACCATACTGGTGTTCCGCAAGATTCGGATCCGTCCCCACAAGGTGCCCGACGAGGCAGTTTGCAATAACTCTTTCAAAGAGCTTGCCCACCTTGTCGAGCAGCACGGTGGGCCGGAATGCGGACGGAGAGTCTGCAGGGCGCCCCGGCTTCTGTATGAGGACCAGCTTCCCCGTCTTCCAACGAAGTGGGAACTGGCGTCTCACCAAGCATGCGCTTAGGAGCCTAAGTGGTCGGGGCCCAAGAGCCAAAAGCCTATTCGATTAAGCCACACACCTATAAGCACAAGAAAGGGGGGGGGGGGAGTGTCAGACTTCTACTGACTAAAACCCACCCATGTTCCTTCTATTGCCCTTTACGTTCCGGGGCCGCGGTATCTTCTTCGAAAAACCCGCAAACCCGACAAGCACCAAAAAAAAAGTTGCACGATTTCCCGAAAGCTCTGCAAAGGATTCCACCCATTTTTCATATTTTTTTTATAATACATTAGCTCACGAGAGCTCTGTATGTAACTTACTTTTTAAAACATTTTCCATGATGTTGTATCGTACCTAACTTATAAAATAATTAAATTTACTATACAGGAAAGACGTAAGTACCGTCATACTATAAGATATCATAATAAATCTTAAAAGTTAAAGAACCTTAAGTCTATCTACAGCCTTAAGGAACTATATTTATTAAAAAAATATCTCAATATAATAGCTTAAGTATCCATCATAATCATACTTTTTATTTGACAATGATACGATAATTATTTTTCTTACTGTGTCGATTTTAATATCTAATTTCAGGTATGGCCATCTTTAATGAGCTCTACTGAATACTTTATAAAATGTGACTTAAGGCCCTTCACTTTTCACCTACAGAATTAGCTTTTCTGATTCACCTAGTTTCTCATAGTTGTTGCTGTAAGCTCCGTCCTGACCCTTCTCTTCTTGTCCATAGGAGTCCTGTTTTTCAAACTCGTAGTTGTCTCCGGCCTTCTTGTGGAAGGAGTCAAAGTGTTGGTATCCTTTCTTTCCACCACCTGTCTTCTTACGAGAGTAACCGATCTCACCGTCGCCTTCGTTTTGCACTGATTTGTGCCAATCATCTGGCTGCGGAGGATTTGAAAAAACAAATGAGATGGTTTTGGAATAATACAAATAAAGAGGAGTACATATCCCTCGTTTGGAAACTGTATTATTACAAAATGGTTGATAAACATTGCTGTCTTATTTTGTAGGTACAAAATCGTAGAAGTAGATTGGACGATTGAACTAGAAGTTACTTATACCAGCTTATAATATAATGCAATAAAAGATACGTGTTTTAGTTATTGTTCTCAGTCAGCTTTGTTTGGTGGACTATGCCTACATAGAATTTAAAGACAAATAAAAAAAAAATAAAGCGATCAGCAATCAAATCGGTTTTAAGAATGGCTAAAACTTCTTCGCATTTTGATCAGGATGTAATATTTATGACCAAACTTACCGCAGCAGCTCTAGTTTCTCTGACGTATGATCCAACCGACACGGTGTCATCAACCATTAAAAGATCTTCAAGAATGCTGCCAGTATTGGTCGGCAGAGCTACGGCCAGCTGGATCAGGCCCAGAGCAATCGTCGCGAATTTTAACGCCATTGTTAAATATCTGAAAATTATGTCAATTCTGATTTGGTAGGTGTTGAATTATTATCAAACCCGTTCTTTACGAGTTGAGTATTATTATTTATTTAAGGATTTAGACCAACTTCATTCACGAGATTCTATTTTAATGTAAACAAGATCACTAGGTACATCTAATTACCACAAATAGTCAATCATGTGCAACAAATAGAATAGTGTCATTACTTAATATTTTTACCTCACGTTACACAAAAAGCACAGTTGCTTTGACGCGTTCAGTTCAATTCCAACTCAACACAATAATTCAGATCTTGTATTTTATATAACTCGATATTGCAGCCGCTTTGGTCTTTCACAACGGCTGGCTGACCTATGTTCGGTTCTTCTCGAGTACCTTCGAGCAGGTTAGCAGTTTTTGTAGCCATTTCATCAATGGTTACTTTAAATTCTCTTTTATGGTTGACGGCGAATGTGACGACCCGTGACTACAAACATTCCTTCTGATAGTTTTTAAATACCAGCCATAACTGTATTTATTATAGAACCTCAGCAGCGCAGAACAACGTCTCATTCATCATTGACGACTTTTTGCAAATGTCCATACCTATTCAACTAAGTCCCTTTATCACAGAGCAGCTACATTTACCAATTTAATTATCACAATCCTAATTATTTCTTTCACAAAGTTTCTATGACCTTCAAAGATTTAGTAACGTTAGTAAACTGGCAGAAAATTAAATGTTTCATTACCTACTTAAAATGTATTTCAATAGTTCATGATAAGTCAACACAGCATGAAATTGAGCAAATACCGCAGACAAAATGAACTTGAGAAACGATTCCGATATGTCGTTGATTCGATTATGAAACGATTTGATTGTATGAATTGAGGGAAAGCTGATAGTTATAATAGCAACACGCCTGGTGGATTTGCAATCACTTTGGTATTAGAATTATTGATAGTCGGATGGCCTGTAAATTGTGTTTAAGTTTGAGAAGAAAGAAAACTACGATTAATAAAATAATCAGCTCATCTTCATATCTCTCCTTGCGGTACACCACAAATTGAGATGAGTCGATGATAAAATTCGTGAAAATCGAAAATAGTGACAAGACTTGTATTACATTTTTATTTGCTACCTTCCGTTTGCTAATTTGCGCATCTTCTGCCGGGCACTTCCAACTCCTTCGGCGGCGTATCTGCTTTTAAGCTTGTAACTGTTCTCGTCTTGTGTTGTTAATATATAATAAAGATAGTCAAAGAGGCTAGTTTGTCTAGTAGTGTCAGACACTAACCAGTAGTGTCTGATCATTATTAGTACAAAGCGGAAGGTACCTACCTACAACAAATTGTTTTCGATGGGAAATCATCAAATGACTTCTCCCGCTCTGGGCAGAGCGGAACGGAGTGTCAGACTTGTTTTGACTAAAACCCATCGATGTTACTGCCTTATTCCCTTTGTTATCCGAAGCCGCGGTATCTTTCATACGAACCCCGGATTGTGCTTTCTTTAAAAATTGTAAGTACCTTTTACGATTTTGTGCGGTACTTTGGTAATAAGTATTGTGTGGGTAGAATTGTTTGCACCAGGATGACGGGACAAAGACATTTTGCAGGTTTGATCTATATCTACGCCTGGATATACTTTTGTTTCTTTTTATTGAACGTAACCATTAACTAATTTTCTTCAATAAATATTGTTTTTGTTGTTCTACAATATTTTACTTTCAAAATATTCTACACCTAGTTGTTCATAACATTCGAGCCATCTACTTGAACGAGAGTGAAAAGCTCATGAAAACTAATATTTTGTTAATACATTACATTACATAAAACGGGATATTTATCATGTTCGACTCGGGAACCATAATAAACATGGCGAATATGTGTGCTATGAATAACGTCATTTTAAAAAGTTATTAGTTATGAATAAATATATTATCTGATCAAAATTTTATAAATAATATAGTTGATAATCTTGCCCACCCTTAATTAACCGGTGGTAAAGATTTTCTTTCTTGTCCCATTTAGTTCGTTTGGTGTAGTATAAGTCTACAGTTCTATTGGAAATAAAACACAATCTTGATAAACCTGTTTAGTTTACAACTGTTAGTATGCTGTCACTGTACATTAGGTACTGGATCCGTTGCAACAGAGGTGTAAACGGCTATGAAACTAGGAGCCGCCGACTCATTAATCGTCGTCGGTCCGAGTGTGCCCGTTGATGCTTCAGTTAAGTGTTTTTCTTTTAGCGCGGCAGGAAGAACATCGTACATTAGTTGCCATTCTTTTTTTAGTTTAAGTTCCTCCAATGCGTTTCCACTGGAAAATTAAAAAAGGTTGGTATGAAAACAACTTTTATGTTCAGAATATTGTAGATGTCTATGTGTAGATCATATTCATATTTACTTTATTTTGTTCAGGAAAATTAAAATGCAATCAAGAAATGAAGACAATGTTATGTAAATTGGGTATCGTTCCTATTCTTTGCTTGACAAAAGCCTTCCCCATTTCTTTCATTAATATCAATTCGGTGCGTCTTCTCTTCAATTCCTTTCTTCAATATTTTACTACAGCTAAATAAACTTACACAGCATCATCAGTAACATCGAACCGAAGAACTGGGAAGCCGACGTCGCGACCTCTCTGTATTGCATTTTTAACCAGCAAATGGATGATCTCCGAGTTTCTAGGACTTTCTTGAGGTACGATCAGGATAACCTGAGACAACAAAAAGTTTCAAAGCACTTTCGTTAGAGTAAGTCGCATTATTAAGTTTTTAAACTCTTTAGTTCCAGTCCAGTGTTGTTCGTCACCTATAAATTGAATTAACAACATATAACATCTCTGTTAGCCTCAAAAGGTAAAGCAAAGGTGTATCGAATTGCCGGGGTTGCGGGTTGTTTGAAAGAGATACCGCGGCCCCGGAACGTAAAGGGCAACAGAAGGAACATGGGTGGGTTTTAGTCAGTACAAATCTGACATGCCCCCCGCTCCGCCCAGAGCGGGGGAAGTCATGAGATGATTTCCCACCCGAAAAAAAGAAAAGGTGTACCGAATAGTAGATCCACATTCGTCAGTTATGTTTAAGTTGACGAAATGGGCCAAAAATCTAGACTCAGCCAGTAGTAGTAGTAGCAGCCAACGCTACTGACAATTTCCTGGAGGATCAACCCAGTAAACCTACCACATAAGAGCACTACTAAATGCTTTTTATAGTTATTGTCACGGAAGGAAGCGCAAAAGAAATTTTACTGTGCTGTTATTATTTTCCCCTTTCTGCTGGTCTAAAATTTATTCTTAAACTTTTGGTCACTTCTTTCTCTTCAGTTTTTGGCGGTTTTTTGTCCCAGCTACACCAAAAACATAGAAATAGCAAAAGGAAAGTTCGAACACACCTGCAATATATTGTGCACACGATATTTATCGTGAAGGGCTGGTGCGCGGAGGCAATGGGCCGTGAAATGCATCAGCCTCCGCGAACGGGTACAACGGACGCATCGAGCCCATTTCTCGAGCATCAACGCGTCCCAGGGACACACGGTCATGCTAAGAGCCAACCCTCGGATGTGGGACCAGCCTCGTCGCGATTCTTGTTGTTCTGCTAGCATCGAATGACCTAGGCAAGGAGTTGAGAATTCATTCATGCACATTACCAACCATAGGAGTACGTATTTAAATTAGGTATGTACCTTGTGTTCATGGCAGAAAGAGAAAGGTAAAATGGATCTATTGAGTGAGAAATGATTAAAATTCAAATGCTCATGTGGTTCGTAGTGTTTAATATTATGTGTCTTTATAATAAAACGTAAATATAAAATTAAACGGGGGTGAAACCAATTTAAAGCCACTTTCGACCTGAAATATACAATACTAGCTTTTGCCTGCGGCTTCGCTCGCAATAAATCCGGGGTAACATAGATCCCCTTTTCTGATTTGCAGGTACCTGCTATCTGTAGTTTTTGCCCTTGCGTCTTATTTATTGTAATAGCAAATGTATAATGTACCCTGCGCCAATGCCCTAGCGACATAGTCGCAGAGCACAAGATGTGTCGCAGATGGGGGCGCGATGAGGCCTGGCCAGGCAACTTTGGCGTGCTCACGCACGAAGCGAAGCACGCGCGGCACATCAGCTGGTCGCGCGCGTCTCACACGCACGCGCTCTTCATTCTCGGTGCCCTGCACCTATAGACAATACTCACTACAAACACATAATAGGACTGCCCGTCTTAGCAAACAATACATTAGGACTATGATTTAGAATAATTGGCGAATAGTGTTAGGTACTGCAGCAGGGACACCTTTTGTGTACTATGGGTTGTCTAAACGACATCGTCCTGACCAATGAAGCTGCCTATTGTAAGAAAATTACAGCTTTGCCTTTCCCAATTTTGTTGGGCTCTGCTCCCAGTCTAACCGGATGCAGCTGAGTACCAGTATTTTAGATGGAGCGACTCACTATCTTACCCCCAAACTAAGTTAGTACTGGGTAATACCATTCCCTTTGGTAAGACTGGTTGTCAGGACACCAACTACCTGTTACGACTGTCAAAGATCTACAAAGACAGCCGGGACCAACAGCTTAACCGACATGGAGGAAACTCGGAATGTAAAGGGTGGTCACCCGTCCACAGATCAACCTAGCAAGCGCAGCTTAAACTCCAAGAGCTATACAACAGCACACGCATGGTGCCTAGATCCACAAAATCAAATATTTGGCTCATCAAGCTTTGTACCACAAACTTTGCTGCTTACAGACTAATCTCAATTGTTGGTGGTGCTCGCACTAAATCGTCCAATATTTGCAAGTACCTATATTCATATCAAAGTGAGTGGAACTGTAACAGTTACCTATGAAATCATGTTATTTATTCAAATAATCACTTCCTGATATCTTATCTAAAGCAAAAATTGTAGAACGACCCATTCAGTAGAATGCACTTAGTACCTTCTACCAAAGGCAAGCTTATAATGAGAGTGTTTAGAATAAGAACCTGTGAGTTCACCACGATACGATTCGAGGTGCCATCGTTCTTGTCGGTGTAATTCCTCCTAGGATGCCCACCGAGGCAGCTAAGCGCCACTTGAGGTTTCCTTCTGACGGTATGTCTCGCCGTAAATAACTTGAGGATACTGGACAACGCGGACATAGTGGGACATCCGATAATGATCACTTTAGTTTCATTTATATTCTTAAATCTTTTTATGTCTGTTTAACATGTTTGGGTCTTTTATTTACACTTAAAATTTAATAAAAATAACAAAAAATATAATATGATGGCATAGTGACGGTTGCTGTGACAGCTTCTAGGGTTCCTGTCACGGTTTCCGAATTTGAAATGGTTTTATAGTGGCCAGGCTAAGTCGAATAAGTTTTTAATACTGTGGTCTATAGTTTAAGTAACTTTTTAACCACATATTGTTTTAAAACGCTGATTTTTCGTACACAAATAAGTCTTTTGAAATAAATCAAATAATTTTAATGTTACCAAAAAATGTAGGCGACCTATAATGAAAACCGTGAAGGAATAAAAGCTCAAACAGAATTCAATGACAATTTATGAAATTGACCGATCAGTATCCGTCACAATATCCTGAGATACGGGCAATTTTTTTCCATCTCCCGTAACCATGTCGTAAAAAATATCCCAAACCAAAACATACAACAACAGCAAAATTATCTCGAAATCATGAAATAGTTAACAGAAAAGAAAGGTCAAAATGTTGCAGTCTTTGAACATATTCCGGGGCAGTGCACTCAGGATGACCGGTGTGGGTCCCATGCACCCTCACAAAAACATCTTCATTAACAGCTTTAATCAAAAGTCTACATTCCGTCACAGGAAGCCAGTTGACGTAAAACCTGTTAGTATTCCAAGGCTATTCCTCTCTTCTTAGCGTAAATTGTGAAAGTGACAGGGCCTGCGCAGGAAAATGGCAGGTGTGCGATTGTCTGGGGGGACACGCCGCATAAGCACTGGAGATGTTGAGCCGTCTATGAAACGCTATCTGGCCTGATTGTCTTTGCTCCGGCCGACTAGGGTTCGAAGTCTCTTTCCAAGTGATACACAAAAACATGTGGCCAGGTAGAAGTTTCTCAGCTGGTACCACGAAGTTTTCAAGAGTTTTAAGCAGCTAGCGCCGACTAGACTACATCTTGAATTGCAATAAAGAATTTGACTTTGACTTTGACTTGCTACATTTATTCACTAGCCTGTTAAGTGTCTATCAGGGCACACAGTTGGTCGCACATCACTGTGTAAACTTTGAGTAAAGTGAAGCTTCTGTACTTTGATATTAGATGCAGTTTTACAATGAACATTTACATTTATTTTACTGAAGTTGACCAGTATTCGAGTATGCCATAATAATACTCTACTCCTTTATTTCTTTTACAGAGTATTACATGTAGAATCCGAATCTTTAAGAAATACTGAAAAACGTCTGAAGAAAGTTTGCTCTTAAATACAATTTTGATATAGGTACTTAATTTTCATCAAGCCGTTTGACACGGTTTTTTGTAAGAATCATTTCATTGTTTAGAAAAATATCGGGGCAACAGCTGTAGTTGTGCAAATGTAGTACGAAAAAATATTTTTTTTATGGTTGTTCACTTCAATTTTATGCAAGACATTACACTGAATAAAAAGCAAAATTCGGGACTATAGTAATAATGATAATTTATGAACATATTCAAGTTAAAAAGTAAGAAAATTGATTGAAAAAATATTTCATTAAAATTTAGACCCACTTGGGCTAAAGTGTGCCATCTCTTATGAATTCGGTTTTCCCCATATTCTAGCAACATAATAGAAACAACGTATTTGCCTGTTTCTAGTGTTTCGACCTCCGCAACGTGTCTATATTACGAGGGAATGACACTCACGCTCTGATGGTGACTTCGTTCTTGAACACACATTACTGGCCTCGTGAACCCAGCATTATGGGACTATGGATGCCCCTTGACAGCGAATATTTGGAATTACTTACCGCAAAACATTCTTATATGGGTTAGTTTTTTAGAACAGTAATATTGACACTACGTGGCTAAATAGGTTGGTCTGTGGATGGATGACCACCCGTCGTTACATACCGAGTTACTTCCGTGCCTCGGGAAGCACGTTAAGCTGTGTGGTCCCGGCTGTCATTTGTAGATCTTTGACAGTCGTTAGAGATAGTCGGTTTCCCGAAAGTTTGATAACTAGGGTTATCGTATTACCCAGTACTAACTGGATTATGGAGGTCAGATAGCAGTCGCTTTATGTCAAATACTGGTACTCAGCTGCATCCGGTAAGACTGGAAGCCGACCCCAACATAGTTGGGAGAAGGCTAAGCAGATGATGATGAATATTGACACTAAGAAAGGGATAACGTTGCTGTATCTGTGAACTCAAGCACTGGACCTAAACTGAACAGCTGCATCGTTAAAATACAAACATATTTTTTCTCCTCAAATCCCTGATCAGCTATCATTGTTATCTACAGGTCAAAACCTTTTTTGAAGTTGCAACATTTCGTGCGCACATTGCGCGATATCCTTGATGGCACAATATACACGTTACGGGACATTTGTCGGGTAAATTTTCAACTTCACATCATATTCGTTCCCCAGGGGAGCGCCTGCTAGCTATGGAGTACCTGCCTCGCACACGCGAGCGAAAGATGATCGGTCTCACCGTGGCAGACAGGGTCTACCCCTGGCAGATCAGCGAGCTGGAACAGTGGGGCCACGCCACGGATTGTAAAGCCGAACGACACCACATGTATTTCTGCGCCCATTGTCTCAAGAGTCCTAATTTGTTTAAGAAGTTCAACGTTGAATATATTTATGATGTGAGTATTTGCAAATTACCGTCTCCTGCTTTCGTATTGACTCGAATTAAAGGAGTAATTTAAAAAAAAAAGTAAAGAGGTGTTGTGTGGTTTCTGCCTACCCTATCATAGGAATAGTTAGTTGTTATCTCAATACGTAATGTAATGTCTGTGTATGTACATAACATTGAATTATGCGAGATATTGCTAGAAATATAGTCAGTCATAAAAGATAATCATTCAAGGCAGTAAATGCTTATCGAAAACACGGGTAAAATTCGAAAATAAGGACGTTGAAGATAACTCGTATAATCCTTATCCTTACTAATATTATAAAAGCGAAAGTGAGTTTGTTTGTTTGTTACGTCTTCACGCCTAAATGGCTAAACCGATTTTAATGAATTTTGGTCCAGAGACAATTGGGACCCTGGAGACGGACATAAACAATTTAAAAAAAAAAGATTGAGGGAGTGCTATTACAATAAATAAGGCACAAAAGCAAAAACTATAGGTAGCAGGTACCTGCAAATCAGGAAAGGGGAACTGTGTTACCCCGAAATTAATGCGAGCGAAGCCGCGGGCAAAAGCTAGTTATGAAATAAACCTATATCATTACAGATCCAAATAATGGGCACAGCAGCAGAAGTAACAGGACAGGGTGTCGCCACACTTTTGTTGAAGTACGCAATTGATAGCGCGAAACATATGAGACATCCACTCGTTCAAGTTGTGTCACGCGGAAGTTATTCGTAAGTTTTTCCATCCCGAACCTTAATTTCATTTCCATTTCATTAGTAACGTTAGTAATTTCGAGAAAATACCTACCCATAAAATGTTGTCACAATTTTCAGATCAAAAATTTGTGAAAGATGCGGTATGACTCAGGTCTGGAAAATGGATTACAAAGATTACGTCGACTTATGTGGACAAAGTGTGTTCTACCCTCGACACCCTCACCATACAGTTGCCATTTACGTTAAATACTTTAATCCATTTGAAGGTGGGGTGCTACCATGCAAGCCACCTTTCTAAGACTGCAACCATGCTTCAAGTTTCCCAGTCTACGTTTGCAACGAATCAGAAACATTTGCACGTCTTCTACACCGTCCTGTTTACCACCAGTTCCTGTCCAAACTCCGTTACAGAATGAAACTAGTTATAGGTATTGAAAATGGTCATAAAATTAAAACAAACTACCAATATATGTTTTCTTTTAATAAAACATTACAGAAAAATATTATAAAAGTTACAAAAACGCTTAAAATAATAAATATTATGATAACTGCCCTTAACTAACGATAGTTGAACCTAGCAACTACAGTTATGTTTAATTTTGGTATAGTTATGTTCTAAGTCTAGTACGGTAAGATAATACCTTATAATAATATCGATTTTTTACAATTTCACTCAATGGTGAGTACATAGAGGTCTACCAACCCAAACGTGCGGCGCATCAGATCTTGTTTGAGAATATAAAGATAAACGGATTTATTATAATGACATCGATGTAGGTAAGCACATCCTAGTTTGAATATAACTATCACGGCAATAACAAACATGTAAAACTGGCAAACAAGACTCCTATAGAATTTATCCATGACACAAACACTTCTCTGGTTAAACACATGAGCAAGTTCTAGTCACACGCAAATTTGTAGCTCAAAATAAAATAAAAAGTAAACATTATTTATAGTGTTGAAACATAGACTGGAAACAAGTCTTGAAAAAAAAAACCTAATCACAATAACTACTGGATTTCAATTAAAAACACGATATCAAAAATGCCGAAGCGACAAATGAACCTACTGAAATAGTTTGGCAAATTTTAATGAGCTCCCAAAAAAAATGTGCTGTCGAACAAAAAGTACTGTTTCACTGTTCATGGGACATGTCCGATTCGACATACTAAGTTACGCAAACCAATGTTTGAGTAGCGGTCAGTAATTTGGTACAAGTGAATATTTAAGTTGTCTAACTTAGAAAGGAGGCTGAAATTTATATGATGGTCTTAAAAAGTTCAAAATGTTAATAAAGTGGAGAAATTGGAGAATGATAGTAAAACTTACAAATAGTGTGACAAGAAAAGAAAAGTCATTACAAAAAAGAAGAAAATCTCGGAAATAGTAAGTCATTTTTAACTTATAAATTTATTAAGAACATAATTGAGATAATTTGTTAGATACAAACTCATTTCCAGTAGCCCTACTATGACCTCTTAAAGCAATTCTTATTCCGCTGAGGGAAAGAGACAGAGCTATATAGGGCGTCTAGCACCATCTCTTTCACTCAGTGGAATAAGAATTGCTTTAAGATGTCATAGTAGGGCTACTGCTTAATAAGCAAGAAAGAAATTCACTTGATTTCATGTAAACGTAAGTCACGTTTCGATCGTTATGGCAAAAATCTGTATAGAAATTAGGAAATAATCAATTTTGTAGAACGAAAGCTTCGATAATGTAATAATAGAAATTATACACACTTCATCAAAGTACTTTCCATTCACTATTGTGTAAAGGCCTTGGTATATTGAACAGTGAAATGCCAAATTTAATGTTCTAGAAGTTACTGCTTTGTACTGAAAGCAAACATTGCCTGCAACTTGTGACATCGCTGGTTTCGGGTCAAATCAAATTGCCGTTTAATTACAACTATTATGCGATCGTTAAGACGCCATGGAGATAATTATTTTAATAGTTACACCATCAGGTCAAATAAGCAACTGATTTTATTGATTACGATAGAACCGATTTTTATAGCGATTTTATAAGACTCTCTTAAGATTGTGTAGATTTGGATTATTTATGGATTTTTATATATATATATATATTTTTTTTTATATTTTACAAAATTATCGTAATCAAGTCATTATTCGATGACCACCCGGCTCAAACCTAGACATTCGTCATGAACCAAATCCCACAAAACTAACACACATTGTACTCTTTACACCAAACCAAGCTATAAATTGACGACATCCCTAAATGGCATATAACGCAACAGAATCCCAGAGGAAACTGTCTCCTAAAATCTAAGACGTACAACCTAATTTTTCTTGTAGCTCCACTGGGATCCTCCCTCCTTGCCTCCTTTCCTGCCGTGGTCTGCGTGGTTTTCGTGGTGATGTTCGTGGCCATGCTTTCCATGGTAGCCTTTGTGATCGGCGTCCACGTGACCCTTGTTCCTGGAAAATGAGACGATGATTTTGTAAAAACAAAGTTAAGCTTATGTGTCTTTCACTTCTGTAAGCACCGCTTTCTAGACAAATCAGCTGTCACCAAGTTCATCTACCGTTTTATGGAGTTCCCCTTTATTAACAGCCTTCTACATAGTCAATGAAATTATGATACATTTTAGTCATTTTGGTAAAACAGAAGCAAATTCAAGTTTTCATTAGATTGTCAATGATTTAAAAACTGCAGCAAACTATCATTGCTATTACCTAGTTGAAGAACAATCTCGGTTGATTGAATGATAAGGAAGCCACCTATACGTTGAGAAGGATGTGCAATATCCTCTAGTATGTTCTAAAAATATCTTTCAAATTCTCAGTTGGTTTACCCTTGACCATCAGTTTGAAGCAGTCATTAAAGAGGGTTTTATAACGACGCCTATCTTGAAGAGAGCTTGACAGTTGAGAAGTCACCGTAAATGAGGTAATGGAAATAAACGCTCTGACTTTGGTTCGAGAAAGTAGATTGTAAATAAATAATAACCATGAAGCGTTACAAAAGATGTGTGAGGACGTGTAGCGAAGGATGTGAGTCAAACTAACCAGGAATATTGCTTTTCATAGTTTGAGCGAATTTAACTATGTGATTGGTAAGTTCTTCACACATCCCTTGCTACACGTCCTCCTGACCAGTCTTTGGGGGAAACACTTATGGGAAACGCAACTTAAGTCACTAACTTAATTATAGTTTGCGTAATCCATTGGTTTTTTCCATCAACTACTTTTACACAGTCTAATCATCTACCAAGCACAGTTTATCCCTTTTCACTTCTGGAATTAATTTCTTATTATTATCGAGACAAGTTTGATACTTACGTGTATCCCTTCTTCCCTTTCTCAACAAAGTCGTGTCCTGCGTTGACATGATGAGCCTTCTTCTTCCCACTCTCGTTGCTGGCGTGTTTGGCATTGAACTTGCCGAACCGATGGTGTTCGCCGCTCTTGTGGAAGTCGTCGTAGAACTTGTGCTCTTTGTGGAACTCGTCTTTGTGGTATTTGTTGTGGTAGCCTGAAATGTTGGAAAGATTTGATGAAGAGTTTTAGGTATCTAGTCTCTATTGTAATAACCTTTAGACCTGTTTTTATCACACTTTTAAAGATGTGCTTAGCGCTTCAAACAGCGCAACTTTGGCTTGATTTGCGCTGCAGGCTCGCTGATATCGAGATAACTGGACTAGGACTAGACGAGGGTATAGTTACTTTTTAACCCGCTTTTCTTGCAACAATCTAACTTAAGATATTAGTAACAGATGGTAATTGTAGCCTAAAGGTGAGTATAAACTACAACATTTTCTGGAGCATTTCTGTCTAATGTAACGTTCTTGCGAATGGTACAATACAGGCAAAAGCTCAGTTTCCAAAGCATTTCCATGTAATGTAACGTTCCTGGGAATGCTCGGCGTTATGTTACGGGTAAATTGTGCATTTACCGCGTGGACCTCGTGTTTTTCGTCCCTCTCCCTCAGCGTCACCCCGCAACCGCGCACCGCCCGCACTCGGGGCTCGACGAAATGTTACACCAATACGCTCGACGAAATGTTACACCAATATGCTCCTTGGTTTGTAACAAAGAGGCGAGAGTGCTCGACGTTTAGTTCGTAAAAGGATGATACACTAGAACATATCATCGAGCGGCTCGTTGTTCTGTTACAAGTAAATGTTGTAGTCTATACTCACCTTTAATCTACTACGGTTAACTGTTGCACGGGACCTATTAGTTTGGGAGGTCTGCGGCTTGTGTTATTCAAACTTGTAAATAGGCAAAGATTAAAATTCCTAAGGTTATTTCGATTACAAGTGTATTAGAACACGTCGAACCACGTAATACATTTGCCTATTGGGGGCAATAAGTAAGGTTACGACAAAATGTAACAAGTCAGATTACAACAATGAATAGCTTTTACAAAAAGATTACATTGAAACTCGTGACGCTCCACATTTTGAGTAAGTAGGTACATTTTTTGTCATACTAACTCACAATATTTCCGAAATGAGCGTGAAGACAAATTAAATAGAACTTTTGTCACGTACACTTGCAACGAATTTCCGAGTTGTTCCCAATCTTGATAATGACTATGAAAAGGATTTTGAAGTGTAGGTAAAGTTAGCGATTTGTTCTTTGTGATTGAATCAATGGAAAATCGTAGTATTGCGGTTGAGGTCAAGATAAATTGAATTCGAATAACAAATAACTTTACGTAACTTGGCTTTCACTTGCCGCAAATTGTTACATTTTCTATTATAGCAGGAGCCATTGGGTCTTTGCTTATGCCCAAATAACTGTTTCGTTCCAAATCGATTTGTGTAATCAGTAATATAACTTTATATAATACGTGTTTGTCTTTTTCTTTAGTCTTTTCGTTCCTCTCAGTATTCATAGTAATT
Source organism: Ochropleura leucogaster (assembly GCA_958449745.1). Classification (NCBI taxonomy): domain Eukaryota; kingdom Metazoa; phylum Arthropoda; class Insecta; order Lepidoptera; family Noctuidae; genus Ochropleura; species Ochropleura leucogaster. The sequence goes on from OY288206.1 coordinate 860,962, forward strand.
TATTAGTTTAGTTTCTTCCGAAACTTGTTTAGAAGTAAAATAAGATGCTATTTTAAAGGAAGTTACGTAAATTGACGAGCATTACTTCTGTAACTGACAAGCATTAAAATCGATTATCCGAATGTTGTGTAGCTCCATAATCATTTTATTGCAACTATCCAATACTTTGAAGATTATTTTAAACGGCAATAGAATATTGCATGAATCTTTTGAAATGAAGGTTACCTGATCAATATAATAAAATATACATGTTCTAGAGCCTTCTATGTTACTTCTACAAACTCCCCAGCGTTGTGTTATTTTCAAAGAAAAAAGGCCTGTATTGCAGCAGTGAGAACATAACTAGGACTAAAAGGAATTCTATACTGGTTTTGCATGTGCATCAGAATGGCTGGTTGCCTGTGGCTTTGGTCTATGAGAGTTGATTAGAAAATTGCTACATAATTGCTTATATTTGCTACATTTAATAAATAATTGCTACATACTATATATATTTAGAAATAACATATTTTTTTTGTACAGCCATCCTGACGTTTGGTTGGCTGGTCGCCTCCTAGTTTAAAGCCAAGCATGCAGAGTTTCCCGAAATGTATTGCGTCAATAATTGCTACATATTTGCTTCATTTATCTAATTTAGTTGTATCTTCAAACATATGTTAAATAAAGGATGTAGCAATTATTTTAATTATCCCAAGAAAAAGTGCCTGATAAAACAATAAAGGCAAATACTTAGTTATGTTGAATCGGTTTAATCGTTTAGGCTCTGGCAACAGCGTAAATAATGCGATTCTAGCGCTGCAGTGCGATTATTGTTTTTATTTACGATATCCTTTTAATGTGCTTTCACTTGCCACCACTTCCGCTTACCTACTCATAACATAAAGTAGCAATAATAGCCTCCTAAAGTAGCAATACCGTTGACTGAAGACACACTGCAACTATTTGCCTTTATTGTTTTATCAGGCACTTTTCCTTGGGATAATTAAAATAATTGCTACATCCTTTATTTAACATATGTTTGAAGATACAACTAAATTAGATAAATGAAGCAAATATGTAGCAATTATTGACGCAATACATTTCGGGAAACTCTGCATGCTTGGCTTTAAACTAGGAGGCGACCAGCCAACCAAACGTCAGGATGGCTGTACAAAAAAAATATGTTATTTCTAAATATATATAGTATGTAGCAATTATTTATTAAATGTAGCAAATATAAGCAATTATGTAGCAATTTTCTAATCAACTCTCATAGACCAAAGCCACAGGCAACCAGCCATTCTGATGCAAATGGTTTTGCTGTAGTAGTAGGTACTGTTCTCCTCTTCAATCTGAAACGTTATTATAGGGTGATTTTTATACAATGTGTCTAGTCACGAACTAGCAATATTCTATGTACTTATATAATAAACATTCTAGTACTCAAATGTAGTGATTTTAAAAAAAAAACTACCATTTTTTTCACAAAAAGTTTTACAAAACTTTCGTTGATTCGATTTGCATATTTTTTTGGACTTTAATTTTGTTTTCTAAAGTAAAGAAAATGTAAGCTCATCATTTCTTAATTAAAACGTTAGACAATATTGTTGCCCTCTGAATAAACTTATTTTCGTCTCAGTAAGACCCACACTTTGAGAGATATGATTATTTATGCGTGTACAACGCATAGAGAATATCTCGAAATGGCTGCCAAAAAGGAGGGAAGTGAATTAGGCCCAAGTGTGTATATTAAAACACTCGTTCCATAAGTATCTGGAATATCGCTAGCACATGACCGGACACATTGTATAGGAGGATTACATTGGTTTTTTATTACAGGATTATAGGCCTTAGTAGCAATCTATCCCATCACAAAACATGTGTGTAATTCCTAGTGTGGGGCAATGTTTTTTACTAAAAAAAAGTGTATTTTCTTCTAATGTCACCCGCCCTATGTATAGCGAAAACAGTATAGTTGATCTTACCCTTGGTCTTATGTCCTTTCTTGTGCCCCTTCTTCTCATCAAACTTGGCTCCTCTGTGTCCAAAAGCTTCTTCTTCATGACTGCCCTTATGTCCAGCGTGGTCGTGGTGCTTCTTTTTCTTCCCCGCGGCTTCCTCGTATTCCTTCTTATGGAGCTCGTCTGTCTTGTAGCCTTTGCCTCCCTTGTCTACGTGGTGGTCGTGGTGGTAGCCTTTGGAAGTCTGAAATGCATAGTTAATAAGCGAAATGTAGGTATATTATATACTATTAAGTACGGTGCATCTGGATCTAATCCTAAAAAACTTTAAAGGCTTGATGTGATATTTTTGTTACAAAAACCTATATCTATTCTTTACTAGCTATTACTAACGACCGCAAAAGAGAACAATTTTATTCTATAAACAAAACAATTATTTCTACCTATCTTAATAATTATATCTTTACAGCTGGATCAAGGGCTTGATACAGAAAGCGGTACTCCTGGACACGGCTCGTATTGTTAGGAGGTTCCTTTCTCTGGAGCCCTGACCGCCGGTAGCTTGGACCCTGTTCCCGATACCGGTGGGCTACTATTTTTATATTTTTAAATGTTTTCTTTTTTTTATGATTTTAAGAAATATTTAAAAATGTAATTTTATGTTTAAAAATAAATAAATGTACAAAATATCTTTACTAGCTGAGCTGACTCACCCTTATTACTTAGAGGTATGAGAAATAGATATGTTGAATCTCAGACCTGCCCTATATGCACACCGCGATACGAGAATTTTATATTAGATAATATTAACATCGTCACTTCGTAAGCGTTTGACTAAATACTTTTGAAAACAAATCATCGTTGGACTTTTTTTTTTATTGAGAATGAACTCACTCTTGACCTCGATCTCGCCTGATGGTAAGCGACAGATGAGGTCTACGATGAAGCGAGCGAGCCCAGAAGATGCCTATTGACTCTTGTTTTGAAAGCAGACGGGTCGTATGTGGTAGGGAACACAGAAGCCGGTAGAGAGTTCCACACCTTGGCCGTGCGCACAATAAATGTTGAGGAAAAGCGCTTAGTACGACAAAACGGTATATCGACCAAGTGCGGGTGGTACCCTGCCGTGCGTCTGGTAGCCCGGTAGTAAAACGGAGATGCTGGGATCAGGTCATGGAGCTCCAGCGCACACTCTCCGAAGTACAATCTGTAGAAAACCGACAAGCTGGCAACGTTACGCCTGTGCGTCAGGCTATGAAGCTTGGACACACTTTTGCAGCGAGCTGGTATTTTACAGAGAAAGGAACCTCCTAACAATACGAGCCGTATCCATTTCTGTATCAAGCCCTTGATCCAGCTGCCTAACGAGAGCCTCCTTAGGTATTGGTCGAGGCTCTTAGCAATTAATCGATTGACTGTAATTTACTATTCTTAAATTAGCAAGTTATTTCTAATATGCTTACTTCATTCTCTAGCAATATTTTAATGTTATAACATGGTATCTAAACGACATCTATAAAACAAACTGCTCAACAAACAGTAAGTATCTACATAGGTACCTATATTTGACTTTATAGGTTTATTTTATAGGCTTAATCAATGTAAATACAGTGACTACGTTATGTAGTTGTAATATCGGTTACACACAGTATTCAATGTACTGTTGTGGTTGGAAAGTACTTTACATTTAAAGGTCATCAACCTAATTTAGGTCATATAATATAACTAGCTGCGCCCAGCGGTTTCACCCGCTGCTCAGCTGTTTAGTGTAGTGGCGTGCTTATAAAGTCTATTAATTTCGTGAAAGAATGCCTATGTACAATTTCAATTCAACCCGGCCAACGAATCGTGTTGTTCCATACAAACTTTGTCACCCTGTTTCACCCCTCCATCTTTTTTTTGTAGTTGGAAAATCATCGAATAACTTTTCTCGCTCTGGGCGGAGCGGGGGGCAGTGTCAGACTTTTACTGACTAAAACCCATACCCAACCCATGTTCCTTTTTTTGCCCATTTTTTTCCGGGGCTTCGGTATCTTTTCATTTGAGACTGTGATTTTCTCTTTTATTTAATAAATGGCTATGATATGGATGGACAGTCAATTATCTAGTCACATTATTTAGCATTTCCTTTTCAAATCATATTTAATCCATTCTTTGCATAACTTAGTTAAGGTCACTTTTCCTTTTCGAAAGAAGGACGTGTTAACAGGAAATGTACTAAATATTTTTGTTCCATGTATCATTGAAATAACTTAAAAAATATTTCACGAAAACAAAGACTACCACGATCAAAAAGAATTTAACATTCTCTTGATCTAATCATACGCTGTTGCCTATTTTAGGATTCCGTGGCATCTTTCAGGATTGCATTGCCATTTAGAAAAAAAAAACAACCCTTACAGATACGTACTATCCGGTTTTTTTTTGTGGATGGGAAATCATCAAATAACTTCCCCCGCTTTGGGCGGAGCGGGGGTGTCAGATTTGTACTGACTAAAACCCACCATGTTCCTTCTATTGCCCTTTATGTTCCGGGGCCGCGGTATCTCTTTCGAACAACCCGCAACCCCGGCAGGCGGTGTCCCTAGCTGGCCCTTCTGAATCTGACTCCGAGACTGTTACCGCCATACAGTTAATGTTTGGAGCAGAACATCTTCTACTATGAATCGCCATAAAAGTGATTTAGAATATCCTTACTATACTTACTAATATTATAAATGTTTGTTTGTCTGTTACGTCTTCACGCCTAAATGGCTATACCGATTTTGATGACTTTTGGTACAGAGATAGTTGGGACCTTGGAGACAGACATAGGCTTTTTTTTAAAATATTGAGAAATAAGGGAGAAAGAGGGAAGAAAAGGGAAAACTTAGCATTGTTATTTCAATAAATTAGGCACAAGGGCAAAAACTACAGGTAGCAGGTACCTGCAAATCAGGAAAGGGGAACTGTGTTACCCCGAATTTAACGCGAGCGAAGCCGCGGGCAAAAGCTAGTGAAAATATAAATCTGCTCTGTTCCCGCTGTTAATGCTCGAATTCGTTGTATAAGATTTTTTTGTTTATGTGGTTTGGCTGTGTGTTGTTTCTTCGTAAATAGGTAAATCATTGATAATGACGTAGCCTATCTATGACAATTTAAAAGAACCATTTAATCTGGTGCTTTTTTCTCACATGTACCCGTTTATAACATTCTCGAAATCATTTATAAGCGGTTTCAAGGAATAGACATGGCAAAACTAACTACCTTCATTTAGGTTTCCTGTAAGCAAAATTAGTTTCATTAAATAGCATCATCTTCAACAATCTTGGTGTTGACACTTCCATGTTGCTCAAGTGTCACGCATCGTGATGTTCTCTGATCTATATTACATACCAAATCTTCATAATAGTTTTTATTTCTATCTACCTTCCTAGTTAGTTCGTTCAGAATATAAAACAATAACACTCATTAGAGTTCTCATGAGAACGACAAACAGCTAATTAGGAAAGTATAAGAAGCTAGTTAACTAATTATCTTCAGTATTCTTATCAGTTAGCTAATAACCTCAAATCATTTAATCTGTTTCTAGTTACGTTTGTTTGACGAGTCCTAATAAAAACAATCCTTTCTAATATCACAAACGCGAAAGTGAGTTTGTTTACTACGTCTTCACGCCTAAATGGCCAAACCGATTTTGATCGGAACTCTGGAGACGGACATAGGCTAAAAAAGATAAGGAAGATTGTTTTTTACAATCATCACAAGGGTTTAAGTTTGCGTTAGCCCTAAGAACCTATGCCACGCGGACGAAGTCGCGGGCGGAAACTAGTAATAAAATTAATCCCTTACCTTTCCACCATGCTCTGCACTATGTCCTCCGTGCTGCGCATGCCCTCCACCTTGTTTATATCCATGAGCATGCTTCGAATGATGTCCAGTGGATGCGCCGTACAAGTCTCCTGAAGCCAGCTGTTTCGGAGCCTGGATCAATGGCTCAGCAGCCACAGGCACTGGGATCGGGTTCTCAAGAGGAATAGGGTTCGAAGCCAATGGAACTGCCAACTGTGGACTGGCTATGAACTGAACTGGTTGTGACACTACAGTTTCCTCCGGGGCAAGCTTCGCTGCTTCAGCAATATTAGCGTAGTTATTGTTATTGTTCACATCAGGTTTCAAGTACCGTGGGGCTGGGGCGTACACTTTGTGGTAGTGGTTTGCACTTGCTGCAAGCATCTCCTCGTAAGGTGGAGATTCCATCTCTCCATCGTCAGTAAGCTCATGGACTTCATACTGGTGGAGCTGACGAGGAACCCGTACGTAATCCGCCGCTCTTCGTTGTCTTGGCTCACAACACCGCTTTACACGAACATGCTCGGCCAAAGGCTCTGCATCATGAATATCACGCCTACTCCTGGACTGCTCGTAGTCATCATATGAGTCGTCTACATCTTCCTCTTCTACCCATGGCTCCTGCACCACTTCGGCTGCAGCAATCGCCAGCAATAGCAGGATGACCACTGGCCGCATCTTGTTCATTAACTGATCTTAAACTGTTCTATTTTTTTGTTTTATACTTCCGAACCTTTCACCGTTGACTAACAAAGGATCTTGCTAAATGTAGTTGCGTTGATATCAGCGTTTTTATATGAGCCGCGGGTAAATGTTTGTTGTGTGGCGGCCGGGCGGTCGCGCGCGCGGTACGGTCAGCACTGATGGCAGCCAGAGCCCACCACCTAGAAAGCGTATAACGACACGGAGCAAATTAGTTTTCCCGGTGCATTATTTTCGCGATTTTTCGACCGCAGTGAAAACAACGGCCGTGAATTGAATTAAACTTTTTATAAGAGACTGGCCGTGAGATCCGGTTGCGTAAGTAATTACGAGGAGAACTAAATGATTTGTATGCGTGATCTTTGACAGAAGATATAACTTATTATTCGCAGATGATCAGGTAGTGGTTTGTTAAAAAAACGATCTACCCGTTATTATATGATTATCAGATGAATATTCTGTTAAGTACCACAGATAATGATTAAACATACTAAGTACTCCTAGAAAGCCTGTTTTGCGAACTAACATTAACAAATAATTAGCGGAGATGCGTAGACGCGTGTTTGTCTGAATCACATCAACAGTTGACGGAACAACAGCGAATGTTATCTTATCAAACATTGTCTGCGCTAAGACGTCAATGGTGGTAAATACGGATTCTCTTCGAGCTAAGGAACTTTATTCTAATTGTGTTGCAATTGCAGGACAAGTTAACAATTCAGCATATTTAAATACCATATGACTATATTGCATTATTTATTATAGCTGACACACAAAACATGGAACACACATGTTGGAATGTGTCTATTAAAAAAAACTGTATTTAATGAGGACCTTTCGTGCCTCGAAAAGTTCTTTAGTTCTTTAAGCCTTTGATCCAGTCAGTCATTCGGGTAGCTTGTAAGTCCGACAGCCAGTCTTACTAAGGGGTATCGTTTTACCTAGTAAATGGGTAGAGTAGCTTTTGTAAAATAAGTTGTACTGAAAGCTAACCTCGACATTATATTTGTGAAAATCCGAATGATGACTTTGAAAAATAAAATGTAGCGATTTTATTATAGTCCGGTCAAATTAGACCAAAAAATAAGAGTAAAGTTACATAAATTCCCACCAAGCTGAAAATAGGTAAGATTGTTTAAAATATCAATAAAAACAAAATTTGAAAGTTCCCCATCTTTCCCCTGTAAGGAAAAAAAATATTGATAAAATATTTTCCTTACAGGGGAAAGATAAGGTCAAAGGTAAAAAAAATAGTTTTTCATAATTTTCAGCAAAATGGTTAGTTTTATTATAAAACTAGCTTTCGCCCGTGGCTTCGCCCGCATTAAATTTGGGGTAACACATTTCCCCTTGCACCTTATTGATTTGTAATAGCAACGCTAAGTTTTCCCTTTTCTTCCCTCTTTTTTCAAAAAAATATAGCCTATGTCCGTCTCCTGGTTCCCAACTATCTCTGTACCAAAATTCATCAAAATCGGTTTACCCGTTAAAGCGTGAAGAGGTAACAAACAAACAAACAAACTCACTTTCGCTTTTATAATATTAGTAAGGATACCTCAGACAAAAATTGTAGATCATAAAATTATCTACAAAAAAATTTTTGAGATATAACGATTCAAAAAGTTGTAATCGTCATAAAAACTCATTTTATGACCTTTGACTTTGAATTATTTTTTTCCTTACAGGGAAAGATGGGGAACTTTCAAATTCTGTTTTTAATGATATTTTAAACAATCTTACCGATTTTCAGCTTGGTGGGAATTTATGTAACTTCGAATGTCTAAATTGACCGGACTATACCTATCAAATTGACTATGTATATAATAAGATTCCCCCAGGGTTTTTAGAGATGGGTAATCATCAAATAACTTCACGGGGAGTTTTTTTTGGGGTGGGATATTATCAAATAATTCCCTCGCTCTGGACGAAGCGGGGGGGAGTGTCAGACTTGTATTGACTAAAACCCATCCATTTTCTTTCTTTTTCCTTTTGTGTTCTGGGACCGCGGTATTTCTTTTGAACAACCTGCAACCCCGGGTCAAGAAGGTATCTGAATGATAGATTGAAGAAGATAACATTGTGGTTTTGAAGCCATAGTTGCAAACATTTGAAAAGAGAACACTTTAATTTTGAAAACCGAACGCTCATATGTTTGATCAAGTTGAGAAGATGAATGAAAAGCGAGTAACAAAAGAGATTAACCAGCCAGTTCTATTTTGATAGTTCGATTACGATATTACAGTCACAAAAACCTGCAGCTGTATCAACTATGACCTCAACATACTAAGCTGAGATTTGATTCAGCTTGCGGTTCCGTAACGAAGCCTCTCCTTGACCAAGATGGACGCTGCTGCAATGAGTTTTTATTAACTACGAATAATGCGGTTATTTCTGATTGACACTTATGCTTTGGCGAAGGTATAAGGTATACTTTAGTTAAAACTGATTGATATTCTAGTCTATGGATACGGTCAGTGTTTGAAGCTTTTCTTTTTTCTTAAATTTTTTGACTAAATAGGCACTTGATTGAACTGTTTTGTCTTGATTGAAATATTGTATGGCTGTATTTTAATGCCTAAGTAACTTAAATTCGGTTGTTGATTCAAATATCTAATTGATAGTCGTGGTTGGTACAGTTGGTTTGAAACATAATTATGATGAATGAAAATAGATGCCAAACTGCAGTCCTTAATAGTTATATCTCGAGAGTGATGTAAATTCCGTCGGGGTTTCAGTATTGATTCTGTCATTGTAGTAGCTACACCATCTTAGGCGCGTCGCCATCTTAGGTCGTGTGGGCGACGCGCCTTATAGGTGTGCGCAGGCTTCGTCTCGCACGATCGCTTGCTGTTGTGATAGGATGAATACATCTTTATTATGACAAGTATTCAATACTCACTAGGTACTTATGTCAATTGTGATCGTTGAGGAAATATCGTTTATTTCGGTCACACTGGTAGCTCTGCTGTCTTACTATATTGCCACGTTGTTCTTGTCGTCTTACACACATTCCTAATATTCACAGTATTTAAATGAATACATTCGTAATGTAGGCATGAATGCATTCTATTGATATAGGCTTGAAAGGTGGAGGAATGAGGATAAAAAAACATTGCCCTACACTAGGAATTTCTCCTGTACCGTGGGTGCGTTTACAAACATATGAACTCACATACACAAACAGCCAGAACCGAAACAACTATCTGTAGGCCATACAGATATTTGTTCCGTGTGGGAATGGAACCCACGCCACGCATCGCAGCAGTCGATCGCTCAGCCACTGCGCCAACCGTGTCGTCGTTACACCTAGTTACACCGGTATCTTCTTCAAACCGAAATTCTGTGGTAAAATTCAGGTAGTTAGTTTGTCATAACAGAGTTTGAATATGTATTAATAAAATAAAATGTAGTTAGCTAGGCATCTACTATTGTTGAATTAGTTATAGCTCGATCGTCGTAAACTACGCACGAATAACGATGGCGAAACTGAGAAGACTTTTTATTTTAAGTACAGACGCCTGCACATCAAGCTACTACAATCTGTCAGATTTCTTTGATAGATTTTCAGGTTCATTGGGAAAAAATGACAGTTTCGGGTAGCTTGACCTACAGGCGTCTGTACATTTCAAAAACTAATTACCTTTTTATTTTTTATTTAAATTGAAAGTTTATTAAAAATACCTAGTCATTATTTCAGTAGCATTTTTATTTTAAAATTACACTGAAGACCACTTAACGTTTTTGTTTTTGCAAAACGTAAAGTAATCAACTCCTGTGGTGCTGATGTTGTAAAAGAAAATCGAACAAGCTTACAAAGAATACCTGAACAATATATTTTATACAAGTTACGGTATACGATGTTACAGGATCACCCATCATACCATCACCACTACCATCATCATCATCATCGTCACCTTTTATTATCTTTCTTTGTACTATCTATCATAGATAGTTTTGGGTAATATTTCGAGGATTCTAAGTAAGGATTTACTTGATAGTTAAAAAAAAATCCTTGGAAATATTCTAGCCAAAAGTTTTAATATTGTCAGCGAATGAGTGAAATTAAATGTGTTATCAGATTGCTTATAAATAAATGGGATCTGATGGTGCAGTTGCCAACATCCCAGGTCTGTATGCTATTATCGTTTAAGCACTTGGTGGTGATCGTGCGTTGGGTGATAGATCTTCGCAATAAGCTTGTTGTTTTTGATTTGCAGGAACTGGTGGACGCTACTGAAAGCGCCTAAGCAAGCGCACACTGTCGGAAATAGTGCTTTGGCATGCTGCAACGTTCTTAGGGATGACGAGGCGTCCTTAAGCATGCCGCACTGTCCTGTAGCTTGCCGAAGCGTCTCATATCGTATCCTTATGCAAGCTATCCCCGAGTGTTGCCTCGGCGCCGGCGTCGTACCTAAGGATGCCGAAGCATCTAGAAGCATTCTCAAGGCTGCCTATACAGCAGCCTCAAGCATGCCGAAGCGGTATTTTTGTTATTATATAATGGAAATTTCTACTTTATTGCTATTATGTTAATGTATATTGCTAATTGCTACCTAAAATCCTCAGTCGTGCCGATGCCGATAATAGGCGCCAGGCCTTACTCGTTGGCACAGTTAAGATTGCTATCGACATGCTAAGAAGATTGTCACAAATTTGATTTAATACGTAGACCTAGAAGTTAAGTAGACATAGCTTAGTCGAAGGTTGAATTGTTAGCGTTACCAATTTTCAATTAAAATTACCAGACAATCACAATAAAAACAACTCGTAATAAAGACATTCAAACCTCTTTAGAATTGAATAAAAAAAATAAGGTAAGTGTTACATCACTAATAATAATTATTGCACATTGCGCGAAATGATCTTGTCCGTAGTCCAAATTAATTTTGAGTTCAATTTCTATTATTTAATTCATTGTCAAGTTGGTCAATCGATATTATATTGGCAAACAATGGAAGTAGGTGATCAGAGTAGATCTAAGTTTCTTTGATTATGGCTTGTGTGGAAATCGGATCGGAAGTAATAATTATTTTGTTGATGGCGAAGGAAGCAAATCATTAAGTTTGATGGAAAAGTTTTTGTTGCATTTTTTTGTGAATCGCGCTAAGATATAAATTGTTCGGCATCTTATTTTCGAGCTAGCATTATAGCGGGTTATTTTTTCCTCGATCACTAAATTTATAATTAGTTTCTGTTCAATAGTGCCATACCAAGTATTTGTCTTTAAGATTGTGTGTGTTTTAGGAATGAGGCTGTCGTAAGAACGTAGAACTGACAAAGAGAGGCCTTTACCCAGCACTGAATGATGCTGATGATATTAGGAATACAAGTAATGAGAAAATACTAAATAAAATTTCAAAAAGTATTTGTCAATAATTTTATTTCATCGTGTTAGTAAACAAATCGATACATCTAAAGCAACAAAGTGCGATATTGAAGTTAATCGTAATACCGTCCAACCTTACTACATACTTATTTTTATTATTATTTACAGTAATATTACACTTAGGGTACACTTTATTTTAACAAAATAAAAATGCAAAAACACCTTTTGTTATGTTAATTTAACTACTATTGGGCCGGAAGTATGTAGCAACACATTTAACTTAAGCTGGCCTAGTGTAATATGGAGGTTCAATAGAAATAGAAGCCATCTTACACTGGTTATGTTGTGCGGTCTAACTGGTTTAAAAAAACACTGTGTCCATGACTTTTGCTAAAATAATAAATCTTATTTCCATTTTTCTTATGTAGTATAAAATAATATAACTTTAACAAATACTTAGTTATATCTTATTCTATTAAATATGGCACAAATATTATAGACTAGTTATTAGATATTTAGTTAATAACTTTCAAAAGTCTTTTATTTTTCGTTAAAAAATAGTGTGTACTGGGTGACGCACATTTTTGTGTTACCTACATAAATGATTATTTGAAGAATCTTTTAACAAACAATCTTTAATTTTCTAATTAAGAAGATAAACAATTTTTCCATAAACTTATATCAGACAATAAAAAGACGGTATTATAAATATTAAAAAAAATATAGTTGACCAGTTTCTAAAACTTTATCTTATACAGTTAAGAGGTAAAAAATAAATAAAGAAAGAAACCTTAAGTATTTAAGTAACACAAAAAATCCACCACCAATAAAAATCTAACTTACAAAACTAATTAATAAGTCTTTATCAAATGGTCTGACACAAAAGGCGTGAACTCGGGATCTTTTATTTTTTTTTTCTTATGTAACGGACAACTTTTCTGCCTTTGTCCTGTTTCCGATTTATTGTGCGTCAATTTAAAATGTCCGGATAATGAAACACTTTTTTTCCTGTGTTCCGTTTTTTGGCAATTATTTTTATCTACAATTTTGTCCACGCCGTTCGCGGCTGAACCACTGTGCTGTGTGTTTTGTGCTAATATTCTAGAGTCTAATTGGTTTTGTTTTAATTTGTTCGTGTAGTCTGCTGTCACCTCCAGCTGGCTGTGATGCAAACACGTTGATGTGATCTGAAATTGTATTGATGCAATTATTTTCGTTAAATTGGAACAAGTTGCTAAAGGAGAATGTTAGACGGTCAATATTATTCAGGCACTATCTGCTCCCTCGCCGAGACTAGGCTTTATCACAGACCAGCTGGAACATTTATGTACTAATTTTGCTGCTGTTCGATGTTTTTTAAAGTCTAAAGAGGGAAGAAAGTGAAAGGAATGTAGGATGACAACGTTTCGCCGACCACAAGTAAAATGGAGCAGGAGTAGATAATGATGAATTACAAACCATGAATTCCTGCTCATAACTGAAGTCAGTACCTCTAGCATGATAAATGATCTTACCATAAAGCAATAATTATGATAGGCACCACCTCTCATGCCCTTCATGCATAACTATAAATGAGGTATAAAACAGAGCTGACCACTTTTTCTTTGGTCAATATTTGAGACATGATTCGAGAAGAAGAAGAAGCGAGTGTTGCCTATCATATAACAAATCAAGGAATGAAAAAGAAGGCTAAGGATACTCACAGGTGTGGGTTGATGCCTTGGCCTCGCGTAGAGCGCGGCACGCTCGGCTAGCTCACTGCGCAGGCGCCACGCGCGCGCCGCCAGCAGGCGCCGGCTGGCGGGCTGCCCGTCTCCACGGACACCGTGCCATCTTAACAATTTAATAATAGTTAAAACACGTGGTTTACCTATGTAAAGAGATATAACACCTTTGGATTGAAAAAAAATGCGTTTAAGGGGAATCCTGAAAGCGACACTAGTGGGCGAGAAATTATATAAAAAACAAAGACCAGGCAGTTGAAGAAAAGTTTTGAGCTTAAATGTGGGTGGCGTTTGAGTAGGCTAAACAAAACTAATTGACGTATTTTAGTACCGACATTTAAGATACGTAGAAAGAGGATGAGAAATTAGATGACAGCTTAAGAATTGAAAATACAGCGCTGACTACGAATCACTTGGGATACGGGCATGTGGATGTACGCCATGGTTAAGCCTTTTTGACTCTCATCGTAATGTACAATAGCGTACGTCAGTGTTACCTGACAAGCAGCTGCAGCAGGCGACTGTACTGGCCGGCGGTGCGCAGCGCCAAGCACGCGGCCCGCAGCGACACCCCCTCGCCCCGCGCGCTGCCGTGCGCGACGCTGAACGACAGCCGCATCGCGCGGGTGTAGTGGCCGAGGGCTAGTGGGAGGAGACCTGGAAAGGAAACGGGCCATAGTATCGTGAAAAATATTAAAAAAAGGCAGGAATCTCTGACCAGACAGGTGTTGTCAAGTGGGCTGCACCACACCCAGCAACCACTACGGAGTAGCATAGTATTAATTATATATAGTTAATCACACGAGTTTACCGTGATATACGAGTTGATTCTGCCACATTAGTAACTATTACTATAGGTACATATCTTGAAGAACTAATCAAGTGCACATTTGATTGAAGTTTGTTCTATGGCCTGATTTTGTCATGAAAAGGTGATTTGTCATTAGGTCTCATTGAGCCGCATGCCTGTTTACACGCAGAATGGACCGAGCTAAGGTAAGCAAGAATGTATGTTTCCGACCACACTCTCTTATAGCTTCTTTGAGGTTTTCAATTCACTTCAAACTTACACATTGAGTATTATGGGACTCCATACATTTGTTGAATGATTTCTAAATGATATGGTTGCTCAGTACATTTGAGCGCAGCCTATCAAGAGCAGCGTCTAATATGTAATTGCGTTGGACAATGAACCCCTCTTGTTTCGACTTGATCAAAATATTGATTGTTGGTTTTAGTTCCTAGAAAAGAGACATCATCCTAACACGGTATGCATTCCGATTAGAGATTATTCCTCCCTCTGTAGACCCGTAATATACGCACATGACATTGTCGTTTATTGACTGATTTCATGTCATTACTACGAGTATTATTAGTTGTAAATTTCGAACTCTTAGCCCTTTTTTTAAAATAAACACAGATAAGTAGTAGCTCTCCTTTTAATATCAAATATCTTTCAGTAAAAGTATCGTCAAAATTGGCGTTGTATTTTCGGAGATTACACTGTTATTTTGAATTTACAAACAGATACTTCTATTTAATTTATTTTTAAATAGAATGTGAAAACAAAATATTATTGATATAAGAACAAAATACTAATGAAAAAAGTCTTTTAATACCTACCTGACATCCTATATCTATCAATAGTGTTCACCTCAAAAAATTGTTTTGACTGTGCGAGAGGTATAGTCGTAGGGGAGAGGTAGCTGTGCGGGTGTAAAATCCGGATTTGAGCGGTCATGGGGGAGCTTAAGAAAACACTCACCTCTGTCCTTGAACCAGTTGCCGTAAAGTAAGTAGTGTTCCCAATTTTTTGGCTCCAGTTCCAGCAGTTTGTCTAGAACTTCTTTCTTCTCATCTTCTGGTTTCAGCAGCAGCAGCTCAAGGTACGCCTGAACGAACCTCGGCTCTAAAGATATGCAGCGTTCCAGCATCTTGAGGGATTCGGGTATTCGATTCTTCTTTCTAAAAAGGATATGAAAGTTATGAAAAAGAACTTAGGCTACGATCATCAATTGAAATTATGTTTTCAGCATCTAGGCTAAATATTGTACATACTTATTTTACAAACTTGTGGAGTGACAAGAATGGATAAAGTAAGAAATGAGTATATTTGAAGAAGTTTGAAAGTTACGCCTGTTACAGAAAAATTTAAAGGGGAGTCTTCTTGGTATGGACAATGTAATGAGAAGGGATGAAGGACATGTGGCTAAAATAGTGATGGATCCGAATGTTGAAGGACGGAGAGCGAGAAGAAGGCCAAAGAAAAGATGGATGGATTGTGTAAGGAATGATATGAAGCAGAAAGGAGTAAATGATGCCGTGACGTCTGATAGGGAAGAATGGAAGAAGAAAACGTGTTGCGCCGACCACAAATAATGGGACAAGGGCAGGAAAATGATGACGACTTATTTTTAAACAGAAATCTCACATTTTCTACCAGGCTTTATTACAAATTTTAGCCAATAAACACAATAATTAAGCAATTTAAAAAGCCGTTAGAGACATTAAGTGCGCTATTGAATTTAGAATGTTCAGTTCTATACCAAAAGTTGAGAATTTAACAGCACATTTAATTTCTCTTACCTTTTCACCATAGCAGGTGAGTCTACAAATCAGTTATATTACTTACCTATACAATTTAGCCAGATTATAATGAGCATTGACATGATCCCTGTTGTACTTGAGAGCTTGCATGAAGTGGTGCTCAGCCCGTCCTGATGCCAACACCAACGTGCCCAGGTTATTGTGAGCACTCGCGTAACTTGGCCAGAGTCTGAAAAAATACAAAAAATGGGTAACAAAAAAAGACAATGATCATCAACGATGGAATATGGTTTGTTAAGTATTCAAGACTAAATGGAAAAATAAGAAGATGGACGACATATAGACGAAAACATTGACTTCAGTGGGAAGAGAAGGCAACGAAACAGACAAGAATGAACGACTTAAAGGACCGGAAAAAAAGTTGTCACTTTTTTTTTAAGTACCTACGTTTTTTTTTATTATTTCACCATTTTTAGTTAAGGTATGATTATCACAAACCTTTAATCGGTTATTCATTTCCCATAGTAACTAAAAGATATTAGCAGATCATCCTTATAGACATAAAAGAAAAATATAAATTTATACTCTTTCGAACAAAAGAGGAATAATTATGAAAATCGTTCCACAGTTGGCGGAGTAATCGGTGAACAAACAAAAAAAAAACGTTCGAACTTAGAACCTCCTCGTGTTTTAGAAGCTGGTCAAAAATATATGCAGCGACAACTTCTTTAACTGGGATGATGGAGCAGTTTAGAGAAATACCAAGCAATTAATAGTGGTGTTTAAAACAAATTTAGTAGCCAAAAACGACTTACTTCAAGGCCTCCTTGTAGTGTTTGATGGCGTTCTCTTGTTGCTCAATGTCTTTCAGGAAGTTCGCGAAATTGTAATGTAACTTGGCGTTATGTGGTAACACTGAGAGGTCCGCTCTGAAAAATAAACAATAGCAACAACTTCAATAAAAAATCT
Organism: Ochropleura leucogaster; assembly: GCA_958449745.1. Classification (NCBI taxonomy): domain Eukaryota; kingdom Metazoa; phylum Arthropoda; class Insecta; order Lepidoptera; family Noctuidae; genus Ochropleura; species Ochropleura leucogaster. The sequence goes on from OY288206.1 coordinate 878,001, forward strand.
GTATTGCAAGGAATTCGGTAAGTAAGAAGGTAATCTAGGTACTTAGTAGAAAGTATACAATTGAAAGTCATTAAAAATCTGTTCTTTGGAAGGTCTCCTTCAGCAGAAACAAATAATTTCTAACAAGTTATTTACGAATCCAGGAAAAACAATATTAGTAAATAATATACAGTGAGTTGGTGTGTTTGCCAATTTATTTAAGTATGTAACTAGACAGACATTCTTAACTTTAAACATTTAAATATGTTATCGACCGGTGATCATCATAAAACAGCAGTTGAAAACGGGTTTGCACAACCAGATTTACTTTTCAAGTCAATCTCAGTACTGACCTTAGCAGCGTCTCCCTGGTCCTCCAGTCCCTATTCCTGAGGTGTGTTCTGGCGACTCCCCCTGCAACCAGCACTGCTACTCCCAGGATCAGCAGTCGACTACCAGAGCTGCGGCGCCACATCATCTGGACGCCGTACACCGTGATTATTACTGAGCCCACACTGAAATGAAGCGAATAATCGAGGTTTTAACGTCATGCTGCCATGCATTTTTGCAGTACGAAATAAAATATTGAGACATGGTCATAAACTCTTTGAACGGAGTAAGGACCGGGTTCCAGAGCCACAATTGAAAATAACCTTTCAACCAGACTAGTGCTGTATCTAGGGAGCAGCTGCTTGTCGGGCGTAATTTGGCTGTTTTTGACCTAGTTTTGCTTTCGTGATGCAGAATTTTTCCGTGACATCGGCATGATACCTAGCTTCTATGTGGTAGTGTTAATTCCACATACACACACACACACACACACATTTCTTTAATATCGAGATGATATTACGGGAACTAATAGTTATACTTATCAAGGTGTTGTGATAGAGTAAAAATTTAGTAAATTCACCAAAGCTTAATGCTAGCATAATATCTAGTTAAATGAATTAGTGATGGTGGCGAAAATATAAGTTTGTGTTGTGTGCTATAATTATATAAAAGCTTCTTCTGTATCTTGGGGGGCGTTTATAAACATTTTAACTCACATACACAAACAGCCAAACCCGGAACAATAACCAGTCATAAAGATATTTGTTCCGTTCGGAGATTGAACCCGTCACACGCAGCGTAGCATTTGACCGCTCTGGCAATGAATTGTAGTGTTTACCTGGGTATATACAGCACCCTCTCGGCTACAACGAAGCCCACAGTGACGAGCAGATTGGAAGCTGGCAGGTACGGTAACACCAGCAGCATCACCCCCACCACTGCGGGCGTGTGGCGTTGAAGCTGAAAATTATAAAAGAGATTTATAAGCTTTCGCCCGCGACTTCGCTCGCGTTAAATTCAGGGTAACACTGTTCCCCTGTCCTGATTTGCATGCAGGTACGTGCTACCTGCAGTTTTTGCCCTTGCGCCTTGTTGATTTGTAATAGCAAAGCTAAGTTTTCCCTTTCATATCCCACTTTTTTTTTTTAAATATTAGCCTATGTCCGTCTCCTGGGTTCCATCACTGTACAAAATTCATCAACGTTCATTACGTTAAAATTCATTACGTTAGTATTATATTGTCTGTGGTAAGGATTAGTTTTCTACGAATAACGTTAAACGCTGTGCAAGATTGTTATTAAGGTTGATGATTTTACAGACATATTTGCCTGCCATTACGGCCTGCATCTGGACGTCTTAGCCCCATCTTTAGCGTCACTAAAGTAAGTGTGTAATTTCATGAGATCTCATAGAGATAATGTAGTAAGATGTCTTACAACCGAATATTCAATGACATGATACTTGACATCCGCCAACAGCCTCTCCCTATTACAGAGAGATGGATCGAGTCCCAAAAGGTCACGTTACACGAGTGACAAAATCATTAAACACGACTTTTAGTTTATGTATAGCATCTCCTGTAAAGTATACTTAATTAACAAGTTTTCGTACCTCTAAGTCCATCAAACAACGATACGACAGCGCCAGCAATGCTATAAAAGCGGCACAAGTGAGCAGGTTCCTCGGATCCCATCCACTGGTGATGAGAGGCACTGACCCCATTTGCCAGTCGTGGCTGAGCGTCCACGGACACAAGAGTAACCACCAGTTGAACGCTGCCAGGTAGCAGAACGTCATCAATCTGGAAATAATTAAGGATACTATTTGAAGTAGCTTTATAAAGCCAGATTTTTTGACCAATAGTTCAGAACGTACACTGGCGTAGCATAAAAATACGATGTGATTCATAAATAAATTGCCTTTATTCTACAGGGGTTAATTTTTTATCCAACTGCTGAGCATATTTCTCCCCAATTGCTTTCCAACTCTCTTGGTGTTTAGCCAACTCAGGCCAATCCGGCAGGAGCGAGTCCAAATCATCACGTCAGCGTGGGTGGTTCATAGTATGTATATTCACAGTACAATATGATGTTACAAGGCGATTTTATCATTGTCCTTCACGAGACCTTTGTTTCCGAACTTTATCAAGTATTAAATTGACGAATCTACATCTTTGAATTAGATCTTTGGAACAGTATGGTGTCAAACATTGTTGTTCTTGTACAACATGGTAGGAAGCGTTAAGTATCGTTATTTACCTGACACTAAACGAAGGATGAAAAGCTGGTGGATTGTCCTGCGGCGAGAATGCAGGTAGGGAGCCCTGCAGTAATGCCAACCTGGCGCCAACTAGCAGGACCAGTGCAGCTAGTGCCCGGAGGACCCGCCCGTATGAACTTTCGCTACGCCATCGCCATTTTATTGATGGTGAGAATCTGGAATATATGATAAATGTTTTTAGTAAGGCATAGGCAATGAACAGATGCACATAGTGGAACTCAGTGTTACCTAAATACCAACATGGTTAATTTTAAAACTACAAAAGACGATGTGACAATGCTTCTGTGTGGACTAAAACATGCAGTCTTTTGATTTAATGATATTGATTTTCAGGCATCTTTGAGTTTCAAAAGGAGATTGTACCTTGATTTTATACTTTAATCGATGAATCTATTATTGAAAGTTCCTATTTCTGTTATAAGGTTACCTGTTAGTAGTCCAGCACCGGTACAGGTCAAAGGCTACGTTGAAAAGCAGCGCGGTGAGGCCGGTCTCCTTGGCGAGCATGCTGAGTGCTGCCAGCGCCACGCTCGACCAAACCCGGTGACGACCTGATGACCTGGAATGTGAGGAGATGGGGTATAGTTGTTAGCCAAGACAAAGGCTACCAGAACCAAATTTTATAGAAACTAGCTTTTGCCCGCGGCTTTGCTCGCGTTAAATTTGGGGTAACCCAGTTCCCTTTCCTGATTTGCAGGTACCTGCTTCCTTAAGTTTTTGCCCTTGCGCCCTATTTATTGTAATAGCAATGTTAAGTTTTCCCTTTTCTTCTCCCTCATATAGCCTAGTCTCCGGGGTCTCCACTACTTATGTAAATTCATTGAAATCGTATAGGCGTGAAGACGTAACAAACAAAAAAAAACCTTCGCTTTTTAATATTAGTAAGGATGTCATCCTATGCTCAAGTAACTTCTTAAGGTATATTTCTAGGCATCGAGGCTCACTTTATGGGTTGTAGTTTTTAATACTATATATTTGTTTACAAATTCCCAGATTCGTTCTACAATTGTTTTAAGACTACTACTAAATCCTACGATTCATTTCGCCAATTCCCAGTGTGGGCCCTCAGTTCACACGCACATCCGGCGCTATAGTACGTGTGACAGACACGCGTGCGATCAAATACGACAATTATAATCAGAGTATGAGAATGTATGGCACCATTTCCGAAGCCTGCTACAGACACACGCGGCCAATGTCAGGTTCTTTATTTACATACGTTTTCAAAGGATATTTTGTAGCCCCCGCACGGGCGGCACCGCGGGAATATGCTAGGAAGTAAATAAAGGGAAACCGTTACCTACTTCGGTTTGGTTTCGCTTTGACTGCAAAGCAAATATCCATTTATATTTTCTCATTTCGACGTTATGAATATTTAATTACTGGGGTAGGAAAAATTGAAATTCAAGCCATATTCAATTCCGAAGATACAAAATATAAAATTGAAATAAATGAGATTCGTTGAGAATCAGATTGTGAATTATGAAATATCTTGGATACGGAATCGGATCGGTGTCGATCATTATTTACGGAGATAGTTAACGAGAGAGGCGCCGACTGTCGCAATGAGAATATTAATGTAATCAATATGGGATGGAATTATATTGCAGCTGTTATTTTCATCCCGACGCTTGTAGCACTGTAATTTTACCGGCAAAGTTACAAAAATCTGACATAACTACGATTAATCGTAAATAAATCAAATGTCCTTTTTTGGAATTATTCGTCGTATCGTTTAGCTCTTTGAGTTATGATAATAGCTTACGCTGACTGACTGGAAAGGTCTTCTCAAATCCGCGTAGTGCTTTCTTGAAAAGAATATTTAACGTACTAATCTTCAAAGTCACCACCACGTAATATGACCACGATTTTTGTCTGGACCTTGAAAGAGACCTCTGTGTTTGTTTCGGCTGTTTATTCTCAGAGTTATCAAACTAGTTTAAAAAAAAATACTTGCAAAATAAATATAATTTTACTTTGACTAGGCCACTGGTCGCATGTTTTTTAGATGCCCTACCTAGGCAAATGCGTCCCCTAGACTATGTCATTTGTGCAATCTGTGTGTGTGTCGTAAAGCCACGCAGTAAAAAAATTACCAAGTGACCTTATATAACTGTGTATAATACTGTGGTTAGCCTATTTTTATTAATTTCTTAAATAGATCATCATCTGCCTAGCCTTTTCCCAACTAAGTATGTTGGGGTCGGCTTCCAGTCTTACCGGATGCAGCTGAATACCAGTATTTTACATGAAGTGACTGCTATCTGACCTCCATAACCCAGTTAATACTGGGTAATACGATATCTCTTGGTAAGACTGGTTGTCAGACTTTCGGGACACTGACTACCTGTAACGACTGTCAAAGATCTACAAATGACAGCCGGGACCAACAGCTTAACGTGCTTTCGGAGGTACGGAAGAAACTCGGTATGTAACGGGTGGGACCCATCTGCAGATCAACCTAGGCAAGCGCGGATCAACCTAAAGATCGACCTGAGTGGCTGCTATTATTTAGCCACAAACTCCTTAAGTTCATAAATAGATACCAACAAAAATAACAACTTAAAATGTTGTAGCAAGAACGTAGTTGGAGGCTGAAGTGCTTCTAAGTAAAGGCGTCAAAGTGGAAACAACAAGTCTAGAACAACTTTTGTTGAGATAGTTTATCAACTTTTGATGCTTTTCATGTCCATGATGTGGCTTTAGTATATACTATCACGCCTGTAACCTGAAGTGACAAACAGAATTGTAACTAATAGTACATCCACATTTCGCAAATAATGTTTTAAGTCCCCTGTGATAAAACATTATTTCCCAGGCGATGTAATAATAATATTAAAGAAATTAATTATAGAATAGGTTATAGATTAACTAATTAACAACCGATAGTAATGATAAGAAATCTTATTAAATTATTAAATGAAACTAACCATACTAAGAATAATAAATTACAAATAACAACTTACAACAATACAGAACACTGATTGCATAGACCATATTGAGAATAATAAGAATGTATTTGAAATGTGATTACGCCAGAAATAAAAAAAATAAAAAATAAAAATAAAAAATAAAATAAAAATCTTTTATTTACAGACTACATTGGCCCACATTGTGTTAGTATTATCATTAAAACCTATGTTAGTACTTATAGAAAAAAAAAGAAATAAACTACCTAGTGAAATAAAAATAGTGTGGCCAAACTCAGCCCCGGGCAGATCTATCAAGACCCATGTAAGACATGTAGTTTGACAAACCTACCCAGGGTAGGCCCATCCAGCCTTTCGGCAAACACCCTCAAAATGCTGTTGGTGCTTCCTCCCACTCTGCACAACACTGACGCCACCTTCTTACGCATAATTGCAAAATAGTCGTCAGTGTGCGCATCAGCGAACATGCCGGACGCACTACAATAGGGTGGAAGCCTCAACAGCATCCTAAAGGTATTGTTATATTGGACTCGTAGGGCATTGGCTGATTTTAGGGTATGATTTGCCCAAAGGCTGCTGGTGTAAAATGATTGACAGTAAGCCTTGAACAGTGTAATTTTTACTGGTACTGAACAACCAGCAAACCTTCGCGCCACCATATTTCCCCTCACAGCCAATGACCTACGCTCCCTTTCCATATCAGCATCGTCTTTCAGGTCCTCGGTAACAATGTGGCCCAAATATTTAAAATAGGTTACTCTTTGCAAAAGTGAATTGCACAGTGTTACCGGAGGGACGTATGATGGACTTTTATTTCTGCCGCTAAACACCAGCAGCTCACTTTTCTTAGGGTTGTACTTTAAGCCATACTGCTCTGCGTACCTCTCACAAATAGAGAGCAACTTTCTCATTCCACAGATGGATGGGCTCAGCAACACCATGTCATCTGCGTAGCTTAAGTTATTTAAACTAATTCCATCTATGTGGCATCCGACATGTGTGTTGCTGAGCTCAACCAGTAATTTATTAACATAAATGTTAAAAAGCCTTGGGGACGTAAGACCTCCTTGTCTAACACCACACTCTAGTTTGTAGGGGTCAGACAGCGCGTTCGACCACTTTACAAAGTTTCTTTGCTTTTTGTAAAATAAAAGGCATTTTTATTTTAATAGGGGGCGAGTCTATAATTCCATCAACCGGGCAAAAATCCAATTTCTGATAGAAAAACCTAATAACCCTTTGCTCGACCCGAGAATCGAACCCAGGACCTTACGGTCAGCAGTTACGCTTGCGACCACTAAACTAACAAGGCAAGCGGCATAGCTCATCTCAACGTTGATTTGAAAGATTCTTAAAAAACGGAATTAGAAGACCCAGACGTTGTATCGTGCGGCGGCGGTCTTGTTACTTTTTGAGACAGTGGAAAGACCTAGGCGGTACGACCACGCATAATAAAGTGAACGTAGCGTTCGCGTCACACGACGATTGCTTTGGTTAGAACGCAGATAAAACAACACCGATTCTGATTAACCACCGAATTAAACTACACTAAAAATTAAAATGACATAGGTACTTATTCACATCAAATTTTATTCCACACTCTTTTAGTTGCGATTAAAGATAGTCCGATTTAGTTTGACAACCATTATTTTTAGTGAAACACGTCATTTCAAAATGGTGACATTGCTATTTTCTCTAAATTGAGTTACTAAGGGCTGTTTTTTCAATCGCCATTTAAGTTTTGTCCGACGAATAAGTTTGTCATTATGACAGTTTTTCTATGTACACTCTGTCATTACGTCACATTTACTCTTTAGATAAAAGTTATCAGCTAATGATTGAAAAATCGGCCCTTAACTAACATTAATTGTCAAACTACAATGTCGTTAAGTTGCGCCACTTAATAAATTTCAGAATAGAAAACGTCGTTTGACAGGAATAAAACCAAATTTTAGAGTAGTTTTTGTTTAGTGTTTATTTATTTAAAAAAACGTTGTCCCACACTAGGAATTACTCCTGTATCGTGGATACGTTTACAAACATTTAAACTCACATACACAAACAACCAGACCCGAAATAACTACTTGTAAGACAACACACAGCGCAGCAGTCGATCGCTCAGCCACTGCGCCAACCGTGTCGTCAGTTTGTGATAATAGAATCGACACCATTACGTAGCTAACTTACCCATGATACAGCAGCACAGAAGAGAGGAAGAAAAGGCACGCCAACACATCAGCTCGGCCAACTACCCCTGCCACCTGTAACAAAGAAAATGGATCCTTGAAATATTTACCACTAAACCGAAAAAGGAAACCCGGATTTAGATTACAGAAGTTTTTAGTAATTTTTCGATAGACGACACGTGACAGCATACAGCATCGTCATCAGTCAATTAACCATTTATCTTGTAGAATATAGGTACCTACCTGTAGAATAATAACAGATTGGTTTACTATGTTTTGCCAATAGATGGCGTACAAAGATAACGCAAAAAAAAAAACAAGTAAAATAAAATTAGGAATTTAGTGTATTAGCTTAAAATGTCTAAATAACTATGTCCATTACGTATAATGTTGTCAGTATCATAATTAAAACATAAATCATGTACTTGCAATAACCAGCTGGTTGGTCAACGACAAAACAACGAGTCAAACTGACTGACTTGACATCAAGGTTGGCAGTATTATACTGTATAATCTATGGTTGGCGTAGTGGCTGAGTATGGCTGCTGCGCTACGTGTTGCAGGAAATTATGAGTTAAATTCTACAGACATGATCCTGTACCAAGGAAGGAGAATATAAATCCTGAATAAAGGAGAAGTCTGAGTCTTTCATGTATTTGTATGGAACTTTAACGTGACTGACGAAATATGAGTGTATTATACGAATCCCAAGATACTGACTCTAGTTTGGGCCTCAATAGGAACAACACCATGATAAACAGGTAATTTTATTTAGCTTGTAACAAATCTTGTGTATGAATTTATTGTAACTAAAAAAAACAATTGCCCTACCCCACAATTACATAATTCATTTGACAAAAATCGCATTAAATTCTTTCATTTATCGTTTCTTATTTATAATAGTTAGTTTACATCATTGTTTTGTACAGTTTTATTTATTTCAATCAAAAATTAAGGTTGTAGTCGACAACTTTGGCGTAAAAGTCCGGCCAAGTTTTTCCAGAACCTTCTTTTTTTATTTTTTAAAGCGTTGCCCCACGCTATGAATTTTTCCTGTATTGTGGGTGCGTTTATAAACATTTAAACTCACATATACAAGCAGCCAGACCCGAAACAACTATCTGCAGGTCTGTAAATATTTGTTACGTGCGGTAATCAAACCCGCAATACGCAGCGCAGCACTCGATCATTCAGCCACTGCGCCAACCGAGCCGTCATTATAATAATATGTTTTGTCCAGGCTTTAGTCGTCCAGTCCCCTAGTCTTTGTATGAAAATGTCCGCCCATATTTTCCTTTTCCATTGACTACCTGGATAAATATCTAATGAAATAAAACATTTCGTACGTATCAATTGTTTTTTTTTTCTATTAAGCGCATTAATGTCGGACCTCTACTTAACCCTTTTTAGATTACAGGCGTGATGTTAGATATAGTCTATGGTATCTTAAATCTCTTTGTGGTAACACACAACCCAGCCAGAATTTTCCCATTTCCTCCCATAAAAGAATCTAATCTTGCCTCCTAAATATCTGAAGATCTAATCTTTGTCACATTAGGTCTGTATCGAGTAATTAAGGGGCTTCTAACTTCATTAGGAGTCCATTTATTCGTTTTAAACGAGAGTGCTTCCCCTTAAGTGTCCATTACGTGTATAATCGAAATGGTGCACGTCTTAAATGTGTGGTTCAAGCGATGAGAATGGAGCGACCTGCTAATAGTAGACTGAGATCTTAAAAACGAACTTTTGCTGAACTTAAGGTGGCGTTTCATGTGAATTTGAAACTTGTTCGTAATAAATTTATATATACTTGTACGTAATTTCGTAACGAATAAGGTTTATTTCCGAATGAATCACGTATGCACTTTCTAAGTTCACTCCATAAATCTTTTTTTTTTAAAAACGCCATTGACAAGGATTATGAAGGTTGTTGCAAAACAAAATTTGACCCAATGGGAATTAAAGCTCCTTCAGAAAATTGGGAACGAAGTTTTCCTAAATCTAAATATCTACAATGCATACCTACGTTTAATACTTACAAAGTAATGTAGTGTAAATCACAGCGATTCCAAATTTCAAAACTTTATCTTTGAATTTAAATAAACGTGTCACTAAGAAACTTAATCCTCTTTGTATTCAAATGAGCAGACGAACTACAATGATTTAAATACATAATACTTTCTAAGACTTTAATGATTGTCTATTAAAATGGTTGGAAAAGTAATTTAGTAGTTTCGAATAAATAATTTTTCAAAAAAAATCTTTCAAGTTATTCCATTGTTTAACATAACTTTGTTTCTAAATTTTCAAGGCTCTGAAGATATAATCCGCGATCTATTTTAGAGATTTGTTATTTTGAGTAGCCTAACAGCTTGGCCACAAGCTATCGACCCGCAGTGCTTATGGTGACTGAATACTCTCGTCGATACACTCCAATTGTATGTGGAAGCGCTCGTCTAGGTTCGCCATTCTTCGTTTGATATCGGCTCTGTACCGGCTTACTGAGAGTTGTCTCGGGAGAGCTCTCGGTCGAGTGGGTACAGCCACCTATGCTGTGTCATGTGACAGACTCACGCGAAGAAAACAAATTACACACTTGACGCAAGTCGCATCGGCTGAAGTCGTAATGCAAGAACGTTGAGTTTCTTTTGCTGCCGCTTACTTATAACGTACTACAGCTTTTGCCCGCGGTTTCGTTCGCGGTACATTTGGGGTAGCACAGTTCCGCTTTCCTGATTTGCAGGTACCTGCTACCTGTAGTTTTTGCCCTTGCGCCTTATTTATTGTAAAAGCGAAGCTAAATTTTCCGTTTTCTTTGCCCGCTCTCCCTCATTTCTCACTTTAAATAAAATGCCTTTGTCCGTCACCAGGGTTTCAACCAAAATTCGTCAATATCGGTTAGTTAAACCGATATTGATGAATTTTGGTTGAGACCCTTTAGGGTCGCCTCTTTTAAGGCGTGAAGACGTAACAAACAAACAAACTCACTTTCGCTTTTATTATATTATTAGTAAGGATAACCTCATCACTTACACCATACCAACTAACAATATAAAAGGGCAATTTTTTAAGTAGAAACTGCGCACCAGATTGGCCTTCGTTTTAATATTTAATTAATTGTCAATTAGACCCTTATCAATGAGAATTGTTATTGGAAAAGTTACGGCTAGCGGGTCTGCTGTGGTCCAATGGTTATGTACCCATTATGAGGTCATTGACTGGGTTTAGGGAGCGTCTGGGGCCAGCCAAATGTTGGGGCAAAAGTTGGTGCAAAATTTTATTACTTTAGTTTTGCTGGTATACAAATATTAAAAGAATTAATGTTACGAATCAAAATTTTTAATTGTTACTAGACATGATAATACTATGGTGACCATATATTATATTGTTCATACGAATCGAAAAACAAAACGAAACCATAACCCGACCAAAAGGATGAAAAGAACGGTCGATGTTTATGAATAATTACGGTTAAAATAACGTGGCGTTTCCTATTGCTTTTCCGGTCATTTACTTTGTGAGGGTAATGTATTTTTTTAATTAGAAAAACGTTGCCCCATACTAAGATGATGACAATCATGTATTGTGGGTGAACGGAGGAAACTCGGTGTTATAACGGGTGTTGACCCATCCACAGACCATCCTAGGCAAGCGCGACTTAACCTAAAGATCGACCTGAGCGGCTGCTATTATTTTGCCACGAGCTCTTCCGTTGTTGTGTATCAACGAGAAGAAATACAGCAGTGCATTTAAACAACAAATCAATAATATAATACCACGCTTATATACCCTTTTACATAAACACATTCCATATAATTAGTCGCACAAAAATGAGTCGCCGCATTAAAATTTAAAGCAGAAAAAAAAACAAACAGAATGCTTGGCGTTCAAATTAATTCATCGGGCCGACTGAACTAATTAATTCAGCAACCAGTATGTACCAGAGGCGACACCAATTATAATTATTTTCGCAACGACAATTCTCACAGCAATTTGTACATAATTCATTATTACCCACCCCTTTTGTCCGGGATTCTGTTTTACTATTAAGCCTAAAGAAAATATATTGGGAGTGACTATGAATACATCACTTCTCGTCTTTTTTTTTTGTTTGGGGAATGATTTCGTATTACAATTATCATCGAACGATTTTTAAGCAAGAAGAGTTAACTGTAGGGTATATCACCGGGAGAAATAGGGCTACTAAGCGCAGCGAGTGTAACTCTTTCTGCTCAGCTCCTATGTATCGAAGCGTGATGTTATATAGCCTATGTTACTTCCTCCTAATTTAGCTGTCTATTGATGAAAAATTATTTAATTCGGTCAAGTAAGTATTCGGTACAAACAAACACACAAAGAAGTCATTCCTCTTTAAGATATTAGTATTGGTTTTGCTAGCTTAACTTAACTGGTAACCCGACTATCAAGCGGTGTTGCTTACGTTAACTTGGCTAAAAGTTACCTAAAATTCGAAGTTAACCGCAATAACTAACCACTTGGATAGAACTAATAATGATAACTATGACTACTAAAACTTGTCGAACCAAATAATCGATAGCGCCTGAACGATATAACTCAGCAATATGGTGTCTTTCTAAAACAAATCTTTATGAAAAGACAAGTGAAAATGAAATTAACAAAAGGTACCTCACTAATTTTAGCGTCGTATTTAAAACTGCCGCCAAGGCAGGATCACACTGAAGGTGCAAAAAGATCCTGCCGGGGTTGCGGGTTGTTTGAAAGAGATACCGCGGCCTCGGAACGTAAAGGGCAAAAGAAGAAACATGGGCGGGTTTTAGTCAGTACAAGTCTGACATGCCCCTCCGCTCCGCCCAGAGCGGGGGAAGTCATTGGATGATTTCCCACCCGAAAAAAAAAAGGTGCAAAAAGATTACTTAGAAAGATATAAGTGCAGGCTAAACGTAATTATAAGCTTATGGGGCAGAGAGGTTGTTCTGATGCGCCTGAAGGTAAATTTAGAGCGGCTGATATAAAAATTCCGCTGTTTATATCCAATGTTAGTAAAGATACCTGTGAAATTGACATTATTGACTATATAAAGGACAAAACTAATGATATTGTTACTGTAAAAAAGATAAACATGAATCAGGCTAGGAATTATAACGCTTTTAAAGTGTATGTCTCCAAATGTAATTTAGAGTTATTCTTAGATGATAATTTTTGGCCTAACGGAATAACGTTTAGGCGTTTCGTGCAGTTTATGTACAAAACAAAACCGGTTGAAAGTTGTTTATTTTACATACGGATAATATAATGATAACATAACATAATGATAGGGAATCTGTTTTAATGTGTCTGTATATGTTTAATAATGTTATATTAGTTTTCTATGGGTCTATGCCACCCGAAATAAAGTTTATTCATTCATTCATTCATTAGTAGGGGGACACTCACAACTACTAAATAAATAAAATAATTAAAAGAAATATTACTTAAATATATGTAACTGCTGACATGTGGGTGGCATATTGGGATAGGTAGATAGATAGATAAAATATTCTTTATTATGTACTCTATAAAAATTACAAGAGATTTACAACTAATAAATGGGTGACATAGTGGGCGGTCTAATCGCTGAAAGTGATCTTTTCAAGAAAACCTTTGTATGAATTTAAAGGAGGAGAGATAGTACTGTAGGTAGTCTGTGGTGTGATTAATATCATATGAAAGGGTAAATTCACAAATTAATGAAAAAAAATTGCAATATAAATACATCGACACTGATAGAAACAAACAAGCCCAATAACATATAGTATATAGGTATAGTCGCCTATACAGCATACCATAATATGTACGTCTTAATACACTCACAGCCAAATTAGAAAGTTGCGCACTAAAGGTGCGCACCAAAAACGTGACACATTTTAGTTACTTTAGTAGGTTTTACCCCTCGGATTTTTCTCATACCGGGCGCCTTATATATGAAAATCGATTCTTAAGGAGTAAACTCCAACAAATACGCCTCTGCCTAAAACTTTGAGTAGGTATTACATATTCGAACGTTCGGTAGTTTTAAGATCACAAGGGTGACATGGATGAAGCTCACATCCAGGGAAGCAAAACGGAGGAGGCGGATTCACATCAGTATGTGAAACATGGCTGCCAATATTGATGATGACAGTACTGTAGTTTAACGAGAAACTTTTTTTTTTAACTTTTCTCGTGAGTGCGTTTAGAAACATTTAAACTCAAATACACTAACAGCCAGACCCGGAACAATTATCAGTAGGCCATACGAATATTAATATTGCGCAGAGGTACAACGCCTAGCCAACCTTGTCGTCAAATTAATTAGCCAATTAATAATTATTAGTAACACATTTTCATTAAAATAATAAAATGCTGTGAACCGTTTAATTTTAGTTGTTTTATTTGTATAATGGTCAACAAATACGTATCGGCTACTCAAAACACCTATTAGCTGTCCGTCAATAGTTAATGTGCAGTTAATTATTATTTGTGAAACATGTTGTTTGTGCGTTATTCATTATACTGCGGTGGCTGGTTTTTGGCAACACATGAAAACTGAATTATACATAATTTGTTCATGCGGAGTTCAATATGTATACCTATTTATTAATTATTTACCTATATTAATTGAGCTCGGAAAGTAATAAGCATTAATGAAGTTTTCATCACAATTTGATTGCATTTTAGAATCAGTTTATCCAAGGTCTACGCTTTTTGTTTTGCGAATGGGAAATGACGATGTTCCCTCTTTTGCCCTTTATGTTCCAGGGCCGCGTATCTCTTTCAAACAACCCGCAACCCCGGTAGGAGGTGGTGTGACCTTTTCTTTGCTGACATCTCTTTAAAGTGCGCGTGGATGACTTACACGGGCTCGACACGGCCTGTCGTCACTAGACGAAGACGGTGAGATACCCATCGCTCACCGTCCAAAGAACCGCAAATCAAAACACTAGGGTGGCCCCGTATTTCATTAAATTTAAACATAGCTGAGTGGAAAGAGAGTGTAGATTTTAGGCACGCCTCAATCTAGCTAGCCCTTTAGATCTCCAAAGGGTTAGTTAGATTGAGGCGTGCCTATAAAGACAGTCATAATGTAGTGTTTGTTACCCACGACCGCAGGCAAGCGTGTTTATCGTTGATTCCAAACTTATCTATATTTGAACAGGTATATTCCAAGCAGTGAGACATTCATGGGTATTATCTTCCAGGAATACTTTAAAAATGATTAAACAATAATTAAAATTTATTATTGAAACTAGCTTTTGCCCGCGGCTTCACTCGCGTAATATTTGGGGTAACACAGTTCCCCTTTTCTGATTTACCTGCTACCTATAGTTATTGACCTTGCGCCTTATTTATTGTAATAGCAATGCTTAGTTTTCCCTTTTCTTCGCTCTTTATCCCTCATTTCTCAATCTTTTTTAAAAGAATAGCCTATGTCTGTCTCCAGGGTCCCAACTAACTCTCAAAATCGGTTTAGCCATTTAGGCGGGAAGACGTAACAAACTCACTCTAATAACTCTAATATTAGTAAGATTTATAAAAATAAAACAGCAAATTCAGATCTTTTACGAACACTCAAAATAATCCAAACAAGTTGACATTCTATCCCTTTGATACATTGCGCTAGGTTTAGTTATTTCTTAGTATGGCAAGAATAAACCCATGACCCTTTACATCCACCACAGCCATAAAACGAAATTAACAGCAAGAACAAAAAGAGCTTGAAATAAATTGCATAGAGCAACTTTTCGAATTAAAAGGCTCCTCGGGTAGCAATCAGAGATGTAATACGAAAAGTTGCCAAGATTATTGCCTTCCAATATCTTATGTTACGTCGAGATTTTAGTACCCATCTTTGTTTGTGTGGATCTACAGGTTGGATGACGTCAGTATGAAAATATAAAAAAAAGAAATTAAATAACAGTACAAAAAGTACTTTTGTCATTAATCACTATGAAACTATGATTTAATTTGATTTTTCTCCGCGCCTTGTCTTCTCAGACAGAAGAAGAAGAAAGGTACGATTCCGCTAAACAGCCTAATATTAAAAATAAGAAATTCAAATCATTTTTCAAATTACTATAAAAAACATGTTTTTTTGTAATATTCTGTTGATTAACGATATTTTTTATTATTATTTAATATGAAGGCCTTAAAAACATGCGCCTCTTTTGCTCTAAAAAATCACCGCTGGCTGTACAGATTTGATCGGTTGTTTATTGTTCTGTGGTAAAAAATGAGAAAAAAGCATGCGAAATACATTGCATATTGAACCTAAAGTAGTGCAATTAAAGGCCAGTTTTCGAGGAAGTGTTTTGAAAAATATATTGTGTAAGGAGTACCTTGGTGTAAACAAATACGAAAGTGCTGTCAATCATGACATTCTCTAACAGAAACCCCATCAACCTCCCAACTCGTGTCCTATTAGCAGTATCGCATTTGGATCAAGTCGTTCCCTGTCGTTCGGTCTTAGGGACGGCGCACATCAGCCGACACGCAGTGACGCGTGAATTTATCACTACAAGGGATTGATCCAGACGACATCAAGCGTCCGTACGGCATCGCCCGAACGCACACCGATATGCCGACGGACGTTATTTTGGATAGATTTCTGAACTGAGATTTAAAGGGGTTCCAGTAATCTGCTTGTTGGTTAACGCAGTTGATTGATAGTGATTAGAAGCGTAGAGACGTTATTGTTGTATACGACCCTATCTGTGAAAATGACGAACTTCCATTGATATAAACGTAAATTAATTAACTGTCTAACCCCTTATTTTTTTGTGGACGAGAAATTATCAAATACCTTCCCCCGCTCTCGGCGGAGCCCTCGACTTGTACTGACTTAAAACCCACCCACCCATGTTCCGTCTATTGCCCTTTATGTTCCATATATCTTTCGTACAACCCGCAACCCCGGCAGGCGGTGGCCCTGGTAAGCCCCTCTGCTTTTACTGACATCTTTTTGAGGCGCGCCTGGAACGTTAACGCGCCGTCGATACAGCCTGTCATCACTGGACGGACGGACGGACGGTAAGTTATCCATTGCTCACCGTCCACAGGCTCGCATCTAGGCACGGTCGAGAGTCGCTCTAGCGGCGCCTGGCGGCGCTCGGAGCGTCTCCTGCGGACTGTCTAAACCCTTTTGTGGTCTTTCTCCTTATACATTTAAATTGCGGTTTTGCAAAATTGTATGCTCTTGTGTGTTGTATGTCAAAGATTTTACACTCTAATTTAAATTCATATTTTTGGCAACAGGACAACGATAACAGGGATTATTGAGAGAACGTTAGTTTTAAACTAAAACAGTTAGTCCCAATGAAAATTATTATGCACAAACTCTAAAGCCTCTCAAGCTCTCTTCACTGCAAAACTTTTAGACTCGGAGGACCAAAAATAAAATTTAATCAAACTTCCCATCGCATGAAACAATAAATAAGAAATTTTCACACAATATAAATTTTCGGCCGAAAAACACAGCAGTAACTTAAACTTAGCGAACTCTTGTCCAATAAATTGTGTTAATAAATTAATTTATAACCGATTTGAGGGTAGATCGTTAATCAAACGAGTCGAGTTTATCGGGCCTCCCCCGTTTTCATCAAGAATTTGACTCACGAAGCAGAAACTGTAAATGTACGGATATATTATTATTTATGTGTGTGCGTGTGTTTTGATGTAATCTATTGTGTTGAGAGAATGTGAAGGGTTTATTAAAATAGTTCCCTGTTTATTATTAAGTGGGTTCATTTTAGAACAGGTAAAGAATGTATAATTTCCGTGCGTGCGGTTGGGAAAGTTATCAATTGTGCCGTGAAAATATTTTGGTATTCACCGTGAAATTTTAGTTAGTTATTTTAAACATGTCAATGGAATTATAAATTTGTAGATTAGCAACGTATTTAAATACATTTTACGCGCGTTATTCGTATTATTTAAACTTAACAATATGAAAATATTATATCCACTAGCTTTTGCCCGCGGCTTCGGTCGCGTTAAATTTGGGGAAACACAGTTCCCCTTTCCTGATTCACAGGTACCCACAACCTGTAGTTTTGCCCTAGCGCCTTATTGATTGAAATAGTAATGCTAAGTTTTCCCTTTTCTTCCCTTTTTCTCCCTCATATCTCAATCTTTTTTTAAAAAAACATAGTCTATGTCCGTCTCCAGAGTCCTAACTATCTCTGTACCAAAATTCATCAAAATCGGTTTAGCCAGTAAGGCGTGAAGACGTAACAAACAAACTTACTTTCGCTTTTATATTATTTGTATGGATGGAGTTTTTTTTTAACACTCGAATAGTGCCAACCTAAATTATTAAGTAAATCTTCTTTCTTTCTGTATCGTGTGGTGAGGTGACACCCTGATGTCAGAGTTTTTATGCCGTGGCCTCTGACTTTGAACACGCCATCGAAAGACATCTCTCAGACATGCCGGTTTCCTAACAATGTTTTCCTTCACCGAAGCAAATGCTAATTATACAATACGCATATGAATCCAATAAAACAAAAGGTGCGTGTCTGGGATTCGAACTCGGAACCTATGACTTGGCAGTCCGACGGTCAAACAACTAGACTAGATGACAGATGATTCTTTCATTTTCACTATAACTATCATGGCATTCTAGTGATATCTATCAAACGAGAGTGCAGTTGTTGGAGTCGCGTCGCAACGTTAACTTTAAGGCGTTTGTGCTGCGAGTACCGACTAGCTACCCTACCATGACGTATTAAAGCAGAACTTATTCCGCTGAGGAAAAGGGACAGAGCTATACAGGGTGTCTAGCACCATCTCTTTCACTCAGTGGAATAAGTTCTGCTTTAAGATGTCATAGTAGGCGTACTGTTATGTGCACCTCGTCTTGGAAGAGGACTTTTGGCCGCAAGGAGTGGCGTTCCGGCGCTTCCACGGACAAGTGCCACATGAACGCGCTGTGACATAGTGCAGTGAACTAACATAGTTATTAAGGACTTATTTAGTAACACGAATTGTATTAGCTATATAATATATGTTAGACTGTAAAGATCTATGGGTCTAAGATGCCTGAAATCAAATGTTTTATTATTATTTAATACAAGTAACATGAAAGCTAGCTAATTATTCCGTGAAAAATCTTTAGAGTCGCTTGCCAAGTTAACCTCTCTCATGTTAGTATACAACACCCTCTTCAATAAAATATCAAGCAGCGAAATTAAAAGCCGTACCCACATACAGCATATTAACTATTTACCTCTGTGCTCGTATTTTATTGGTTTTTATATGACCCGATGCACGGCCTCGTAAAAGTTGATGGCTTCTATCTTCTTACATCGCTCTTATTATAAGATCGATCGATACACGTTTTATTGTACGAAGGAAATTTTGGAGGTTCGTGAAAGTGTTTTTGGTCTTTATTACCTTTTCTTGTGAGGGAACTTTGGGCTCTAGTAGATTTATAAGGTAACTTGAAGATGTATTGTTTTCACATTAAATAGATGTCGCATCCGGTCAATAGTACGGACAGCAAGCGCGCCATTTTTTAACATCACGCGATCTGTGCGCGCTTCTACAGAGTCGTGATGTTTTCAAGAGGACTGCGAAGAGGACATTCAGTGCCTGATCGCAGCAGTGTGAAGACATCCCGGAACTGTACTCGATTCGTTGTGCCCAGTGTAAGTTAGTTGTGAGTGATTGGACTAAATTGTGGTTAATGGTTAATTTGTGATTTAAAATAAAAACCTGTGAACGGTTTCTAGTGTATTTTTATTGCACTAGACCCAAGCTCTGCCCATATAATGTCTGAATCTGATGAAATAATACCTGTGCCCCGACATAGACATGATTGGACACAGATATTCTGTGACGGCAGAGAAAATTCAAAGAAATCATTGAGTAATCAGTAGGTAAGCTGACGCAAGCGCGATGCGTAGCTTGTATTAAAACGTATCTAAAAGAATGGAAAAATCCCACCTACACAGAAAACCACAAAATATTTCACTTTCAATATTTCTGAAAAAAAAATTGAAAGAATATTTCGATTTCGCTTCAATGAGTTCAGAGCCTTCGGCAAGCCTGTAATTACATTTTTTGAGTCAACCCAATTACTTGGCTGGAGCCTCCGACATGCTTTCCTAAAGAACTGAAAGTTTCCAGGAAGTGAGTGTCAATCCGTCTGTCACAGTTTATATACTTTTGATTAGTTTGACTCTGAGGTTCTAGTTCATGTCTTCACGAAGTTTCTGCCTTAGTTCAATGCATAATTATGATGTGGTGAATCTATCGAGTCTTCAAAAAGTAGATCTTCATTTTTTTTGGATAATTTGTGAATAAATAGACCTTAAATCACATATAGTTCTTTTTTCTTATGATAGCCAATGGTCCATGGAGAAAAATGTTTTTAGCTGGTAGAAAATGCCTATGGCCGCTGTACATTATTAGATATGGTAAATACCGTTAGCAAAAACTAAGCACGTTGTGTTTGCGAAGCTTACATGGGCAGAGGTCGCACAGGCTAGAGAGGTATGGAAAGAGAATGGGGAGGTCTTTGTCCAACAGTGGGCCACGACGTAGGCTTAATGGACGCCTAGTGAGAGACAATAATATTGTGGTAAAAAAAAAGTAAAATTTTATTTCCTTTTACACGAACATTGCCCCATACTAGGAATTTCTCCTGCTTCGTGGATGCATTTATAAACATTTAAACTCATATACACAAACCGCCAGACCCGGAACAACTATTTGTAAGCCATACAAATATATGTTCCGTGCAGGCATCGAACCCGCGACACGCAGCCACCACTGCGCCCACCTTGCTCCTTCATGCTTGAAACAGCACTGCATTCTATTATCTGTCTGTTATGCATTTATTTCTTGTTAGGAACTCGTGGCTAAATAATAGCAGCCGCTCAGTTTGATCTTTAGGTTAAGCCGCGCTTGCCTAGGTTGGTCTGTGGATGGGTGACCACCCGTTACATACCGAGTTTCCTCCGTGCCTTGGAAAGCACGTTAAGCCGTTGGTCCCGGCTGTCATTTGTAGATCTTTGATAGTCGTTACAGTAGTCAGTGTCCCGAAAGTCTGACAACCAGTACCAAGGGGTATCGTATTACCCAGTATTAACTGGGTTATGGAGGTCAGATAGGCAATCGCTCCAAGTAAAATATTGGTATTCATATGCATCCGGTAAGACTGGAAGCCGACCCCAACATAGTTGGGAAAAGGCTAGGCAGATGATGATGCATTTATTTCTTCTTCGGAGTGGAATTCCTAGACTTTTAGATTTCTACAAGATATACTCGTACTAGTATTCATTTACCTGTTTCATTGGCCGTAAATGTTTACAGTGGCTGTTCCAAAAGCTCGTGTGCACCAAATGGCCTGTTACTAAACATATTATATGAATCGTTGAAATCCTGTACTCTTTAAACAGGGATTTGTGATACAGTAAGATTTTAAGGATACGTAGTTATAAGACATCTAAGTAGAGTAAAGTTGTAAGATGTACAGTTTAAATGTTTATTTTTACTTCATTTAACTTTAGAAGAAACATTGAAATTTAAATGGATAATTTAAATAAAATGTAGCTGTCAAAAGCATTCAAGGAACTCGCTATTTTCTTAAAAAGTCTTTATTTAGCTGCAAAAGATTCATTCCTTATGGTTGGCGGAAACTTACGTATATTGACAAAATGCAACAAAGATACTTAGCCTTTTGAACATCATTGTCACATATATGTGACAACAATCTGCGAGCCCTGGACGTCAATGACACAATAATGTGACAAAAATGTAAGTAAAATGAATGCTCTGCCGTTCAAAAAGTAAAGTAGTTACCTAAAGACTCTGTAGGACCAAATTCTTATGCAAAAAAAAAAAACAAAATGAAAATAAGAAAAAAAATATATGAATGCAAATTCGAAATTGAACCTTAAAAAAATCTTAACAACCAAATCTGATCCCCCAACAGTTATAACGTCTGTGATAGTTAAATTTCAAATTCAAAGTCAGATTAACAGTAACCGTTCGTTTTCCGTTAATTATACGAGTCGCTCCTAGTACCCGGCTACAATGAACTGGCTAATCTTGTTTACTAGAATTTTGCTCAGACACAACTTTGCTTGATGCAAATCTGGTGGCTATGAGTTATGAGCAGTTTGTAATCTTGTTTGAGTTGGGAGATTGATGTGCGAAGTGTTGTATCGGCTGATTGGCGCTATAGAAATATGTGATAGCGTTGATCGATGCAAGGGGGTTAAAGTTTTATAAGGTAAAATAATCAAGGGGTTTAAGTTATGTTCGAAAACGAAACGAAATGCTTTACTCTGTTGACGATTTTCTAAATTTGATTGACCTTTCGCAATAATGCTGGAAGAGATTTCATTAGAAATAAGCATTACGTTTGTACCTATTTTTCTGTTCCTGTCTTTTTTACTGAATTCGGACGAAGAATTCAAATTGTTAAATCCCTACTAATATTATAAAAGCGAAAATGAGTTTGTTTGTTTGTTATGTCTTCACGCCTACATGGTTAAACCGATTTTGATGAATTTTGGTACAAAGATAGTTGGGACTCTGGAGACGAACATAAGGTAACGTTTGTTTAAAAAAAGTGAGGAAAGAGGGAAGAGAAGGGAAAACTTAGCTAGGTATTATAATAAACTAGCTATTCCTCGCGGTTTCACCCACGCTGCTCAGCACCTGTTGGTCGTAGCGTGATGTTATATAGCCTATAGCCTTCCTCAAGAAATGGACTATCCAACACTAAAATAATTTTTCAATTCGAACCAGTACTTCCTGAGATTAGCGCGTTCAAACAAACAAACAAACTCTTCAGCTTATAATATTAGTATAGATATAGATAAGGCGCTAGGGCAACAACTACAAGTAGCCGGTGTACCTGCAAATCAGGAAAGGGGAACTGTGATACGCCGAATTAAACGCGAGTGAAGCCGCGGGCAAAAGCTAGTAAATAAATAAAATTTTTGACCTAGGATAAAACTTCTCGGTAAAAGCCAGTTTGCACTTAAATTGGGCAACATATGAATAAAGATGCACTGAAGAAATACAGTTTAGCATTAATCATATGTATAAGTAGCTGTTCCCCACGGTTTCACCCGCGCTGCCCAGCACCTGTTGGTCGTAGCGTGATGTTATATAGCCTATAGCCTTCTTCAAGAAATGAACTATCCAACACTAAAAGAATTTTCCAATTCCAACCAGTAGTCCCTGAGATTAGCGCGTTCAAACAAACAAACAAACATACAAACAAACTCTTTAGCTTTATAATATTAGTATAGATTTGCATTAACCGCATCTTATAAAGCAAGATAAAAATAAAACCCCAGCTTAGATTCGCAGACTCGAATATTCACATAGTGACATTGTATTATCGTAACATACGAACACCAAAAGTTACGACCAACGCTATTTTTCGACTTACACGCGACATAAACGAAAATTCATCTCCAAAAATATTAGTGCATTCGCTGTCAGTTCACATTTGACTCCCGACCGCAGCCGAGCGCGCGGTGTCAATACGATTTTCCGCTACCTTCTAACTATTTTATACGCTGTGGCAACAACACTGATTTTCCCAACTACAATCTGTTTGGCGCAACTTTATCTAACTTCAAATTAGACCGTGTCGGTCCCACTGAATAATTCGAGGTTTAAACAAGGTACCTATTTTTGCATTTAAAGTCGAGCTTTTTAGTATTAAGTAGAGATGCGGTTTAACGAGTCATTTTGTGTTTAAGTACATGTGTTAAATCAGGGTTTATGAGCTTTAAAGTGTTGGATTGAGTCACTGAAGTGCTGAGGCCAATGTTTCGCTTTAAAACTTTTACTTGAGCTTGTCACTTTAAAACAGAGCAAGTATCTTTATAAATAAATAATAAATTAAATGAAGAAAAGAAGATTATTTTGACTATTATTTATCTGTTGATAAAATAGTTAATAATTGTAACGTTAACACTTTCTAACTTTAAAGCATTTTAATACGCCAATTTCCTTAGATGAGCCTCTTAGATGATCATAGCCTGTTGCCAATTTTATTGAGATCAGCATACAGTGTTATCAAATGCAACTGGACCAGGACAATGCAACTGGACTAATTTACATGGATCGATCATTGCTTATCTGAACTCCACAACCCAGTTAGTACTGGCTAATATTAAAATGATAAAACCTGTAAAATTTTTGATAAAACAATAGGTTAGTTTCCAGGGTCAAAATAATTACATTCTATGTAGTCCATCTTTAAGATTATTCAATAATAAGGGACACGTATTTTTTATTTGTAAATTAGACCTAAAATTACAATAACAAGTGACGTCACTCGTAACTTTAATGGGCTATCCATTAAAGTTACGTGTGACGTCACTTGTTGCGGCAACGCGTGACGTTTCACGTTACTTTATTGGGCTATATCTCTGTAATTTTTGGTCTATTTTACAAATAAAAAATACGGGTCCCCTGTTTTTAAACAATCTAAAAGACTGACTAATATTTTTTTTTTAAACTGGCCTATGGGTTAAGAAGGAAATTCAGGCTTTAGTAGGTATCGTTCTGGAATTGAGGTCAAAGAAAGAAATTATTTACTGACCGAGCTCTTATTAATAAGACCAATAAAAACAAGCGAGCACAGCGCAATCTCATCTCCGCTGACGTTACCAATAATCTATCTAAACAAAACACTTAAGTCCTTTACGATTCTCTGAGGCCGCAGTGTCATAAAGTTTTGATAGGCCACCATTATGAAATATAGCCGATGTCCCAATGACCTCCCTCTGCCAATCTGGATAATGGCGCACAATAATAATATTACTCTCAAGTTAGTGATTAAAGACGCAAGTTTGGAAGTAATTTGTTTGAGAGCTTTCATGGAAGCTGCTGTTATGGTCAGTGGGGATGATGAGTTTGGAATCAGAATGGATGACAAAGTTAAAAGGGGTAATGGGGATTGTGAAACGAGGGTATAGAATTATGACATAGCTATTACGTTTTAGACCAACAAGTTTTCGTTTTTAATCAATTGTTTTCTTTGTCTACTTAAGAAGCTGGTCCAGATGCTAGCCAAGGAAGTTTCTTTGACAGTCGGTACAGGTAATATAAGACCAAAAGCCTGACTATCAGTCTTCAAGTGGTCTTGGATTTTTCAGTAATGGGTAAAATATGGTTTTTCATCAAATACTCACAAACATCTGGTATCACTTTAAGTTGACGACAATACAATTAGTATAAGATGAAAAATGTAGCCTTACTTGGTAAGAAATTGGGTTCATAGGACACGGTATCCTAGTGCAGAGTCCAGGATTTTGTTAAAAACTTTTATTTTCATTTTAAAAGGTTAGAGAGAAAGATAAAAAAACATGATCACTATTAACGTCTAAAATAATAACGTTAATCGGATCTTGTCCGACTTAAAAATAACAAACCTCCAACAAAATAAATCCTCGTGCTTTCAACAAGACTCGCCGGCCATCTTATCATCTTTTGCCAACAAACGACCTCCCCACTTCACTTCACAATCACACAGCGATCTGTCCTCTACAAAGGAACCAAAAGTCTGGACACAGCACTTGTTGCCTATACAGCTGCTTCCACAGTTAACTTTACTGCATTCGGAGCTTAAGTTAGGAATTATTATGTTTTTGCAACAAATACTTAAACACCAAAACATAAAATTCAGTTTACGCTAGAACTAATATTTATTCCAATAATATCTTTAATGTTATTCTAAAATAAATTTCATCTGCACGAGCATAAGGTTTACATTCTTTCATTAGAAACAATAATTTAATTCGACAAAAAGATTGCCTTTTTATAATTTTTTCCAAGCATCCTGAGTAGTTCTTTGAGTTCCCAATGCCTTTGTTCGGCTATTTACCACTATATTTTCTAGTACTACTATTATATTTTGCTGTGAGAGTTTTAATGGTCACGCTGTTCGTAACTGTGGTTTTGTAATTGTTTGAGCTAGGATTTTGGTTTTGTTTGCAGTTGTTTCCGAACTTTATTACTTTTAATTTGTGCTGCTACAATTGTAAGCTGTACTATTGTTATGTCGCTCAAACTAGAATCGTTTTGTTATTTAATATTTATCTGATGAATTATTTACTTTAGCCTGCATTCGTTTCCGGTTGATGACAATAGACTAAGACCTTACTTGGGGGTACTTTAAGTACAACTCTGCCTGACCTCCTTTGATTAGGCAATGTTAAATTATTTTTGCGTAAAAATAATTTAACATTGCCTAAACTAATAATAATTTCAAAGGTCAACAGTATAATAAATGAACAATCAATCAAATTTCAATGCCCAAGAACGTAGAACCGAAACCAACCCAACCGCCGCGGAAGACGCTTCGGACATCGGGTGCCGCAGGACGAGTCCCGGCCACCGTAGACGCGGGTCTGTGGATGGTGGGCATTAGGTGGCTCACCCTCCGTCCGTCTAGTGGCGACAGGCAGGCCGCCGCGGTTGCTTTTCACGCGCGCCTCAAAGAGATGTCAGCAAAGTGGAAGGCCACTAGTTGCCAGGGTTACAGGTTGTTCGAAAAGATTCCGCGGTCCTGGAACACAAAGGGCAAAAGAAGGAATATGAACGCTGACCGCTCCACCTTAAGCGGTAGAAGTTACTAGATGATTTCCCATACAAAAAAGGCCCTAGAACGTCGCGTCGCTTATATCGTCACCGATCAAAACGCCTTAATCTGCGCCCTACAACAATTATCACAACTAAGTAGTCGTAGTGCAAGTTCGCTTGTTAAGGCCAAAACCAGGCCAAGTTAAATTACCACGGGCTCGAAGTCTGAGGCCGAGGCCATTGATTGCAACCTGTTACAATTCGCAGCCAAGGTGGCCCAACACTTGATCAAAACTTTCTGATTGGCTCTAAAATAAAGTGGGTTTGAGAGGAATCGGATATAATTTTGTAGCTTAGTTTTTAATACGGTCTGGGTACTTGTTTTGGATCGAACTTTTAGTTGGTGGTTTTTAACTCTTTTAGACAAATGACAGCCCACTTGAAAGTTTAAGTTGTATTAAGGAAATTATAGCTTAATCAAACTTAACCTTTATTACCCTCTAGAATTAAATGGACTTAAGAAACAAACTTAGTACTAGCCGTTGGTCTATTTTGCCAAAACAGCTTCGTACTCGGTAATCAAGATCTATTTTTCAGCATGATTCAGACTATTAATAAGGCTTACTTTGTAAAATTCACATTATTCTGTTTATTTGTGTTACTGTGTAGTTTGGGGCTCCTTGACAAACAATACTTTTTAAACTAAATAGCTGAAGGTTATTTTTTAAACTACAAGTACAAAACAACAATATTTTAATTTAAATATTTCTACAACTAGAAAATTTACAATTTCTTATGTATATTTTTACCAGTGCTAGGAAAAGATACAGAATTTTTGTCGCACCTCTAAACCGATGTACAAATATTTTCCTCCTATCTAGCCTTCCAACATATTTACTTCTACAAATAGACCTGTTGTGACCGAAAGCCTTTCAAACAGTTTGCTCGGACGGCCACACATCTGTTACCGCATCTCTGCCACAGAATAAATATTTACAGAAGGCCAGCTGCAAATGCTGAAGCGAAACATCGTGGAAATCTGGCAAGTATTGAAACAGAACACAACTAGTGGACAACAGTAAATAAAAGAGCCATATTTTACCGCAGTATGAATGTGGCTGATAAATGATTATGCAGAACACATATACGTGTTAACGTGCGTATAACTTTTAACTCTTTTAAGGGATCCTTACCCCAAAACGGAATAAACAAAACCCTTATAGGATCACTTTTTTATTCGTCTGTCACGACCCTTTATCACAGGACCGCGTTAAGGTATCGAGTTGAAATAAAACCAATATACACATTTTTGTGGTCTCTTTGTGCCGTAAAAAAATCAACCTTCTAAATTCACACAGTCAAAAGATATGGCCGTTTATGTCGCAAGTTTGTACGGATCCTCGCTCTGTGCTCTGACTCGCTCATGACCGATTTTTTTTTTATCAGGACTACTCTTAACCTCAATATTGTCCTGAAAAGAGATATGAGTCAAACTAACCCAGAAGTAGCATTGTTTGTGATCGCCGTATGTCCCGCAATAGTTAATGAAAACTAGCGTTGTCTTTGTGTCGCATGGTGAAACAACACCATGCTGACTTGTTTTCGTTTTGCATGTACTCATATTTGGCTCTAATTTGTTTTTTTTTGTGTATTTTACTTTTTTATTTCCATTAATCAAACAAATAATAAGTTTTGACGTGTAATGAATTGACCTAAGTATTTACGTTCTAACATTAGTTTGGAAGTTGTGTATTAACAATAATAGATTGTACTGATCTGACAAATAAATAAATTTTAATTATTCTTTCTTTTATTAATTTCACTCCTTGTAAGGTTTCAGCCTTTTGTAGCCTATTTATTCTGTGACCCAGCTCCCGATCACTGTCTCTTTGAGTGTCTAATCTTTAGAGCTGTATAGAACTTGTTCTGGTGTAGGCGTTTAAACGTAGTTAGGGAGAATTCTGGCGCGTCGCGTAGTTTGAAAACCTTTGTCTTGTGACTCCAATTTGATTGATTGCGTCTTTGAAATGTTTGTTGGTTTATTTGTTTTAATTGAAGTGTGACAGAATTAATATTATTATATTATTAGCTCATTATTTTTACAGTCGAAATTTTTCCTCGATTCATGTTACAATAGTAGCCGAAATAAAACTAATCCTTGTGGTTATTCCCTATGACACTGTCCCACGTATAAATCGAAATCACAATCAAAACAGAAAAATTGAGGGCGTTGTTAGCGACTTTTTGGCAACTTTGAGTAGTAAGAAGTCAGAGACCTTGACAAAGACGTGACATTGTCAGGTAGGACATACTAGTACCGCATTTTGGCACCATCTTAACTTTTTTGTCAAAGTAAACTAATAAACTTACGACGCAGAGTCTTGTTAAACCAACTGATTTTACTAACCTTTTCTACGTGGTCTTACAGACAGTTGTTTCTCTGTAGTGTTGACTTAGAGGTTAAGCGCCTCGCCTCTCGTGCATGAGGTTGTGGGTTCAAATCCGGGAAAGTCCCAATGTTACTTTTCCAATTTAAATGTTCTTTCTTAAAGTTTATCAAAAACATCACAGACATCGGTGAAGCAAAACATCGTGAGGAATTCTTGACTTATAAAATCGTGGTGATCAATGCTCGTGCTTTCTTTGTATGAAAAGCCTTTTGCCCATCAGTGGGACAGTTATAGGCTAGTATTATTATTTAGAGACCGTTCTATCTCCATCAATGATATTGAAGTTATGAATACCCAGATTTTCATAATATTAAATTTTATTCTGATATATTTCCTTTAATTCTTAGATTTAATTTTATTGGCGACACGGTTGGCGCAGTGGCTGAGCGATCGACTGCTGCGCTGCGTGTCGCGGGTTCGATTCCCGCACGGAATATATATTTGTATGGCCTACAGATAACTATTCCGGGTCTGGCTGTTTGTGTATGTGAATTTCAATGTTTGTTGACGCACCCACGATACTGGAGAAATTCCTAGTGCGAGGCAAGGTTTTTTTTAAAAAAGAAATTGGTTATATGTCCAAATAAAATGATTGCATCATATATCTTGTAGATATTTTAGCTGAACCAACGTACTTTAAGACTTATTTCATTTCCCAACATATTGAGACAATGAGATGCCTCTTTTCTCGTATTTTTACTAACAAAAGAGGGCACTGGGTCTCGATGGGAGAGCACGTCTTGGCAGTATGATATTATCTATGCACGGATGAACGCTGCTTATTCATCCGACATAATTACTCATTTCTTACAGAAACCATGACAGGCGGCTCTTTTGTCAGCAGATATGAAATAAGGA
The DNA here is from genome assembly GCA_958449745.1 of Ochropleura leucogaster. Lineage (NCBI taxonomy): Eukaryota > Metazoa > Arthropoda > Insecta > Lepidoptera > Noctuidae > Ochropleura > Ochropleura leucogaster. The sequence continues at coordinate 907,569 of OY288206.1, forward strand.
TCTTTATATTTAATTCAAAGATTATAGGACAACGGTAGTCCAGTATATTAGGTTAACGTCAGACGTTTTATATGTCTTAGGGTTGAATTTAGACCAGAAATTGTATAAGTAAACATATCATCATTGGAACGACAGACTCCTTTAACGTTTACGTGGTGTGGAGTCTATCGTTGAAATACTACGGCCCCGGAACATAAAGAGCCAAAGAAGAAACATGGGTGAGTTTTAATCAGTCTGACACTCCTACCGCTTTGCCCAGAGTGGGGGAAGTTATTAGATGATTTACAATCCGCAAAAAAAGTCTATCGTTAGAAAATTGGCATGTCTAAAAGACATGAGCATCTTCCTGGCTTTGTCCCATTCTATTTGTGGTCGGCGCATTACGTTTTCATCTTGCATTCACGTCAGACGTCGTGGCATCATTTCATCAATATTTTCTTTGGTATTTCTTTCCCTTAACTGTGTGGAAAAGTTAAAAGTTTATTTATGTTTGACTCTTGGAAGAACAATACTTAGTGCTAACAAAGAAAGTTGTTCCTTGACCAGTTTACCCACCAACAACGCAGCCGTCCTCATCCAAGTTACTAACGCTTCCAGAACAGTCTATCGACAGTTTCCAACAGTCATCATCCGGCACACTAGTCGGGGCGACTTCATTAAATTAACGCCCTTAGCAACCCACGCTTAATGAGCCCCATAACACTGATAGTCCAACTTGGCCGACTAACTGAGAGGTAATCACAGTTTATGTCTTACGATACCATCGGAGGAAAGTTCCCAACACCTATAAAACTGTGGACTAACTTTAGCACAAAAATATCTCGGAATTAACAAGTCTTTATATTTAATAGAGAGATGTTCCAGAGTTTTTACGACCTGGTAATTCAAGAGAAATTGTGTAACGGCTGCTTGTCACAATTTAAAAGTTTTAAGAGAATTTGTTGGTAGGAGACGCCTCCACTTTGTCTCTGGAGTAGTCTTATGTACAAGAAAATAAATACATTATAAATGAAGTGAAGAGTGCGTTTACTTGTAATAAAATGTAAATTGTAGGTACTTAAATGGACCATCATGACATAACCAAGATTTGCCTATTATTGTTTTTAGTTTAAATAATGTTTTTACTCATTGTTACTGACCACCGTGACCAAACGTAAATAAGATCATCATAATTTTTATTTTGTACAAAAATGTACACGGATAGATTCACTTCACGATACTCATATTTTCATATCGTTGATAAAAATCTTTTGACATCTATTTGGAAACAAAACAGGATGTTTCACCTTCATCACCCGACCTAATCAAACTTTAAGCATCCATTGCTTGCCAACCCCGCTTCACTTTGAAGAGCCCGTCTGACATCCTTCAGTGGAACACAAACATAATTAACAGTTAATTTCACACGCTAATTATCCCTGGACTTTTATTCTGGACAAGCGGACGGAGCTACGGACCCTCGTCTTGTTGAGGCTTGTTTCAACAAAGATAAGTGGCCTACAGAAGTATGTAATAATTTTAATTAGGTAAAGATGCCTTGAAAGTTCGTGGTACGGAGTAGATAGACACAGAAGCCTCATGCGACAAGTGAAAACTGATGCATGCATGCATTAATGTATTTTCAAAAGTCGCTAAAAATGCCGAGCGTTTGCACTCGCACTATAGTATGTATACTGACATTGTCGACCAAAAAGGGAAAAAATCTGTTTGCTTAATCTGTTTTTTTATCCTCCTTACAACTATTCTTACAGACCTTAACCTAATGCGACAGTAAAGCTATCAACTAAAAAAATAAAAATTGCTTTCCATCAAATCGCTTAATTTCTATGTACCTAATTATAAAACTTAAACAAAAGAATAAAATATTTCTCTTTCCTACATAACTGTTTTAATAAAGCTAACCAATCGATGCAAGAAACGCAACGACTTTTTCGTTACGTTTCTTACATCTATTCGTCAGTTCGTTCCTTCTAATTTAATACTGAAAAATAAAGATTCACTAAAAAAAAACTGCGTTTGACGTGCTGGTTTTGTGTACCTATCTACTCTGTGTCAGTTGTCTGTAGAATACGTATATGTTTGAGTTTGTTGCGTAAGTTTAATTGGAGCTGTTTGTCGCTGAGTGCGGGTGGAAGGGGATTTAGATGATTATGTTGAGTTGTATGGGAGCGGAAGAAAAGTATGGAAACCAATTAAATATGCTCACAAGTTGGAAGTTCACGTCAACATCTACTTATCTTTTTTCTAACTTTGTTATATCCCTTAGCTTGTCTACTTTAAAATCCATTTAAAATTTAAACAATGAAGTAACAAATATATTTTCTAGGCTTAAAGTTAAGCCTGACAGTCTTCTATCTCATCTTTCCAATCTATTACTCCATTGGTGTGTGGAATGCACAAACAAACAAATAACTCTTAAGGAGGCCTACAAAGTCTTACAAGTTAAAAGGCTATCAACAATATAAAAGACGATGCCACCAATAGAGGCGCTAACAACAGAATCCAATCAGTGACGCGGCACAAAATGGACACCGTTATTTCACTCCTAGATAAAGCCAGCGACTCAATTTAGGAAATTACCATCTCATCATTAATCCTTCAAAATTGAATCGCTTAAATGACATGAATAGGGTTTTAGGCTCTCCATTGTTTAGTGCGTGGATGCACCGAGGCTTTATCGAGGGCCTTTGTGAGACCTGATATTGTCATAGGCTCGAGATATAGCGGTCCGCCGTCCCTTTTGTATGGGCCTATAATGAAAGTGTGCCTGTCTAGGTATGTACACCACTATGAAGTATCGATTTCCGTTTTGTTAATAGTTTAGTAGCATATTTTAATGGGTAACAAGATATCTCTTGGTAAGAGTGGGGTTTGTTTCAGGTTTTTGGTATTTATGGCTGAACCGAGCTGGTAACCAACAGCATATAAGGTGCTTTCCGAAGGACCATGCTGATACGACTGCTGGTCATCCATGTAATGTACCTTTGATCCAATCGATTTGGCTGTTATTGCTTAGCCACTAGAACTCTATAGTTTACAAATAATCTAGATCTAGAGGGTTTTCAGAACAGAGGGACCTGCCAGGGCTATTTCCTGCTGGAGTTGCGGGCTGTTCGAAAGAGATTTCGCGGCCCCGGAAACATTTAGGGCATAAGAACGAACATGGGTGGGTTTTAGTCAGTAGAAGTCTGACATTCCTTCCGCTCCACCTAGAGCGGGGCAATAAAAACAAAAAAGGCTGTTCAGAAACAGAAAAGATAAATTTTAATGTTGAAGTTATGATATTATGTAAGTAAGTTATCGTCTGCTTAACGCCTTTTCCCAACTATATTGGGGTCGGCTTCCAGTCTCACCGGATGCAGCTGAATACCAGTATTTTACATGGAGCGACTGCATATCAGACCTCCATAACCCAGTTAGTACTGGGTAATACGATACATCTTGGTAAGACCGGTTGTCAGACTTCCGGGACACTGACTAGATGTAACGACTGTCAAAGATCTACAAATGGCAGCCGGGCCCAACAGCTTAACGTGCTTTTTTTTAAGTAAGTCTGCTATAGCAAAATATTCCAAAGAGGGGAAAAGTTAAATAAACAACTCTCTTTTTGGGCTTCGCCGCAGTCGGCTAAACAATTGTGAGAATGCAAGGACAGTTCAATGACATGATAAAACTTTCAGGCAGCAGGCAGCAATGTTTTATAATACGCAATTAACGATCGTTTTTAAATGGGGATTATCACCACTCATTACTAATTAAATTCGGAATGATAATTATCAATAATATGCAAATCTGTACATTTTATCTCCACGTAATCTGTATTGAAAGCATCCTGTACACATTATACAAATGTTTATTTGAAATGAAAGTTACAACGAGGAGAATAAAATAAACATTTCATTAATTGAATATTGAATGTTGGCGCAGTGGCTTAGCGATTGACTACTGTACTGCGCGTCGCGGGTTCGATTCCCGCACGGTACAAATATTTGTATGTATTACAGGTAGTTGTTTCGGGTCTGGCTGTTTGTGTATGTAAATTTAAATGTTTGAAAACGCACCCACGATACAGGAGAAAATCCTGGAGTGGGAAAACGTATTAAAAAAAAAAGACTACACGCACTGCTATTGCCTGGCAGTTGTCGGGTTCTTCTATAAGTTTGTACTAGCGAATAATTTGTGTTTGGGCGATGTAAGATTTTGATATTAGTTCGTCATTGTTATCATATATGGCGCTGTCCTGCTACGCATGTTTCCGAATATAGTTTTTCTTAAAACCTACCACCAGAAATAGTAATTTTGCCAGTAAATCTTCTAAACCTTGTTCTGGATTGGCGGTTTCTCATCGGCACACAGAAACAATTCTAACTTGCGAATCGAGGGTTCCGTAGAAACTTTCGACATAAATATAATAAACGAACATATCTATTGACTGCATAGACTTGGTGGTTGATTTTTCACAGCTTCAAAACAAACAGTAAATGATTTTAATTTCACAGACAATAAAGTGATCATATATAATGGTTCCGGTTTTCCCTTTTGATGAACGAAAACCTAAAATAAACATACAAGATCATTATCATCAAAAATGTTTACAAAATATAACAGGACGGAACTGCGACAAGGAGGACAAATGGATAATTGGGTAGGTTATCTAGCTTACCTCATCAAGGAAAAAATATTTACAATATTAATGGCCTCATAACAAAATCCAATTTACAATAACCTTTCAACAAAACAGTAATAAAGATAACTTGCAGCCTCCCATGATATAGTGGTGCTGTTCATCCCGCTACTGACACTACAAAATTTATGTTCCAATTAAAATTTAAACGCGATATTATCCGGCAAATTCAAAAAGCAACGAGCCTCTCACGAATCAATTAATAAATGAAGCGCCTACATAAATCAGACGGGTTATGTAATGTAATTTTTTACCGTGAAATGTGTCGTTTTAATGACTTATTTTTTCGACACAATGAAGTGTGAAATTCAGGAAAGTTTAATTATTTTGTTAATAACGTAACTTGGTTTTCCAAGTATTGGAAATGCGGTAAATATTGTACCGGTTTTGCTTTACTTTTAACCGACATAAACAAAAAAAGGAGGAGGTTCTCAATTAGACATGTACCTATATATTTATTTTATGTATGGATTTTAAAAATGCCCCTTAGGGTGAAAAAAAGGGGTTGACTGAATATTTTTCTTCTGAATTTTCTATTGTGAACCGATTCTGTTTAAATTTGGCACATATCTAATCCTGATGATATTACAACGTATTAAAGATCTGGATTAGTTTATTACCCTACAGTTTACAGCAGCTGTATCATGTCTGTCTTAATTTTGGAACTTAGTTAGACTTAATGGCTTTTATCCCATTTCAGTAATAGCTTGCGGTTAATTTTATTGTTAAAATATTTCTTTAACTATTCAGATTTACTTGACTGTATGTATTTTCAGAGAGACTCCAGTATTTTATTTTACTAATAAGAACAAAGATTTTAGATCTTATCTTTAGTCCTGAGATTCGTGAACTTTCTCAATCAGTTTTTTTCCAGCTTAAAAATTATTACTATTTTGTTCACAAACAAACAACAGAAGGCAAGTAATCACACAGCTAATAATACTTGAAGCCTTATACAGCGCCAACATTATTATTATGGCGGCAATAACATAAAAAATAACTCACTGATTCATATCGTTACGAATGTTAGCCGTAACTATTATAATAACAATAAGCTTCAACTGCTAGAAAAACAGATTACTTTATGCATATGTAAAAAAAAATTGGCTGGTGTTGAAATCGAAAATTAGAAACGTGTCGCATATCAGAGCCTGTGTCTTCAAACATAACGCAAAGGCTTGAAAGTAACTTAAACATATTTAAGGCGCTGTACAAAGCAAACACTTTGTCAAACGTCTAGATTTTCGTCGCAAAGTTAGCCGCATCTGTACATACCACAAGCCAAAAATACAGTCATACAGTGTATAGTCAAATACATAAAGAAAAGACTTAAACAAAAACAGTTTACAAAAGTGGTCTAGTACTACGAAAAAAAAAAAGTTTCAAAAGAGCACGAAATTTTTTTCCTCATTTTTCTCAATTTCACGACGAACGAAATTATAATTATTTTTTAACGGGGGATGTGAGCGAGAACGAGGGAATAAAAGGAAATATTACAAATCTTACGTATATAAGGAAATATTACGGGCAAAGTAGTAGTATGTTTATAATAAAATGTTGGTAAACTTTTATTTCAGTATTTGCACAACTTCATTATTTTGGTTTTAACACTAGGAACAATAATATCGCAGAACGCATAGTTTAAATTGAAGCCTTTTGTGTGATGGCCAACATACCCTTTTAAATGAATCCCCATCGATTCACAACGATACAAAGGACACCAATTTCGAGCCATCGAAACGGTTTTCCAATCGTAACTAAAAAAAGAAAAATATATGGCACCCAGTTTTCAATCTAACCCTTTGAATTCTGAATAGTTTTCAATGTAGCGGGGTTAGACGGGTGAGCGGAGAGGCGTCTTGGATTCACGCAGAAACGAGGTTTTGTATCAATGTCAGAGTACAAGGTAGAATGCAATGCATTGTGATGCGGTTTCCGCTACAAAGCATGTTTAGTTCAATTCCTGAAAATAGATGCAATGTTTCAAATAAGAAATCAGATGTTGATCCGAGCTTGTCTCCAGAAAAGAGAACTAGCGATAAATGTTGTTTTAACATTATATATATAAGCTGTGAAGCTGATTACTGATATAATTTAAAACGCTAAGTTGTGTAATTTAAAACCACTTTTGTTTTCTCAATAATAAATATGATCAGACATCAAGTCATTCAAGTGACCTAAAGTCCTGTGCGATTTTATTCGCGTCTTGGGTTACTATCCTGCTCCGGTTGGTAATAGCGTGATGTTATACAGCCTATGTTACTTAGTGATAATATGTATAGCTTTCTACTGGCAATAGAACTCGGACGCAGTTTATTCGTTGTACAAAAATACTAACTTTTAATATTACTGTAGATTAAAGTTTTTCTATTATCAAAACTAACTTTGATGGATATTTTAAGGGTTAGTTTTAATATTCAAGATCAGAACCAATTCCACACTTCCAGGAAATCGGTACCGACTTCAGATTTACATGTTTGTATTAATTGATGTAGTATATAGGTCTATATACCAAAGCCGCCGGCTTTCGGAACAAACAGAGCTTTGCCTAAACCAACGCATGGACGCGGTGATCTTGTATTTGCATAAAACCACATTCGGCCGTATATTTGTTACTGGGAATATGTTTTGAGAGACCGACAGGATTAAGTTTAACGTCTTATTCATAATTATGGAGAAGCCATTACAAAACTTTGGTGGAAAAACCTATTAACACTTTGCATTAAAAGGGAATCGAGTGCAGAATCTCGTTCTCCTACTGTCATTGACAATTGTCTGTTTATAACATTTAAATAGCAATAAAAAAGTGACAATCAAATGACATTCGTTACTTACCAGCTCCCTAATATTTAATGTAGACGAATAAACTTCTTAACAAACTCCCAAGAAACACTCTGGTAATAATAACTTCAAAACCAATCAACTCGACAAGCGACATGATTATGTTAATACCTTCAAACCTCTTGTATTTTTAGGGAACTCTTAACTGGGGCCATTATAATTTCAACCTTCATTTTAGCTCTAAGAGTCCATTAGAAAAACATAAGCCGCTGCCAATATTGATGCTCACAGCCCATCTATAAAATATACGAGAAATTCAACTCTTATATTGAGATTCTTGGAAAAAAAACCAAGTAACCGTTGAATATTCATAGGCAACACGGCGTCGAAAATGCGCAACCTATTATTGGATCAGGGAGGATCGTGCCTCTAGCCAAGAGAGGAGGCTATACTTTTTAAAATTTCTCTCGTAAAAGAGGGAAAAGATTTAAAAGAAGGGCATGAATATAAGGCACGCGACAAGGACGAGGGAATTTAGTTACACAAGCAAGTGTTGGAGACTAGTTTTACAGTAAATTGCTGTAGAATTCTGGACTTTGTGGGTTGTTAGTTCAAGCTTTAAATGCAACAGTTTTTGGTTTAACACCCGTGTTCATTTATAAATAGCTTTTGCTCGAGGCGTTAACTGAAGTCAGAAATTATCTTGCGGGACGTACAACACGAGTTGAATGAATATTAAACTAGATATACCAACTAAGCCATGGTTTTTTCGTTTTCCAAATATCATCCAAATTTATCTGATAAAGTGTGAAGAATAACTTACTGACAGGCAAGGTCAATTTCGCTTTTAAAATCTTTATAACATAATGTCACGGCTGTAAGTTGCTAAGAGGTGTACACATACATCCACATTTCACCAGAAATGTAGAACAAACTTTGTATATACGTTAGATCATTTATTTCATGCAGCAGTCATTACTCATTTCAATGGTATTTGATTAAAGGTACTGTAAGAGGTTTTATATAACCTAAGCAATGCTGGCTGATAGAGCATAACGTTCTAATACTCATGTCGTTTTTAAAAAAAGAATAGGAAAATGTCTCTGAAGTATGAGATGTAAATTTGAATGATTTAAAAATATAATCCTTAAACGATTATTTGCGCTTTATTTAATTAGATAAAAACCCGTAGATTCTACAGTACCAATATCACCATACAAACATATAAGTACCGTTTTCCTACATAATTTTAGTTTTAATACATAATTATATGTATTAAAACTTTAGTAGGAATGATGTTTTATTAATTTGAAAGCGTTTTTTTTTTACTTTGAGCAGTTTACCCGCTATCGGTCGTTTATGGGACAAACTAACAACTCGGATTAAAGGCTTATGCAAAATATGGGCCGCACATAAAAATATGTTTCTTTTTAGAGTAAAAACATATAGGTATTACACCTATCACAATTTAAACACGACCTTCTTAATCCAAATGCTCGGTAATTTGTACTTATAATAATGACACTATGTTATAGGGGATGAACCTATTGCCATCAACTGGGTAGAAATGAAGAAATATCATATGAAAAAACCCAATAACGCGTTTCTCAGAAGCATCTTTTGTGTCCAAAAGACCAACCAAGCAGTGTGCCCAATAATTTTGGTACATAATATTTTACTTTCTCTCAATTTTCAGCAAGTTGTTTTTAGTGAACTATAACGAGCAATATTTATTTCCCTCAATTGACTTTTGTGACCATATCGTGTAAAACATTTATGCAGTATTTAAAAAATCCAATAGCTGCACAACTTTTTATACACGTCACATGTTTTGATATCGCCTGATTTCAATGTTTAACATGTAAAGTCCCGTTTACATAAGTACTTTCACAAAATATTATGCCTTGTTACAAGTCATCGTTTTGGTCATCCTTTTGTTTTTGACATTCAAAAGTGCCTGTTATGGTCTCATTGAATTAAATGCTTTTAGTTTGTTTTTTTTTCTTTTCTATACAACTAGCACTATTCAATGCATCTGGGTTGCCACTAAAAATACTCCTGTAGGCCTACTATGACGTTTTAAAGCAGAACTTATCCCACAGAGGGAAAGAGATGGTGCTAAATACCCTGTATAGCTTTGTCTCTTTCCCTCAGTGGAATTAGTTCTGCTTTAAAACGTCATGGTAGGGTAGCTGATGGAAAAACCGTTGTCTTTTGATTACTAGACCAAAAGTGAATAGAAAAAACGGAACCCTTATTAGATCAAGACCCTTTATCTCGATAACGCGTGAAGGTATCGAGTTAAAATTAAGACCATTTAACTTGATGGGCTGTTGGTTTAGTGGTTAGTGGCCCTGACTGCTGAGCCGTAGGTCGTGGGTTCGATTCCCACCCAGGACAAACTTTGTGTGAGGAGCATGATTGTTTGTTCTGTGTCTGGGTGTGATTTATCTATAATATGTATGTATTTATAATTTATATAAGTATCTATGTATAGGTATCAGTTGTCTGGTTACCATAACACAAGCTCTGCTTAGCTTGGGATCAGATAGCCGTGTGTGAGCTGTCCCAAGATATTTATTATTATTCTCAAATCTGTAATCCCATCGTGGTGTGTAGAAATCAACTCTCTAAATCTAAGCAGTCAAAGATATGGCCGTTTATGTCGCATGTTTGTACTGAACGCTCGGTGTGCCAGTCCGAATCGCAAATAGCCGATTTTTTTTAAATTAGGTGTCGACCATTTTAATTATAAAATGATTCTTACTGACTTGTTAACTTTACAGCACTGGATTATAAGGCCTAGAAATGACCTAATAATAATTATAAACCATTAATAAATACCATCGAAGGAGTTAGATATCTTAACCTTATTCTTTAACCCGTTAAAATCATCGTTAAAACAGCGACCGGCCGAAGGGTAAGTGGGGGCTAATTGCACCATTCTCATTTACCGACAAATTAAATTTGAATGCAATGAAACTTAACTGGTCGTTGTGTTGCAATAACTGGAAAATTTGCAAAGTAACGTACAGGGGGCGCTGTTGGCTACTGTTATTAGAAAAAGGTATTAGAATTTATGATTTTTTTTCGTATGTTTTTGGGTTTGTTTTTGTAATTGCTTTTTGGCCGTGGATAAAACTACAATAGTTGACGGAAATTATATTTAGTGAAGTAAGTTAAAAAAGTTCTTGACATTTAAAAGTGCATGTAATGGTCTTATTGAAATAAATGATTTGATTTGATAAAATGCGTTTTTTTTAAAAAAAAAAAACCTTTCTTGATTCCTTTTTTCAAATCCTTCTCTGTCATGTTCTGCGACAATTATTTGCTATTGTTATTACAGCTGTATTATTTTTTATATTGTTTTCCATCACAAATTGCCAGTTAAAAATAAGCTGCAAATAAATATAATCACCACGTAACGTTTTATTATATAACAATGGCAGTTAACTTAATTTGGCAAAGCTTTCATTATTTTCCTTTCATAAAATAAATTCTCTGCAACTCACATTTTATTTAGAACTTGTTATTAAACAGACTTAACGAGGTTTGCTTTTATTATGGACCATGCTTTAATATCATATACGTTTCGTTTACATTTTCATTTACATTCACATTTCATACAAACACGTTTCGTAAAATTGTTTTCCCCATCTTATCACCGTTTCTCCTCAATTGTGTTAGAATGTTTGCTTCAAATTTTAGTTTGCAAACGTATGTTTGGATTGCTTAATTGGTAACTCGACAATTTTGTTTAGTTTATTTATTAATGATTAAGTTATGTTTTGGTTCATGTTGAGTTGGTAGTTTGAGGTTTTGTTGTGTGTGCTTAAATATTTTGAAGCGTCCTAGGTCATTAAGGACGATGTTTTATCTTTATTACACCTTAATGGCGTTATATAAATAAAATCTTATTTTATCGCCTGTACCACTTTTGATAAGGAACTGATGTCGCCATTTTTACATATGAGTGTAAGAGAAAAAATCCCTTCAATCTTCGTCTTCAAAGACATAACATTCTAAAGAATATCAGATTTTTTTCGTAATATTTTTTGAAAATCTCTGATTCATTCAAAATGATAATATAATTAACATATTAAAGGACTATTTTTAATCGTTACATAATGTAACGATTACTACGACGATTACTACGATTACTACGCTTACCATAATTACTTATAAATGTAATTTTATTGTAGATGTATTTTTCGTTTGCTCTCTATAGATATAATCCTTCCTTACTAACATTATAAAAGCGAAAGTGAGTTTGTTTGTTTGTTACCTCTTCACGCTTTAATGGCTAAACGGATTTTGATGAATTTTGGTTCAGAGATGGTTGGGAACCAGGAGACGGACATAGGCTAATTTAAAAAAGTGGGATATGAGGGAGAACGAGGGAAGAAAAGGGAAAATTTAGCGTTGCTATTACAAATCAATAAGGCGCAAGAGCAAATCTGCAGGTGCTGTGTTATTTAATTAAGTTGACTTCTATTATATTTTCATTCGGTTCCTTTTCTAAGAAACAAAAGGAACTAATAAAAGTTATTTAGAGTTTCTAATTATTTGAAAAAAATAATTCATCGCACAAGTTCTTATTCCATCAATCACTTTATAAGTAGTTAATTTCAACGTTGAAGGCGCTTGATCTCTGACATTTTCTAATTAGTGCCAGTTCTCCCAGCAGAGGTCGCTACTGTGGCAATAGCGAAATGTTATAGATTAATATATAACTAATAGTGTACGATCAATTTAATGTGGTACATGATAACGTTGAAGATGTTGGCCCGGGATTCTGTGCGGGTTAAACATACCGCGTTGATTGTAAATTTTGAACAATATTAATATACTTTATTGCACACATACATTATGCGTTTCATTGTCACCACTATAATCAGGCCACGACAGTAGCGATGTGGTTATATAGGATGTCGCAATTTGATACGTAATTTCTAAGGTTGTGTGGCCATTTCCCACAGTAAAAAAAAAAGTGTGAAGTCATATAACGTTTGAATAAAATCAAATTATAAACGTACATGAAAAAACTTCTCCATTCCGTGAAAAGGAAAAAATTCTGTTCGCAATTTCACATGAAAAAGTCCCATAATCACAAGCAATTGCACGGCCCAATTCAATTTGCAAGGGACCTGATTTCCCAAAATCGTTTCAAGAAATTGAAAAAGCGAACTGTCCGAAATCTTCTATTAGGATTTTTTGTACTACGAACGGCACACAATTAGTTGTCCCAATTTGCCCCGTTCTCCTCGACAAATGAAAATTAGGGTCCGCCATAAGTTTTTGTCACAATTCACTAGGTAGCTTGTTTCTAGATCTGTAAGTTATATAAAATAAAGTCACTTTTCATATCTGACTGTATGGCTACTTTTCACGAAGGTCAATCTTGGAAAATCAGGGCCAATGGTTAGAGGAATAGTGGTACCATACCAGACGTAGGTTCGACCCCAAGGAGACGCTTTGTTTTGTGCAATTTGTATACTTGCGTATTTCAACAATACTGCCAATATAATGATGAAAGAAAATATTGTTAGGAAACCGTCGTGTCCAGACCGAAATTGGAAGTCATGTGACCCGCCTACCATCCGCATAAAGGCGTTGGGGTGATGGTGCACTCCCTCTCTTAAGATACGAAGCCTGTCTCCAAGTAGTGAGAATGTTTAGCTGAAATAAGAACATAGCTGTTTAAAAAGACAGATTTTTCGGTTTAAAAAGGCATAATAAATAAAAGCACTTAGTCCGAGACAAATTCTTTGTCTATTTTGCTAAAGCACTCCAGGTACACATTTTTATTCAAAATGGCTGTCTTTTTCCCAAAGGCCGGGAAAAAATCTCCGGCAAATCATAAATCAAAATTAAGCACTAAGTTTTAAGTAGGTACCTCTCCAGTCGCCGCTGAATCTAGAATTAGGACATTAATAATGTTTGTTATATAATAACGTAATGATTTCTGATTAGACCTTGTTCCATTTTCGTAGAATTATTATATTACGAAATTCTAATATTTGTGAGTGGTATTATTTTTTGGAGAATATTGTTGGTCCTTTTTAGATTGAAAGGTACTTATTTGGTATTGACGAATTGACTTTCTCCTCCTGCAACGACCGAATTCGATTTTAGATCATAATTATTTTCACCAAGCAACAACAGCTTTATCAACTTAATGAAAAATCTCCGTTTTTGGATAGTAATAAGCCTTTGACATCTACGCCGCGATTAGTGAGGCCACCCCAGGTTCAAGCAATTCGGCAAGATGTACCATCGATACGAAAGAAGAATACGAATGTCCAAGTATTTCTTCTTCCAAGTTGCTCCACGCTAGGAATTTCTCCTGTATTGTGGGTGCGTTTACAAACATTTAAACTCACATACACAAACATCCAGAACCGAAACAACTACCTATCGGCCATACAAATATTAGTTCCGTGCGGGAATTGCACCCGCGACTCGCAGTGCAGCAGTCAATCGCTCAGCCACTGCGCCAACCGTGCCGTCAAAAAAAAAAAATCTGCAAAGCATCGTATCAAAAGACCATGCTTTATCATAAATCTTTTCATCGTAAGAGCATCCGGGTAGCAACCCAATCACGTGTTCGTACAATCTCATATATATCTGTAGGACGTGGAACGTCGCACCCAGCTCAGCGATACCGAGAGATAGGAGTGACGGCTTCGATCCACGGCTCGCCTTTAATTTGCCAATATTTATGCGAGACTCAAAGGGTGACGTGTATAAGATTTTCGGCAATCTCTTGTATTGAATTGTGGTAAATGTTCCTGTTCAGTTTGTTCTGTAATCATCCTTACTAATATTATAAAAGCGAAAGTGAGTTTGTTTGTTTGTTTGTTTGTTACCTCTTCACGCTTTAATGGCTAAACCGATTGTGATAAATTTTGGCACAGAGATAGTTGGGAACCAGGAGACGGACATAGGGTAATTTTTATTTTAAAAAAATGAGATGTGAGGGAGAAAGAGGGAAGGAAATGGAAAACTTAGCGTTGCTATTACAAATCAATAAGGCACAAGGAGAACTGTGTTACCCCAAATTTAACGCGGGCGAAGCCGCGGGCGAAAGCTAGTTTAATTATATTAGGATCCTGTTCAAGTCTTTACCTCTGGGCTCCATCTTAAAGCGCCGAACAGCAGGTTTTCTCACAATGATGATGAATGATGTCTGTGATGTCTTAAAGTAACTTTAAAGTACATTTGAATTGAAAAGTCACATTGGTACTTTCCCGATTTGGGTTTAAACACACAACCCAATGTATGAGAGGCGAAACGCATAACTTCTGAGCCATTACGACTTAGCTAAAACAGTGGGAAAGAAACACGGCCATACCAGATTATTCGGGATGTTTAAATACGAGGTATTTCCCAAAATAGACCGTCACTTGTCTATCAATGTCGGAGAACCTTTCCAAAAATACACGGAATTTAGTCAACCATTATAACTACCGACGTTCAAACCGTGAAAGGACCTCTTGGAAAAGTAATGATGAAAATTGGAACCTTGTCAAGTGTCAATAAGGAACATTGAAAAGCAATTATAATAGGTGAAACTGGTAGGTTGATAGACATCTGACAATCAAGGCAGTTGGAACATCTATTTGGTGTGCACCAGTAAGCAATTCAAATCACGTTTACAATAGATATCGCATAGTGAACTGCATTCTCAGTTCTTAAATGGTAAACAGGAATGTGAATCGGGCTGACGCGCTATTGTTTGTATTACAAATGTTTGTTAAAAAGAAAGGATTTTGAGCCGCTATTGAATTTGTGATTAGCATTGTCTGCATGAGGTTGTCGTTGTTTTTGTATTTACAAGAGCAGTGTTATGGTTTCGAAAATAAATACCAAAGGGAAAAACTTTTTTCGTATTCTGACTTTAACACGGGTTCATATTAAAGGGATAAGAAGTATCAGGTGGTTAATCCAGATTATAAACTATCTGTATGCATTTCATCTAAATCCATTCCGTAGTATTTGCGCAAAAGAGTAACAAGCAACTATACATCTATCCATCCTCAGAAATCTAACTTTTAATTTTAAGAGGATTGGTAGAATATCTGTAAACACCACAATAGCCAGAATAGTAGGTTTTATAACCAAACTAGCTTTTGCCCGCGGCTTCGCTCGCGTTAAATTCGGGGTAATACAGTTCCCCTTGCGCCTTATTGATTTGTAATAGCAACGCTAAGTTTTCCCTTTTCTTCCCTCTTTCTCCCTCTCATCCCACTTTTTTTGAAAAAATATTAGCCTATGTCCGTCTCCCAGTTCAAAACTATATCTGTTCCAAAATTCATCAAAATCGGTTTAGCCATTAAAGCGTGAAGAGGTAACAAACAAACAAACTCACTTTCGCTTTTATAATATTAATAGTAAGGATTACTACGGACACACTTTACTGTAACACAAATTTGATCCTAAAATTACCTGGTCCTGGTCTCCATTGTGCTTTTCTAAAAACAAACAAGCGCGGCCGTCAGCAACCAAAATTTGTGGACGCACGGTATCTGCGTCGTGTCCGGTGTGGGCCCGATTTATGAGCGTGTGCCACCGTCGGCGTCGGCGTCGGCCACGATAACACGTTGTAGCAGGCTAAACACCATGTAATGAACAGCTAAGTGACATTACTTGTTTGTTTAGTTATTATATTATGTAGTCAGTGCCTGTATTTGTTAGTCACGCAACCGAATCAACAAATAATAATGTGCTAGCTTTTGCCCCCGGCTTCGCCCGCGTTAAATCCGGGGTAACACAGTTCCCCTTGCGCCTTATTGATTTGTAATAGCAACGCTAAGTTTTCCCTTTTCTCCATCACATCCCACTTTTTTAATAAAAATAGCCGTCTCCGGGTTCCCAACTATATTTGTACCAAAATTCATCAACATCGGTTTAGCCATTAAAGCGTGAAGAGGTAAAAAACAAACTCACTTTCGCTTTTATAATATTAGTAAGGATTGTATCTGCAAAAATCTCAATTTTACAATATACTTTTTAGGGTTTCGTACCTCAGGCAAAACGGAACCCTTATGACAGACCACTTTGTTGTCCGTCTGTCTGGTCTGTCTATGTCAAGACCCTTTATCTCGGGAAAGCGTAGAGGTATCAAATTGAAATTAAAACCATATAATATTGAAATCTGTGGTCTTTTTGCGATATAAAAAAATCAACCTTCTAAATCCACGCAGTCAATATATGGCTGTTTGTGAGGCAAGTTTGTACGGAACGTTCAGTGCGCGAGTCTGACTCGCTTTTGGTCGGTTTTTTTTTAAACTTTATAGGCTTGTGTTTGGTCACAACTCGCTTGATGTAAAGCTGTGATAAAACTGATGCACTAGTTCCAGATTAAAGTAATTAATCAAAAAGCAAATAATTGTATAGAAAACGTACATTAAATGCATAGTTTAGTTCAGAAATTTCACGTAGAGGCCGGGAAATTGCATATTGCGTGATAATCGATGGTGGCTTAGGAGATGTTTGATGCCTTAGAAGCATAACACCAATGGAACTAGGTTAATTAACGAGAGACAGATCGACAAAAGTATTTGAGAATTGGCAATGGACAGGTTATTTTATGTTGCTAAGCTAATTTAGATCACATCAACAAAAATATTTTAATATTAGCATTAAATGTGTTACTAATGATGAGATCTGAGTAATACCAAGTACGCTAATTACATATCTTCCTATTAGAGTGTTCCTTATTAGCAGCTTAGAGTACCAACTGTCGGCTGTTAGCAGTAAGGCTTCCCGACTAATTAGTAGCTAGGTAATTAGAAACGAGAGTAGGATTCATGGCTTGTTCGCCTCTAAGTGTGAGAACATTATATTTTGCATGAATAAGTAGCTTTTTATTAAGTACGTTATGAAAATAGTAACAATGTAGAATCATTAATTGAAAAAATAAGAAAAATGTGATGGCAGAAACCAATTTTCTTTAATTAATTTGTTTAAATTTTATGCACAACAGTGACTTAAGGCCCCAAGGCATTCTCTACCATACCATACCTATCTCTTATATACTATCTCTAAACATCTATGTTCTACAAAATAAATTATTGATTGATTGATTGACCAGTCAATTTAGGTTAAACCTACAAAAATATTATCTTAAGAACAAAAACCATTTAAATTTCGAAAACACTTTTTGTTTTTTTTTCTGGGTATTAAATCAACTAGAGAAACGCAAATCAATAAACATTAAATCGATAAATAAATGACGGGTCACGAACGACCGCATTTTCATGAATATAATACTGAAAATTCTTGGAACAACCCTCCCCATTTTCCCCCATTCTTAAATATTCTGCTCAAAAACCTCTTCAAAGGCACCGCTGAAACGAAATACGTTAGATATTCGCCTACCTTCCACTGAATATTTTATTTATATTGAATGAACAAAAAAAAGATATGGAATTCTAGGATATGAAAAAAATATTCACAGAGTGCATAGAAACACCAGCATTTTTCATACTAAAAAAGAATATTGATACCACGCTTGTTCGAGACGGATTTTAGATTTGTATTAATTCAAGACTGAAAATCTAAACATTAAAAATAAAACCAATCTGTGAGTGGGTTTTATTTTTTACTAAAAAAGTTTTTTGTTTCCAGCGTTTTTAGCTATGGTATATCATCACATAATTTATATCGAGTATTCATTTTCAATTGTTACTAAACAGAGAAAAAAAATATAGACTACAACTCATAAACTACATGAGCAATATAAATAAAACTGATGTGTGGTCCCATAGTTCCCATCCTGAGGAGCCCCTATCAAACAAAAAAATATTTTACAAATCGGTCCAAGCATCTTTGGGTTATCAGCAAACATACATAAAAAAGAAAATAAACCGACTACTTAATTGAGAAACTCCTCCTTTTTTGAAGTACTACTACTTTTATTATTGAACACTGCAACATCATCTGCCTAGCCTTTTCCCAACTATATTGGGGTCGGCTTTCAGTCTTACCGCCTGCAGCTGAATATTAGTATTTTACATGGAACGTTAGCCTATCTGACCTCCACAACCCAGTTAGTACTGGGAAATGCGATACCCCTTGGTAAGATTGGTTGTCAGACTTTCGGAACACTGACTAACTGTAACGACTGTCAAAGATCTACAAATGACAGCCGGGACCGATAACGTGCTTTCCGAGGCACGGAGGAAACTCGGTATGTAACGGGTGGTCACCCATCCACAGACCAACCTAGGCAAGCGCGGCTTAACCTAAAGATCGACCCGAGCGGCTGCTATTATTTAGCCACGAGCTCTTCTGAGAACACTGCAACATAAGAGCCATAAAAAACATTTCAGATTCTAGCCTCAATATTGAACAACAACGACAAACATAAAGCAGTGTATCTCCCATCAGAATGAAACTACCAAATAATTGAGCACAATTTCCTCCAAATTCGTACAAACCCAGAGTTTTACTCTCCGCGTTAGACTGCGAATATCCAGTGCTGTGAGAAATTCAACAATTTCACAGTATCCTAGTGTGAGAGCTAAAACTGTGAAGTTCTGCTCCACTTGCCTAGATTGTTCACTGCTAAGTTCCGGAACTCGCCGGAGTATATAGTCTAAGCGTTATATAATTAAGAGACTAGCTTCAGTATCACGCCTTATACAAATACGTTGATGTGCCCGCAGCTGTTTATTATAGTCTAATATTTGCAGCAACAGGAATGGTGCCGCTACTAGCTATTCCTGACATCCAGCGCTCAACGTGACCTGTTTGAACTCAATCTAGTCTAGTTTGAGTGCTTTGTCAAGGTCAGAATGGATAATTATATGCAGCTTTTGAACCTCCCAAATATGATTGGAATATACTAAAATGCTTACTAATATTTTAAAAGCGAAAGTGAGTTTGTTACCTACGTCTTCCTGTCTAAATGGCTTAACCGATTTTGATGAATTTTGGTACAGATATAGTTGAGACCCTGGAGACGGAAATAGGCAATTTAAAAAAAATTAGATATAAGGGAGAAAGAGGGAAAAAAAGGGAAAACTTAGCATTGCTATTACAATAAATAAGGCGCAAGGGAGAGCAGGTACCTGTAGATCAGGAAAGGGGAACTGTGATATGCCAAATTTAACGCGAGTGAAGCCGCGGGCAAAAGCTATCTATATATATTGGGAAACTCTAATAGCACAAGGATCAATCTAATTGTATTAGTTTACTTAATTCCAGATTTGAATTATCTAGGAAACCCTCTAAAGCCTCGTGTTTGATTCACGCTTGACCTAATTCAACCCCTAACTTATCAAACTACCCTCCATCACACATTATTATGATACATCACTATAACAGACCGTCAGCCACGACCCCTAAGATCTAACATTTGACGCTAGGGTCGTCCGGAGTTAATTGACCTAAAGTGAATTTAACTGATAAAATCTGCGAGGAACAACCCTGATTTATCGCAAACGGTCGAAGATTAAGTAGATGTGTTTCGTTTACGATTTACGATATGGACGACGACGTGTGGCTAACGAGCGTACTAAGTCACGGATGAGTTCTGTGGATATTTTATTGAATGAAAGGAAATATTTGTGTTGGTGCCTAGAAACAGAATCTGAAGATGGTCTCAAAGAAATAAATCATAAGAGGATAATGGTATCTGTATCTATATCATTTTCTCCAATATTTTTATATTTTTGCAAATAAAATAGTTAGTTATTTTTTTGTTTCAAAGAACATTTTTATAGTAATTGAAATCCTAAAGATTTCAAAAGCTAATTTTATTTGTTTTATTAGCTACACAAATTAGCTTTACTTTATTTTAGCAAAGCTGTTATACCTACCTACAGTTTCGCGACATGACAAAACGAATTATCCAAAAGACAGAAAAACCCCACTGCCCATATTTGTCCAGCAAACAACTCCAAATACTTTACTCTCAAAGCAAACAAAACTACAATCAAATCACTCCAATAAATCGGGACACACGAAGAAACTTCTATTGAATCCAAGTAAAAGCGGCTCCATAATAAAACATTACAAATTGGCTTACAGCAGGGCCGGCTAAGTGCTTCCTTAAAATATTTATTTGTACTTCGCTTTTAGCGTCCGACGTCCACTCAACTCCGGAAATACATTTGAAGTGAAAACGCGAAACTGTTCCTTGGTCGTCGCAGCTCGTAGTTTATAGGTAGCTCGGCTGTTTTCCTATTTGGCTTTGCGTGGGTATTAAGTTAAATGCTTTTTTGGAAGATATTTTTTGGCACCTACAATAGCTCTACTTCTTTTTTCTTGTAATTTTAACCTTTCACAAGAATATTGTAAGAGTAATAATTAGTAGAATTAATGATTGTCCCCCGCTTTAAGCCTTCTTGACACCTTTTAAACCCCAGACGGTAATTAGGTACTGTAATGATTTGTGATAACGTGTGAAGCAAGATTATATTTTTAGTTCATAATTTTACCAATACAAGTCACAGCATTGCAAATCTAATCTATATTTTCTATGTTTTTTTTTTAATTTCTACAACAACTTTTGTATTCGAACGTCATTGCCAACCAGCCTTTCTTTTTAAAGTTTGATTATATGTATAAAAACCATCACAGTACCTTTTCAATACATGTAATAGAAAGCACATAAATACAAGTTAAATATATAATTTTATATTTTTATTAAATAAATGTGTGTTGTAAATTCATTTTACTCTCTTTAAGAGCTAGAAAGGTGCACCGGACGTGTACTACCTACCGAAGAGGCGCTTAATGCGCCCCCACTTTTCCCAGCTCCACTGTTAAGTAAAGCTTGGAACAAAACTTTACTGAAACATTGCACACCCATCCAAGCATAATATTTATCAAGTTAGTTATAATAATAATTAAACTATGACAACACTGTGTCGGTGAGAGTAACATCGTTAAAACTTGAACCTTCTTGTTCGATCGCTAGTTTAGCTCATGCCTGGTTGTGGTGGCTCATGGTTACTTGTTACTAGTTACTACTGAAGTGGTGAAGTTAGTTGACTGCGTGGAATCACCACGCAGTCAACTGTTTTTTTAAGGTTTACCTCAAGAGGAAAAAAACGGAACCCTTAATGGATCACTTTGTTGTCTGTCTGTCTGTTTGTTAAGACCTTTCTCGCACCTGATTCATCTCGGGAACGCGTGACGGTATCGAGTTGCCATATATATTAATAGCCATTTAGGGATAACAAGCGTGATGTTTGATGTTATGACATATAAACCCATTAATATCAACAACCAACCCTTGTTTGAGAATACCTTGTTCTTCATCTTATAATGATTTCAGTCATTAGAGATCTATCTCAACATACGTCAGTAACAAAAACCAAAGATACTTGGACAGGAAAATACGAGGACGTTCCGTAACCGTAGTTACTTCTCTTTGACCTTGACCTTGGCCGAGTAATTATGCGCAAAAAAAAAGAATTATGAAAGAGTTTCTTAAAGGAAGTGGCCATTAATTTAGTCAGCTTTAATTTACAGAGTTTTTATTAATTACTTTACTGCTAACATTCATTTTCGTGTTTCTTTTTTTCCGTTGTTTCCCGAAATATTTGGGAATAGGTTAAAAAATGAGTACTGGCATGATTAATTTCTTTTTTTCTTTGTAAAGTAGTTAGATATGGAAAAGATGGATGGATTGTGTAAGGAATGATATGAAGGAGAAAGGAGTAAATGATGCCGTGACGTCCGATAGGGGAGAATTAAAGGAGAAAACATGTTGCGCCGACCCCAAATAGAATGGGACAAAGGCAGGAAAATGCTAGTAGTTAGATATTGTTAAGTAGCTAGGGCAGTAGTTACCGTTTCATTTATCAGAGACTGCTGTAATGTACGTCTCTACGTCTCTTAGAGAGCATTTGAGGAGCTCTTCAACAAGTCAACGCCAAGCGATTTCCGGGCCTAATAATGACTCAATTACATTCATTCTTTATTTATAAGGTTGAAATGTATCTCAAGAAAATATTTGAGAAATTATGGAGCAGGATAAAACTAGAGAATAATAATTGTCCAATTTGGACCTGGATCGTACCAACTGGATGTCATGGGGAGTGGCTTTTGCCCAACAGTCCCCACTGTTGGGCAAAGTGACGCAGCAGTAATAGTAAATAACATTCATAGAGTTTTAAAACCATATACGTTTTGTTGCTGCCAGAGCCACCTTCTGACGGGGTTGCGGGTTGTTCGGAACCAATACCGCGGCCCCGAAAAATAAAGGGCAAAAGAAGGAACATGGATGGATTTTAGTCACTAAAAGTCTGACACACCAGGAAGTTATATGATGATATTCCAAACACAAAAAAAAATGAGAAATGCACATTTGTTTTTTACAAAAAATATCTAATACGCTCGTTGCTCAAAGTTATGAGTTATAAAACAGTTCTTTGGATATACTCATTTACCTATTAGCAAGTTAACCCCCGAATACTGAAACGTCACTCAAAATTTAAGTCCCACTTAAGTTTAACAGAGACTCAGAAGTGACGTTTGACCATACAAAATCTAAAGTTTAAGAGCTGCTCAAATGTTAAGCAGCCCTCACATTTTGAGTGACGTTTCAGTATTCGGGGGTAAAACAAGCCAAATTCTTATAAATTAAATATCTTCTTTGTGTATAAACCAAACAACTTACAAATACATCAGAAATCCCTGTCTAAAAAGTGTAATATCAAATTCAAGTCTTTAAGATCGTATCATATCCATTCTACAGACAGAGCTCGTAACACATTCAAACGGGAATAACCTTAGCGAAAACAAGAAACTCGACACAGAAAGCCTTAACATGGCGTCACTGACAATATGAATACCTAGACAGCTGTTTTACTAACATTATGTTACGGAACGGCTGGTTAGAGCAGGTAAGGTCTCTTATACTCAAGCATTCTTTTGCACTGTAGATTTTTGGGACAAAAATCTGGGTGTATAATACCTTGCCACTAATTGCCTTAAGAGGTCATCAGTATTATATAGATCATAGTATCGTGTCCGTCTAAAATGATGTCTCTTTGATAAATGATGTATGAAGTAGGTTTTCACAAACACTTTTACACGTTTTTTTTTTAAAAAACTAGATGAGGCTGGTGTTTCGTACCCGAGTACTTTGAAAAGAAACAGCTGAAACAAACTCAGAGGTCATAGTCTCTTTTAAGGTTTAGACAAAAAAATTTGGTCAACTTACATGAGGACTATGCAGACTAGTGTCTGAAATGGTCTTTTTAAGAAAGCACCACACAGATGAAGTGGGCCTGTCCAGTCAGTGCAAGCATTTGTCAGTTATCGTGTAGCTCGACTCATAACCCAAGGAGCTCAAAGACACGACGAACAATACCAAAAACAAATACATTAGTGTAGGTGGTTTTGTATAAATCGTGTGTGAATAAGAATTCGTTGGCTCCACTTGCGGCGTTTAGGCGCTAACATGATATGAAAGGCGACTAGTTTACTTCATGCAACACACGCGCGTCAGTTCTTTCCTTTGCGTCACGTAGTCAAATCATCGCTTAAGCTTGTATTTCGTGGCCAAGGGACATTTTTGTAACCAACTCTGTCTAAGGCTACTTCTGTTTGTTCGTCTCCATCAGAAAAATAACGTTATTTGAGTTTGCACAAAAACCGGTCGGTAAATGATTTCAGTATTGTTTGGTCTTGTAAGTGAGAATACTAATATGTTAGTACTTCTAGTTGGAATTTTGGATTTTCAAGTTGTACTTTACATTTTTGAGATTATAAGCTACTACTATCTTTCGCCCACGTTAAATTCGGGATAAGACAGTTCCCCTTTACTGATTTACAGGTACTTGCCACCTGTAGTTTTTGCCCTAGCGCCTTATTTATTGTAATAGCAATGCTAAGTTTTCCCATTTTTTCCCTCTTACTCCTTCCTTTTTAAAAAAATAACCTATGTCCGTCTCCAGAGTCCCAATTATCTCTGTACCAAAATAAATCAAAATCGTTTTACCCATTTAGGCGTGAAGAGGTAACAAACAAACTCACTTTCGCTTTTATAGTATTAGTAAGGATTCAACCATCAAAAATTTTTTTGTTATATTTAGTGCTTGTTGTCATTGCGACCAGTAAATAATACAAGCCTAAAATAATGAGGATAAAAAATAGTGCTCTTTCTTCTAAGCGTGTCAATCTAAACTATGTAGGCCCAGAACTGAGTCACAAGTTTAGTGCTTTCAGTTGCGGTCATCAGTTTCTGCAATTAACAAACAACAGAACGCCCAGAACACAATAATAAGTGTCCCATAGTTTGTAGAACAGCAAGGAGGAGAAGTAGGAAAGGAGGAGTGCTCGTGGCTCATAATAGCAGCTGCTCAGGTTGATCTTTAGGTTAAGCCGTGCTTGTATAGGTTGGTCTGTGGATGGGTGACCACTACTTACATATCGTGTTTCCTCCGTGCTTAGGAATGCACGTTAAGCTATTGGTCCATGCTGTCATTTGTAGATTTTGACAGTCTATACAAAATAAATGATCAGTGTCCCGAAAGTCTGTCAACCAGTCTTACCAAGGGGTATCGTATTATACAGTACTAACTGGGTTGTGGAGGTCAGATAGGTAGTCGCTCCATGTAAAATACTGATTTTAGCCGACCCAAACGTATTTGGAAAAAAGCTAGGCAGATGATGAGTTTGTGGAACAACAAGAAATATTGCTAAACTACCAGAAAACTATCCATAGGTTGTTGCTGTAAATTTTCCAAAGTCAACAGTGAGTATTTTATGTAAAACATGTCGTAAAATGGAATAACCATGAGTAAATAAGTAAAAAGAAACATCCATGAGGACATACGTTCCCGAACGAAGTAGTAAGTGTCAATATGATATATATGCAAGAGTTCACGTTTATTACGTAATAAAATAAGTCCCAAGTGCCACCGTCTCTGAACAAATAAGCAGTAAAAACACATTCAGTTATAACGTTATGGTATTCGTTTATGTAGTAAATAATAACTGTACCTATAAAGATATTTTCTTAGTAGGCCTTCAGTACATTTTGTTTGAAATTAAGAGCTTCGGTAGGCATAAATGCTTAGTTGATCTAGACTGGGCTGACTTTGTAAAATTTGAAAGAATAGTAAATTTTTTTTATTAGCCTTTAATGGTCTACTGCTATGCTTTTCCCAAACATTTCCAAATACTTTTTACTTACGCCATAGAATCACATAGAGCCACAGACCATGCACAACCCTAGATACCAAGATTCTATTCAGGAATTCTTGGTGGACAAACTTCGGAATGGAAACATGGTCAGAGGTAACTCTTGCAACTACTGGATCAACAACGAAGGTCACAAGGTGCAATGAACTTCCGATACCAGCTTACCTTAACGAAATAGATTACTGTAACCCTGTTGTTACTAATGACTAGTAGGTTCCGCTGTCATAACGCTAAACATGATAAGCATGTAGCATTTAGCACATTGCAATTTCAGGTTTTAGTGCTCCCTGTCTCATATTGTCATGTCTGCTGTGTTGCGCCCTTTCCATTTGTTAAACTTTTTGTTTTAATTAATTTGGTATTTTTATGATGATTGTAATTCATTTGTTATTATTATAACTGTACGTCCGTCACTCACAATCACAGGTCCAGTTGAAAACCAGCGTTGGACACTTTAGTTGCCCGGCTGAGCTGTGTCTGTTTGGCGTAGCGGTGAGGAATAATCAAATCAAACAAAATATTTTTATTTCACATAGGTTCACCTACATGGGAACTTATAAAACGTCGAGAAAAGGTGCACGGTTCAGGTTGGTCGATTCCTATGGAGAAAAGCCGGCACGAAACTCCATGGTTACTCTTTAATACAATATTTAAGTTTTTTATATTAAAATATGTTTCTTTTTGTTTTCTGTTGTGTGCACTTGTGATATGTACTAGATAAACTTATATTCTCTCTTATTTACAGAAACCTTTATGCATACTCGTGTTTTTACAAAATAAATATACGTTATCTTTGATCTTCTAAAAATCCCACGCAAATGTATTAAACGGTGGTATGGTTTTATGTGACGTAGTTATCCACAATGAATCCCTCAGATCTGACCACACTGAATTTCACAACACAAAAAATCGATACGCCACGAACAATTTCGATGATCACAGATAAACACATTCACATTTGCCACGCAAGCTATTTTCGGTAACGCATGCTCCCGAAAATAAAACGACGACCTTCCATCGAGTGGTTTTTTCACAACGCCATTTTTTCTATCAGATTGAAGTGTTCGGAAATTGGAGATATGTTTTAGACAGCCCTCACGATATTTACTTGCTATTACTGGGGAAATATTTGCCTTCATTTTTTCTGATATCGAAAGAATTATGTTACACGGTGGACGTGTTTTGTGTCATCTTTAGGAATCTTGTGTCATCTTTAGGAATCTTGTGTCAAGGCGTAATTCAGAAGCCATTATCCAAAGCCACCGCAACGTCAATTTACTAATCAGTGTATACGTCCTTAGTTCCTTTAGTTCTTATGTTTAACCTAGTGTCAGAGTTTGCGTTTTTTTGGCATAAACATAATGAAATAAAGATACCATTTGACAAGTCTAGTTTCGTTCATATGACAGGACCTTATTTTAATTTGAAAAAAAAAACGCATCTTCCTTGGTAATTTAAATAACAGAAACTTAAATATTGCATAACACAATAATTATGTTTGTATAAAAACCTATTTACATGTTGTAAATAGGTTAACTGTCAAATAGATTTCAATACATACTGAAATTTGTAAACTTGTGTGCAATTTCCTACCGCCTGTTCTATGCGATAGAAGAATTAAAGAAAATGACGAACCACCCAGCTATCCGCCTAGACTTTTCCCAAGGTAAGTAAGTCACTACTTATCTTGGTGTTTCCTATCTTGTCTCATGATATACTTAGTCTATACTTTTACAGCCTTCTTTATGGATCAGAAAATCAGCGCCAATGTGCAACATCTGAGTGACTGTTACAAAATAAGGGAGATGGTGTATTTTTGCAAATATTACACGCCAACACTCTGGATACATGGAAATGTATGTAAATTATGTGTTTATTGTGTCAAAAGTAACGTGAGAAATACGACGATTCCTCGCAGATAGGTGCCCATCCAATTATATTTAAAGCGTTATGAACACATTTCGTGTTTCGGAGACTCGAAACACATGTCGTAATTTAGAATGGGAAATGGGACTCGGGAGTAAAAAGCTTTAGACATACTAACCCTTAATTACTTTGCGTTGTTTACGGTACGCGTTCCTCGTATTTTTGTATGAATTAAAATGATTGAAATGGCTGACATTGTTCTCTAGTGAATAGAATAATTGAACTATTCACATGCGGTTTCAAAGTTGCATCAGTTTCCAGGATTGGGGGTTGTTCGAAAGAGATATTGCGGCCCCGGAACATAAATGGCAATAGATGGAAGATGGGTGGATTTTAGCCAGTAAAAGTCTGATACTCCCTCCGCTCCGCCAAGAACGGGGGAAGTTATTTGATGATTTCCCAACTTCAAAAAAAGTTACGTCAGCTTAGCAATAAATAGTAGTTTTTTATTGACTTGAAAAGATTTGAAATCTTGAAATCTACTACTAATCTATAGATTGTAATCTCAGAGTTATTTTTCAGAGTAAAAAGAAAAAAGCTAAATAGGAAACACAAATATCACCTAGTTTTAAAACCCTAATTTATTTTAGCGAGTAAAAGTCTTGATTTTTACAAATTTTCTGAAATAAATACAATTGACGCTAGCTTACTCGCGAAGCAAAATTTGAAAAGACGAAACCATAATACAAATCCATGTCCGCATAATAATTCCAACTGTTATCAGTACAATCACAACTCGTGTTACCATAATATTAAATAACAAATAAACACGAAACAAACAGCATTTCATTTCCGAAAACACTGTTGTACAAATGTATCTCTATCTCAAGAAAAACGTGAACGATAATTACCACTTATCTAGTAAAATATATCCATGTTAATTTACCGTTACTGCGCGGTATGCCTTCAATTTTCCGCCGATTTATTTGAGAACAAAGCGCCCCCTAGCGTCGCGGCGTTATCGGTTGTTATTTATCGGTCCTGGGCCGAGCTAAACTCGTTAACACGGTTTACCTGTCCCTCTATAATTCACCCGTTTTTACTTAACGAGCGGTTTGTTGGCCGCGAATTAATGTTTTAACTCAGTGGCTTTTAAACTTGTTTAAATCATTCGTTCATCCCCTTCTTTCTTATCTAGCGAGTAATAAAATGTGAGGGTTAGTTTTTAAGTAATTGAATTAAAATTCATTTTTGGTCCTTTTTAATTTATTTTAAAAAAGTTTGGAATTCAATAGTTTATTTATATCAATAGAAAGAATACTATTATCGGCATGCATGTGCCATGAAATAAATACGATTATAAAAAATAGTTCTGAAATTATTCTAAGCCTTTTAAATCAAAACCCAAATCAAACAACTTTCTTTATTTTAAAATGAAATGTTTTCACTTCACTAAAACACGTAGAAACCCGAAGAATCTCTAACATTGAGAGCCGCTGTTAAAAACGGCTGTAATGTAAAAATAAACAAATGTGCCGTTTAGATGAGGACGACCATTTAAATGGGTGTAAAGCTTTGTCCATGTGCAAAATGGACGAGTTAAAATAAGCAATGGTCTTTTCTGAATAAATTGTACATGAAAAACTCTTACATGTGTTTTGTCAGTCCATTACTTAAGCTAAAAGTATTGCTGTGTTTTGGTATCGTGATTTTTGCACGTAAAATTTTATCAAAATACTAGCTTTTGCCCGCGGCTTTGCTCGTGTTAAATTCTTGGTACCACAGTTCCCCTTTTCTGATTTGCAGGTAAGGTACCTGTTATCTGTAGTTTTTGCCCTTGCGCCTTATTGATTGTAATAGCAATGCTAAGTTTTCCCTTTTCTTTCCTCTTTCTCCCTCATTTTCCATTTTCTTTTTTGTTAATAGCCTATGTTCGTCTACAGGGTACCAACTATCTCTGTACCAAAATCGGTTAAGCTATTCAGGCGTGAAGACGTAACAAACAAACTCACTTCGGCTTTTATAATATTAGCTTTCGCTTTATAATAAACTAGCTTTCGCCCGCAGCTTCGCCCGCGTTAAAATTAGGGTAACATAGTTCCCCTTGCGCCTTATTGATTTGTAATAGCAACGCTAAGTTTTTCCTTCTCTTCCCTCTTTCTCCCTCACATCCCACTTTTTTCAAAAAAATATTAGCCTATGTCCGTCTCCTGGTTCCCAACTATCTCTGCACCAAAATTCATCAAAATCGGTTCAGCCATTAAAGCGTGAAGAGGTAACAAACAAACAAACAAACTTACTTTCGCTTTTATAATATTAGTAAGAATAGCGACTTTACTCGTAAGGAGTACTTACATATCCGCAAATATGAATGTAGCTGTGAACCTAACAGTGGGATCTTTCCAGCCAAACTACAACTCTTCAATAAGGTTAATAATAATAATAACACCAGCCTATAACCATCCCACAGCTGGGCAAAGACCTCTTCTCATATAGAGAAAGGACCTTACCTGTAAATCAGGAAAAAGGGAACTGTGTTACCACGCGAAGCTGGGGGCAAAAACTAGTCCTTACTATATATATATTATATATCCTTATCCTTTCCTTACTTATTATTATTTATTATTATTAATTATTAATATTATTAATAATATTATAAAAGCGGAAGTGAGTTTGTTTGTTTGTTTATTTGTTTGTTTGTTTGTTACCTCTTCACGCTTTAATGGCTAAACCGATTTTGATGAATTTTGGTACAAAGATAGTTGGGAACCAGGAGACGGGCATAGGCTCATTTTTATTTTTAAAAAATGGGATGTGAGGGAGAAAGAGGGAAGAAAAGGGAAAACTTAGCGTTGCTATTACAAATCAATAAGGCGCTAGGGGAACTGCGTTACCCCGTTTTAATAAATAATTTAACGCGAGCGAAGCCGCGGGCAAAAACTAGTATATTATAAATTAACAAATATATTTACTACGTTATCTATTCATGAAGCTGACAGGAACCCTTTAAATAATTATAATCCCTTAATCTCTCCCATTCACACATAGAAAAGGATTAACATCTCGCATGGCAAATTAATATCATATTCAAAGCAGTTTCAACACCTAATTGAATATTACATATTATATTCCCTATTCCAAAGAAAGCCTTTTCTAACGGATCTCAAACTGTCAAATGATTTAAACTGGTTTTGAATTAATAAAGTTAAATCTGTCGACAATACTGGCAATGGAACATTTAAGTTAAATGCGACTTGATAACTTTATTCCCCCTTCAATAATACTGAGTGTGTTGTGGGAGGGGTGGGGGTAACGTTGTGGGGGTAATTTTGAGGAGTATGAGAGTAAGAGTATCCTGATTTGAATTGCCTCATTAGCTTGACTAGGAGCCAAGAGACAATGCATTACCGCGAGCTTGGGGTGTTCTACAATATACGTAAGCGTAAGTTGATTTGTCACTCCTTAACGGCTGAACGCACTTTGATGAAAATTGGAATACGTACATGGTGCATCAAACCCTGTGTTAGGGCAAACGATATGTACTATTCTAATGGGACGTTCCTGTTGAACAAGTTCCGACCTCCAAACTGCACGTCAGGTAGAAGTTAGTTCGAAATTAAATAAATTAATAATAATTTATCTTTTAGTTTTACATACTTAATAGATGTTTATTTATTAAATAACCACTATTTACAAACTATAAATAGACATAAACCAATAATAAAATATCATCATCATCTGCCTAGCCTTTTCCCGACTATGTTGGAGTCGGCATCCAGTCTAACCGGATGCAGCTGAATATCAGTATTTTACATGGAGCGACTGCCTATCTGACCTCCATAACCCAGTTAGTACTGGGCAATACGATATCTCTTGGTAAGACTGGTTGTCAGACTTCGGGACACTGACTATCTGTAAAGGTGTGTCCAAATATCGAGCGGCAATCGAGCGCGGCTGCCACGCGCGGCCCGCCGCGCTGTGTTTAGACGACTGCCGCGCGCGAACGCTTCTGGCTACCTGCCGCGCGCGAACATTCTTAGTAAACATTCGGCAGTAATTGTGTTTGGACGTATTTCTGCGCACAAACATGGACAACGAAACATCGATTCGTTTAATTGAAATGTATGGATCTTTTAAAGAGTTATGGGATCCTCGACAAAAGGAATACCATAATAAAAATAAACGTGCAGACTTGTGGAATGAAACAGCTAACAATTTTAATCTTCCCAAGAAGGAATTAAAGGCTAAAATGAAAAGTCTTTTAAGTTCCTATAGACGAGAAAGGAATAGAGAAAAAACAAGCAAACTTCTAAAAAAATATACGTGTGGTACTCGGGGACTCCCGCGGTAAAGCTATTGCATAGCATTTTTTATCAACTTATGCAATAAATAGAAACAATCTAAATAAAATATTTAAAAAGTACTTCCAATGAAAAGAAGTCGCAAAAAAAATATTTTTTTATCAACTTGTACAATAAATAAAAAACCAAATATAATATTTATAAAGTAATTCCAATGAAAAGAATTCGCAAAACGACCGCGACGTTAGACAAGCCACTACTCCGTGCCCGTCGGTGTGGTGAGCGTCAGGTTTTTTTTCGTTACGGAATTTCTGGATTCGGTCCCCGCGCTCAAGGCCCGCGATAGAAGCTATGCAATAGCTTAAAATCTTCTTTTTTAATATGTGACTCAACCAGGCTATGTAAATGTTCAAAATCTTCCAAGGTTAGTCTTAAAAACTGTGGTGTCCGGTAATTAATTTCATAATTGATTGACTCAGTATTCTGTAACCTCCGTTGGAAAAGTGGTTTCATCCAGCATTTCCTCGTTAAAATATGTGTCTTCTTAGCTCTTTTACACAATTTTTAAAAATAAGCAGAGCTACGACACATGCGGCCGCTTTCATTTTAGTTGTGATGCCAACTGAAGCGCGCGGCATATCTTGGTCGTGCCGCGCAGTACTGCCGCGCAAACATTAGTTGGCTTTGTCCAAACTAGAGCGCGGCAGAAATGTGTCCTACAAATGCCGCGTGTTGCTGCCGCGCTCTTGCTGCTCAATGTTTGGACACACCTTAATGATCACATCAGCAAAACATTCCTGAATAAATGGTTCCTTTTAAGGTGTGTCCAAATATCGAGCGGCAAACGAGCGCGGCTGCCGCGCGCGGCCCGCCGCGCTGTGATTAGACGACTGCGCTAAGGTGTGTCCAAACATTGAGCAGCAAGAGCGCGGCAGCAACACGCGGCATTTGTAGGACACATTTCTGCCGCGCTCTAGTTTGGACAAAGCCAACTAATGTTTGCGCGGCAGTACTGCGCGGCACAACCAAGATATGCCGCGCGCTTCAGTTGGCATCAGAACTAAAATGAAAGCGGTCGCATGTGTCGTAGCTCTGCTTATTATTAAAAAAATGTGTAAAAGAGCTAAGAAGACACATATTTTAACGAGGAAATGCTGGATGAAACCACCTTTTCAACGGAGGTTACAGAATATTGAGTCAATCAATTATGAAATTAATTACCGGACACCACAGTTTTTAAGACTAACCTTGGAAGAGTTTGAACATTTACATAGCCTGGTTGAGTCACATATTAAAAAAGAAGATTTTTTAATATGTGACTCAACCAGGAGGAAGCTTCTATCGCGGGCCTTGAGCGCGGGGACCAAATCCAGAAATTCCGTAACGAAAAAAAAACTGACGCTCCCCACTCCGACGGGCACGGAGTAGTGGCTTGTTTAACGTCGTTTACACAATACGGTCAGTTATTTCAATCCCGATTCTAATGAGAACATTAGAATCGGGATTGTCGATTGACTATCCGATTCTCTACCAAACACGCTATTATATTATATATAGTTATATATTAATCGGATAGTCGATCGACATTACGCTGGATCAATCCCAAGGTCTTGTTTTCCTTTATGCGACTTCTTTTCATTGGAAGTACTTTTTAAATATTTTATAAATTGTTTTTATTTAGTGCATAAGTTGATAAAAAATGATATGCAATAGCTTTACCGCGGGAGTCCCCGAGTGCCACACGTATTTTTTTTTAGAAGATTGCTTGTTTTTTCTCTATTCCTTTCTCGTCTTAGGAAATTAAAAGACTTTTCATTTTAGCCTTTAATTCCTTCTTGGGAAGATCAAAATTGTTGGCTATTTCGTTCCACAAGTCTTCATGTTTATTTTTATTATGGTATTCCTTTTGTCGAGGATCCCATAACTCTTTAAAAGATCCATACATTTCAATTAAACGAGTCGATGTTTCGTTGTCCATGTTTGTGCGCAGAAATACGTCCAAAC
Source organism: Ochropleura leucogaster (assembly GCA_958449745.1). NCBI lineage: Eukaryota > Metazoa > Arthropoda > Insecta > Lepidoptera > Noctuidae > Ochropleura > Ochropleura leucogaster. The sequence goes on from OY288206.1 coordinate 941,373, forward strand.
ACAATTACTGCTTTTTATCAACTTTTAGACAATAAATAAGAAAATAAAAAACTAAAAATAATATTTAAAAAGTAGTTCCAATGAAAAGAAGTCGCAAAAAGAAACATTTTTTATCAACTTTAAGACAATAAATAAAAAACTAAATATAATATTTATAAAGTACTTCCAATGAAAAGAAGTCGCAAAAAGAAAAACAAGACATTGATCCAGCGTAATGTCGATTGACTATCCGATTCTCTACCAAACACGCTATTCGAACATTAGAATCGGGATTGATATAACTGACCATATTGTGTAAACGGCGTTAGAGAAGCCAATACTCCGTGCCCGTCGGAGTGGGGAGCGTCAGGTTTTTTTTCGTTACGGAATTGCTGTATTCGGTCCCCGCGCTCAAGGCCCGCAATAGAAGCTATGCAATAGCTTAAAAATCTTCTTTTTTAATATGTGGCTCAACCAGGCTATGTAAATGTTCAAACCATTCCAAGGTTAGTCATAAAAGCTGTGGTGTCCGGTAATTAATTTCATAATTGATTGACTCAGTATTCTGTAAACTCCGTTGAAAAAGTGGTTTCATCCAGCATTTCCTCGTTAAAATATTAAACTTAGCTCTTTTACACAATTTTTTAATAATAAGCAGAGCTACGACAAATGCGAACGCTTTCATTTTAGTTCTGATGCCAACTGAAGAGCGCGGCATATCTTGGTTGTGCCGCGCAGTACTGCCGCGCAAACATTAGTTGGCTTTGTCCAAACTAGAGCGCGGCAGAAATGTGTCCTACAAATGCCGCGTGTTGCTGCCGCGCTCTTGCTGCTCAATGTTTGGACACACCTTTACGACTGTCAAAGATCTACAAATGACAGCCGGGACCAACAGCTTAACGTGCTTTTTGAGGCACGGAGGTAAGTAACTCAGTATGTAACCTTGGAGTTGAGGTATTCGGTGCGTACATGCTGTGACCCCGTAACACAAAGGATAAAAGAAGAAACATGGATGGATATTAGTTAGTACAATTTCAGACTTTTTTTTAAACGTTTCCCTAAACTAGGAATTTCTCCGATATCGTGGGTGCGTTAATAAACACAAACTCACATACACAAACAGCTAGACCTGGAACAACTATCTGCAGGTCATACAAATATTTGTTCCGTGCGGGAGTCGAACCCGCGACACGCAGCGCAGCAGTCGATCCCTCAGCCACTGCGCCAACCACGTGCCACGGTGTTTGTGTCGGCACTAGCTGCTGCTCTACCTCTGCTCTGCCTCTGACTTGCCTTAACATGTGTCGAAAAATATCTCTCAGGCATTCTGGTTTTCTCACAATGCTTTCTTCCACTGAAGCAACTCATAATTGTACAAAACTCGAACTCGAGACCTATGACTTGTCAGTCCGACGGTCACCCAACTAGACCACACTGCTTACAACGAACTGACTCTTATAAAGACGTTTCATTTATTCACAAACACAAAATCCAACCCTGAAACCTTCGTGTTCCCCTTGAAGCACACCTTCTGTGCAGGTAATTACGAACACATATGAAAGTAACGTTGAAACCTTAAAATATTCACGTCTCGTTCCTTCGAGAACTTTCGCCCGGAGAATTTTAAATATTTACTGATCGCCCCGCTCTTTGCGCTTTTGCTGAATAATCACATGCGAGCGACGGAGGCAGGAGGAATTTCTTTGAGATTATTTCAAGACGGTCGGAGTTTACTGGTGATTACGTTGTGTTAGAGCGAGCTGGTGATTGTGTTCGTAGGCTTTGTTGAAGTTTGTACACGTTTGTTGACGAACGGGTTGTGTCGTTGGAGATATCAAAGAGAATGGGTGGTTATTCAGTGAGCCTGAATTGTGGACCACCTTTTAGAGATCTGCTATCATTGCAGGTAATTTATGTGATTTTGTTGGGTTGTAGCTGCAATTTTTCTTACAGTACCTCCTTTTTTGCTCTTTTTTTATTGGGTTGGCAGGTTATATTTATTTATTTATACTAGCTTCAGCCCGCAACTTCGTCCGCGTGCCATAGTTACTTTGGGCTAGTAACTTAAATCCACGTGATGATCGAAAAAAAAATATCTTTCTCTCCCCTTCTGGGAAGAGAAGAGTCTTTCTCCCCCTTTTCACACTTTCTTTTAGCCTATGTTCGTCTCCAGGGTCCCAGCTGCCTTTGCACTAAAATTCATCAAAATCGGTTTGGCCATTTAGGAGTAACGACGTAACAAATAAACAAACTCACTTTCACTTTTATAATAATTAGCAAGGATTCACAGTTTTAACCACTAGCTTTTTTAGAGATTATTTTTGGGCGAACGACCTTTTGTAAATATTTTAGAGAAAACGGCTACATGGTTCTCGTTATCAAAAATACCAATTATTACCAGAAAACATGTTACGGCAAAAATTAGAATATAATTTCCAAATTACCGAACATCGAACAGAAAATATCGTTAACAAAAAATACGTTGGTAATGTGAATTTTTCTCCGACAATTTTCCGGGTCAGGTGGTAAAGTGGGGATTTTTATGTGTGAATACATTTCGCGTGAACTAAGAGGGCTGGCAGGTTCCTACCTTTACAGCAGTGTATGGATTTGCGATCACTCGATTGCGTCGTCGCGCGTTGTGTCCAAACGTACGGGAAGTGTTAGCTATCTTTTTAAATGCAAACCCCTGCTAGTGCATTTTGGGAGGTCCCGTAATCTATGTGAGAATGTTTAATGTAGGTACATAATAGATATCTGGATACTATCTACAATGGTTTGACTCAAGGATAAGCAAGTTTACATTTCAAACTCACGCGGTTTTCCCATGCTGGGAGAGAAAAACCACAGAACGCCACCTTCTACGATCCTTGTTTATGGCAAAATGATCATATGAATGCTACAAGCCAGTTTTACATCAATTCAATGTGGACCATAGACATCGCCTCAAGTGAGTTGACTGGGTCACAATATTAGTTTGTGCAAAATTAATGTTTATCGTCGTACGTGATAACCAACCATCTATTAACTGAGCGAATTACACTAGTAGTGAAAAAGGGAAATTTCAGGAGACCATATTATGATATTTTGATACATCATTAATAATTATCAATTTTATTCAAATCATGATTCCAAATTATAATAAACAAAAACTAAATATTTATTTCAAGAAAGCCAGATACATGCAGTTTTAGGCTGTCGAGACAACACTAAAATGAGCACATAGTCTCAATCACAATATGCATGTAAAAGTACAATATTGAAAAAGCAAAAACCCTAAGTAACATCATTCATTTTAAGATGGTTCACTATGTGAGAGTGATGTAGCAAAACCTGCACGTTAAAATTATTAATTGTTAAAACAAATAAACTTTACCTGACGAGCCTGGTGATGAGCCTCTTTTGTATCCTTGCCTTTTGACTAAAACCCACCCATGTTCCTTCTTTTGCCCTTTAAGTTCCGGAGCCTATCTCTTTCGAATAACCCGCAACCCGGGCTACATTCTTGTCTTACAAATAATATCTTACTAATGAAGTTTTTTCTATTCATACATAAAAATAACCGCCTTATCCATTTCCATACTTCCCTCCCCTTCTCATCCCCTCACACCCTCACATCCCTCTTCAAAAGCACACACATTCACTAATTAAAACCCAATTAGTAGTACAAAAACATGGCGCTTTGTATCAGACAACAGTTTGCTTAGCTCACAAAGCCCCAATCCCTTTATCATGTAAAGCTTGTGAGCGAATTAAAGAGAGCCAATTTCCAGCTCCAATATCTTACTAAGAGAGATAGTTTGAAGGAAAAACAGTGAACTACATAAAATCTTTTTAAAAAGGAGAAGGAAGGAGGAAATTATGCTTGTGTTTCTATCTTTTATAAACATAGACGGTCGTGACACAGTTTGGTATTTTGTAAAACGACGACTATTTTGCAACAAACATACCCGGGGTATGTTTGTTGCAAAATAGTCGTCGCCCCCAGAACACAAAAGGCAAAAGAAGGAACATGGATGGGTTATATGATGGTTTCCCATCCAAAAATAATCTTTTCACTATAGAATGTCTACAGGACTAAATAAAAGTAGTGTTTTTTACACACAGGATGTGACTGTAACTTTCACAACAAAAAAAACGTTTTGCTTGTTCATGAAATCAGAACCGTTTTGCTACACGTTTTAAACAAGTCAGACATCCGCAAAATTAAAAAAAAAAAACAAAACAGTCGAAAATTTCAAACACAAACACGGCATCATTCACATTAAGCGTTTGCATCTCATTGTTTTCCATATTTTCGTACAATTTCAACAGCTGCGCTCGTAAAGATGCAGCTCACTGCGGTTTGTGGCGTATGAATGGAAATTATTTCACCAGGCAACCACAGCCGGGCGGCGTCTGAACGCCTAATTTGAAGACAGCCTCTGCATCTGCCGCTTACTTTAATGGGCTGCAAGTGTTGGTATTAGTTAGAAATGTGAGGCTCTTTGGGTATCTTGAATTCTTGCTTCTCCTTTTTGCTCCTTTGAGTCGGGCGTTTCGCAGAGAGGTGTGGAGAACGATAATGGAATCCAGTTGGATTTAATGAGGATTTAATGAAAATAGAGTAGGATTCATGGAAGTGATAATGTTGAGTATAAATCAATATTCAGTCTCATTATAGTCGGTTTCCGTTAACAAAATTATTCATTACTGGAAATTTCTACAGTTTAATTTAACTTTCAGGAAGTGTTGACAAAATAAATAATGAAAATGAATAAATCACCAACAATGAGATTAACAGATAATCAATTTCCAGACTCTATAAATAAGAATATTTATTACAATTGAATACTTAACGCCACTTTCATTACGTATCAATCGGAAACAATTATCGGCGATGCAAAACCGTTACATTTTTAATCACTACTCGCGATTGGTCGATTACATAGTTCTGGAACCAATCGGAAGCGAAGCTCGTCCTCCGCCATTTTAATTATGTTTTGTTTGAATTCAGAATGGATTGCAAGCGTTAATCAAGGTCGGGATTTTATTAATGAGTATACTTTGGTAGGAGAGATTAATTATGTAAATAGGTTGACATATTCGGACGGGCTGCGGTTGTGACCGTGTCGACGGATGCCGGAAATGGTTTTTGAATTATTAATTCCGTTATTAATTACTGGAATGGAAGTTAATATCGTTTTCCTTGTTTTAGCGGCTCTGTAAGTGTTTGTTCATGGCATGAAAAGTTCGTTTCATTTGGATAACATGATGTCGGTATATTGTTGGTACTCGAATATTGATGAAGTTTTTGTTGCATGCAATACAGTATTTATCCATGACTCCAAATCAATCAAAATCAAAATATTTTTATTTCACAAAGGCCTACATGGGCTTTTATAAAACGTCGAGAAAAGATGCACGGTTCGGGTTGGTCGATTCCTATGGAGAAAAACCGGCAAGAAACTCCATGGAGTATCCAAAGGGTCATAAATATGAAAGGAATACTAAAATAGTATTTTTTTCTCTCTAGAATACAACTTTTATAGTAAAATACTTGATATCCATTAATATTCCAAAGATTAACACAAGACATAGAACAGCTTTTATGTATGTAACCAAAGTTCTGAACATGACTTTCCCTGATAGGCGCAGACAATGTGTGTATAACCTAAATAATTCATTATACTATCCTTACTAATATTATAAAAGCGAAAGTGAGTTTGTTTGTTTGTTTGTTTGTTACCTCTTCACGCTTTAAAGGCTAAACCGATTTCGATGAATTTTGGTAAAGAGATAGTTGGGAACCAGGAGACGGACATAGGCTAATATTTTTTTGAAAAAAGTGGGATGTGAGGGAGAAAGAGGGAAGAAAAGGGAAAACTCAGCATTGCTTTTACAAATCAATAAGGCGCAAGGGGAACTGTTTTACCCCGAATTTACCGCGAGCGAAGCCGCGGGCAAAAGCTAGTACTAGATATATTAGTACTTGGTTTTATTAGTTCGTTTAAAATAGTGGAACTAGGTCTGTACGTTGAATACTTAACGTGGGGCCAATTTCCTAGTAATAGTCGCCTTGTACTGCAATTGCTTATGTAAAGTGGTACTTGCCCAGTTTATGTGTTGTTAAAAATGCAATTTAATAAAGAAATTACTCGGCCGTAATGGCGAAATAAGAATAAATTAAGTGACTATGATGTTATGTTTTGATTTTTATAATAATTTAGTACAATTCAATTATTATTTAAAGCTTGTTTCATTTCATAATTACCAGTTCTTATGACGAGTAGTAAAAACGATTGAACAGCGAACATGTTTATTTTTAAAAAGCTTTTGCCCGCGGCCTCGCCCGCTTTAAATTCGGTATAACACAGTTTCCCTTTCCTGATTTGCAGGTACCTGCTACCTGAAATGTTTGCCCTAGAGCCTTACTTTTGTAATAGCAATGCAAAGTTTTCCCTTTTCTTTCCTCTTTCTCCCCCATTTTTCACTTAAAAAAATAGCCTATGTCCGTCTCCAGGGTCCCAACTATCTCCGTACCAAAATTCACCAAAGTCGGTTTAGCCATGTAGGCGTGAAGACCTAACAAACAAACAAACTCACTTTCGCTCTATAATATCAGTAAGGATAATAAACAATGCTTAGACAATTGTTCTTAGATCGTTTCACACAACATCACGCTTGCAATAATCGAAGGGTTAGGTGGAAGTCAACCTAAAAGTACACCCATATTTTATCAGTTATGTTTAACTTACATTTTTAAGAGTCGCGTCTATCGCCATCATAAAAGTTTTTGTAAAAACCTACTTTCAAAATAAACATCATTTTTCATGTATCATCAACCGGCCACAAATTTCTGATGGAAAAATTCAATTACACTTGATAGATATCTACGTTTTACATTTTATTAGATGATAATAAATATAAATATCTTGGAACAATTCACACACGGCTATCTGATCCCAAGCTAAGCAGAGCTTGTGTTATGGTAACCAGACAACTGATATACATACTTATATAATTTATAAATACATACATATTATAGATAAATCACACCCAGACACAGAACAAACAATCATGCTCATCACACAAAGTTTGTCCTGGGTGGGAATCGAACCCACGACCTCCGGCTCAGCAGTCAGGGCCACTAACCACTGGACCAACAGGCCCGTCAAAGTGATAGTTAGGTGTACTATTAAACTAAACCGTATCAAGGTAACTACAACTAATTTCCGCAACGAAATCCTGTTGAAAGCCCAATTGTAAAACAATATTAAGTGAAGCAAGCAAAACTTTAATATTTAGTCTTCAAAGTTAAAACAACTCCTCCCTCCGAAAGGCATTATAACATAACTAGTTTTTGCCCGCGGTTTCACTCGCGTTAAATTCGGGGTTTCCTGATTTGCAGGTACCTGCTACCTGTCATTTTTGCCCTTGCGCCTTATTTATTGTAATGGCAAAGCTAAGTTTTCCCTCATTTCTCACTTTAAAAAACAAAAAAAATTAACCGATGTCCGTCTCCAGGGTCCGAACTATCTCTGTACCAAAATTCATCAAAATCGATTTAAACATTTAGGCGTGTAGGCGTTATAATATTAGTAAGGATACCTGATATTAGATTAAGATAGATGATTGCGATCATGATTAAGAGCTTTTGATCTGAAAATTTCCACCAAAGGCAAATGCACCCTAGGTATTGAGGACTGTGGTAAACTATGCGTAAGTTAAGGCGCATAAAATACTTTAAATTTATATTTTTAGTTCATAGTTTCAGCAACACATGTCACTCATTTCCCACGCCATTCACTTCTCTTCTTTATTTTAATTTAAACGGCCTGAGTATTCGTATGTCATAGTAAGCCAGCCTGCACTCGGGTTTGGTTAATGGTTTTAAAACCTCTACAGTACTCTGTTCTGCTAATAGTCATACTTGAAGATGGCTTGTAAGAAATTATGTATTAGTAAGCAGTAACGACCTAGTGGACTCTGAAAACGGTAAAGAAAATGGTTGAAAACGATATGCCTTAGACCAAATTCAATTGAAAACACGTGAAATACAGTAGCCCATACTGGTCGCTCTTGTTGGATTTCGGCCTAGTTTCTCTCATAGGGAAGAGGTATGTGCCCCAACTCTGGCAATATACATAATATAGACATTATCTTTGGCTATAAAATTAGGGTTACCTGAACTAGGTAGTTATACAATGAGAGTGGATGGTAAGTCAATATTTGTCGCGGGTTCGATCCCCGCATGGAACAAATTTTTTTATGACCTACAGGTAGTTGTTATGTGAGTTTAAATGTTTGTAAAAGAACCCACGTTACAGAAGATATTCCTAGAATGGAGCATCGTTTTAATATTAAAAAATTAATATAGTAATTTGGTCACACAACTCCAGAACAAGATACAAAACTTTCCAAAACAAATACTATTCCGTCATAATTGAGTCGAACTCCTAGACTTAGTCTGTGACCTCCAATAAAATAATATTTTCATCAAGAAAACTCGAACATAAATCTATCATACAAACGCTAAGTATTTGATCCCGCAATGTTCCAAGACTAATATCTAGGAGCCAATTTCAATTGGAAAACTGAACATCGAGATAAAACCTTCGGGTTGCACGCTGCGCACAGATGGGTTGTAACTTGTACTATAAAATACTTCAATATTACGGCCGCGGGAACTATAAATCTTTGAAGATCTAATCTAGAGACAGACGATATCTGATTACGTCAGAAAACGGCGCCGGTTACTGCTTGTCTTTATTCAGTTTATTCTAGCCTTTAACCGCAAGGTCTAGATAACAATATCAGCCTGAAAGTGTTCTACATTAGAGCTTGTTTTTTGTTCTCAGTTATTTTCTGTGTATTGACGATTATCATCAAGTTTTCTTCGCGATGATGACGTAAAAGGAGTTTCGCGTTATTACCAAATCGCTCAGTGAGATCACGTAATAGGCTTCTCTACATCTCATTTGGAGTTTTCGTGAACCTCGCGATTTTCCGTAAATATGGAATGTACGCTCTCGGTGACATAATTATATACATATCTACACTGTATATCAGTAACTTCCCTCATTAACACGAGGGGAGGCTGACGCACAAATGACTTTCAAACCTGTTTGCAATCATCGCAATAACACACAATTTAATATTTGCTATATTCTCCAGCTCCGACGCACAATATTAATTTTCCTTTTTGAATAGCAAAGTACAATACTTATTCGGAATATTGTTCATCCAAAATATTTTCTGAATAGTCGCAGCAGTCTGAATGGTGATATTATTTACGAGCACTGTAATTCCTTAAAGGTTGGAATAAATCAGACATTTTCCCAGTTCTTTTTCGATAAAAACTTTCATACATTTCTAGTGTTCCGTGCGGACGTTCGAATCCGGTACATTTGATTCAATTGGGTTTCTTTCTGGCTTGGAATTTTATATCTTACTTTGTGGTCTAAAAGAGGAATTGATACGAATTAAGAGTTCGATAGTTCTTGGTGTAATGCCAGTTAAGTCGAGGTTCATTTCTTATTTGCTCTGATTTTACAGTTTGTATGGTATCCGTAACTTCTTTTACCCATTCATAGAGCCACCTTACACGCCACCAAAGTAGATAAGTCACGAGTAGGTTTATTTGTTACAAACCCAATTTATTACGTTCTATCTAGTGGCGACATTTCTTCTTAGAGAACACTTTTATCACAATTTTGGCGGACCCGTCCAGTTCAGTAATTGTGTTATTGGAACTTTGTCGAATGATCCTGGAATATAAATTGTGGGAACTGGGTCGATACCCGTCGTGTATTTTTTTAGAAACAGTAATATTACTTAAGCGAGTCTGAAATAAAATGGATAATTTTTGATACAATTTGGTCTTTAGTTCCGCAGTGCTTTGTTATGTGTTATTCTGGATAACAGCACGATACAATACTGCGTGCATTCAAAATATTCAAGATTATTTAATACTAGCTTATGCCCGCGGCTTCGCTCGCGTTAAATTCACCTGCAGTTTTTGCACTTGCGCTTTATTGATTTGTAATAGCAACGCTAAATTTTCTCTTTTCTTCCCCTGTTCTCCCTCATATCCCACTTCTTTTTAACAAAAGTTAGCCTATGTCCGTCTCCTGGTACCAACTATCTCTGTACCAAAATTCATCAAAATCAGTTTAGCCATTAAAGCGTGAAAAGGTAACAAACAAACTCACTTTCGCTTTTATAATGTGAGTAGCTAAGGATTTATTTTTATTTTTGGTCGTGCGCCTCGCCTCCCCATGACGTTGTGGTTTCAAATCCGGACAAGTACCAATGTGACTTTTTGAATTCAAATATACACACGACGGCACATTAACCAACACAAAACCATTTTAAGCTGATCTCTCTACAACAGTGTGCGATCCGTAGTAGAGAGATCAGAAGGGCTACTATGACATCTTATAGCAATTCTTATTCCACTGAGTGAAAGAGATGGTGCTAGACACCCTGTATAGCTCTGTCTCTTTCCCTCAGCGGAATAAGAATTGCTTTAAGAGGTCATAGTAGGGCTACAGGTTAGAATAGTTTAGAATAGGTTGACCTGCCGTCGTATGTACTTTCTCGAGTTTATTTAAGACATCACAGACATCGGTGAAAAAAAACATCGTGAGGAAACCTGGACTTATAAAATTAATACCTATAAGTCTGAAATCACCAACACGTCTTGAACAAGCGTGGTGATCAATGCTCGTGCCTTCTCTGTATGAGAAGAGGCATTTACCCAGCAGCGAGATAGTTATAGGCTGGTGTTGAGATTATTAACCTCTCAAGAACCGCCATTATTTACGTTGACTATCCGTCAAGCACCGCCGGGCGGGCTCTTAACGTAAGCGTCATCTGATTTTAAGACTTATCTTTACTACAAATACAGTTTTAAATCGGTCGGGGTTTGGCGGCACAACTTTGTGCCAGTGGGGCTCAACGGTAATACTTGTTTACTGGCATGTTTTTGTGCCGCTGGGGCTCTAGAGGTTAATAAGTATTTATCTATAATACCAGTGGAAATCTTCATGTCGCCCAGAGAAGGCATGATGTTTTGATCTGGAGATCCCCTGCTCAAGGCAGATAATGTAGTTTGACTCCTATTGCACAGTATACTTAGTTATATATTCGAAGTATTATTCTATATACTGTAAGCAGGCGATATGCCTACTGAAACCATTATTTTTATGTGTTCACACGGGCTGTAAAAACTCTCCAGTGAAAGGGGCCTCCTCATACATCACTCGTGAAATATGTTCAGGTGTCACGGTGGAAATACCTTCCTAAGTATGGAAGCATCCTTCCTGCTTTATTTTAGTAGTATTCACTGGACATTTATCTTAAACTTCATTGTTTTTAACCACTTTGCCTGCATGTCATTACTTTTGTTTGTTCCAGAAGAAAGCTCATTATCGAATTGCAAAACATGTTCTACAGGGGTTTTAACATGAAACCTGTCAATGCAAGGGCAATGCAAAGTCAATCAATAACAATTTAATATAAGTACGTAGTAATATTGTGTAAAAAACAGGATATTATTATGTCAAATAAAAACAAAAATCATTAATTCAAATGAATTGAACATGTCTGTTTCGCTATTTATTTAATGATGTATTTACATTTTTTTTCCATTTTATTCGTAATATTTTGTTGTTTCTAATTCAAATAAGTAAATGATTTTGTTTTTAAAACGAAACATTTTTTAATTTATTTTAATGAATAAATATTTTATTGATTTAAAATAATTAGTTTTTAAAACCAGTAGTACTAAGTCGATATGGTGTCGTCCAGTTTCATGGGTGGGCGTAATATTCTTTATTTAAAGAGAAAACTGATTTTCTCTTTACAAACAGACATATTTCCAAGATATACAGAGATGAGAGTGTGTTTACAATGCAAATTACACGAGGACACCAATAAGTGAGAGAAACAATTTAAAATTTTGCAGAATGTTCAGGTGCGTTCTCACAACCGGTGTGCTTGAATGGCCAGATGAATAAATGTGGACAAAGCAAAAGGAGTAGTAAGGATCGTAGAAGATATCGCACTGTGGCTTTTACCTTCCCCCATAGGAAGAAAGCGTGAGTTAATCACCTCACTATACATAACAATATCACTAAATAAACTTGCAAAAACAATCACTTTTAAACAAAAAATACATTCTACCAACATAATGAACTTACAAATCCCGTTCATTGTTGAAAAAATATTTTCCAATGTTTGAAGGAGGCACTTGTGCTGTAATCTCGTGAAGACTAAGTTTGGAGAGCACTGGTGGTCGAAATATTGAAGCAAAGCTGAGGCAAAATAACCTGAAAACTTGGCTTTACTCCAATTAGTTTTTGTTATAACAATATTTCCTATCTGGATTTGGAAGCCACAAAATTTCAGATATTATTTTAAGTGGTTTTAAAAGATAGTTTATTGGAAAAGTTATTTATTAAGAGGTTTGTTAGTAATCCTTGAAAATGGAAGACAATCAAGGATGGGAAAAGTTGTAATATTTTAATTATTGAATAAAAGTGTACAAGGTTAGGAGAAACATAAAATAAACTTAGACAGTGTGCCAATTTATTACAAGTAAGCACATCATGCAATACATCAACTAATGCTGAGTGCATAGTAATTAAAATTAAACGAGTTCAAAGTTACTCACCGACCATAATTATGACCTAAAACTAAATTGTTTAAAATCAAAATAACATAGCATTACAAATCAGAAAAGCTATTTCTTGCGTTATTGTTAGTATTTAGTTTACCCACATTGAAGATGTAACAATGTAAGCACATACTTTATCACAGCCTTATATTTATTTTTTGTTATTCTTCTCGTAAACGGTACCTACAATATTATCAAATTAAAAATGCTTGATAAAGACAAAGTACATCAGAAAAAATATCCTACAGTGAGAACCCAGAGCTTTATTTTTAAATAAAATAAATAAAAAAAAACACACTAAGGCAGTTTAATTAGTGCCCAAGTGTCTTTACTATAAAAAAAACTATTTCAACTTACGTAAACCATAGTCCAACAGTCTGACACTACTAATGCACAATTGTAATCCTTAACCCCTCACCGTCGCGACTTCAAACACCTAAACAAACTTAATGCTGATACCTAAGATTTTAACCCGCACCAGAAAGGATAAGCAACATACTTCAATATCAAACCTTAACTTCCCAAGTTTAGAGTTGATATTTCGGCGGCAGATTTGTGAGGAATAGCAGTAACATTTACATATCAATTTGATGTTTTTATAGTTAAATGTGGGGTACAAACGGATAGTTTATACGGGACAGTGAACTGTTTATATTGTTTTTAGAGGTGTTATGATTGGTTTGTGATGATAGTGGCTATTTTTAGGGTTCCTTACCACAAAAGGAATAAACGGAACCCTTATTGGATAACTTTGATGTCGGTCTGCCTGTCAACACCCTTTATCTCAGGAACGCGCAGAGATATTGAGTTGTTAATAAAACTATATACATATTTAAGTCTGTAGTCTCTATGTGCTGTTAAAGGTGAACCATCTATGTCTACGCAGTTAAAAATGTAGTCGTTTATGTCGTAAATCTGTACGGGGCCCTCGGTGCGCGAGTCTGACTTTTCTGAAACCTTTTTTGCTGCCACAACAACTTGCACCTATCATGGTTTAAACGATGCCAATGCTAGATGTGTGCAGGTGGCTACATACTGATCCTACATTATATGATTTTCATCGACACGAATAGAAGAACAAAGTTTTAAAGGAAAGAAATATAATGTTTGTTTAAGTATTACCATATACTGTGAAGTTAAGGCTATAATCGAGACAATTTCAGTAGTAATTCTATTGACACACAATGAAATGAAAATATATTCTTAAAAATTCTGAATGGACAATGTTAAGAAGGCTAGGTTTGATTTTTTTTACAGCGGTACCGACTATCTTTGTCGGAGGTAATTTCCTTCATATATTTGTTTAAATTAAAACAATATTTGGTAAGTATTTTGTAGAAAAGAAAAACAGTCAATAGAGGTCTGGATATATGTCCCGATTTTATTCGTCTTTTGTGGACGAATTTCTATGAAACGTGAAATAGAAAAATAATTTTCTTATTCGGTTACATAAATTGTCCTACTAAAAGACGGACAGAGTCAGCTACTGAACAATTATCATTGATATCAAGTTGATTTTAGTGCAAAAGTGAGAAAACAATCGATTTTAAGCACTATAACATCTGGAATGTTTACGGACTATAAAAACTCGTTCGTTCGTTCGTACGTTCGTCGTTCGCACGTTCGTCGTTCGCACGTTCGTCGTTCGCATACTTTAAACATATAAAGATTAATCGTTCCTTTCCAACGTTTCAAAAACAATAAATGACTACACCTCATATACGAGTATCAACAAGTTCAGTCCATAATATCATACCCCTAGTTACACATCACCGTATTGTCCGCTTGTCTGAGCCGGACGCGGTTCGGACGCAAATCGTTTACGATTCAATCCAGTCCGTGGCGTTCATACGAGCCCCGGTTACAAACAGAGGGCCAGTCATAGAGGGGAGAGATATTGATATTAATAGAAAACAAGTGCGGGTCCCGTACAAACTTGAGACATATCTGACTGTTTAGACTTATAAAAAAAAAAAAATTACAACCTTTCAAGGAACCACAGACTTGAGTATATGTTTTTAATTTCTTTAATATACCTCCACGTTTTTCCAAGATAAAGGGTCTTGACAGATAGAAAGATGGCCAACAAAATGATCTTATACGGGTCCCAATTTTCCTCTCGAAAAGAACCAAAATATGTTATTTTGGTCCTCCTTATTTAGGACCAAAATATGTTATTTTGGTCCTTCTTATTTAGGACCAAAATATGTGATTTTGGTCCTCCTTTTTAGGACCGAAATATGTTATTTTGGTCCTTTTCAAAAGGAAAAAGACAAAATGTAATGTACTGATACGAACAAAACTATAACACTCAAAATCAAATCAAAATCAAAAGTCATTTATTCAAATTAGGCTGATAATCAGCACTTTTTGAACGTCAGATTACAAGAGACAGTCCCACAAAAACGCCCTGCCCTTCGCCACTTCCTAGTGTTTTAGCTGGGAAGAAGAAGTGGCGGAACAAACTCCCCAGCAACACATCTGTCTGTCAGGTTAGAAGAACCAGATTTTATACAATTCCGTTTATCACAAAAAATTATAAATAAATAAAAATAAGAAATTATTCATTCATTATCACTTGTCAGCTAGCAAACACCCATTATATATAAAAATAAAAATTACCCAAGTCTAAATAATAAATTTACCAGTCTAATGGGTGTGCCCGCTTACATGTGCAGTGAAGAAGTGTCAGGTGATAAACTAGGACCATAGTGCAAAAGAAATAAGCTAAGCATAAAAAAGATTTACCAATGACAGTAACAAAAAAAAATATATATATTCAGTCAATGCTCGAGGTCACTAGTTAACCACATGTCAATAAATAAAAACACACAAAATGAAACAAGTATATAAAGAAAAAAAAGTAAAAATATAAAATTACATGACGAAGACATGTAACGTATCAATAAGCTAATTTGGTGAAAGAACATGAAGAGAAAAAAATAATAATCGTCTTGAGTTCAACACAGTGACCAACTATGCTTATCGTCTAAATAGTCGTTAATAGAATAGTATGCTTTTAAACAAAGGTTAGATTTTACTTTAGCTTTAAATGCATTAAATGGCAAATCTAGCAAAGAAGAAGGTAGCTTGTTATAAAAAGTTATACCAAGCCCTACAAATGAATTATGAACCTTATGAAGCCGGTGGAAGGGAGCACGTAGTTTATGCTTATTTCTAGTGTTAATGTTGTGAATATCACTGTTTTTACTATATAGATGGATATTTTGCCTAATATATAAAATGTTGGCCAAGATGAATTGAGAAGCCACAGTGAGAATACCAATCTCTTTAAAAAAATCTCTCAGAGAATCCCGGGCACCTAGCTGGTAAATTGCACGAACCGCACGCTTCTGCAGAACAAATACATTCTGGATATCAGCGGCTTTGCCCCACAGCAGAATACCATATGACATGACGCTATGGAAATAACTAAAATAGACCAATCGTGCCGTGTCAACGTCAGTGTATTGTCTAACTTTTCTGACGGCGTATGCGGCCGAACTAAGCCTTCCCGCTAGGCTTGATATGTGTGGACCCCATTGTAATTTTGAATCTACTGTTATACCCAGGAACACTGCCGAGTCTACAGTTTTAAGCTTCTCATTGCCAAGGACAATGTTGGGACCAAGATTTCTAACATTGGGTAGAACGAATTTAATACATTTAGTTTTATTGGCATTAAGAACAAGGTTATTTGACGTGAACCAATCCGTGACCATTGATAGCGCGCTATTTACATCGTTAAAATCTTGCCTATTTCTATCTACTTTAAAAATAAGAGAAGTATCATCAGCAAACAGAACAACGTCACAAATACCCTTTAAATTATATGGTAGGTCGTTGATATAAACCAAGAATAAAAATGGACCTAGTATCGAGCCTTGAGGTACACCTAGCAGAACAGGTAGTCCAGAAGATTTCGCGCCGTTAACATCTACACATTGAAATCTGTTTTGTAAGTATGATTCTATTACATTTAAGGCCTCATTTTGAACTCCGTAATGATGTAATTTCCGTAAAAGCGTGTCATGGTGAACGCAATCAAAAGCTTTAGAGAGATCGCAGAAAATACCGATTGCATTTTGAGCGTTCTCCCACGCATTAAATATGTGCTTCAGCAAAGCAACACCCGCATCTGTTGTCGAACGACCTTTTGTAAAGCCATATTGATCGTTGTGAAAAAGGTTGTTTAAATTAAAATGTCTCAACAACTGCTTGAGTATTAACTTTTCAAAAATTTTACTAAAGGCAGGTAAAATAGAAATTGGTCTGAAGTTACCCATATCATTTTTATTGCCAGATTTAAAAAGAGGGATAACTTTACTGCTCTTCATAAGGTCAGGGAAAGTACCTAAATCAACGCATTTATTAAAAGTAATAGCTAGATGTGGGGCAACAATGTCGATAATATTACTCAAAAGTTTAATGGAAATGCCCCAATAATCACCTGTGTTTTTCGACTTAAGAGAATTAAAAACATTAACTACATCACGAGGTGTTACATGATCAAAACTAAATACGTGATCACATTTAGGCACGCTAGTTTGCAAAAGATTTTGAGCTTTAGACGGTGATGAATTTAAGGAGCGAGTCGTAGTTATTGGTATACTGGCAAAATAATTATTAAATGACTCTGCTATGTCCGCTGCTTTGTTAACTAATTTGTTATCAACCATTATTTCAACTTGATTTTCTCGTTGAACCGATTTACCCGTTTCATTGTTTATAATTTTCCAAGTGGCTTTTACTTTATTATTAGAATTTTTAATAGTATCGCTTAAAAATTTAGATTTGGCAATGACACAAATCTTTTTAAATAATTTTGAATATTTTTTAACATACTCTAGAAAAGTAGTATCAAACCTGTATCGTTTCAGACCATACAACTCATATAGTCTAGCTCGACTTTTATAAATTCCTGGCGTAGCCCATTGGTTGAAGCCAACGGAAGGTCCACTAAAGTTAACAGTTTTACTCTTAAAAACAGATTGGTACTCATTTTGCACAACATTAAAAAGGGCTTCATAGATTTCATTAGGGCTCCCGTGTTCTACTAAAGACGGTGTAACTTTAAGAGCTATATTATTTTTAAACTTATTGCAACGACTAGCTGTATAAGGCCTGCACTCTATTTTACGAGACTTTTTACATAATGATGGCATAGGAAAGCTAGCTATTAATCCACAGTGATCTGATGACAAATCATTTAACACTAATTGATTTTCAGCATCACAATCACTAAACATGTTATCAAGACAAGTCGATGAAGATGCCGTGATTCTAGTTGGCTCAAAAAACAAATTAACTAGATTAAAAGATCTAAACAGGTTAAGAAGCCTAATACTTAGTGGAGTAACATCTAAAATATTAACATTGAAATCTCCACATAAAATTATATTTTTATTACTTGCTTTTAACTTATTAAGTGAATCCTCCATTACAAACTCAAAACAAGTAAAATCACCAGAAGGGGGTCTATAAACACAAATTATAATGTATCGGTCAAGTTCAACACAAGACAACTCAACAGTGCGCTCAATGGAAAGATTTACTAAATCTAAACGTTGTTTACATTTTAACTTATTTGATACAAGAACTAAGGATCCTCCGCGAATAGCATTTCTTCTCACAAATGCACTCTGTACTGTATGGAATTCATCATTGATAAACGCTACTTCATGTTCCTTCAACCAATGTTCAGTTAGACACAATACCTGAACATCATAGTTCTCTAAGAACAAACTTAACTCTAATTCCTTGCCGGACAATCCCTGCATATTTTGATGCACAACATTCAACATATGCGGTCTACCCTTTGTCGCACCTAACAGTTTAAAGTACCTGGTGTATCATTACTAAACTACCTTTTTACCTCAGCACTCAATAACTAAAATATCCTATAACTTTCTAGCTACACGTAACGTACCTTAAATACCTCTGTACGATCCAATATGGCGGTTTTATTGCTCGTTCTGTCCCGATAGAAATCTATAAATGTGTTTTATTGTCTAGCGAGCTGACACGGTGTGTAGCACGGATATTCTTTGTAATATTTGGATTTTAAAACACTCTTTTGTACACGTGTTTAATGTGTTTTAGGCGTGTTTTAAGAGGTTTTGGTGTTTTCATTATAAAATTGTTAAAAAAGATGTTTTCAATTTCAACGAGATATGATGATGATGTGTTAATTTGTGGCAATTTAATGTTCAAATATTGGTGAACAATATAGTACCTATATACTATCAAAGCTCTTGGCTGTTCTGAGAAAAACTGAAAACTAAAAAGTGGGACAGTATTATTATATGCTGAAGTGGAAATTAATTGGCCAAGTTAGCAGTTGATGAACTAAATGAGGCGTGGAACAATAAAAAATAGTCCAGACATTTCGTACATACAGTCCACATAGCTTAGTAGTATTTGTGGAACCCTAACAATAGCTAGAATGCATTGCCATATAGCGTCTAAAAGTAGGAGGGATGAGCTGGACCAAACTACCAGTGGGCCATATTACCTTCTTGAGATCTAAAGAACTGTAAGTCTTGAGGAGAAAACATTGTCCAGCATTAAAACGATGGAGGCATTAATAATCAGGCAAACAGGAACATATTGCCTATAGACAAAACAGAAATGCTGCTTGGCCATGGTATTATAAGGCCTGAAAGTTTTACCCTTACATTTTTTCTGAAAAGAGCATTTATTTGGAAAGTAACTACTTGTCTGAGTACTTACTTAGCCTGATGCCCCGAGCTACGAAATCTCTAAAATTAAAAAGGGAATAGACGTGGGTAAACAATCGCTATTGACGTAATTGAACCAACATTCTCTTTACAAACATAATCCTACTTCAATCCATTCTTGATCACCAGCACACCCATAATCACTTACTAACCACAATTCATATTTTATTTCCAACCATAATTCCATGTCGTCCGTTTCCTCAAACTGTCAGCTTATGTCAATAGGACGGGTGTAACCAATCGATAGGCATGGCCGAGACACAGAATAGATATTCTTGCAGAAGGCGCCTTTAGACAGCGTGTGAATATGTGTTCACTTATATGTACAGACATTCTCGGATGAAGGGGCTGTAGATGAATATATATAGCTAGGCTGGTCAAACTTTTAGGTTATCCAAAACGTAGCTTACGTTTTTGATGGGAAATCGTCAAATAACTTCTCCCGCTCTTTCAAACTTTTACTGATTAAAACCCATCCATATAGGGAGACGTTTGTCTTGGTATGGACATGTAATGAGGAGGGATGATGCACATGTGACTAAAAGAATGATGGATCTGAATGTTTATGGACGGAGAGCAAGAGGAAGGCCAGAGAAAAGATGGATGGACTGTATAAGAAATGATATGAAGGGGAAAGGAGTAAATGATGCCGTGACGTCTGAGAATGGAAAAAAAACCTAAAAGAAGAATTCTGGATAGGGGAGAATGTAAAAAAAAAGCTGTTGCACCGACCCCAAATAGTATGCGACAAGGGCAGAAAAATGATGATTCCTTCTTTTTTCCTTTGTTTTCTAAGGCCACGGTTTCTCTTTCAAATAACCCACATTCATACCAAGCTTAGCTTCGTGTATCAGAAGGACACCACTTTGATCACGGTTGCCATTTGTTGAACATTGACAATTTTTCACCCGAAACTTAAAATTCTGACAACTATCCTTTAAAGGGAATAAATAGTGTTCACTATCTGGGGTATGACAGTCAGACAAACAATTACTTTCTATAAATCTTATACACCCCTCTTTTGTGGTGGGGGTTAACAATACTGGTGATCAGTTGCATTTGAATAGGGTGAAATTTCTTCAAGACTTCCAGACTAGGTAGCTGCTATTCTTGCAACTACCCTAACCTAGCAAGAAAAACCAAGTTAGTTGATTGATGACAAGGACATAATTATTGTGTCTACATTACTGAGTGAGTGTGAGCACCCATGTGCTTTGCTTATGTTGATGTGCCTGTGCTTCTATTTCACGTGATGTTAAACATTTGCCTTCTGTAACTATCTATTCTCTGTCATTAGGTAGGGCCGACTGACGTCCAACCAGTCATTATAACCCGTCCCTCTATTGAGGGCGAAAGAGGATTATTTTTAGATGACAGGAATGTTTGAGCAAATGTTTTCATTCCCTTTGAGGTAAAGGTAAGTATTTATTGAGTGTTTCGTAACGTAAATATTTGAAATGTTATGTGAGATATTTTGTAACGGTCAACTGAGGAATTTTCGATAGTATTCGATCAGAGATATTTTTCGTCTCTTTTGGAGGATTACAGAGACAAATTCGATTAAAACAATTTTAGACCCAGAGTGCGCGATACCGGTACCATATTTTAACACGCTTGTAAAGATAGGTATATATAATAAACAAAAAATGTTATAAACTGCTTGTTAAAGTCGCAGTAAATATCACAATGCAGTGTTAAACACAGAAAAGTCAACATCACTGTTTTGACCAAACATACGATCCCTAAATTGTTTCACCAAAGTCCAATGACTGCCATCCAATTACTGCTTCCAACCACGTACGGCTAGCAACAAAATTGTATAATGTACTGAAAATATCTGCCATATAACATGCTCCCCACATCTTTATAACTTCCTTGGCTTTAAAGTACCACCTCACAAGACCTCACGCACATAGAATCTCTCGTAAAAGCCGAAAAGCCGCGACAGTTCAACGTACTTGCAAACTGAACGTAAAGGACACGGAGTAAGTTATAGCCAGAAGATTAAGTTACTATGTAACGTGGAATTTTGTGTATGCGTGTTGATAGCATGATTTAACATGTTAAGTAATAAGACTTTTATTATTAGACACAGTGGAATAAAAATAAGCTACATCAGTGATAAGTAATTTTATAAAGCTTTCAGAGAAACCTGGCAATCGGAGTCGGTACCATAATTTATACTGACTGACTGGTTTATCTGTTATTTTAAGTATTTATATAATAATTTAATTTATTTTGTCTTTTTTTGCGTTTTATGTCAATCAAGGCAAATGTCACTAATTAAACTGAAAGCCACAAACTGCATTAAAACTAAGCTTCAGAGCTGTCATTATCATCATTGCTGTAGAATATTGAAATTAACAGCTCGTAAATAGTTTATGCCTATACATGTGCTGATTGCGTTCAATTTCACAGGTGTTTGCTCTAAGTTGTTGCAAGGAGTGAACCTTCTGTATTCTATACTCAGTGGTCTGCAGTTGGATAGTCACGTTTGCCAAGACTTTGCTTTGCGAATATTCGCAGCACATCTCATAAATAAGGTATCACGTTCAATAAATGTTATGGATGAGCAGTTTTAGCTATGTGGGATATTATAATATGATGCTTATATGCCAGTTGTAGTAGATATAAAAGTCCTTATGTCTGCTTCAACTGGCAATTAGATAAAAAAGAGATTCATAAAAGAATTTCCCCAGGCAAGTACATCGTTTTTTTTTTTCATGGAAATACTTAATACCGACGAATTGACATGGAAATAATTATTAAGACGTTTCATATTTGTTTTTTTTCCATTCGGTACCAGAAAATACAATTTCTTAAAGAAAAATAATTCCTTTATATTTTATCCTAGCATATGTCTACATTTTCAGCATCGGAAGTAAAAAGGTAAAGATGTTATTTTATTTCTAAGCCCGTTCCTACATATTTCCTAGAAACTTGACTTTGTATTTCTATTCCGAGGTAAGTAAAGCAACGTCAAATCAAAGAAAAATATGGTTTGTAGCAAGCGATGTATTTATTACTGTCGCATCGCGTATATACATTGAATTATTCATACGCTTGTCGCTGTCCCGTCGAGAATCGTCTCGTACTTGAAGAGTAATGGAAGACAGACATGTGAAAATATTCTACGCTATGTCGTGATTCAGTTATTCATAAGATAGGGACTTAGACCGAACTGTTTGACCTTGGATTTTTTAAGTAAGTTTAATGACATGTGTTTTGAAATCTCTAGAGAACAGAAATAGGTTCTACGTCAATGATTTTGCCTGAAGCTTCTAGATATCAAACACAGGCATATTCAATTACTTTTGAAATAAGCAAACAAATCTACCAAAAGCCAAGAAAATAGACAAAATAAAGCCTACTTTATTAGAGCTACATTCGTGTAATACCCGTCTAAAATTACAACAATAAAATATTTAGTAGACTATAATGAAACTAAAAGTCAGTTGTCACTAAGATAGATATATATGTCTTAAATAATAAAAAAAAGCAATAAATGCGAATTGGATGTGCACGCCGAGGGCTCTTTACAAACTTGCGACATAAACAGCCATATCTAGGTTTTAGAGTTGAGTCTTTCACAGCTCTCAGGGACTTCAGAATGAAGTTGAATGTGAATTTAATTTCAACACGATACTTTCACGCGTAACCTGATAAAGGTTCTTGACAGACAGATGGACAGACAGACGGACTACAAAGTTATCCAATAACGGTTCCGTTTTTTCCTTTTACGAAACCCTAAAAATTATGGCAAATTGGCATTAAGTACCCTTTTGTACAGTTTTTACTTGTACATAAAGTTGTAATAAATAAAAACGAGATAAAAAAAAGTATTTATTAGACTCGCACAGTACAAAACAAACAAAAATAAATAAATAAAGGAATGAAACATAAAATCACGTACGAGGCCAGATAGGTCAGAAATTTCTTTTTTTACCCGACTGCCCAAAGGAGGTTTAAGTTTTTCGAGCGCATGTATGTAAGTATGTATGCATGTTTGGCATGCTGCACAGCTTAAACCGTAAACAGAATTCGACAAATGAGGTGTCTTTGAATTCATCTTACTTAGTTGTGGAGGTGACATAGTGTACTTTAAATTAAAAAAAAAATAGATATAAAATCGGGACTCCGACTAGGACCCAACTGTTAAAGACTGGAATTGTTTTTTATTAAGTTTTTTAGGCAGTCGGGTTTTAGACACCGTGGTCTATGGTGAGAGTTCAAAATTCGAGTGCGGTTTTAAACATCCATTTAAGTGTCGCTTAGTTTTAAAAACTTTGTGAAAACGGTTGTTTGTAAACGTCGAGTTATTTGCTTTACCCATCGTTGCGTGCACAGGCTTCTCTAAATCGAATTGCGAGCTGACAAGATAGTGCTTTTAGACATTTTAAGGGTAATTCTACGTAGGAAACTGGCTGTAAATAGTTTTCTTTGAATCGTCCATTAGAAGGAACTTGTACTTGAAAGGTTTGTGGCAGGCTACTTATTGAGAATTGAGTTTATTTTACTGGTAAATAATTTATTTATGTTTCTCTGTATTTGTTTCTTAGCTGTATTTGTTTCTTAGCTAAGAAACAAATACATCATTTGTTTCTTAGCTAACAAACAAATACATAAGCACGTGCCCTGGGTTGGGCGAATAATATCGTGGGTAAATCGTGTGTCCTGGAATTTGAATTTTGAAGATATGGTCACTTACAAAGATGTGGCCCGTATTTCAGCAGTGGAACGATATAACCTTATTATACTTATAATCCTATAAGCTTCCACCCGCGACTTCGTCCGTGGCATAGTTACTTTAGGCTAACGCTAACTTTAACCCGCGTGATGATCCAAAAAAAAAACTTTCTCTCCCCTTTTCTTCCCTCTTTCTCCCCCTTATCTCACTTTAAAAAAAGTCTCCAGGATCCCAAATCGGTTGGGCCATTTAGGCGTGAAGACGTAACAAACAAACTCACTTTTGCTTTTATAATATTAGTAAGGATTAACTTGTATATAGAATTGAAGCTGGGAAAGACCTCGTGGCTAAGTAACAACTGCCGCTCCGAGGACTATCGAGTGTCCTTCGTGCCACAGAAAGCACTTTAAGTCGTTGGTCCCGGCTGTATTTTGAAGATCTTTTAGAGTTGATACAAGTAGCTTGAGTGTTTGACATCCAATCTTAGCATGAAGTCGTAGTACTGAGTCGGGGAGGTCAGATAGGCAGTCGTTCCGTGCACAATACTGGTTTCCATCTACATCCAGTTAAGATTTGAAGCTGAGACCGACATCGTTAGAACTAAGGCTAGGCAGATGATGTTGTAGAAAGGAAGCCTATTTAAACCAAAATTCCGTCACTATAAAACTTTTAGTCATACATACAGATATCTATATAATCTAGTCTAGTCTAATCTGATCTAATCAAATATATAAAATTCTCGTGTCACAGTGTTATTTACCATACTCCTCCGAAACGGCTGGACCGATTTAAACGAAATTTTGTGTACATATCGGGTAGGTCTGAGAATCGGCCAACATCTATTTTTCATACCCCTAAGTGAGCAGCGGGTGAAACCGCTGGGCACAGCTGGTAATAAATAAGACCAAATCCTCGTACCAATTTTTGTTAAAATACTGAACATCACAAAAAGGCACCATAAATATGTTCTATAGAGTTTCACATCTTCATTCTAAGAATACGGTTTCAAGAAAACTTCACTTAAATATGGTTTAGTAAGTAATATGGCTCCCGTGTTCAGAATGTGCTGACAGGATCCGGTCTTCAGAGAGAATGTCTGAAATTGATGCTGCTTCGGAGCAGCTCATTCTTATTCATGACTGTTAACGAACTACCCTCGCATGCATAAAGTATAAAAGTTAATTTCATTAACTTGCTGAGTGTCTTGCACTTTACGCAAAGTCGTTTTAGTTTCCTTTTGCAGTAAATAGCGTTATTTACTTTCTACAATAAATTATCTTGTGTAAAATAATGAGTACACATACAACTTTTTCCGGTTTCATGGGACATACTATGATATTCTATATACCCCTTGCGCCATGTCCACCTTCATACGCCAGGGGGTCTAAAGGGGCAGAATCATAATAATATGAATAAAGTTAAAGTTCTTAAAATGGTCACAGACGTAGACTTAATATTGGTGATAAATTTAACGGATGGTAACGTATTTTTTTTACTAATTACCTATGATTGGCCATTTTAGACCCCCTGGTCCGCCCTAAAGAACCTCATCAGTGTATGTCCTTCTATCAGTAACTCGGTGTATTATATTCGCATAACTTATTAAGCTCCTTTTGAAATTATATGTTGCATTAGACCGATTCCGTACAATTAGTTTTCCATTTTCACTTAATGGTGAAACCAAAATAAAAACGAGCCAGTGGATCTCCAAGTATCGGTACAGAGCCTAGCTCTGAAAATTCAAACACTTGCAACTCCTTAGGCATTAATTTCTATAATACGACATTAATACTACGGCAGTTTTCAGTAATACTAAGATCATACTACTACGCCGTACTAATCATACGACTATAATATACGACATATATATATGTATATATATATATATATATATATATATAGTCGTAATCATAGTATTACTGAAAACTGGCAGTTTAGGTAAACTTCCAGAATTTAACTGACGGAATAATTATGTTATTTTTTTCTTTTAATACATATCAAATCAAACTAGAGATCGTTTAAACTTATACATTAAACTCACCGCCTCAGTATGTACAGGGTGTACAGCGAACAAGAGCGCTGCTAGTGCCGCAAACGGTCGCTGCAACCTCGCAACAACCGCGCCTGTTCGCGCAACCAGCGCGCAACATGCAGCGTGCAATGCAACGTTGCACACGTGCCACCACCAGGGCGAGAAACCGCATAGTTTGTAGTTCAATCTGTAACAAAGGATGAAAGAAAAGTTAACATAACATAACGACATACCTGTAATCCCCTACGGGTTAGACAGAGGCATAGCCCTAGTAAACCCATCTCTCCAGTAATGTCAAAGTTACTTCGAGTAACAAAAAATTGATGATTTCACACCCCAAAAAAGAAAAAAAAAACACAACGTAAGATTACACCAAACAAAAGAGTTAGAGATAAATGTATAGCAATTAATTTAATTTTGACGGCACGGTTGGCGCAGTGGTTGAGCGATCGATTGCTGCGCTGCGTGTCGCGGGTTCGATTTCCGACCTTAACAAATATTTGTATGATCTGCAGATAGTTGTTTTGGGTCTGGTTATTTGTGTATGCGAGTTTAAATGTTTGTAAATGCACCCACGATACAGGATAAATTCCTGGTGCGGGGCAAAGTTTTATAAAAAATAAAATAAATAACTTGGGACAACTCACACACGGCTATCTGATCCCAAGTTAAGCAGAGCTTGTGTTATGGTAACCAGACAACTGATATACGTACTTATATAATTTATAAATACATACATATTATAGATAAATCACACCCAGACACAGAACAAACAATCATGCTCATCATAGAAAGTTTGTCCTGGGTGGGAATCGAACCCACGACCTCCGGCTCAGCAGTCAGGACCACTAACCACTAGACCAACAAGCCCGCAAAAAAAAAATACCATGGCATTCCCAAAGGACTAGGAAGATGTGTTCCCACACTAGGGGTACCTACATCGAAAGAAATAATAAATAAAAAAATTGACATTCAACAAATTGCAATATGAACTACGATATATTTAATACACTTCCGACATGGAATGTATTTCACACGAGTTTTTTTACTCAAATTTCGTAACAAGGGTTTTGCTGAAATCCCTATGGTCGGCAGTGTTTTTTTTTAGAGCAAGATTAAGACATTCATAATTATTTAAAAAAAAAATTGGGTTTATCAACAGAACCAATAAACATGACCATGTTTAAAGTAATTTGCTTACTTATTTCAACAAATTGACCTTTAATTGAGTTTTAAATTCAAAAACATTTTATCTTCTTATTTTTAGTATTAAATAGGCTTGTTTCTCTTTTAGTATGAAAAAAATATTGTTCTTGTAATAATGACTAGGAAGTTCCTTATGGAAAATCCTAATAACACTTTGCCCGGCTATCAAGGAAATGATTAAAATCAAATAAAAATGCCACAGAAATCATCAAAATATGCTGTAATAACAACACAATGTCCAACATACCCAAGTAAAGCCAATTCAAATCTTACATAAGACAAATACGCACAGTGTAAAGCCGGGACACAGTGGCTGCACAAAGTTATGCCTCTCGACTATGACACAGGGCTCATGCACAATGGGGCTAATTGTTTCCTTGTGTCCTGCCTTCGGGCTGCATCTAGTCTTACACTTGTCTACACTGAAGTTAGACGAAGTACTTTGACCAAACACTTGAGATAAGAAAGTAGACTTTGTTAACATGACCTTAAGAGGCAATTTTATAAGTTTTATAATTTTCATTCCTGAAGTTAATAAAGAATAGTCTTGACAATGTTAACAAGCGAAAAGCCTTTAAAAGCCTTGCATTCGATTAAGCGACCTTTTAAAACGCCTAAGTCGATCTTGGGGGATCCTATGTCATGCAATTGACATCATTTGGCTAAACTGATAATGTTGAAAAGTCCACTGTTGAAAATACGACGCGAAGGATCATTTTATTAAGCGTTACTATTTTTAGGTTTAATAAATACGTTGTACATCCTTCATCTTTAGAACTTGGATTGTTTCAAACCACACACAATATTAAGGCAAACACAATCTGTAATATTCTTGGTACAAAATATCCACAACAGACAATATACGTAAAGTTATGGACACAAGCATGACAGTAAGGCGAGCACACAAAAGCTAATTGTTTCCTCATGGTGTGCCTGCCGGCAATGTATCCATGTTCTTACTATAGTTGACCATACATGTTCACGTATTTGCGATATTATCACGGAGTTGAATTACATAGAGGCAACATGCTTTGTGGTCGTGTCAGACTGGGGTGGTAAGAATTTACTCGCATTTAGATTATTTTACATCAGGTACAAGATCATATTATTGTTTAATTAGCTGAAAGATTTAACAGTTTTATACCACAGTGTTCTTTTTTAGAACCCAAATTAGAGGTTTGTTATTTTGAGACAAAAGTTTTCTTACAATTGAATGAAAGATAAAAAAATATTTTAAGAAGGAAGATATATAAATTGGTAGGTCCTTATATTATTACAACACTTTTTTTTCCTTTTGTAAAAAAAAGATTAAAGTACCTAATTCTAGGCATAGAGTATTCAAGTCGTTTTAACAGAAATTACTACTTAGCATTACATTCTAGAAAATCAAGTTTAAATTTTCATAATAATACCTGAAATAAAATAAAAAAATAGGCAGAGGTGAACTTTTATAGTACACCCGTATAATAGTGGGTCGGCCCATTGCCAATGAGTTGCGGGTTGTTTGAAAAAGATACTACGGAACACGAAGGGTTAAATAAGGAACATGGGTGGGTTTTAGTAAGTTAAAGTCCGACATTCCCCCCCCCCTTTTTTCGGGTGGGAAATTATCCAATGACTTCCCCCGCTCTGGGCGGAGCGAGGGGGCATGTCAGACTTGTACTGACTAAAACCCATCCATGTGCCTTCTATTGCCCTTTACGTTCCGGGGCTGCGGTATCTCTTTCGAACAACCCGCAACAGTTACTTTAGGCTAAGGCTAACTTTAACCCACGTGATAATCGAAAAATTCCCCCCCTTGATTTGGAATATGATAAAACCCATTTTTTTATTAACTGTCAAAAAGGTCTCAAGTTACTGTGGTAAATAGTTGAGCCGTGAGTTGAGAAATTAATGACGTCACAGCAACGACTATAACTGAGTTTAGTTATAGTCATAAAGTCATAATAGAACTATGGGGAAACGCATTTTGACAGCTCATAAAATGGAGATCAATAAATTGATTGCTGTCTCATTCCCAAGCTTAAATTATGCTTTATAAATAAGCTTAATTTAACGGTGTGGCAATAGTCGATAGATTTCACACTGAACACTATATTTAAAAAATATTGCTTTCAGTGAAAATGACTGTCACAAAACTAAAACATTCAATTATTTTCACTGCAAACAACGGTGAAACAAATAAAGAAATGTTTATAGACAGAAAAAATACTCAGTCTGTTCATCGTCTTAACAAAACCCCGTACATAACACGTTTAGTCATGTGAATAGGTATTCTCAGAAAGCGTTTGAGGCTATACGGAGGACGTTAAAGAGAGCTTCTATAACGCCCGTATATAGCTCTTATAGCCTTGTAGGGCTTATGTGGAGACAGTGTCGTAAAGCGAGATGGTTTGACAAGCAATTTGAGGAACTGCCGGATTTTGTAAGTGCGAGTTTTTGGGGTGCGAGACCGGTTTCAAGAGATTTTACGTGTTCGTGCACTGCAAAAGAAGGTAATGAGATTTTTTTCAAGTTATTTTGATGTGAGTGGAAATTCTTATTATGTTTTGTGTAGAAGGTCAACATTTACATTCTTGTTTACGGTCATAGCTTATTCTGTAAACGAGAACGTAAATGTAAATATGTTCAGCAATCATATCCTTGTATTAAATCTTGAATCCCTACGGTACTGTTGATATATTTCTACACCTATCCGGCTCGAAGGACCAGGGATTCTCACAGATTGATGAAATAAAAGCAAAAGCAATCTAATTGGAACTATATATTTAAAACAAAAAATATTTTACAACAGACAGTGACCGTGCAAAGTTTAGTGGCGAGAGGGGGCGCCATCATTTAAAGGCGCTATAATACATGCGATATTTGTACGGCATTGCTATGCGTTTTAGCGTAGGCGTTCATACTTCTTAACACATAACTAAAATGCTGTGCTGCCATGGTGAAAACAGGAGAAATTAACGATCTATCCATTAGAAACAAACGGAACCTACCTCAAAAAGCAAAACATACGATAATGCCTACATTAATGACCAACCTTTTGCACTAAGCTGCATACTTAGCGACATAATAGACGGGGCATTAGCGACTGTCAGTAACTGCATACAATTGGATATTGCGGTGACAGTAATGAATTATTGTCCTCTCTCTAGTGTACCTACAGGCACTACATAAACCACAAAGCTTTGTGTACAACAAACTGGGGAGACTTGCATATTGAAATGATTTTGAAATCTAACACAGGATTTAATGAAATCATAAGTAAGGAAAGATTGCGTGGATGACATGCATGCAAAATGTATATGCCACTTGATCTGTAACTTTAGCTTACATAACTTTTATATATTTTTTTGACGGCAACGGTTGGTGCAGTGGCTGAGCGATCGACTGCTGTGTATCGTTGGTTTGATCCCCGCACAGAACAAATATTTCTATGACCTACAGGAAGTTGTTTCGGCTGTGGCTGTTTGTGTATGAGAGTTAAATGTTAGTAAACTCACCCACGATACAGGAGAAATTCCTAGTGCGGGTCAATTTTTTTTTAAATAAATAAATAAATTTACAATTACCTATGTAACGCAATATTTTACCATGAGTGTACAGAACGCTGCATTCTTTACTGCTAACTAATTATTTGGTAAATTCCTTCACAATTTAATCCGATAAAGTTGTCAGGAACACTTTTTAAATCGATATGAAATTCTTTTAAAACTAAAAAGGAAGACATTCCCTCTACGCTCAAGCTGCAGAAAGTTCAATCCAATTGCGCCAAGTTTAATTCGGATTACTTTTAGAAGATTTCTCCGTTGCAGCCGGGATTAGGTCTAGCCAATAAAACTAAGACTATTGGTCGAGATATGGAATCCAATAGTCCGCAGAACGTTCAAATTATAATACACCAGCTTTTGCTCGCGGCTTCGCTCGCGTTAAATTCGCTGCTACCTGTAGTGTTTGCCCTTGCGCCTTATTTTTTGTAATAGCAAGGCTAAGTTTTCCGTTTTCTTCTCTATTTCTCTCCTTTTTTTTAATAGTCTTTGCCGTTCCCAGGGTTCCAACTATCTCAAAAGTCATCAAAATCGGTTTTGCTATTTATGCATGAAGACGTAACAAACAAACAAACAAAGTCACTTTCGTTTTTATTATATAGTGAGGATATTGCAGGGCCTGTGCTTGATGAAGTTGTCTGAAGAAATGTAACAGAAAAAACTTTGTCGTCGACACTAAGAAGAAGATAGAATAACTGTGATCGAATCTCATTAAGGTATAGCACAGACGTACTACATTTTACGCTATTATTGTCGACACCAACCAGTTGGTCATTGAATGTCACTTACATAGTCTCGCCTATCGTAAATTTATTTAGATGTCTCTGGAAGTAATTCTTCGTTTTGTCCATC
The DNA here is from genome assembly GCA_958449745.1 of Ochropleura leucogaster. NCBI lineage: Eukaryota > Metazoa > Arthropoda > Insecta > Lepidoptera > Noctuidae > Ochropleura > Ochropleura leucogaster. Next base: position 973,075 of record OY288206.1, read on the forward strand.
GCAATTAGTAACAACTAAAAATAAAAAGAATATCAAGTGGCCTAATTTATTAAAACCGTGCAGTATGCTTGCTAAAAAATTATAAAAAGTATGCAAAGTAAGTGAGTAGAAGAAAAATGGACTGATCATAATGAAAAAATATTTTTTGACATTTGTTTAAAAGAAACCCTGATTTGATTTTAGGAAACACTTTGGTGTATCCATAGTTTCAGCATAAGCTGTCACCATCTTTCCACCACAGTTCCCATAAATACAAATATTCTTACAGTGCACAGTGGGAATAACAGCGTTAGGTTCAATGGCGATGTTTGGCCGGGCCGCTATCAGAGCTTACCGTAATATACGGCGCCGAGCAAGCCGGGCTATGCGATGTAATAAGATGCCTCTGTAGCTTGTGTCGGACAGTTTTACTATCATTTGAATGCCTTTGTGTTGTTCAGTATGTTGATCTGTTGAAATTCTTGCTCTAGATTGGTTTTAGTTAGAAATTATCACGCTTGTAACCCTCAAAGGTTAGGCTGTAGTCTAACCTAATACACACATATCACCAGTTATGTTTGTGTTCCACTTATACGGTCGAGCTTATTGCCGTTACTTGGCAACAAATTCGGATTCCGTGGCTGATGCTGTGATTGGATTGATGAATAAATCCAATAACACTTTAAAAGTATTTTAGAATGTAGTCTGTGGAGCAGACTGAAGATCACAGCGTCAGGTTCCACTGCAGAAGTTAGGTTCCACGTGTACTGCTGCTTTCTGGTTACGTGTTTGCCATGCTATAATCTATTGTAAAACTCGTATGGTAAAAATACATTTAGTTCTCTATACACCAGAAAACTCGTATTTTAATTAAGACAGGTCTTAAAGATACGACCCATACCCCAAAGTACATTTTACTGAAGCAGTACTACTATAGATACTAGGAACTAATCTGATTGAGTACTGATTTGTACCGAAACAAAGAAAAATCACAAAGCTGGTTAGTAACAAAATTGACAAAACATTTAACAGTCTCATAAAAAGATCCATACATAATGAATAATAAGGCATCTTCAGAATGAAACCCCGATAAATAGGACCCGTGAAAATACCTCTCACAGAAATAAAACAGAATCCGAAAAACACCTTTTGTAACTATCCTAAGAACATTATACGCAAAATTCTATCAAACTTATTATTCTAAAGATGTTTTCCAGTGAGATATCAAAAGATTATCTCATGACGGGCTTGGGAGCATCTTTCATGTATATTTTCGGGGCGTTTAACTTGGCGTGTTTTGTGAGACCATCTACAAACGCGTGCGAGGATGACAACGCTTTGTAGTCAATGCCTGAGGCATCTCATGCAGTGTCTCTCACAAGTAAAGAAACACATTTTTTGGCATGTTCTTGTTCAAACGGTACTTTTGCTTCTTGTGATGTTTTTGAGTACACGGTGTCTTCTGTTGTTACGTGTTGTGGTTTTGAGAAAAAAAACCCTCACTTTCTATATATTTTTTCATCAGATCATCAATTTAACTAGAAAAAGTTAGCTTATCCTGCATTAATATTAGTACAATACGAGTAAAGCTTGGGGCTATAATATTAATTACATAATAATTAGGTGACAAATCTAGTATAGTCTAAATCGGCTAGATTGAGTAGGATTTAATCCTAACATGAAATTGATATCCCGGATAAACCTATAGTTGTTGTAATTTACACTAATGAATAGGTGTTAAATCCTAGCCAGTTATACATTGAGGTTTTAGCAATATCATCTATATACACAGACATGAGTGACAAAGATGTTGAACAAAATCTATCTTATCTGATTTTAAATCTGTATCATCATTTCGACTTCCAATACCAATATTATACATTGAGGTATCAGCACACGGCTGCATACTTTAGAAAATGTGCTAAATAAAAAGACAATATTAATGTATTTTTTAAATACTAGCCTCCGCCCGCGACTTCGGCCGCGTCGCATAGTTACTTTGGGCTAACGCTAACTTCAACCCGTGTGATGATCGAAAAAAAAAACTTTCTTTCCCCCTTTTTCTTCCCTCTTTCTCCTGCTGTTTTCACTTTAAAAAAAAATGCCTATGTCCGTCTCTAGGGTCTCAACTATCTCTGTACAAATATTCATCAAAATCGGTTTGGTCATTTAGGCGTGAAGACGTAACAAACAAACAAACTCAATTTCGCTTTTATAGTATTACTACCTTTCGCCCGCGGCTTCGCCCGCGTTAAATTTGGGGTAATACAGTTCCCCTTGCGCCTTATTGATTTGTAATAGCAACGCTAAGTTTTCCCTTTTCTTCCTTTTTCTCCCTCACATCCTACTTTTTTTGTTTGTCTCCTGGTTCCCAACTATCTATGTACCAAAATTCATCACAATCGGTTTAGCCATTAAAGCGTGAAGGGGTAACAAACAAACAAACAAACTCACTTTCGCTTTTATAATATTAGTAAGGATAGGTAAACCCTAATTCTTGTTAGATACCATAAAACATCTCGACGGACAAAATGTCTCGGTAAATGTACTACCCACGAGGTACAAGTCTGTCCGTTGTATGTCCTGCCTGCAGCGTTCTGTGCACTTTAACGTCACATGTCTGAAGAAACCGTTCCGAGTTAAAAGCTATGTTTACGACTAGTGAAGTGAAATAATTCCAGAAATCTGTTCGATATTAAAACAAAACAAAATGCTGGACTTGTAGCTGTATGTTACATTGTCAAAGATGTTTCTTTGTTTGAACATCTTTAGGAAGTTGTTGAAGTAGAAATTTGTTCTTTTAAGGAAATGATTTGAATTGACATTCGTGTGCGTTGAACTGTAAATGTTAAGATGTGGGTTGTCAGTTTGTGCTATTTCATTTTTTTGTTTAGATTGGATATAAAAATAATGAATAAAATTGACTTTGAATGAATTTCACTGCCTCGTTAGCCGTCATCGTGACTGCTGAGCGCTAGGTCCTGGGTTCAATTTTCTGGTCAGACAAACTGTTATAGTGTTCTTCATAAGGGAAACTCTCAGTAGCAGTCAACAAAGTCTGGGTTTCTGCCTGGTAGATGGCAATCGGCTCGCCCCCTGTTGTATAAAACTTGACCATTTCTAGAGAAACGTGGGTGTACTTGGTGTGTTAGGTACACCTCTGCCTAACACAGGTGAGATACTGCATCCGGTAACACTGGAACACCTTAGCATAGTTGGGAGAGGCTAGGTAGATGATGATGACAAATCTGTTGGTCAACAGGAGTAGCTTTTTACAATGACACACTTTGCCAAAGCAGTTCGTAAAGTTACTTATTTTAGCACTGCTGTGTACGTACACATAGTTGTTCAAATCCGTGAAAAGCTAGCTCAGTTCGTAAAACAACCTACAGAGAATTAAGGTAAATACTAATTTGATATTGTTTGCTTTTCCGAGCAAAACTTTGTTGTACTAGTCGAATTGAAAACATTAATTAGCAACTTCAGGTCGCTACACAGTAATTCAATGGACTAAATTTAAATTAATGATGATTATGAACAATTTTGTTTTAATGAGAATCTAATTATAATATTAAATGTACTAATAAAATTTATATCGATTCTAGGAACTCGTTATGATTTATGCGGAAACAGTCTTATTTGCTTCAGCCCTTCCTTTTATTGAAACTACGCTGAAACAATAGACAACAATCACAATGAGGATATGACAAAAATTATTTTGGTAATCATGAATCTGGTAGACTAATAAAATGGCATGGAATCAAAATAATATTACATAATAGCCAAGTTTAAAATTTTGACTGTCAACAGCTCAAACGATTTAACTTTTGTTTTGTGGTTGGAATAAGAGAACACATGAAAAACAAAAACGCTTTTTACTGTCTTCAGTTAAAATGTCCTAATCACAGTATAACTGAATTAATACTTTAATTCAGCTATACAAAAAGAAAACGGTAATAGAATGATAATATAATGTACAAACCCCAACCAGCTTCTGTCATAAAAGATAAAAGACGATAAAGGAGTGAGCACAATATAAATCGCGATTACAAGCTTAATAAACTGCGCCATGTTTAGGAAACCGACACATGTCAGGCGGAAATGCCGACATCTGACAGATGGCGGTCGGAGCCGACAGCACCTTGAGCTTGTTACTTAATTGTTATTTTATAAGCGTTTTGAGATATGGAGTTACTCTGAGTATGAATGCGAAATTCATACAGTTGATGAATAAATTTGTCTTCAGGTAAACCTACATTTTAGTATAAAATATCATGTTAGCTAAATTTGTTTGTTTTCTTTTTTGTTTTTGCAGTTTTATTTTATTTTCACTACTAACACTAGAGAAAAAGCCGTTTGTAAAACTATCAAAATATGAATCTCCGTTATCCGAAATGTTTTTTTTTTAATTTAAACGTGTTTTACATGTCGTTAGATAAATAAATAAGTAAATAAAATATTTATTTCAATAACTTAAAAATATTTGTTTTTAAGAATTTCTATTTAAGTGAAAATACACTTTTGTTAGAAAGTTCCCCTCTTCGAGTTCTTCTGTTAGAGTTATAGGACATACCATTTAAGAAAATATTAAGATAAAGGAGTAAAACGTTAGATAGCTCTAATAAAAGAAATCATAGTTTGTTGTTATGCTTAAATTATTCTTGTATTAATATTTGAATTCCTCATAAAAGGTATGAAGATATTTTATTAAAACCGGTGGCAACATATATTATCACACCTGTGCAAATACTGTATCAGAAATTCTAGAAACCACTTGTTCCAATCTCACAAAAAACACACTTAGACACTAGATATTTTATCTTCTGGTAAAACTTTCTCGCTAAGTTTATCTCGTGTTTTTATTCACCCACGCAGAATATTCCAACTTTTCTTTACGGGCAATTAATACGGACAATCTTGCATCCATTAATTATGCAATTTCCTAGAATCCTTGGTACGGCAGCCCACTATCTCCACATTAAGCTGAGCAGGATTTATCTGGAGAACGGCGAGACCATTCTTTACTATTACCAACTAGAAACTGCTGGGTTTTACGTGTGGTGCGAGTTATTGACTTTTGCGGTGGTAAGCCTGAATTCTACGAAAATATATATTAAAACCAGACTAAACCTTTAAAAAGGTGAAAGACTACATCGAAAAGTACTATCAGTGAGATTGAGAAACAGTTTTGGTACAGCAAGGATTATAATGAAGAGAATAAATACTGCGACATTGCTGTATACGCATAAATATATCAATAAAAAAATCATTAGGGTCTCACAAAATTTGAAAACCAAAAACTGATCTCAATCATAATGATTATAATATTGTGAATGTGAGTTTGTTTGTTTGTTACATACGTCTTCACGCCTAAATGGCTAAACCCATGTTGATGAATTTTAGAGATAGTTGAGACTCTAGAGACGGACATAGGTTATTTTTTTAAAGTGATAAATGAGGGAGAAAGAGGGAAGAAAAGGGAAAACTTACCATTGCTATTACAATAAATAAGGCGCAAGAGCAAGAAGTAAAAGTAGCAGGTACCTGCAAATCAGGAAAGCGGAACTGTGTTACCCCGAAGTTAACGCTAGCGAAGCCGCGAGCAAAAGCTAGTAAATAAATATTAAAGCCGCTGGCACCACAGTCGGGCTTGAACCAAACATACAAAATTATATTATACGAACATATAAAAGATCTACTACATTTTCCAGACCGAGTACCAAAGTAAAACTACATAAAAAAATACAGAACTTAGCTCCATAACAGACGGAGGCACGTACTGAAACTCATTTGACTTCATTGTTATTGGATAAGTAGGCACTCGGCAATAAGGCGCCTTAAGCTAGATATAAGGGCCGCGGTTAATTTTCAAGTAAATTACTAAACGACTTTAATACGCCGAGTAATACAGTTAAATGTGGAGTTTTGTCTAAATTAGCAGTCAAATCTTGCCGCTCCGCACATACAAATGAACTAGGTACGCTCTTATTGCCCCGATATTGCATTTAGGGAAGGGATTTCGTCTTTAAATGCAAATGTAATGTAAATAGCGGAGATGGGTTTGGTCGGAAAAAAGGCTGCAATAGGCAATCCGTAATAAAGACGAAGATTCTACTGAAGGTTACTATCAGGTTGCACTATAAAATCACTATTCAGAATACTGCCTTCTGAGTAGTAGCATAATAAGATAGTCTCGCCAATTTATTCCTCAAGTAGTTTGAGAACCACTTAAACACTGGAAGCCTTCCAACATTTGAAACAAGTCGGCAGTTGTTTGTGAGTCACACGCTGTCTACATGGATGATGTGTTATTGATCGGTAGACTAATGCAAAACATAGAAAACGACGATGAATAAAATACTCGCATAACGCAGTATCCAAATGTTACGGTACAGTGGAAATATTAGTTTCAATACCTTGAAGTAAATTACAGTTTGTTTTCCTTTTATTTCATGAAATTACAGGGATTTTGATTTCAAGTTCAAGAATGAAATTAAAAAATAAATAATTGTTTGTGAATTATTTGATGTTTTGCTAAAAAATTCAAATAAGTGTCTACTGTTATGTATTTAAACTTAGAAGTAGTATTAATGGAATTTCTGAAACTTCTATAATCCACCGAATAGTCTCGCGGGTGGAGTGAGCAAGAATCTAAGTTACGACGAATCTTTGTTGTTACTTTAAAACTTATTCATTATATCATAGCGTTTACCCGAAGGAAAACCAGGGCAATATAATTTCGAAGTAGGTGAACGTTTCTGCCTGGTTCCCGGATATAATCCCTTAGTCACCTTTTACTACTCCGATGGGAGATGGCGGGTCAAGTTGTTTTAAGCTTCGTAGAAATAAATATTTATTAGTGTCACATTATACATCTATTACCAAGTTATTGTGCCAAGTTTTGCTAAACATGTTTAATAATGCTATTGATGTTCTATTTTTGAACATACTGCCACCGTTTCTTCTAAAAATAAGCATGAATAAAAAATAACAACTTTTCCTTTACAAAAATCCATTTTTCCTGTATACAATATTAATGCACACCTATCACGTAACAGGAAGGAACCTCCATAATCTGATTCCCAACATCTCGCGACATCCCATGATTGGCACAAGGACAGACAAGTATGTTACGCAGTGTATACTCAGTTGGCGCGAACGCTACAAATTTTCATACCAAAAGAAACTCAGACGCAAAATGTATTTTTAGTGGAAACACGAACGAGAATTCTGGCAATAAAATTTTATTCGCCAGCGCCCCGGGTGTAGGCATATTCTGAACGTTGTACGTGGAGCGACGGTGTTAATCTAAAATAGGCCCTAAAATTGGAATGTAAATGAATTTAGGTATTTTGTTAAGAAAAAAAGCGATCCGTTTTTGTCTGAATTGATGAGATTCAGATAGACGTTTTAGTTGAATTGAAAACGTTATTTTTTTATTAATCTCCTCTATGATTGTGTTTGGATTCTAAATGGAAACATTTTATTTAAAAAAAATGTATTTTATTATTAAAGACAGCATTGCACAAGTTTAGTTCTTTGTAGTAAACGATTTCATTGCAGGAAACGTTTAATTGTGAATTAACAGGCCATGGAATTTAAAAGACTCAAAGAAAAAAACCGACTTCTAGAAAAAACTAAAAACTGGAAAATAACTTTATTTCCGGAAGTCGGTGGCTTTTGTTGGTTTCGTTGACTTTATTGGCCCCGACTTCCGGAAATAAAGTTATTTTCCAGTTTTTAGTTTTTTCTAGAAGTCGGTTTTATTTTTTTACTAAAAAGTTTTTATTTCAACATTTTTAGTTATAGTATTATGATATAATACGCAAACACGGTTAAAAAGTTTTTATTTTTAGCTTTAGTCCCGGCTTAGATAAAATTTTTAGTTCCACATCAAGCTATAGATTAAATACTAAGTATCTATATTATGCTTTAGTATTAAACCAATTCAGAAATCATATGCATCATCCCCTAGGGGATACAGCTGATACTTGATCTGATGTTTATGTTTCTTAATGACTAGGTGAGGGGTGGGGAGGGGATACGGTCACCCTGCTCCCACTCGCCTGCCTACCCTGGCGAAACCCATACTTATACATGTGATTGCAGCAATCACGGCAGATTTGCTGTCATTTATTAAAGAGTGCCATTGTATATCACTGAAGATCTATCACCAAATTACTGCGATGACCTTCCAAACCATAGTAGTACATACCATTTTTTGATCATTTGTCTTCGACAACTTCTAAAATATAATCGACGAATGAGTATATCATCAACGTACACGAAGTCATTTTAAAACGTATTATTAAAGATAACTCAAAAACTACTTGTCGGATCGTGATATTTTTTTTATGGGACCAAACGACAACCACCAGCTTTCGAATAAAAAAAGAATCATCAAAATCGGTTCACTCAGACCTGAGTTATGAGGTAACAAACACAAAAAAAAAAAAAAAAAAAAAAAACATACAGTCGAATTGAGAACCTCCTCCTTTTTTTGAAGTCGGTTAAAAATATAGGAGCTTCATTTTGTAAGATGTTGTTGTTTCATTTCATAATTGTAAACTTATTGTTTCGTTTATTTCACCTAGATAGTCATTTTAACAGTATTTAAAAAAAACTGTTCCATTTTCAAACCACAACCCAAGCTTATGGAAAACGGCCCCGCAGATTACCATACAACAACAGTGTCACAGCCTGGATATTCGTGACACGATCTGATTTTGTTCCCCGTATCGGTGTTTTGAAATACATTTATGGAATCCTACGGGTGGGTGACAGAACAAAAATGGCAAGGGACTTGTACTACCTACGTTAAAAGTGATTTGTGACTGTGCTTTTATTTTCATTTTCAACGCAGTTTGGGGATTTTGTTTTGTTGATGAAAGTGCTGTTCAAATGACAACCAAAGAAAACAGGACTATCCTTAAACCTGTCTAAAAGATTTTATAATTTTGATTGGATAATTTTAAGCAGCTTGAAATTACTATAAACGGTAATAATTGGGTTGAGAGTTATGTCAAATCTATAATATCTAAGTTTATTTGCGAATCAACTTTATTGTCGATATAAACTACTTACTCAGCAGTTAACTCATTATATACGTCAAAGGGAAATTGTATGATTTCGACGTAAATACGGTCCGCTCAAACATAGAACCTGAACCCAAAATGGCAAACAAGTTTCCAACTCCGGCGAATCATTTTCTGGGCCACTGAAAGCTATTTTCTAATAGGCTGAAGTTCATTTAGACTCGCTGTATTCCACATTTAGACTATTAGACCTGGATTGAACATCGATCGACCTGGTTAAAGCAAAACTATGTTATACGTATATGGCTTTGCCTGGTAATGGGACTCAAATATTGAGACATATTTAAACATCCACAAAAAATATAGATTATGTGTTATCTTGCCAGGGTTGCAGGTTGTTCCTGCTGTGGTTAAGGGTTGTTCAAAAAAAAATTGGCGGCCCTGGAACGCTTAAAGCAAAAGAAGGAACATGAGCAATATTTTAGTCAATTTTTTGAAAGGGTTTTTATTAACAAGTTGATGCGTATACCTTTCACACACTACAACGCAAGCATTTCATTTGTCATTAACTATAATTATACAAATACAACAAAACAAGTATCCATTTAATTCCTTCCCGATTCCCTAATTCACAGTTTCAATAAAACACCTCATAAAGCTGAACATTGACATAATTTCCTGGCACATCACATAAATGAATTGCTCCACTTTATAGCATCATATGCATAATACGTTAACCATTAAACTCTTCACAGCGGGACCACAAACTATCCACCGAAGGGATTTCGGAGAAATCTTTCACAAACCCCATAATATTCCTGAGGGACTATTAAAGAGGCCGTATGGTAGTGCATGTATAAACAATGTTTGGCATTGTTTTCGTCGGACCCTCAAATAGTTCGGCTGCTAGGATAGGGTCGGGATAACAAGTGTGTCTTGGCCGGGCTTTAAGAAACTTTGAGTGATGAGTTCCTGCATGAATTTGTGTTGTTCTAGGAGTATGTTGGGTATGGAGGAGTGTGGGGCTTGATAGCCTGATTATATGAGCGTGTTATTGTACCTTCTTGTGTTCTATAGTAGTAGTCATTCAAGGTTGTATTAACATTCTGATTGAGTTGTTGGGAATTGAGTTAGAATCTATACTTTGATTACTAATAGATTTTAATGAAGAATAAGTTTTGAGTAGGAAAAAACCAAAGAAGTAACGGGTGGACTGTATGAAGAATAATATGGCAAGAATGTCGAGCAAATGAGGAGTTTGGAAGAAGAAGAAGAAGTTCTATATGTGCAGGAGAATGATGATGTATTTCAATAAAAAATAACCATTTAAATAAAGAATATTCTTGACTTTTTACTTTTCCCTAAAATCTGGTTTTAAACATTCATAAATAAATGAATGCAACATTAGCTAAACAAACACCTTGCTAATTCTTATTATTTAGTCCTAAGTATTTAGTAAATTAAAACATACCCATAACCGAAGAAAACTCCATGAAATCCTCTGCATTTTCCTACTTATTGAAGCTCATTCTAAGCAGTGTACAAAATAAAAGAAAAGAATATATATACGTATACCTTGAGGCAACTTATTAAAAGGTTCGTCGGAAAGGCTCAATGGGAAGTAATATTGTGTTTCGTAATTTCACGAATCAACATTTCTAATGTAAGGATGGAGCGGCATTGTCAGCGTATATTGAGGAAAAATATCTTCACAAAACCTTTTATTTTTTGTTCGCTAAGAATATCATAATAATAGTCATAGTTATGGCGGGGGATCTGTATAAGGAGCTCGGGTTTTGGGTTATTAATTTGATGTAAAAAACTGATGGGTTAATAAATATTAATGATGGTAATGTAAGCTTTCTTATATAACTAAACTATATATAACTTAAAGAAAAGTACAGCCTACTCGGCTGTACTTTTCTTTAAGTTATGCTTGAATAGTTTAAACTTTTGAGGGCCTTCTCAAATCCTAATAATTTAATATTATAAATGCGAATGTTTGTGAGGATGGATGTATGGATGTTTGTTACTCTTTAACGTCAAAACGGCTTAAAGGATCTTGACTAAATTTGGGACAGAGGTGGATTATGGTTTGGAATAACCATATGACGACCGATATGACGCGGGCGAAGCCGCGGGCGCCAGCTAATAGGTAATATAAATACCATCAATCAGATACACTACAGCAATAGAATATTGATGACACGGTTGGCGCAGTGGCTGAGCGATTTACTGCTGCGCTGCGTATCCAGGGTTCGATCCCCGCCCGGAACAAATATTTGTATGACCTACAGATAGTTGTTCCGGGTCTGGCTATTTGTGTATATGAGATTAAATGTTTGTACACGTACCGACGATACAGGAGAAATTCCTAGTATGGAACAAACCACACCGAGAATTCTTGCTCAAATATTATTTCTACGTACAGGATTCTCGGATACCGAAATCCCGAATCATAATACACAACAAAACTCCATCTTACTTTAATTTCGGAATAAACATAGACGTCCAAAATCCGCATTCACTTAAATTTTAATACCCTCCGCAACACCACCACTTTGGAAGCAGTATATTATTACCATAAAACAAACTACCCTACATTCCGGCGACTTAAAGGATTACAGTCGAAAATCCACGGAACTAGAGAAAATAATGCGTAAATTAATAAATAAACAAGTTTACTCGTGTCAGGGGTTCCTGCCCGTATAATTGCTGGGAAAATAATCTTTCCGCTGGTTATTGGGCTAAATGACCATTCGTAGAACCGCCATTAAGTTTCACGGGAGCACCGGTACCAAGATGGCCGTGTTGATTAAATTAGACCCTAACATTATCGCGCATATGGCCCCACTATTTGTTACCTAGTTGTAGTTGCTAAATTAAATTCGTTGAATAATAATTTGTGTTGTAAATCTGAAAGTTTTGACGTTGAGTTATGTTTGTAGGGTAAAGTTTGTGTGTTATACTTATTGAAAAGGTGACGTCTGATAGGGGAGAGTGAAAAAAGAAAACGTGTGACAACCCCAAATAAAATGGGACAAGGGCAGGAAAATAATGGTGACGTATTTAAAAGTATTAGTTATCATCTGCCTACCCTTTTCCCAATAATGTTGGGTAGACTTCCAGTCCCTCCAGGTGCTCTGGAAGCCGACTATGTAAAATACTGTTAGTGCTGGGTATTACGGTACCTCATGGACAAACTGGTTGTCGGACTTTTGGGTCACTGACTACCTGTACGACTGTCAAAGATCTACATATAACAACCATGGACCTACGATTTAATGTGATCTTCAAGGTACGGAGGGTACCAGGTAAATGTAATGATGGTCACCCATCTATAGACAAAACCATCTATAGGATTAAAGATCGGCCTGTGTGGTTCTTTCAAAACTATAGATTAGATAATAATTGTGAAATAATTTGTATTGAGTTTTATTTTATGCTCTTAACTTTTTTTTTAACTTTTTAGAAACAACGGCTCTACTAAAAGAAAATAGGAAAAAGATACCAATATTATGGGCTAAGAATTATTCCACTAACAAGTAAACAAATTGGTATTTCTCGTTGAACACGAGCTATTTTCTTACCCCTACAACTGGCCTTACATTGAAAAAGAAAATAGACACATATATAAGTAGAAAATGTCAATCCTGTTCCGAAGGTTTTACCTACGCCTACTCTATATCTGGTACACCTCCAGTATATACAAAAATGTACAGAAATGGAGAGATATTAAATATTTTCTTTAGTGCTTGATGTAATCTACCTACAGCGAAGAACTTTTCTGTAGCAAGAAATAAGAAACCTTTTACTAGTTCGTCTGAAACATTAATAATATCAGAGGTAAAAAAGCTGTCTCTAAATTAAATAAAACCTCGGTACAGTTTCTGGGAAACATGGCAACTTAAGCAAATGGAGTAAAAGATAGAATCTTTATGAAAGTTCATCAGGACATTCTGCAATTACCCACCTCGCCTTTCAGTCTGTAGGAAGGCAATGGGCGAAGAACTCATCTAACTTTAAACTGCTCTCACAATCCTCTTTGGGAGAACTTAAATTAATTTCTCAGATACAAAAATAGTTCCAGCAATATTTAATTCAAGTGCTGTTCATAAATTGAGGACGAATATTGATCTTTGAGCTGAAATTGTTTTTGTTTGAAGTTAATTATTATAAAAATCATCATCATCATCATATTCCAGCTCTTGTCCTGTGATACTTAGAGTCACGGTTGTCACAACGGGTATTTGTCTTCAATTCTGGTCACGTTATTAACTATCTTTTCATTCATATCTTCCATTTCATTCATACTTCAAAATAACACTGACTTAAGAAAATCTCAAACTTTAATGTTTCTGAGCGAGCGTAACATAAAATGAATAATAATTTTGTAGCTAACATCTTTTGAACATGCAAACCTAAAGAAATCATGGGAACGATCAGCTGCTTATCTTTTGAAGCAAGACTTATCTAATACACACAGCTAAGCGTCGGCAAAGGCCTTTCATTAATCACTTATCGTACTAAAACTAGCGACTTTGTAGCTTCATAACTCAAATCATTTTAAGACTTGTTTTAAAATTCAAATATCTGTTTTGGGAGCCACAGTACAATTTAAACTGAGAAATAACTTTGCACTACGCGACAAGCAAAACTTTTAAAAGACAATCAAGACTTAAATGGAACTATGTAAGTCCTATCTCGAATTGTCGTAGTATATTTTATTCATGGAGTCTCAGATTTAGAAACGCGTATATATTTTAAGATGATATTTGCCCTGGGCATATGTTGTCTTGGCCGACTTGGTAATCTCTAACAGAACTCGAACCCAAGTCGGTCGTAGCAAAGACAATCTTTACAGATGGGGGTTAATGGACGACTCAGATATGTAATTACATACGTTTGAACATTAATATAAAACGCTAAGAAGAAGAAATTAACTAAAAGTCACTCATATGTATTAGAATACGTTAAAAAACAGTGTTTTATTTGAATGCTTATCTTTTAGTTATTTGATAAAAATCAATATTTGTAACAAATATTGTTGGGTTTAATTACAAGTTTTACTGTGCATGTCAATAAATTCACAGCAAAACCTGTAATTTACACAAACAGTATTATTTTTCAAAATCCTCCGTTTTTTTTTTTCAGTTTTGCTCCGTTAACGTAATTTTTCCATCAAATTTGTTAGAACAGTAAGCGGATTTCAAGTTCTAGATAATCTTTAATTTTCTTGGACATAGACGTGTGCTGAAGCAAAGGCAAGGCTTCAACTGCCAATACGGATTTGTGTCGGCCCTAATGTGATTGCGAACTTGCCGGATTTCGAGAGCTAGAGAAAATAATATCTATATAAGTACGGGTGCTGAAGTGTGAAATTGGATTTCAAATCTTTTCAAGAACTTTTATGGATGAAAGAACCTAGAAACTGGAAAGGTAGCTTACCTTTCTAGTTAGGATTTTGTATTAGTTTATTGTTACCTCGACAATTTTTAGAAGCATAGATAAACCATATATAAATTCTTTCAGTCGAAATGTGGATTTTGGTCAGAATTAGGACGTAAACAGTATTTAAGCAAGACAACAGTTCGTCTTCGCGCAACAGTCCCTGGATAATAATATTGTGAGGACTAAAGCAGAGCGTGCAAATCGTCGCTAATAAAAAGAAAGATCGTTAAAATCTCTATCCAATCTACTACCCACACAAGACAATAGTCGTACTTTTTGGAAAATTCTGTGCTCTCTCTCTAAGAACTAGACAAAATTGGTTCATAAAGAATTCGTATAAAATGTAGGACTTTGTATTTATATGCAAAATTAAGTAAGCACGAGAAACAGCTGTCATGTAGCCTGAAGACGACACCTACCGGCACCGGTTGAATATGAAACGAACCGTGTCCGGGGCTGCGCCGGCCCGGTCCGGACAAAAACGAAAACAATGAACTCGTCACGCGTAACAAGCAATCCGTAAGCTGGAGGTAGTTTATCGTCACTATTTTATGTGAATCGAGAGTTTTTACTATTACTTTTGCATTATGATACTTAGCTATCAATTCTGCTCTAAAGCTAAATTATTCAAAAGTTTCATGTTGTCCGCCTCACCTTACCGAAGGCTGACTGTATTAGTTAATAAACAAGTTAAGACCTATGTATGGTTTCGGGAAAATCGTGAAACACTTCATAATGAAAACAGTTTTAAACTGATCCTTTGAATATTTTTCACTACTCAAACTTATCTTGCTCTATCATTAAACTGTCTCATAACAAACAAATACATACCACAGGAAACATCTTGGGCCCATACTCCTACAGAATCCTTCTTATAAAGTTTTTATAAATCCTGTTAAATCCGCGCGCACCCCAGTTCCGTGCATATGACACCTGTGCAGTGCGGGCTACAGTGAATAGCAAACGAACCGACATCCAGCGCCGCCCGGAGGCTCGGACGCGCGACGCTACGCCATTTAATTGTGTGTGGTGGCGACGGATTGACGTAAAAAGATTTTAAACAAGCAACCGATATAGCGGATATCACCATAAGCTTGATATTTCTGAAACGTTAGGCAGAGGTATGTGTAGTATATCCACATTTTGCCTGTTATATTTAAGTCTGATACAAAACTATTGCATACAACCGGGCACAAATCCAGCACTCATCTAAAATTAACCTTCTTTCAAAGAATGCCACAGGGAACCATCTTGTGCCGAACACTGATTATATTCTTGTCTATATATTTTTTTAATCCTGTTATATTAATTATCTGCGTGTCACTAGTTTCGTGTGTATGACACCTGTGTAATGCAAGCTACAGTGAACATCACACGAACCGAGACCCACCGCCTCGCCGTGCGGTTCAGACACGCAACACCATGCCACTTAATTGTATATTGTGGCGACGAACTGGGGGCAAATGATTTTATTGAAGCAAATTATATAGTTACCGAAGTTATATTGTTTGTAATGGCGGAATGAAAACATATAAAAGACGTCAAAGATCAAAAGGAAAATATAACACACCAAGATAAAAGACCGTTTAATACGGTAATTGAAGTAAAAATACAAAAATAAATATTTTTTTATTATTATTCGGTCTTTCCTCTGCGCAAACAGTTATTATCACATTTTTTTATTTATACATAGTGCAAAACCGCCGTGGCGGGTCGATAGTTCATAATAAATAACAGTGCATTGAGGCATTAGCACGACTTCGCGGTGTTAACGTAACCAAATAAGTAAATTTTATAATTCACAATACGTATTTCATAATATTAATGCCGAAAACTCATATTAGGACCTCTGACTACTAAGTAAGTGGAGTAAACATATACGTTCATTTTTAAATCGAAAATTCAATTATTCTGCAGCATTTAAATAATTTAAAATATGAACATTCTGTATCATCCATTGATATTAATGAATTCTCAAAAAATGTATGGCGGATATTTATATTTTTTAAACTACCGTATAAAATTTTCGGTATGAACTCATGCCTCTGCCTCGGCTAGGGGCCTGTCATTTTAAGTATAAAAAGGTAAAAGATAATTCAGTTAATACTACTGTTTA
This sequence comes from Ochropleura leucogaster, assembly GCA_958449745.1. Lineage (NCBI taxonomy): Eukaryota > Metazoa > Arthropoda > Insecta > Lepidoptera > Noctuidae > Ochropleura > Ochropleura leucogaster. Next base: position 989,656 of record OY288206.1, read on the forward strand.
TCTAAAGTATTTTGATATGTCATTGACATGATCGCAATATTTATTTTATTAAAACAAAACATTCAAATCGCCCTAAACATATATTTTTATGTTAAATGAAATGAAACAATTTCCTCATTCATCACAAAACCTGACCTTACGTACACATCACATTGTGTCCGTAACAGTCCTTTCCGTGAACAATAACAATTTGAATTATTCATAAAACCACAGTAAATTCATTCACTTCCTTGTTTTGTTTTACGAACAAATTATATATTTTGCACTAGCTGTTGCCCGTGACTTCTCCGTTTAAGATCGGGAATTTTCCCAGGTGATCTACCGAGATAGAAAAGTGAGTTTATTTATTCTATGTCCTTACTTAGATAAGGGTCTATATGTATATCAAATCCGTTTTTAAAAAAGCGTGACAGATTAACTCAGTTTCACATTAATTACATAAGTCAGGATGGACATAATATTTAAAAAAAAACAAAAGGGTAATTTTGGTACAGAACCCCATTAGGTTGGGCTCACATTTGGCGATCTCTAACAAATGCAAACCGGCAGTGCGCTTGCACTCCCTAAACGTGAAGCTTGTTTATATTGCTGCATTTTCCTTCGTTGTATATATAGTGGTCATGGTTGAAGTCACCAGGTTCATAACTTTATCTGTTATATAAAATTCTCGTGTCGCGATGTTTCTTACCAAACTCCTCCGAAACGGCTGGACAGATTTTATTAAAATGTTGTTTTCATATGCTGAGAAGGTGAAACAGGTAGTTAAATTATATAGTAAAATTTATTCGTCGCTACTTGACTGATCTCAAAACAGTAAAAAACCAGTATTTCTTAGAAACTACAATTCAAATGTAACATACACCAACCCGAATAGTGGTTTGAAGACACGGAGAGAAGGCTTGTGTCCCAGCTGTGGGAAAGTTATAAGCTGTATGTATGTGTATTTAGTGGACCTTCTGTGCGTATCCATGTTATCCTTCAAGGTACGGAAGAGGAAAGGCTCCGGGGTAAGCGGTACCCCGGGCTCTGTGTCAGGGTCAATTTTATGAACGATTCGGGTTAAAGGAGACCTTTTTCAAGTTGAATTCGATCGGGGGCTTTGTGAGTTTCGTTTTGATTGGAGTAAATAAGTGGGTGTATTGTATTATATTTTGTTTTGTTTTGGGTTAGCAACAGAAACCACAATTTGTGAGGATTTTTGCGGGTCTTGATTCTTAAGGTCGGGACGGTATTCATTGTCATAATTTCATGTACTATGTTTTACTTTTGCAAGAGTGTCACTGTGCAATGATGTCATCATTCGCACTAACGCAACTGGTGCCGTGTACCAAAAAAATATCCCTACAAGCACTTTTAATCACTTTCGGTAAATTGAAGTTTTATTAGTTTTTAAAGTAATCATTATGCCAAAAGTGATTAAAACTACCGACAAGGATATTTTCTTACACAGTGGCGATCTGCCCAGTTTGGGCGGAGCACCGCCGTGCCCTCGTGGAGGCGATCGGCGGCGGCGATCTCTCGCGTCCGGCCCTGGTTCAGGCTATGGTCCGGAGCGAGAGGGAATGGGAACCGGTCACCTCCTTCTGCGAAGCAGTAATGCTAGCGAAGGAGGAGGCCGGGCGTTTGAGGGAGAGAACATCAGGCCAACCCAGCCGCCGCGGGGACGCCCAGGGCGCCGGGCGCCGCGAGACGACTCCCGGCCACCGTAGATGCGGGCCTGTGGACGGTGAGCAATGGGTAGCTCACCGTCTGCCCGTCTATTGACGACAGGCCGTGTCGACGGCGCGTTGTTGTGGGTTTTAGTCAATATAAGACTGACATGCCCCCCGCTCCGCCCAGAGCGGGGGAAGTCATTGGACGATTTCCCACCCGATAAAAAAAAAGGATATTTTCTTGAGACACAGCCACCAGTCGCACGAAGAGTTATCTTGTGCGCACTCAAGTGATTATTTATAAGCTGACAACTACTTAGTGTTTTCTTTTTAATTCAGAAAAAAGACAGCATTTTTTCTATATAGAATTTCTCAGTAGTAGCCCGGAGTTTGACTTAGTGACAAGTTGATAGCAAAAGGCTCGTACTATTTAAACAAAACGGCTAGTTAACTGTTGGCATAAAATAGGTAACTCTTTAAGAAACAGTTTATATTTGTTCTATAAAGCTATTATCTCTCTCTCTGTGAAAAATCCCTGACAAACTACACGAAAATATTTTGTTAAAACGCCATCATAATGTAGTTGTTCAATGTAGTTTTATCTAAAAGTTTTTTTCAAGTCTAAATAAAAGTGCTGAGAGCCTCTGTGAATGCAAAAACCAGCTTTTCTACGTGTTTTTCCAAGTATTTTAGTTTAATGAGTCTACGTGAAAATTGTTACGTATAAAGCGAATTTCTGATGATTCTTCAGTAATACGAGTCGGGTAACTGGAACCAGCGATTTACAAACAACTCGCTAGGACAGGCTGCTTTCATGTGAAGTTACTTTATTATACTAAAAACAAAAACTACATAACGGTAACACAATAGTAGCATAACTTTTGAACATAGCTTTTATTTGAACAGCACAAAAATATTTTCTGGGAAAGAGCTTCAATGAAAACTTAAATGTACAAAATAAAAACGGCCTGTACACTTATTTTCACGATTGAAAAGCTAAACCTACCATATTGAAAATACATACCATAACGCTTGTTATCCCAATAGGGCTTGGGCAGATGTGTATCAAATAGAAGAGCCATATTTCACATTTTAAGACCTTTGTGATAGTTGAGGGGGAGGGTGGGTTATTGCCAACAACTATGCACAAATCTAGGCTTTACTAAAAAACCCAATGACACATGCCCGACCTGGAAATCGAAACAAGAACCTCAGGCTCAACAATCGCACGTGCAACTACTAAACCAACGAGAACAGGAGGATGTATGTCACAAAAACATACCAAGCATAACAAAATCTACACAACGGAACGTTATAGTTCCCCCAATGCAGAAAGTATACAAAATTCTCCTATAATAATAACAGGGAAGTGAGGACAAAATAAAGCACTCAAGATAAAAGCCATATACGGCACATAACACATAACTCAAGTTATTTTTCAACTAACTCTCCATAATCAGGATGGAGCATCGTTCTCCGTCCTAAATAATAATTCGTCCAGTCGGCCATTAATCCTTTCTGTTGAAATTTTCATGCTCTATTTGAAGGGTCCGGATGGTTTGGACCCTTTATTATAACAAGTGTTTTTGAGACCTCTTACGTATGGGTATTTTGGCATACTGTTTTGTGTAGAGTCATTCTTCTTTATCAAAGAAAGTTTATTATCCTATACCTAACCCTTTAACCTTTTAAACGCTTTTGTCACATATATGTGACAAGTGTGCACGTACCTTGGACGCGAATGACACACATATAGGACAAACATGTAGGTAAAATGAGTTCCTCAGCGTGGAGGGCACGCGCGTACGTTTATGCTCCAGAGCATGAACAGCGTTCAAAGGGTTAAGGGAATACAGCACCTGCGAGGGTTGTGGGTTATTTGAAAGAGATACCGCAGCCCCGGAACATAGAAGAACATGGGTGGATTTAAGTCAGTATAAGGCGGACACTCCAACACCGCTCCGCTCCGCTCAAAGTGGGGGCAGTTATTTGATGTTTGCCCATCCGCAAAAAAAAAGGGAATACAGCAAGATATTGTGTGAGATAGTTTATAGTCGAGGTTCCTGTTCCGTGTAGATTTCTGTAATCTATATTTACCTTTGTTGTATATCATAGCAGCTGATCTCCTCTTAAATAAGCGCATAGTCCACTTTTCTGGTCTAGTGATGCGTGCAAACCCACGTGACTTCGAAATTTCAAATTTTTGACTTCGACGGCACGGTTGGCGCAGTGGCTGAGCGATCGACTGCTGCGCTGCGTGTCACGGGTTCGATTCCCGCACGGAACAAATATTTGTATGACCTGCAGATAGATGTTTCGGGTCTGGCTGCTTGTGTGTGTGAGTTTAAATGTTTGTTAACGCACCCACGATACACAATTCCTAATGTGGAGAAAAGTAAAAGAAAAAATGCGTTTAGTAGATCATTTAGAAAATTCTAAAAAAACACGTTTTTTGAGAGGTTTCCATCTGTTAATATCTAGATCAATGTTTTTCTTACCTTCCTTTACTTTTCCGCTGACTCAGGTATTACTTTGAACCCTGTGCCCTCAAAGAGAGAGCCGCTTGAGCGATAAACACATACTTTGATGTGTAATCCGGAGCCAATCACGCGGTACTCGCCGAAAGTCACGTTCCGGGCGAAGTGGCTCAAAATAAGCACGCTTCACGGTATTGATTGGAGAGGAATTGACATTGCCGTGTTACCTTTAGTCGATAGTCATATTCTGATTTGAAGTGGCGTTGATAGATACAAGAGTACCTTTACTTACATTGTTATCCTGATTTTCAGTGGTTTTAGTTGTTATAACAAGTACCACAACCTATGTTTCACCTATATTTTAGGGTTCCGTACCTCAAAAGGAAATAACGGAACCCTTATAGGTTTTTTTTTCTCAATTTCTCATGTATCGTGGGTGCGTTTACAAACATTTATACTCACATACAGCAACAACTACCTGTAGGTCATACAAATATTTGTACCGTGCGAGGATCGCGTGACACGCAGCGCAGCAGACAATAACTCAGCCACTGCGCTAACCGTGCCGTCACTTTGTTGTCCGTCTGTCTGTCTAGACCCTTTATCTCGGGAAAGCGTGGTGGTATCGACTTGAAATTAAAACCATATAGGTACTCAAGTCACCATAGACTTGAAGCTGTAAAAACTAAAAATCAACATATATTTATTTAGATTAAATTAATGGATTCAGCTGGTTAAAGAGTCCATAATAAATTATAGGAACTTGTTGTTCTGAAACTAATCAAAACACACAAAAAATTTAATCATTTAGGAACGGCAGTATACTGAAATCGGGTGATGAGATTTTTGTCTACCTTGAATAAGCACCAAATCCTTATCTATGATTGAAGTTGTTGGTTTCATAAATGACTATTATAACATTTAAACATCATTTACAGCTGTTACAGGTAGTCAGTGTGCCTAACGTCTGACAACCAGTTTTACCAAGGGTTATCGTATTAAATTAGATAGGCAGTCGCTCCATGTAAAATACTGGTATTCAACTGCATCCGGTAAGACTGGAAGCCGATCTCAACATAATTGGGAAAAGGCTAGGCAGATGATAATGAAATGTCTTAAGCTTTGCTAGTAGCACCTATCTATTTTTAACAACAATCATTACTTTTGTTGTATAATTCATCTAACGTTAATTGCGTACTAAAACAAAATTGTTTAAACCAAAAACAGAACACAGACCTACCCAGTCAAATACTAAACAGATAGGTAAGTAGGTACTGTAATGATTTGGTTGGATATTTTTAATCAAATGCGCAATTGCGCATATCCTTATAGGATTATAATTTAAAAAAAGAGTGTGTGTACTTATTTATGTACACGCGTTAGAAGTTATACTTCTTTTTGTTTTGTAAACGTATACAAAAAAAAATCGATTAGATTTGTCAATATATTTACTTATTTTGATTATGGCAACACTTTAACGTAAGAATGCCAGCAGTAGGTAATTTATTTTATCAAATCAATTTCATAACTTATTATGTTTACAAAATAAACTTCAAAAATAAAGAAAATAATTGTAATATAATTTTTATCTTGATGCATGAGAAAAGACCAGTAGTTGATTGTCATGATTCTTTAACAAATAGGTCAAATATTAAATTAAATTATAAGTAATACTATTACCGTCGTTTGTGAAATTTATTTAATAAAACACCAAAATAATATTTATTTATTCACACTGTTTAATTGTACTTTTACGAAACACGTGTTCTAAATATAAAAATACTAGAATATACAACTTGGACATAGTTATCGATTTTCATGCCACCTACAACCAACTTCACGCTGTCATCGTAAAAATTCACTCTCATCATTTTTCTCCATCGCGCCAAAAGAAGGATAACTTCAATAAAATAAAATGAGTTTATTGACACAAAAACCTTAAGTATAAAAACATTTTACATAAGTAGGTACATTAGATTTCCAGAAAGAAAGGCTGCACAAATCGTGAAAAACCCTGCCTCCTAAACTAGGAAAACCCTCATGGGAGTCAGATTTTTATTCACACTTTTATTCCATCTTTTATACTTATCTTTTGCTAAGTTCTATCTTTAAAACGACCTGAGTATTGGAACATCATGGTCAACCCGCTAGCATTGGTTAGGGTATAAAACCTCTTACAGTACACTGACACAGACGGCCTAGGAATTAGTTCAGTATTCGCGGCGCGCGCTACGTTATACAATAGTGTAGCCTCGGAGGCGGTTAGGCTATTGCTGACGTCAGCTCACAGATTTAGTTTTACTAGGAAACATACGTTTATCAAATCCTGCATGTAAAGTTCTTCACGGAAGTATTTTAAAAAGGTAGGAAGAGTCTGGCTTGTATTTAAACAAAAAAAAAAAACGTTGCCACACAATTTGAATCACGATCACATACATTTTTTTCTTCTTAAAAATACTAGGTATCTCAGACATTAATCTGCAAAGCCCTCATGTAACTTGACTAATTTTTGTCTGGACTTTAAAATACAATATGTCCTCTGAGTTTGTTTTAGCTGATTCTTTTTAGAGTAGTCAGTTACGAAACATCGTCCTCGGGTAGTTCTTTTTTAAACGACGTGAAAAAATGATTATGAAAACAACATCATTTATCATTTAAACCACAAACACAAACAGCCAGACCCGAAACAACTACCTGTAGGCCATTCAAATATTTGTTTGTTGCGACACGCAGCGCAGCAGTCAATCGTTCAGCCACAGCGCCAGCAGTGTCAACGTGTAAGAATACATCAACAGTTTGCTGGTTATGATATTCATTGCTGGCTTCACTGCTCCTCGAGAAATGGACAAAAACAAAAAATGTTTACAAAACTTTTGTTGATTTGCATATTTTTTTGGACTTAAATTTTGTTTAAAGTTACGAAAATGTAAGCTCATCATTTGTTAATTTAAACGATAGGTAATATTATTGCCCTCTGAATAAAGCTATTTTGGTCTCAGTAAGACCAAAACTTTGAGAGATATAATTATTTTTTGTATAGAGAATATCTCAAAATTACTGCCAAAAAGCGGGGAGGCGAATTAGACCCAAGTGTGTATCGTAATAGTATATTAAAACACAAAAGTATCTAGAATATCGCCAATCCACGACCGGACACATTGCATAATTATAGTATGTTATCTTGAGAGTCTAAACAAGTGAACATCGATATCGCTGACTGAATGTCACTCTGTCCGGTCACCGTGGGCTAAAAAATAAAATCGGCTCATTCAAAAGTCCCGAACTTCGTTTATTAAGGATCTATTTAAGGGCTAGAAACACAGACAACCCCAACGAAACATTAAAGGAAACTTAAGCAGATGACACACTTTACCGCATAACTGAGCATTGCAGTATTTTCATTCAGAAATACAATCCGTACCGTCTCTCGGCACGCGCTGGGAGCGATTCTATTCTCAGTCGGACCCACGCGTCGCTAACATATTCAGGTAAACCAGACAAATGTCTAGAAACAAGGGATGTTCTAGTTATTCGTAGCGCTGTACCACTTAAATTATGCAACGTTTTAGACTCGGAGCCGGGTGAGTTTCTCAGACATTTATTTACATCCTAAAGTCAACTTCAGCTTAGAAGCTGCCCTTCAGGAAGAATTAACTGCTTTGATTTCCGAGAGATTAATTATTCGTGTAACTGCATGCCTATTTCCTCGTAGGCATTGCAGGCGCTCGGGTTTAAACTCAAACTCAAAGTTTTTGTTGAACTCCGGTCTACATGCCTGTAGGAATTTAAATCAGATATTTAATTTAGTTAACAAACCAGAACAAAACAATGAATGGCCGAAAACATTTTAGTTGGTGTATTTTATTTTCAGCATTTATTCGTTTCAATGTACCTGTTATTTTAATTATTTCATGCTACCAGTACCAACGTAAAATATATAAGAAAACACATTTCTATAAATAATTGTAAAAAATAGCAACTATATTATTATAAAACAGAGCTTCCTCTCCTCTACCCTTTTGCTGTGCCCTACAGGGTCCATAATGATCTCATTATTATAAACTACCACCTAAGTACACATTATGGTAAAGCAATAAAGATATTGAGTATTGAGTATTGAACGCACCTGTGTAGTTATTTGAATGCCAAAATTATTAAACCATGTTACGCCCGCCAACATTATACAAAATTTTATTCTCCCCAACAATGACAGAGCCGAATAAAAACATACTCACATATACATGCACATATTAATTAAAAACACACTCACAAACCGCCACGTCACATGATTGACGCACCATACGCGCCGCGCCGCAAAACTCCGCGCAAAGGGGTTTGATTAATTTGTTTAATTAAAAACTGATGGGATCAGTGTAACCTTCATTTGGGGTTCGATGTATTTAGAAAAAGATTCCTGCAATGTTCTGGTGCGGTTTACTTATTGAGGTGCAGGTGATTTTAATTAAATTATCGAGGGATATTTACGTAGGGACTCGTTAGGGCGCAGGTGGTTTTTGCGATGTCTGCCTACAGCTCTTTATATTTTTTTGACGTCACCGTTGATTTAGTGGCTGAGCGATCGACTGCTGAGCTGGGTGTAACGGGTTCGATGCCCGCACGGAACAAATAATTGTATAGCCTAACAGTTAATTGTTTCGGGTCTGGTTGTTTGTGTATTAAATGTTTGTAAATGCATCCCCAGGAGAAAAGAATGGGACATCATTTTTTTTAAAGCTATGGTTAAAAGGCATAAGTTTATGACTATTATGTGATAATATAACTATTTGTCTTTAACTTATTTAGAATATACGTACCTATATAAAAGAATGAAAAAAATGTTTAAATGTTTAAACGTTTTAATAAAATATTACCAGACAACTAGATGTTAAGTTCACAATCTGCCTAGCATTTTCCCCACCATGTTGGGGTTGGCTTCCAGTCAAACCGGATGCAACTAACCTCCAGCGCTCAGTACTAACTAAGTAATATGGTACCTCATGGTAGGAGTAGACTTTCAGGCTACTAACTTCCTTTCAAATGTCAAATCTCTTCAAGTGACAGCCGGAACCAAAGGCTTAACGTATTTCTTGAGGCAAAAAGAAAACTCGATATATATGTAACGGGTGGTCAACTGGTCGACTAACCTAGGCAAGCGCGGCTCTACCTAAAGAGAGCAGTGAGCTGTGAGCTTTTCAAAAAAAAAAAAATTATAAAATAAAATTAAGATTTAGACCAGAAGAGTTTTCTGCGATAGCAACAACTTCTTCAAATTATGCTTATCGTTATTCATGAAGAAGTAAAATTGGGTTAGCAAGATAAATACCATTGGCAACGAATATTCCTTTTTTAGAGAGGACAGATATAACTCACACAATGACATCACCTTTACTCCTAAGTTTACACAGTTACCATAGCAAATACACGCCTCTTAATTCAAAATGCAGGAAGCAAAAGTTTACCGAACAAACCCTTATTCATTAAATAAACACAACTTTGTATTGACCTTGGAACCGTATCGGTCAGAATATTTAAGTCCAAGGTTGGAAGTTTGCGAGTTAAGGACTTATTTTACGAAAGCCGAGCCATTTTGCGAAACTTTACTGCAGTAAAAGACTTATTTTAATGTTTCGGTACATAACAAATATTTGAGAGACGAAGTTTTTAAAGTTGACTTTGCTCGGCTTCCGTTACCTTTTGTGAACTTAAATAAATTGGTATATGGACAGGATGAAAAAGGTTGTAGGTAGGTTGGTACTTTTAATTTGCACAAAATTCAGACACTGTTTTTAGGGTTTCGTTGACAAATGGCAAAAAAGGAACCCTTATAAATGTGAACTTTGCATCACCCTAAGGTATACTGGTAGAAATTGCCTAAGGCATTAAGTCCGCCTTTGTACAGTTTTTACTTTGTCATAAAGTTTTAATAAATAAATAATTATGCCCTATCCGTCCGTATGTCACACCTATTTCTCTCCGAGACTATTCTGATCACATAGATTATATTTGGAGAGTAATACTCTCTATAAACCGCTTCACAAATATTATTCAAAATTAGGTTGGTTGAAAAAAAATATCTACGTAAATGTATAACTCTATGGGGGTGTTTATGAATGGGTTTAAAAAAAAAATAGAGGTTTCTAAAAAAAAAATATTCTCAAGTAAATGGTAGATGCGATTTTTGCCTCTAATTTCTTAAGCATGAAAAGGAAAATTCTGAATGAAATAATATGTTTGCAGCAAAAACTTTTAACGAAAACTGGTTTGAAAAAGATTCGATTTAGTTTTAGACACATGGGACTTTATCTCTCATAACTTTGTTTTTCATTAAAATTCTTTGAAAAATAAACGAAGTTTTGTGTTTGAGGGTACATTTAATAATGTGGATTAGTGTCAGATATATTGTTAATATTTTATTGGTACTACGGACTCCCTTGTGTGCGAGTTTGACTCACACTTGGCTGGTTTTAATGACTTTGAATAGCCTACAATTTGTTATATTGACAAAATTGTTTGGATTTGTAAAATCAAATATTTAACAGTGCAATAAGTTACCACAGGTAATCTTGTACAAAATGAACTCAAGCTAACCAATAGACAATCTGAAAAATAATACTTTTTTTCGAAATAGTTCTTCAGCAAAGGAGATAAATAACCAGGCTTGTCAGATACAGCTGACATTTACTTAAAAATGTTGGTATAAATGTTTTTGATACAGTCACATTAATTTGATAAAAAAAAACAGTTCATTAAATAAATTCGGGTTGAAAAAGTCCATCGGTTATAAAAAATATTCAACCATATCTTGCAAGCCTGGCAAGACGGATGAATTACGTAAGGAATGAAATGAAGGAGAAAGGAGTGAATGATACCGTGACGTCTGACGGAGAGAAAGGAAGAAGGAAACGTGTTGTTGCGCCGACCCCAAATAGAATGGGACAATGGCAGGAAAGTGGTTATCTGACGAGTCTGGTAACTTATGTCTTTTGATGACTTACCGGTAAATTCTATCTGGTACCAAGGCAACTATATACATTGCATCATACAAATACGGCAATCAGCAGGGATTTCGGTGACACACATTCAACTAGTCTCACCAAGGGGTATCGTATTACCCAGTACTAACTGGGTTGTGAAGGTCAGATAGGCAGTCGCTCCATGTAAAATACTAGTATTCAGCTGCATCTGGTAAGACTGGAATTGGACCCTAACAAAGCTGGGAATGGTTAGGAAGGTGAAGACCACTATAGTCATTCACAAGATTATTTTCCTTAGACATAAAAACAAACACGATGTCCACTCTCGTGTCATCGATCGCCCGCACATCTGAAACTACAATCCTTGTCCCAATCACGCCTCCACCTTGAGAGGCAGGGTAGAAAGGTCCTCGTAAAGACTCATCGATAGGCGATGAAGCGGACTGTAATACTGCAGATAAAGATTATTGTTTAACGCTCACAATAGCACGAGTTATGGATATTCACAATGGATTACAGCTTTATTGGAAGGAGCCCCAGTTCGGGTATATGGTGATATATTTGGAACGTTATCAGTAAGGTTTAGTAGAGTTTTAAATTAAACTTCTATCTTGAACAGTTGTAAAGGGTTATTTATGGAATTATCTGGAATAACATATCTCGTGTGTTCATCTTTGTCGTATTTCTGATCTGCATTGTATTTTATTTCTGGTGTAAGTTTATATTTTTTTTACAGAGTAAATGTATACCTATAATATACCGTCAGTCGTGAGCACTATTTAAGTTTTACATAACTATTATGTAGTATTTTTTATATTACTAGCTTTTGCTACCGTTAAATTCGGTATAACACAGTACCTGTTACCTGCAGTTTTTGCCCTTGCACCTTATTGATTTGTAATAGCAACGCTAGTTTTCCCTTTTCTTCCCTCTTTCTCCCTCATATCCCACTTTAAAAAAAAAGCCTATTTCGTCTCCTGGTTCCCAACTATCTCTGTGTCAAAATCGGTTTAGCCATTAAAGCGTGAAGAGGTAACAAACAAACAAACTCACTTTCGCTTTTATAATATTCGTAAGGATAACATATCTCGAATGTTCATCTTTGTCGTATTTCTCATCTGCATTGTATTTTGTTTCTGGTGTAAGTTCCTATTTTTTTTACGGAGTAAGTTTTACCTAACCATTAAAGTACTTTTAATATTATGCAGTACTAAAGAGATGCTTTTAACGAAGAAAAATAATCTTCTATTAAGTGACGATTATTCTTGAATCAATGGTATTCTTGATATCAGTTGCACCCAGTAACTACATCGTTAATAGCACTAAAAGCGACAGTGATTATCAAAAATCATTAATTTAAGTATTATTTGGTTTACATTATGAAGTTTATAATAACATTAAACTACATTAACGTTCCTCGAAGCTACCAATAAAAGCTATTTCGGAAATCAACCGTCCATATTCGAGTAACATAAATCAAAAGCTGTTTTAAACGAATGTTTTTCAATAATGTATGAAGGGCTGTGCAAACACTTCGTGATTTCCGATTCCGAATATATATTATATTTTATTATTGACAGCCTTGAATTATGAATGACTAGCTTTTGGCCGCGGCTTTGCTCGCGTTAAATTCGGAGTAACACAGTTCCTTTTTCCCGATTTGCAGGTACCTGCTACCTGTAGTTTTTGCCCTTGCTCCTTATTTCATGTAATAGCAAAGCTAAGTTTTCCCTATTCTTACCTCTTTCTACCTCATATCTCCACTATATTTAAAAAAAATAGCCTATGTCCGTCTTCAGGATTTCAACTATCTCTGTACCAAAATTTATTAAAATCGGTTTAGCCATTTAGGCGTGAAGAGGTAACAAACAAACTTACTTTCGCTTTTATAATATTAGTAAGGAAGTAAGGATGTTTTCACTAACACAACACGTTAATAATTTCATTGACAATACAAATTCTTCATTTAAAATAAACCACATCTCACACATTTTCCGTACCGTGAACATTCCATATCCCAGCTGCAACGCCAAACAATTCTAATAAAGACACGTCACTACAATGACGTGTCAACACGTGTCATTTGTCACGTATTCGAGTGACACGCGCGGGATTTGAGCGAGTGAGTTGTGTTGTAATCACAAAGCGAAAGGCAGAAAAGCCAGTTCTTGGGAGGTACAATAAAAAACAACCATATAACAACTAGTGATCAAAGGTTTGATAATAATCAAGCGCCTGACCACTATGGATCGGACGATCCAACTGTGGGCAAAAAAAGAAACAAACAAAAACATAATATCGATATCGACTGTCAATACAATGCATTAACAATGAGAAAGTGACTAAGCTCGCGCCATATTGAGAACTTATCTGTCAACTGTTACTTGAATGCTGTCGAATTCTCGATACATGTTTGTGAGGCCAATTTAAATCATTTTATGTATTTTTTGTGACAATACAAAAAAAACAACAAACCTCTTCGATTTAACAGATATGACGTCATTAAAAGGGCGCGATGTCAGCCACTTAGTAGATTCTTGGACGCTTGTTAACTTATGTTAACGTATTATTTTATTTTACTTTTTGTAAAGTAAGCAACGACTTATTGTCGGGCCTACGCTGTCCTCTCATACTTAAGTGCTAACGCTGTAACAACAACATTGTTAAACCAAATGATTTTAAAAGAGTAACTATGGAGTTTCTTGCCGGTTCTTCTCCATAGAAAACGACCAACCCGAACCGTGCATCTTTTCTCGACGTTTTATAAGTGCCCATGTAGGCCTATGTGAAATAAAAATATTTTGATTTGATTGACTTTCTCATTGTAAACGCACTATAAAACTGAGACCAGTATGGTTTTTGGTCTGTGGTTTTTGTATTGTAGTGGAATGTTTCATGTATTGTGTGTGTTCACTGAGTCTTTTGTGTTATTTACAAAATTATTATGAGTATTGTTATGAGGCATTGTTACCTGAATAAATAAATAAATTATGATAATAAGTTACGTCATTAAATTGATGGAAAATTATTTAAACAAACTACAGGTTACAAACCCAATTCAAAACAATGACATGTTTTGAATTGGGAACCGGAAGTAACATCCCGGAATCACTCACTGCTAGGTGTAGGCCTTCGCTTTCTTCGGAAACACTTCCCGGTTCTATGTGTCCGATATCGTCGCCCTAACGAGTTTTAAAGGGGCCCTGGTCACTTTTACCTATGAAGTTGGTCAGCACAAAACATGTATTTCAGTAAAACCATTCAGATACTAATTGTTATACTAAACACAAGTACAGAGAGCCTTAAAGGGCCCGACATGGTGTCAGTTCGTTCTAATTGTGATATTTCTTTCTTTTCTTTAGAAATGTATCCTCTATCGCGGGTGCACTTACAAACATTTAAACTCACATATACAAACAGCCAGACCTGAAACAACTACCTGTAGGTCATATGAATATTTGTTCTGTGCTTGGATCGAACCTCGAGCAGCAGTCGATCGCTCAGCCACTTCGCCAACCGTGCCGTCAATTATAATTTTAGGTCCGGCTAGCACAGTTTTTTTTTGCCCTTTTCTTTTTAAATAAGAACTGGGAAATGGGTATTCATGAAGACAGATAGTGCTTTATGCAAACTAGAACTTCTGATTCTATAAATATCGTTTTAGTATCGCCCCGTGGTACAATTATAGCGCGTCTTGGTTGCGTGATAGATGACCGTAGTAGTAGACGTTTTATTTCAGTTTATTTCCCTATTTAACTACTTTTATGGCTTCTTTAGCGTCCTATATAACTTCTTCAACATGCCAAATGACGATGCTTGTATTTGTGTGAATGACGACAGTATTTATTCTGGTGTTTATCGATATAACATCTTCTAGATTTTTTAAACTCACACCTGTTTTCTCCGTTCTATACTTCACATTAAAATCTGAAGCCAAAGAGGGCGATTCTATTTGCTATCAAATTCAGACTTGGTTATAACAGAAAAAATCCCTACAGTAAATCTCAATTTTATCTGGATGTACGACAAAAGTACCCAAGTGTTTAAAATGTTCAATAACTTTTTTATTTCCAAGAATTGAGCAAGTATATTTTATTTATACCCTTTTGATTATAAGAAAACTTTTGATGTAGAATCGAAGTAAATACCGTGAAACGAAAATTCTACGAATGAGGGTTATAAGTACAAATCTGACTGTTTTTTTTTATAAAAATTACTTTGGGTTTTGTTAAACACATGTTTATATAAATTGGAAACATAAAAACCAACCAAGTTCGAATCGGACTCGCGCACGGCGGGTTCCGTACAAGTTTGCGATATAAACAGCCATATGGTTTGACTACGTAGACTTAAAGGGTTAATTTCTCAGCTCCAAGGGACCACAGTCTTGAGGAAATGGTTTTGATTTCAACTAGATAGATCCACACGTTCCCGAGATAAAGTCTCTTGACAGACAGACAGACGGGCAACAAAGTGATCCCATTAGGGTTCCGTTTTTTCTTTTTGAGGTAACTTTTATTTTTCAGGTACGGAACCCTGAAAATGAGAGCGTAGGACTGCCAAATTTTCATTCGACTGAGATTTGATCCATATTGAAACTATTGAGCCACCGCCTAATGAGATGCTAGACTTATTAAATCTAAACCTTAAATCTGATTTAATTTGCAACCAACTTAACTCTTTTTGGTTCCACGTAACGGTAGATGCTGCATAAGGTTTAAAAGGCGTATAGATGACCTAGAAAAGTCGCAATAACTCTATATATTTGCTCTTAGATATTAGTAGCGGGATATCCTTAATAACAGGCATATTACTGATAACCTAAAAGTAAATTTTCTTATGAATCTTTCTTTCTTGATGGAAGGGGGAACATCTAAGACTACATCCTTATCCTTACTAATATTATAAAAGCGAAAGTGAGTTTGTTTGTTACCTCTTCACGCTTTAATGGATAAACCGATTGTGATGAATTTGGTACATAGATAGTTGGGAACCAGGAGACGGACATAGGCTAATTTTTATTAAAAAAAAGTGGGATGTGAGGGAGAAAGAGGGAAGAAAAGGGAAAACTTAGCGTTGCTATTACAAATGAATAAGGCGCAAGGGGAACTGTGTTACCCAAAATTTAACGCGGGCGAAGCCGCGGGCGAAAGCTAGTATTCTATAAAACGGTACCGGTCGATATAGCTGTACATGATGGCCTTGCAGTGAACATATTTTAACTGATGTGATGATGATGATGACATCAAATAACTTCCCCCGCCCTGGGCGGAGCGGGGGAGTGCTAGACTTGCACTGACTAAAACCCACCCATGTTCCTTCTTTTGCCCTTTATGTTGCGAAGCCACGGTATATTTTCGAACAATCCGCAACATAATACATCACTTATCTCAAAATTTAATTAAATAACTTGTCATAACAAGATACAGTTCGACCCGCAAGGCAAATATATCTCAGAGCAAAAAAAAAAAACAAAAAAGTAAGGAAACAACTGTTGAGAAATGGTCCGTCGTAAGATATAACCAACCGATCATATTTTATGCGATATAATTGTGGAAAGAGCCTTCCTCCTTTACTTTTTGTATTTATTTATTTTGGGGAACATTTGTTTTCAAATAAATACATTAGGTGTCTTTAGAGCTTTTTGTTTTATGTCCATGTATTTATGTTTCTGAGAAATAAATATCCTGATGAATGTGTTACTACAGGTATGTATGTATGTGTGACTACTAGGAACATCGTCCATTCTTCCATAGAAATATCCTGCATGAAACGATTTCATTTATTTTCGAGTTTATTAAATTTGTGGAAGTACATTTCCGCAATGTCTAACATTACTTATCCAGTTAAAAAGCAATACGTATTACTATGTATGTCATTTATTTACTTTTTTTCTTACTATCCATTTTTAAATATTTCTTCAAAAATATAAAAAGAAACATTAAATTAAATTTATCGGGAGCAGGGTTCAAGCTACCGGTGGTTAAGGCTTCAGTGTGACAGGAACCTTCTCACAATGCAGGCCGTAACGAGAAATTAGATTGTCAACGCCACAGTTATTCTTTAGGTTAATGACCTTTCGTATCGCTTCTCGTTGGCCGTACTATAGAAGGATGAAAAGTCTTTATTATATTGCACTTACTTTACGAATCTTTAACTACTTTCAACGTTTTACTTTAAATCTTTTATTTCTGTTTCTAGATCACTTTGCAGTTTTCTATCTCCATCAACTCCTCTTCCTAAATAATGTACATGTAATCCACCTCCCCTTTCACCGATAACCAAACAAATTACGATATTAAAATCCTTGCGCCGTACAGCCCCCATGTTTGCACAGCGAGTCTGCGGAGCGGGCCGCCAACTTAAATTATTCAGGAACGAATATTGCAGTGCAGTAATAAGCCCGTATCACGCGAACTATTTCCTTATTTCATTTCCTAGCTAATAGTCTGCAATACGCTTCATTTTGAATCCAAAGATTTAAATTGTCAGACCATTTTATGTGATGGACTTAAAAAGGTCAGGAAGCTAGTGATCTGCCATTTAAAAAAAAAACGTTCTCCTCACTAGGAATTCCTACTGTATCGTGGGTGCGTTCACGAACATTTAACTCACATACACAAACAGCCAGACCCGAAACAACTAGACTACAACTATTTGTAGGCCATACAAAATTAAATATTTGTTCCGTGCGGGGATCGAACCCGCGACACGCAGCGCAGTGCCGTTATTATTCATCTTCTTCAGAATGGCGACTGGCCAGGTGTGTAGTAATTGCAACTGGTGTTCGATGGCCATGAATGTATCAAAAAGAGTATGTACAGAAATTAGGGTCTTATTAGCAGATGTTCTTAGTGTTTTTGCCATCCCTCATCCTTATAGGGATGTGTATATTTATGTGTTGATATGGGCCCTAATAGTTCTAAAGTCTTTTAAAGAAGTGGATACGCTGAGAAGTGAAGCCACATCATGGCGCATTTGTCCATGGAACTATCAATATTACAGCACAACTGAGCGAGACAATACTACAAATGTCGTAGTCAACGAAAGATTTTCAACTTTTGACGTGGTATCTATCGATTTAATTCTGTGTATAGTGTAATTACGAGGGTTTCGCGTCGAGATGCTTTGTTTTGTCGACGACGTTGTTTGGCGTGCTTGAATGAAGGGATCAAGAATTTGAGCTGCATTTCTTGAGTGACTTGGAATGGAGACGTGATATTGCGATGAATGATATAGTTCAAGCTTCAAATATTCTTGGTTTTGTGAAAACATATCGTTCTACATTGACATTAGCAGTCAATTTACATTGAACTATGCAAATGTTAAATTAGTGACCTGTCTTGTGTCTCCATAGGTGCATAAAACTGGAATGAAAAAAATGAGATATGCTGTTAATAGCAAAATTAATTTCCTGGTTATAACGAACACAACAAAATATCCAATCAAATAGGTCGTTATGGTAAATATTTCTTATTTTTTGGATAAGAATAGTTGCGGCCTCGCTTTTAAAAATATGCATTATGTGTTAATCTAACTTATAAACTATGTGTGGGTAAATTTCATCCAAATCTGTTTTGTAGTTTTGGCGCGAAAGTGTAACAAACATCCATCCTTAATCACAAACTTCCGCATTTATATTATTAGTAGGAATAGCAGCGCCCCGCGATATTACCCGCAGCGAAAAAACATACCTATTTGATTTATTTGATCATCCCGCGGGAACACCGCAGTTTTCCGGGATCAAAAGTAACCCATGTTTTAATCCAGAATATAAGCTATCTTGACACCTTTCATTCAAATCCGTTAAGCCGTTTGAGCGTGAAGAAGTAACAAACATACATACACATACGTACGTAGCGTAATTAGTATAAAGTATGATAAATAGATTAACAAAAGGGTCTAAAAATACTCTAAAAATTACATAAATAACTATAATATAAAAACTGAATGGCGTTTGAAACCGGTGTTGAAAGTGAAAGCATTTGGCAACCGCCGATATGAGCATAACATACATCGACTCTAATTTCCATGAATTTTACAGTTACTGAGTTCATTCAGTGACCGCCAGTAGAACATTCAACATAATGACAATTACTTACCCGAGCAGCTTCCACCAGAAAGACAATGGGCACAACACAAACACTTTTAGACCCCTTCAATCCCAGTTTAAAGCCCAAAAAATGGACCTCTCCAAACATAATTAGCGAAACGCAATTAAAAATGTAAGAACTGAAGCGCTCCTAATCTGTGTTTTATTTAATTTTCTGATTACAAAGGCAGTACTTTTCTGAAAATAACGCAAACGTTGTGTTTTTTTCTCTCAGATAATCTGATAATGTCAAACCTCTGGGGAGGTCGCTTTGTCTCTTACTTTGAAGAGTTCAATTAGAGGGCAGAACGCGACACTGAGGAACGCAAAAATATACTAACGAAATTATGCCATTATAATTATCTAAGTTATTTACTTTGGGAAGTGATTGTCTATCATCTTTTCTGACTAGAGTTGAATTTTTGAGAGACAGTTTGATGCAATACTATAAATGTGAATGTAACTAAGATTGTCTGTACGTCCGTAACTTTGGTGTTTGTTACACGAGTAGGTACACCATTACCTTTTCGAAGAAAGGATACTTTGTTTTGCGGTAGTACCTATATTACCGTGATAATGTTTGACAAACATACGGACAAAGCCGCGGACAAAAACTTCTTGTCTATATTCTTCGTTATCTTAAGTGGATTTTGTACAAATTTTTGTGCACATAAGCATCAAGCTCACAACACAATCGCTGTATAGTAAAAGCAATGAATTGTTGAGATACAGCGCTCACGAAACGCAGCTGCATCGAGGCACGAAATGAATTGACAAAAGAGTTAAAACTTTAAATCTCGTGAGCTACTGAGTTGATTTCGAATTCTGTCGCTTCTTCCTGTTTTAAAGCAAAATATGAAAGCAATATTTTTTTTTTGTATTTATTTATGAAACCTGGAGATAGACTTATGGTATGAAATGCCTGAAACTGAAAACTTTTAATTACAAATGTTAGCTGGAAAGTGAGAGGACGACAGTAGACAAAGATAATATGGATTGTGTGAACAATTATATGGAAAAAAAGGAAGTAAATGATGGCAATCAAAGTAACAGAAGACAAGGCAAAAAAAAAGATAAGATATTATAATAGTGAAAGCTGATGACCACGAAACTTATATAGATGTTTAGTTCGACTATAAAGAAAATGTTTAAACCAATTTAACTCCTATCTTAAGCCATTATATAGTCCACAAACAGACCATTACCATCAACTATCAAAAGAATGACGTCAATTAACTGAACAGCTGGCAAAGTGACAAAGTTGGGCGTCCCTCTCAAATAGTTGAGAACGTCTCTTCTGTCATTAACAAGTTTGATAGCGGACATCAATCTCGACCGCGGTCGCGCGCAATATAACTTAATTACTTTCATCCGTTTCAGAGAGGTATTCTACCTCATAGCCCGGAGTTGGTGTTCGTTGTATTTATCTTAAATGCTAGAATCCTCCAAAATAGACCAGTACCTCCTGTAATAGACTGATGGTTTTTAATGCACATACCTGAGTTCTATGGGATTGATAATAAAACAAGTCTGGCTGAGTTTATCGTTCGAGGAAATTAAAAAAAAAAAATCTGCACGCTTGCAGAAATGCTTCTAATCAGAGAGAAAACAAACCGTAAATGCAAACTTAAAAAAAGGTGTTTTTTTTAACACCTGCATTAAATTTCCCTTTGTGCTTTTAAAAGCAAACCACCAAAGCTCCACTCAATCTTTATTTACCTTCATTGTATTAAGCTTTAAGATACATCAAAATGTTTTAAAATATAGCGTAACATTGCGTCCATTAAGTCATTCCACGCCAAGACTCGGGCGCTAATGAGTATCCATTATACTTTCTTTCCTCCACGACAAGGAACATGCCATGACTTTCACATTAAATTTGGCAACATTTTATGAAATTATACGAGGACGTCACATCAGTTCCGTACTGATTTGCAAGTGACAGGTAAATAGAATTTTCAACTGGCTTTTATCTTCCTCGTTTCAATTTAGCTGGGAAATAAGGAAATTAAGTTTCTTCAACGCTTGGAAATGGTAGAGTGGTAGATGAAGGCGAAAACATAGTAATTTACAAATTATTTTGCTACTGGTCAATGAGGTCAGATTTTGATTTGGAAACTGTTGGTAAAAAAAAACAAATAGTTCGCAGAAGACAATGGGATTTAGACGAACTAATTTAAACCCAAAACCCAGTAACATTAATGTCATATTTCCCGTAACATAAATCATACTTAAACAAACCATCATCATTCATCCCAGAAATAGCATCAACCAAATCCCATAGTGATACCCTTGAACAAGAAACCTTAATAAATACTCATTCAATTCACGAAATTATATTTTTCTCTCAGAAATCCTGAGTGGGGTCGTCATCAATCATTCTGGTCCCCTTTTAATTTACACCGAAGCATTTTTCAGCTACTCATCTCTGTGTCGTTTATTACATTTGCCGGCCTCTGTTTCCGTCAGCTATTGTCTTTAGATTCAGCACTG
The DNA here is from genome assembly GCA_958449745.1 of Ochropleura leucogaster. Taxonomy (NCBI): domain Eukaryota; kingdom Metazoa; phylum Arthropoda; class Insecta; order Lepidoptera; family Noctuidae; genus Ochropleura; species Ochropleura leucogaster. Next base: position 1,011,344 of record OY288206.1, read on the forward strand.
TGACCTGGTTTAGCTGTGTTCTGTACGTGTCCCAAGTTTGCGAGAGACAGAACAAGTTTTTAGGTTTATGGAGGATTTGAGCCTGAATTGGATGCTTAGGGTTTGAATGGCTGCCGGTTTTGTGTGTTAAGATATAGCATTGGATTTAGAGTTTTGAATGTAAGATGAGGATTTATTAAAACTGTACTAGCGTAAGTAAGAGTTTTTATGCTGCCGAAACTTTTCCCAATTTTGTAGGGGCCAGCGTTCAGTGTTACCGGGTGAAGCTGATACTAGTATTTTACATCTAACTTCACAGCCTTATGAGTAAGTAAAAGATAATAAGAGTAATAAGATACGTCAATATGTCCTTTCGAGCCATTGACTACATGTCAATGCTATAAAAAAGAACTGAAATGTCTATTAAATCGCAGTGGTGATTTATAGAATGTAAACAAAACGAAAATTTGGTGCTGCTGCGCTGCGTGCTGTGGTTACGATACCCGCACGAAACAAATATTTGTATGACCTACACGTTGTTGTTCCGGGTTAAGTGTTTGTGTGGGTGAGCTTAAATGTTTTAAATGCACCCAAGTCAATGAGGAAAAAAAAGTAAAATCTGTTTTGAACTCTATTCTCGTTGACCTAAATGACTCTGATGCTACTTATAAAACCAACATACAACAGTCTTTACCAAAAATAAATACCAAATGTTCCAAATTCAGCCACCTCCCATCCAAGAGCAAAGTCGTTATATTCGTCATTACATTACAGAGCCGTCGTAAATTCCTTTGTGTCTAATGTGAGCCCACCGCAAAACTTCTTTGAGCCAGTAATGGCGTGAAAGGTGAGAGCGTCTTGTATACATAACGTTAATGCGCAATTTTGAAGCGGATCCCTGCAAGGAGCGTTACGGGATATATCACACAGTACAGGACCAAGTATCCTTCCTTGGGGTACGCCTTGTTGACAATTATAGGTATACTTAAGCCTTGATTGAGTTTTGATGGAGTAATTGCTAAGCTCGTTTCGAATAGCCCATTAGACGCTCTAATGCGGGGAGATAAGGTTCTAAAGTGGCAGTTGTTTTTTATTTTATTTCCTGTTAGACTTTAAAATTATATTGATGTTGTCAATGGCCGATAGGAAATTACGGACTGATGCTGTCTACTAATGTCTCTCAATAAGTTAAAGATATCTGTAGAAGAGTACCTACGGGTACAAAAGAGGTAAAGGATAATATTATAAACCCCTCATCATGATAAGATCAAATAAAAAGATCACACAAAGCCCAAAATTCATGAATATACTACCCTTGAAAATTGAGAGATAGACGAATCGATTTTGCTCCATTAAAGGCACAATGCGGAAACCTTCACAATAATAAGTGTAACACAACAAATCTACATATCACACGTTCCATTACCCTCCCATCCCGAACCAACATTGATATATCAAACCTCAGCCTGACATATAACAATCATCCTTACAACCAAGATACAAAGTTCAAAATTGAATGTGACAAGATTTTGATGTATTCAATTATTTTCATGTTACAGTATGCCTTTTTCGTGTGATAACGAAAAGGCCTGTACGAACACACTGTGGGAAAAGAGTTCATATTGATATTCGATACAGCTCAAGTGATTCTTCTACTTTATGGGTTTGGTATTGACTGATCTTTCTAAACGGGATGAGTGGAAATCCGGGCCGTATCAATGCTATTCATACCATACATTCAATCCTTCATCGACCAACAATACTATTTGAAGAGACAATCGCACTTGGATAGTTCCGTTTCGCAGGTCGAAAGAACTGTGACATTTATAACCGAAAGGTTACCCATAGAAATATATTCATAAATATAAGGGATTTGTACTGTTGATAATAATACATATAATATTCATCATATGTTCTTCAGACTTTATGAACATTTTAACGCGTATGATTTAAAAGCCCTGAAACATGTATTTCTGAATCAGTACCAGATACTTCGTGTTTTACTTTTTTTTATATTGTGTTACAGTTTCTTATAGACAGCTCAATCAATACCTTTAATTACGACGGTTAGTAAGCACGTTCATAGAAAATCGATGACACTCAGATATTCTGGTGCGACTGGATTTAAATGTTCAGTTACATTTCCTTGTGTAGGTTACATTGTGTATCTACATGCTACATTTGTAGCTATTTCTGTAAATGCTTTTGCTGATCGTTTATAAATGAAGGAGGTACTGTTACACAAAATATAATTATTGGTTTAATTTTTACTGTCATATTAAAATAATTGGTTCAGTGTTTAAAAAAAAAAAACAAATGTTTTTAATATCACTTATCTTGCCAGAATAGACACAATAAGAAACATTAATTCGGCAAAAACAAGGAAAGAAAAGTTAAAAATATAATAGGTTGACGCGAATTACAGAAAATGATGGCGACACTCTTGTTCTCCTAGGGCCTAACCCTAGGAGAAGATCCAGATTTAGAATTTTGTTCTGAAGTTTTCAAGACTTTTAAACATATTATTTGGTAACCTTTTAACTAAAAATATGGACAAGTGCGAGTCGATCTCGCGCACCGAGGGTTCTATTTACAAACTTGTAGGTTTCTAATAAAAGTACCAAACATTGCTCTAACCATTAAGATAAACTGTTTTGAAGGACAAACTTAAATTTGCCGTAAGGAAACTGTTTTCTGTTATAATCATAGCCTTTTGTGATACATCTACAAATTTATGATTTCCAGTGCTTTATGATATTGCTTTTTGCCAAATTTCATGACTCTAGGTCAACGAAAAAACTTCAGATTTAAGTATATGATTTTAATTTTAATTTCATTTCATTCTCGAGAAAAAAGATCTTCACAGACAGATGGACAAAGTGACCCTATGAGAGTTCCATATTTTAGTTTTAGAGTATAAAACACTAAAAAAACCAATACAAAATTATAATATTTTTCTTATACTCTGTCCCACAGCTGGACAAAAGCCTCCCCCAAAACTATCTAAAAATATTTAAATTCGCGTGCTTACCCTTCATTACCTTGCCAGCACAATTGGTGTTCGCAAGCTTCTCCGTAAAGTTGACAAGGTAAGGCGTAATTTATTTACAGGATTCCTTTGTTACAAAACATTTTATTTTCACTTCTGTCTTTAATCGTAATTTGTTAAAGTTGTCTCTAATTCGACAGGAGTTTGTGTTGCATGTTTTGATTTAGTTTCTGTAGGCCTACTATGACGTCTTAAAGCAGAACTTATTCCACTAAGGGAAAGAGATGGTGCTAGACACCTTGTATAGCTCTGTCTCTTTCCCTCAGCGGAATAAGTTCTGTTTTAAGACGTCATAGTAGGATAGCTGGTTCTTATGTTCAAAACATTGCTGATACTAAGTTAACGGTGATTAAGATCAATTCCTCAACCATTCGCTTGATGGTCACAATCATTTTTAACCGACTATAAAAAAGAAGAAAGTTCTATTACACCTGACTTTATTTCTAACCCACTACCGACTTGAGGAATTTAAAGGTTTCCTAAAATAGGAGTAGCTTTAGACGAAGTTTTTAAGTCACTGGTAGAAATCAATACGGACTGACTACATTCATGATTTTCATACATTATAATATTACTAGCCACTATAGCCAAGTAGAGTGGTCTCAAGAACGACAGCTGATCATGAGGTCCTGGGCTCAATTTCCAGGTCGAACAAAGTGCTTTTAGTTTTTCTATCAAGACTTTCTTACCGGGCGTTAGCCACCGTGTATGGATTCGGGCCCAGGTTGATGTCAATAAGCTCGCCCTATATGACATGATTTAACTTAACTATGGAAATGTAGGTGTACTATTTATACATTGGGAAAAATTGACAGTTTCGGGTAGCTTGACCTGCAGGCGTCTGTACAAACCTCTGTTTAATCCTAATAGGATTACAGGCGTGATGTCAGCCACTGTAGTCCATCAACAACATGGTGCAAACATTTACGTCATCTCCTAAAAGCAACGTAAAGACAGTCCACACCCAAACTATCTTCAACCTCCAGTTACATAAAATAGCCGCTCCCAATGCCATTATTTAGCGAGTATTCGAACCGTTTCCCATCTAAGAGAAAAGAAGTAAGTACATAGGCGAAACGTAGATACATTGGGTGCCGACTCAATAAGATAAATTACTTTGTTATCTACTTATTTACGGATCTTATTTTCTAGTTTAGCTGGCTTTGGACATGTTAGAAATGGTTGTGGAGATTGTTTCTATGTATGATATATTTATTTTGGGGTACTTATATAAAATAATTGATTAGAAAAATACTTAATATTGAGGAAAGTGAACCTAAAGGTTATTAAGGAAAACCGGGTTTTAATACTAATGTATTTTTAAAACCCGGTTACTTACTGGTTAAAACCCGGTTAGTTTACTTTAGTGTTACGGCATGGCTTTGAGATAAATCCCGTATCAAGCACTTGCCGCTAAGAATGAAATCCAATTTTCAGGTCGGTTTAAATGGTAAATGGTGATAGATTTTTTCTATAAGTAATTAGCTCCATTGGCTAAATCTGAACTAATAGGCAGACCTCTGCCTAACCATTCAGAGTAACAGGCGTGACGAATGGTATCTACACAAAAGCACACGGCTAACACTCTAATTTACCATTTAATTATAAAGAATCTGAATTGGAAGTAAGAAGCATACTAAGCAGTTTAGGTCGTCTCTTTGAACTAAAACTCTATGCCCCACGACAAGGATATCAAAGTAGAAATAATAATTTGACCCAAAAGCATCTTTTCAGTACAATATTTGACAACAAAATGCCGCTCTTATCGTGAGGGTCGTTTTGCCTTTGTATGTACAGAGATCGTTGTGCCTGTGGAAAAATGTGGGTAGCATGGAAATTCTTCTGATAAAGATATTTTGGTCTAGGGGAGTATAATGCCATTCCGTTTAGGCGATTTTTTCTTGGTACATTCTTTGACATAGTTTATGGACCAAGTGATCTTTATTTATGTCTTTGATCAGGTTACGTGATCTCTCTTGTATTTTATTTAAATTAGATTGTGATCGCATCAAAAAAGCACAGCCAATTCAATAATAGTCTTACCCCCGAATACTGAAACGTCACTCAAAATTTGAGGGCTGCTTAACATTTGAGCAGCTCTTAAACTTTAGATTTTGTATTGCCAAACGTCACTTTTGACTATCTGTTAAATTTAAGTGGTACTTAAATTTTGAGTGATGTTTCAGTATTCGGGGGTGAATCTGGCAAAGAAAGATTTTCTGAAAAAGTCTTAAATGGTTACGAATTCATATGTACTGTATTCAAACAAAAATAACATATTTATTCATTCATATTCATCTTAATTGCGAGAAACACCGGTATTATTATCATTCTGAAAAAAAAAGACATTTTTTTTTTACAAAAAAAAAAACAAAAACTAACTTTTCTATTAATATTTATGTAAACCATTTTATTTCAATTTATCGTTACACAGTGATTAGCTAGAAACAATAATTAATATTCGGAGCAAAAACGGAGGCTTCACCCGCATTCGCCAAATGATGCTATGATAGATGACCGACGCGTCATAACAGTGGGGACTGGGAACGAAACGCCATTTTTTTTAGGTTGATTTGATGTAAATTAATGGTATTTTTTCATAAGACTGAAAAACTAAAATACAATTTTATTTCCTCTCTTTGTATACACTACAAATATATGCAGAACAGCATAGTATCACGGCAGTGGTGTGCCTTATTCTACATCTACTTGTCGCCGTTGCTGTTCAAGTTCCATAAAATATGCGACCAGTCTATACCCTCAATAAAGGAACAAAGCCGGACTACGTGTCATCCGTGGCATAACTTTTGTTGTTGTTAAAACTAAAATTGGTTGGAAAAATCAAGATTCCAAAATAAACCCAAGAACGAAACGGCTGCTACGAAATGCCACGTCTACGAATGCTACGACAGTAGCTACGCGGCTACGTGCTACGAGCGTAGCCAACCCTTTCACCTCAACGTCCGTAAATCTTTCCTTACTCACGTATACGCCGCACCTGACCTTTTTTTGAGGACATTACCATTGACCATATTTTGTGTGCCCTTCTAAACTACTTGTAGAAGCATCTCGGTTTTATACCTCAAAGTGCTACTAGTACTAGTTTATGTTGCAGTCAAACTGGGTAGACTGGACTGGGGAGGCGATTGTGAAAACCAGATCCTGGTAGAATATTACTGAAACTCTATAACAAAATACTTACCTGATTGTTTTCATTGAATCTTAAAAGTATCCATATTTAATGACCAAAACACGAAATACGATTAAGAAAAACAATAGAAATACATCATTAAGGAAAGAGGCAAACTATAAAAAAACCGTATTTTATTCATCCAAAAAATCGCACACAATCAATTCCATTTTGTTTTTCTGTCTCCCAGTACAGTCAAACTACCTCACATCGTTTTATTTAAAATGTATCGCTAATATACGAGATATTTAAAGCCAGATATTTCACAAAGTCAGCCGTCCGATCCTTTATTACACACTAAAGCGCTTAATCCTGCAATCAATATTGAATTCCGAGTATCGGTTGGTGACAAATTAGGCGTGAAATGGCTAAATAGAGTGTGCTACCTAACTATTATATAGGCTTAGCTACTGTGGATTGGTAAATATCGTAAACATGATAATCTAGTACTTTTTTCTCGTACTGGAATCAGAAACGACAAGCAGAGAGTTGCAGCAGGGAGACGGGACGAGTGCTAAGTAAGTTTATCATAATTAGATATATAGATAAATCATTCCATGCGTACATCTATTGTCGTGGTAAAATGGTAAGGTCGAAACGATCGAATACTGTCACCAATATACCATTTTTGTGACGTGTGGCAATTCAATTAAATGCAGTATCTATAGTAATCCAAATCCAAACTTCCAAACTAATATTATAAATGCGAAAGTAACTCTGTCTGTCTGTCTTTCTGTCTGTCTGTCTTTTCTTCACGCCTAAACTACTAAACCAATTTGTTTGTGTGCAATTTGGTAGACATAGTTTGGAACTTAAGAAAGGACATAGGATAGTTTTTATTACAAAAAATAAAAATAAAATTTATTCCGGACATACAGCGCCATCTATTGGTCAGAAGTCGGCATCAATTCAGTACTATCAAATAAATGTTGAGCTGTTAATATGCTCCGTGCTGCCGGAAGTCACTATTCCACGCGAACGAAGTCGCGAGCAAAAGCTAGTCTTTCATAATTAAAATGTGTACTTTGGATATTACTGTTTAAAGTCTGGTTCATCAAACCTCATCAGACAGATGTGTTGCTGGGGAGTTTGATCCGCTACTTCTTCTTTCCAGCTAAAACACTAGGAAGTGGCGAAGAATGGCTGTTTTGGGAGACTCTCATGTGTAATGACGAAAATTGCTAATCAGAAGCCTAGTTTGAATAAAGGACTTATATTTTTATTAGAGAGACTGACAGACTGACCGAGAACAGTCTTTTGTTTCTTTACCTATCCATACTTTTGTTTTTCGTATTAGAGGAGCTCGTGGCTAAATAATAGCAGCCGCTCGGGTCGATCTTTAGGTTAAGCCGCGCTTGCCTAGGTTGGTCTGTGGATGGGTGACCACCCGTTACATACCGAGTTTCCTCCGTGCCTCGGAAAGCACGTTAAGCCGTTGGTCCCGGCTGTCATTTGTAGATCTTTGACAGTCGTTACAGGTAGTCAGTGTTCCGAAAGTCTGACAACCAGTCTTACCAAGGGGTATCGTATTACCCAGTATTAACTGGGTTGTGGAGGTCAGATAGGCAGTCGCTCCATGTAAAATACTGATATTCAGCTGCATCCGGTTAGACTGGAAGCCGACCCCAACATAGTTGGGAAAAGGCTAGGCAGATGATGACTTTTGTTTTTCGTATTAAAAAGAGAGTAGCCCAGATGTTTTGCCACCTTCATGGCGTTGTCTGTGTCGTCTGGCAAAGCATAACCTACAGATACTTGTTTCGGATTTGGCTTTTTGTGTATGTGTGTTTAAATGTTTGTAAACGCACCCACGATATAGGAAAAATCCCTAGTGTGGGGCAACATTTTTAGAAAAAGAAAAGATGATATAAAATAAAATAGCTCGCCCACCTCTTAAGTACTCTCGTTTAATGGTTGAGTCAAGCATTTGATCTTAAAAAGGTGAGTTCTCTTAGTCTACTCTCGATTTGTTGGAAAATAATTATGATCTTTGAAGTTTTCAAGACCAAACTTATTTATTTATTTAACTATTTATGTACACACAGTAAACCAGACAGGATAAAAAAAACTTAAAATTTTAGTACAAAGGTACTGCTTAGATAGAGAACGTAATGTAGACGATAGTGTTGTGAGAGAGTATTAGAAAAATATGTTTGTGTCTCTGAACCTATTATAACTTCATATTATGACTAGCTGTGCTTCGTGGTTTCACCCCCGCTTGGTTCCTAAGAGCCTTTTCGGTCAAGTTTCAGTGAATAGAAAACAAATACAATTCGAACCAGTGTTTCCTAAGGTTAAATCGTTCAATTTAACAAACTCTTCAGCTATATATTTTGAGTAACTACAGATAGTCTAAAATAACATCATAGCACTTATTAAAAAAAGGGAAATAATTTAAAATTTTAAGCCACGTATTGAAATGAATGACGATAAAAAGGAAATTCTGAAATCACTAGCATACAGTAATCTGTAGGCTAGCGTGCAACCGACTAACCGCGGGCGGTTGTCACGGACGGGTTAACCGGAGGGTAAACTGGCTATAACTTGCACAAGTAACCGACGCGGGCCTTGATGACACCGCAACGATTTTGTTCGCACAGAAATAAAGGGATAAATTGGCGAATAACGTAAATAGCCTCGACATTTCAGGTCAAAATCCAATTTTTATAGCAAACGAATCGTGTTCGAGGACACTTATTAATATTTTTGATTCAGTCAGTAAAATGCTTAAAATCCATTTTCACTTACAATCACCGAATGGAAATGGAATTTCTGAAAAAACTTTTTTAAGATACAAAGCACAAAAATCTGAATATTTCAATTACATAAAAACAATCATGGTAACAGCCACAATATATCACGGATGAAGTGCTTCATGATTTTCTTGGCGCACGGCCATATTCAAAGATTTATTTATAGTTAATCAAAACGATTGTCTCTTTGGCAGAGTAGCGGCAAGCGCGACTGTTCATTATAGTTCCTGGGTTCAATTCCAAAGCCAAAGTGTTATTGGGATTTTCCATCAATAATTTCTCAGTAGCAGCTACGGAGCCTAGATTTATGACTAGTTGATGTCCAGAGGCTCGCTGTTTACTGTATTGGACTTAAAAGATAACGGGCAAAATGTGGGTGCTATTAGATACATGACCTCTGCCAAACCCTTTGGAAGTTACAGGCGTGATGTTATGACATTGAATCAAAACAGTATAACACCAATTACACTGGACGCTCTAACTGTGCCCGTCTTTCTACATCGTTCTCACATATTTGTATAATATCAACATGAATGGTGTAAATTCGATTTTGTAAAAATATTATAATTTAACAGCGTGTCCATGGAGTTTCTATCCCATTCTTCTCTGACTTGACGAATTTGACTTGACGAAGCCCTGGTGGTTAATAGTGTCATGCTCACTTAAATGTCTCGCTGATGGTGGCGGGTGTGTCGGGTCATTTAGCTCCCTTCAAAATGGTCGAGCTGAATGGGGCTGATCCATACGTCATGTTCGTGAACGGGCGCTGTCAGTTGGGACTGGTCATTTTTTAACTACCACGGTCATTTTTAATTTATTTAGATTTAAATTGAATTTTGTTTTTTATTTACTCTGGACGCTCTTACTGTGCACGTCTTTCTACATCGTTCTCACATATTTGTATAATCTCAACACGAATGATGTAAATACTATTTTGTAAAAATATTAGAATTTAAAAGAGTGTCCATGGAGTTTCTTGCCCATTCTTCTCCATAGAGATCAACGCTTTGGAATGGGCAACTGCAGTACTTTCACAAGTTATTATGCCTTGTGACCGGGACTGTAGATTCATTTTGTTTCTTGACATTCAAAAGTGCCTGTAATGGTCTAATTGAAATAAATGATTTGATTTGATTTGATTTGATTCTCTATACAGTTCAACGCTTTGGAATGGGCAACTACAGTGCTTTCAAAAGTTATTGTCTCATAATCTGGGCTGTAGCTTCAACATTTTGAAATATGCTGTTCTAACCTAGAAAGAATAAAAGCTTCCACTCACCGAAAAGACAGCGTCGTCAGTGGCCGATACGACTTGTGGCTATTATGATCCGACATCGGGGTCCCCCAGAAATCGTTCCTGAACACTTGTAGCACATGGCTACCACCATTCACGTCACTGTTGGACACGATCGCGGGGATATCGTCATGCACGAACTCGCCATTCAAACTGTTCGCGTACGTCAGAGCCCCCACTGACGCGACTAGGGTATACACCGCCCACTCACTCTCGCACAATGTCCGCCATGACTTCGAGTTTGACACTTCTTCGCGAACCGGCGGTAATGGACGACGACGCATTTTCACTCACTTTTTTGGCACTATTTTATTTCCGAGAGCCGTTTCATGTTTGAATGATTGAGCGCAAACATTTTTATAAACTTTCGTGATGAATATTGGGGATATGTGAAACTGCATTCGACAAAACTTTTATTTGAATTGAGTAACTAACAAATCGAACTGAATAGCAAAAAGATAACATTTACAAAAACTCTTCGGAATACATTAACCCACTTTACAAACAAAACCGTAATAAAACTTAAACAAACAAAGTCTCAACCGACAGAAAACCTCATCGATTCAATATATCGGTGGAAACTTCATGCATACTCAATTGGCAAACAATCTCAGTTCGATGCACAAAAGGTTGTTACGGCCCGTTGTCGCTGTGAGTAAAAGTGTGCGATGTCTGTTTGTAAGTTCAGTTATCCGTAGCCCGGGTGATGGATCACCGACGTCGCATAAATCAACATTGTGGGTCAGTCCCAACCACTGATGTCATATTCATGAGTGCTCCGGATAGCTGGGTAAACGATAGTCCGCGCAGAACGATGAGCGAACGTCCTTTATCCTTTCGTTTTCGTTTTTTTTTAATTCTTGCTTCACTTTAGAATGAATTCGTTCGTTTTTTATTTTAAATGCTCGTGATTTATGTGGCAGCGGCTGCAGTGTAACCTGGAACAAAGGATGGATGTTATTTTTATTGCTGAGATTGCTCTTAGGAGTAATGAGTTAAATAAAGGGGATGTGTTATTTTATGAAGCACTTTGAGAATAGTTTTATTGTTGGAAAATGTTCTTAGTGTTTTAGTTAAATGGACAAGTTACGTATTTAGTTATACAATGTGTCCGGTCACGGACTAGCGATATTTTACACAAAAAAAAACCCTACTTAACGTTGATTTGCATATTTTTTGGACTTTAATTTTGTTTTCTAAAGTTACGAAAAAGTCAGCTCATCATTTCTTAATTTAAGCGATAGACAATATTGTTGCAGTCTGAATAAACCTATTGTCGTCTCAGTAAGACCAACACTTCGAGAGATATGATTATTTTTTGTACACGCATAGAAAATATCTCAAAATGGCTGCTTAAAAAGGGGGAAGTGAATTAGACCCAAGTGTGTATCGTAATAGTATATTAATACACTCGTTACATAAGTATCTAGAATATCGGTAGTCTATGGTAGGACACATTGTAGGTATAACAGGTAAAACCTATGAATAAAAAAAAAACACTGTTGGTTTCACCACTCCTTGCCACAAAACCCACTTTTATTAAAACGCTATACCTACATAATTCTCCGGTTCACACGGACCCCCATAACCTCAAGTCCGACACGCCTAAGCCTTCACATCACTCAAAATTCTATTAACTACCCCAAAATCCCTATAGGCCGGAATATTCCAAAACTTATAGCTACTTAGTTTGACTAAACAAAGTGAACTAACGCGTCATAACTTCGCTAAGAATGTTGGCGTACGTCGTACGTACCGTCTCTAATCTGAATTGCTAATGCCTTCCTTGATTCAGTTGTGTTGAATTAAAAGCTCTACGAGTTAATCACATTATCTGTGTGTTTGTGTTCCGTCTTTATCTAGTTTGTGATTGTTTTTGATAAGTTGCCTGCTTATAGTTGGTTGTGTCAACACATGTTATTATAAGTCATAAGACTTATTGTACATAACGAAAAATTCCCACTATGTATAATAAAAATGCATTTTATTTCATGCATTAACAGTTGCTAACACTTTTACATTTATGTGTTTACATAATATTCAAAAAAACAGTTACCATTAATAAATAATTTATATAATAATATAAAATTTATATAAAATGTGTTTTTCTCATCTCAATTTTTTTATTAATAATAATAACAAAATAATAAAATCTTTTATTTCATACTTAGAATACAGCTTAGTTTAAAAACAAATACTGATTTTGTTTACACAATTTTCACTTTATACCATACTCTCTACCACTTTATACCACAAGTCAAATTACAAATTCACATAAAACAATAATTTTGTTAAAATACTACAAGTGTTACATTCAGGCCAGAAATCAATTACAACATAATTGCATTGAAAAAGCAAGGCTGGCTCTGGTGATGATAACTTGAAGTGGAATATTGTTTTAGCATTTCAGTAACTTTTTTATTTATTTACAAAAATGTAAAACACTGGTAAGCATATATTTAATTTATATTATATAATGCCTACTTAGTTCATTAGAACTCCATGACACAGTATTAAGACATGCATCCTGGGGCCTTAGTCTGCTATTACAATAGTGTCAGAATGGTCGATCACTGATCGCATAATGGTTGATTTTGACAAGTTTGGTAATCTGCTACATACTAAACTTGTCAAAATCCACCATTTTGCGATCAGTGATCGACCATTCTGACACTATTGTAATAGCAGACTAAGGCCCCTGTAAGGGCACTGCAAATTTTACAAACTAAATGATTAAATTCCATAATATTGGTTCTACATATTACATCATATAAAACAATAATCAATAATTTATTACATCTTACTTCAACTAAGTTAATATTATCAATTCGTATTTACAAAGGTATAAGAACAAGTTTACACGTTTAACACACCAAGTGCACTTATAACTTAACCAATACGTCATAGAATATCACCACTTCCGTCCACTCCTTCTAACAACTAAGCACAAATATGCCAAACATTTGTATAAACAAGTGTCGACAAACCGCGAACATGGGTCATTAATCACGCCACAATTAGGGGCTCACCCCGTCGAACACGTTGGACAAATATTGGATTATATATGATTGATTGGCCCCAAGTTTTGTGGCCACCCAACTAATAGAAGAACCAATCGATATGAATTGGAGTTTGGGCGGACTGTCATAGATTAATGACGTGACATGTGGGTCGAAGGGGATTGGGGGGTGGCACAAGTATTGCTCTTTACTTTCTTAGATAAATTATATATTAGACTGTGAATTTTCTGTACACTGACATAATTTGAACAAAGCAAAAAAGTACCAACGTGTTGAAATGAAAAAAAGAAGTAAGGAAGCAAAAATCATCATCGTTCGTTCGTTTCGATCGTTGGGGTCGGCTTCCAGTCTAACCGGATGCAGCTGAATATCAGTATTTTACATGGAGCGACTGCCTATCTGACCTCCACAACCTAGTTAATACTGGGTAATACGATACCCCTTGGTAAGACTGGTTGTCAGACTTTCGGAACACTGACTACCTGTAACGACTGTCAAAGATCTACAAATGGCAGCCGGAACCAACGGCTTAACGTGCTTTCCGAGGCACGGAAGAAACTCGGTATGTAACGGGTGTTCACCCATCCACAGGCCAACCTAGGCAAGTGCGGCTTAACCTAAAGATCGACCCGAGCGGCTACTATTATTTAACCACGAGCTCTTCTTATTTAGAAGCAAAAATACACATCATAAATTATTTAGAAATGAAAATACTTTTAACATCGCGTTATGTTTAACGTGAGAGACTAAATAGCCGCGTCCCATATTTCACGCGCGCAAAACCTCGACTTACTGAACCAAAAAACTTTAAGAATATTAATAGCTGATAGCAAAATTTTTACCCCGTCCAAGCTTACAAAAACCCTCGCACATATTTCGCTCTAAAAGTTAGTTAATTTATTATTCAGAGAAAGTTCGCCTTGTATCTGTTCAGTATTACACTCGCAAATTGTTTTTAAAATATCGCATATCAAGATAACGTTCAAGTTTTCGGTATTTTTCTTTTCGGAAAAAAAGTTTTGTCCCTTAAGACTTTGGTTAGAAAAATGCGACGAGGTTTCACATGTTACGTTAGATGTCCTCAACTGAATTTCAGTCACTACCAAGTGTCTTTCGTAGTTGTTTCAAATTTACTGAGAAACAAAATGTAATCAGTATTTGGATATTTAATCACAGAATTATTATTTTAGTTAAAATTATCATATTGAAAGGTATTTAAATTATGTTCTTATCGTTTTTTATTCTCCTTAGAAAATTCTTGAGCTAAGAGTACTCCAGAATTTTTATTTCCAAATGAACGCAGATTCTTTGCCCATTGAAAACAGTAAGAAAGCATTAAATAATATTCTTCTAACAATTTACTTCGCAAGAGATCTCGTTGCGTAAAAGATTAATTTTGATCTTAAGTACCTCAAGTAAAGTAAAATTGTTTGTACCATTCATTTGATGGAAGTAAATTAAACCACGACACAATAAGGAATTAAGATCCAATGAGAATTCGCCAATAAATATTTACTTAAAGGAAAGTAAGTACTATTGTAAACTCGACAGATTGTGCCGTAGAAAAAAATTAAAGAGATACTTGGGTAGACGCGGAGATGGCCGATGGAACAAGGCTTTGACTGAGTGGTCGTCAAGGTTAGACCAAACAAACAATGACAGTTCTAGATATCCTTGGGTCAACGCTATCAGCTGAATCGCGGGAAACACTTGAATAACACACAAAGGTTAAAAGTATGGCAGACGAATGAGAAGGTCTTGCTGTGATGCCAGGCTGAAATGATGATAAATAATTTCGGTTCTTCTAACCTGACAGACAGATATGTTGCTGAGGGGTTTGTTCCAACACTTCTTCTTCCCAGTGAAAACACTAGGAAGTGGCGAAGGGTGGGCGTTTTGTGGGACTTTCTCTTGTAATTAAACGTTCATAAAATGCTGATAATCAGCCTTATTTGAGTAAATAACTTGACAAAAACACACGTGACAAAAATCAATGTTCTTTATACTTTTGACAATTAGGTTGCTTTTGTAAGAGAAAATTACTGGAAAAGTCCTGTAATTATTACGTCTTTCTGAAGACAATTTTATTTAACCTTGTTCTACTCAAGTATACCTACAAGTATATAATGATATGCCGACTATATGATACACTACTCATCAACATACATATTTAATGCGGCACCTGATGGAATCCCACTCAGCGGTGTAAGAGAAACACTTGTAGGATGTCACTTCAAATAAACCAAGTAATATAATGTCCTTTCTGTGACCTCAAGTATGTACTATCATATATCGTATCACATAGGCAAGAAGTGACATAAAGTTACAGAGATAAGCGAAGTCAGTTTTTTTTTTTGTTGTTAAATCTTTGATAAGCGAAGTCAATTTGTTTTTGTTAAAACTTTGTGTAATAGAAAAACCCCTGCATAAATTAGGGTTTTGATTAAAATGAAAAGAAAATCTTAGAAACATTTTAACCAAAATTACCCTCCATTAAATGTTAGAGACATCACCTCTTTGCAGAAATGCATAATGATCACGCCATGACATGTCCAAAGCATTTAAATTTTATTAAAATTTCGTGAGATATGTGTATAAATTACATGATTAGGCATCAAATATTTATAAAAAATCTTATTGTAACTATAAAATAAAATATGTCCGAGTCTTAAATAGGGAAAACAATTACAGGACATATAAAAAAAACTCGTAGTTGACATTTTGTTTTTCTCTTTTCATAGACAAAGACGTCATGACGTTAATCATATGTATATCTGTGAACTATTTTACGGTAATATTTATTTTGTCGATCAAGCAATAGATCAGACCTAACATAAATCAAAGCTGCTGCGATTTGCACACCTAAATATTTTACAAGATTCTAACACGTTAACTAAATGATTAGTCCGCAAAAAAGCACCCTGAACTGATAACGATACTTTGTACTACGTGAATGCAGGTATGTATAAACTATTAATGACCCTGATAAGTTCGTAAGTTCCTTCTTAAGCTTAATGCGTTAAAGTGTTTTTACTTATGTGAGTTGAATTATGGAGCCCATTCACAGATTATAGAAAACTCATCACAAATTCACTTCTCTAATATCGAGTTGTTCGTCTCCATCACCGTTTACAGTCCTGTAGTAACCCAAAACCGCAAGAGGCGAGTTAATCTTCCGGCGGGTGGTTTGTAATTCGATTAAAGTTGCCAACTCTTGGCCGACTCTTAATTATGTTTTTGGTGGAGTCTCTCGCGGGGCTCCGTCACGCGAACCTTTGTTGCCTATCGACTTTGTTTGAGTAATGTCGCGGTAATAGATTTGTTCAAGCAGCTTTGTGTTTATATTGTTTTAAGGTTTCGATCCACGTTTCAGAGATTTGCTTTTGATGTAAACAAATATTTACTTCTAATGTTTTCAATAAACTTAGTATTCTACTTCCCGGAAAAATGTAGTCAGTTTATCGATAGTCCACCAGATTTATTTCTGTAATTTGATAAATAACAAAGCATTTCGTTAGCGGTTTTCTTAGCAGTGATAATAAAAGAAGAGAAAAGGGTTTCCTATTTTGACATTTCATTGAGGTAATCCAAGCACCATAGAAACTAAAGATCTATCCACAAACTTATAATGAGTCCATTCCTGAACTCCAAGGTCTTTGCGGAAAATCCCGAAACTCAGAAAGCCTTATCCCTTTATTTATTCACAATGCAGGCCATTGTCGACGGCGAGCCTGTTCCAGCCACTGTTACTATTAACTAAAGGAGTCTTAGCTTCGTAATCTCGAATGGAATTTGGGAGACTACATTAGCATTTCAAATCAACCTCTCGCCGTCTTTTAGAAGCCTATCTTTTCAACCTTACGGATTGTGTAACTGCAGAATTTACTTAACTATCCAACTTGTGTATTCCATGAAGCCGGCGCGCTAAGAGGCGGTTCGTGTACGCTTTTTAGAACGTGGATTATAAAAGTTAATGAAGCGTCTAGAGGTTGCTAAATTCAGCATACTTAGTGACTGTTTAGCCAATAATGTTTAGGAATTGGGAGGCTTACAGTGTTACAGAGAAGAGTTTTACCTAAAAGTCTTTTGCGCAACAGAAACTAGGAATAAAGAGCATTTTTTAAGATTGTTCTGACGCTTTAACAATCGAATGATTAGGGATCGTAACTCGAGAGTATCCTAGACCTTGTAAAAATAATCTTAGAATTCTCTAAAAATATTTTTACAGGGTCTTCTAAACTACTCGCTTGCAATTAATTTTCGAATTTAAAATAAGCATAATTTGACCTTATTTTGAATAACTATGAACGATTTTGTGAGAACCATGGCCTTATAGCTGCAAAAGGAGGACGGCCTTCGTAAAGATAAAAGGGTAAACGAAGTGATTCCATCTAATTACCTCATGTCTCCATTACTCTCCTGCCTTATCTGCCTTCAATCCAAACGATCTGTCGTCAGCTATAAATAGCTCTGATAACACGGGATCCTTTCAAATCCAACTCCTATTCATCACTCCGTTTTCTCACGTTATAAATAATTTAAAACAAAGACTGGTGACATTCATCATTGTTTACGGCAAAGATTCTGATCTTAATGCGAATAAATTACTTGCTACAAGGATTTGTTTGAACCCCTCCCTTTCTGCTGCCCCCCGTAACAGTATCTGGGACGCTGATCAATCAAGTGTTCAACTTAATAAGTTTATTAACGCCGAATTTTCGAAGGGAGATCCCTCCGAAAATTTAGCGTTAATTTAATATCAGATTAATTTGTTTTGAGTGAAAAATGTGAGAAATGTCGTAATAGAATATTAATAGATTTTTTATATAAAGTTCTAGATATTTTATTTGTTCTTGTATGTTCTTATTCTGTTCCTAAAAAAACATTTCATGAGCTTTCCTTCAATTTATTTGGTATCGCTGCCTGTCATGAAGAGAAAGAAATACGAGAGGTTCAAATTGATATTCCAACTCGCTCGAAGATGGTTGGGAAGTTTTCTGTATATTTTGTTCTTGGAGCGACGAGTGTAATCAGAAAGCGGTGTCAACGTCAAAATTCCTGACGGAGAGGAACAGGACAGGTTATTTGCGTGGCCCCAAAACCGCTCGTATATTCTCACAGTTGATTCGAATTAATCTTATAACTTAATATCTTTTTGAATTCCTAGGATGGAAGCTACGGATTTAGCGCATCTAAAATTAACTTCTATATCTTTATTTTTATGTGTTTGTTTTCATACAAAAAATATCATCTCTCTTTTAGAGGACACCATTATTTCCATGCTATGCAGATGACATGATTGTCACATCAATATTTCTACGAAACGAGAATAAATATTCCACCTACTCTCAGTAAAAGGCTGTCAACAACACAATAACAACAATATTCGATGTTGGAAAGTTCAAAATCTTTGACACGAATTACTTCATCTTTACCGCCATCGCCTCCAACAAAAACAATCATATTTCTCAGTGAACAGGGTTCTATTTCCTTTATCATTCGATCCGTGGGTATCGAAGGGTACAAACATCTCACCAGGCATGATTGATTATGGGCCAAGTTGCTTCGACACTTGTTATTTCCGAACTATTATGTGTGGCGTTATAGTGTTTGTTAGTTTTGTCAGCATTAGTAATGTGATCATAGTTTTGTTCACTTACTGGGAGGTTAATGTGGTTAGGGACATGGATTTGATTGTTTGGAGATATTCAGGGGCTTGTAATAGAAAGTTTCTTATACTGATGTGATTGAAAGTAAAGATGGCGGGACGAGTGTGACTCATGCTGAAAGGACTTGCCCATAGTCGGGACTGAAAAAGACATACTTATGCAGAAAAAGGAGAACAAGATAAGATATACTTCAAAATCAGATTCAGATTTATTTATTTGCAACAATGTGGGTACAAGTATAGGATGGTATTTAGTTGAAGGGTTACGCTACATTCTACCTTACGGCATGCAAATTTACAGAAACTAATACATCTATCAATACATTATCATCAATTATAAATATCATGTCATTATTGTAATCATTTATTCATTTGTTAGACATAGGTAGTCTAGTCACATTAAGAATGTTATAAGCAGAGCTCACAGAGCTCGTTCTTACTATATCTTGTCATACTGACATAATTTTTACATACAACATAGACTAGCTGCTTGTAGTAATTCGGATGATCCCCACAACTAACAAGCTTTCTTAAGAATTAACTTGAGCAGATACATAATGTAAGAGTAGATACAGCTAAAGTTATGCAATATTTTATGATGGTACTGCAAATTGCTCCAGCTTTATACCAACAAAAATATCTTCCTCTGATTATCTTTAGGGCAATAAACAATAGTTGCAGGGGAAGTCAGCAAGACATAAATCATAAAGGATTTTCCTTGTTCTTTAAATGTTGTCTTTCAGCTAAAAGTGCCGTTATCACTTGACGGCTTTGATACAATTTACTAAAACTGGGTCAAAGCAAATGGTATTTATTTGATCAATACATCGATTGAAGTATTCAATGCAGTTTTTTGTTCCAACTTTCTTATTTTTAATTTTATGTTAAAAACAAGAAAAGGCTAACAGTATGTAAACAATAAATATCTTAGGCCACAAGATGCTACCTTGAGGGACCTCAAATAGAAAAACTCGTTATGAATATAATCACAATAAAATATTCGCTACCCCTATAGATCACTTTGATAATGTTGAAAATGAACGTTAACAATTCAATAGAAGTTTCATTTATCCGACTGAACCGATTAAAATTGTAAATGAGCTTCTTAGCAAGCTTTGTTTGAATAAACAATACGATGTAGCTGTTATTTCGGATGTTATTTTCGTTTAATTGTGGCGTTAGATTAAAAGCTTTAGATGTAGATTAGTGTAGTCATCGTAAGTAATGATTATTTTCAGGAACATTAGGAGTAATCATATTTTGAGCATGCATCAGTTTGCTTTTTTATGGGAAATCATCAAATAACTTCCTCCGCTGAATGGCGCTGGAGGGAATGTCAGACTTTTACCAACTGAAACCTGGATGGTTTCAGTTGGTTGTTTCTTCTTTAGCCTTTTGTGTTCCGGAGCTGCGGTGGCTCTTTCGAACAACCCGCAAAATCGGCATGCAGCCTAGGCGTGCCCGCCTGTTTTCCTGACATCTGTTTGAAATCACGTGTGGAACACAAACGCGCCGTTGACACGGTATGTCGTCGCAAGAGGCCGCCGCCGCCGATCGCATCTACGAAGACACTGCTGTGCTTCGACAGACTACCACAGTTTGTTCCACTGTGTCCTCCGACCGATCATCACAATGGTGACACCTAGGCGTTTCCTCCTATTCAATTTTGTGCAGGAACTTCCCGACACTTCCATGTACGGTGGGGACCAGGGTGCGTCAGACGACAGATGAATACGCCGTGGCGCCTCTTCAGTCACTCCTCAAAGAGGAAACTTATCGGCACTATCTTGGCGTGCCCTGCAAGTAGTAGCAGCTATGCAACAGTCGAATCCTCCATGCCACCATGAGATCGCACCGGAGGTCTATATATATGTATAGTATACTGTGATGAAGATGAATGACGACTGCAGTTAATTCTCCCCTTCTCTTTCTTTCTTCTCTCTTTATATTTTGTTATTTCAAAAGAAAGTGTTTTGCAACTATTCTAACTCCCTAATAGTCATAACGTATAACTATCGAAATGCTCTGTCTCGAAAATCGTACTCAAATTCAAGAAACTAACATGTAGAGCGACCGAATACTAGAAGCAGCCTATCCATTTCCGTTGACTGCACAAATCATAAATAAACATCACATTTGAAGGCAGCGTTGGGTCTGAGATCGCGATAGTCAAACTTACAAACAAAACAATAGAAGTTATACAGGGTGTATTGACGTTTGGTGGCCGCATAAAATGCAACGCTCGTGGCTCGCTTAGTTTTGCAATTCAAACTTCGTCTCATATCGGTTTACGGACGAATGGTTTGGCTGTTGGGCTGTGAGTCGCGTACAAGCGGAGCGGGCTGTCATATTTTATATTGTTGCAGTCATTATCTGCCTTTTTCCAACTGCGGCCTATTTGTATTTATAGTACAAGTGCATATTATTTTAACTCGATGGAAAATTTGTTGATCTCTATTTTTAATGTAAACAATATGACTTTAGGATTCATTGGAAATCTGTAAAACCTGGGGACCAATTAAAAATACAAGGTAATATTCTTCTACCATAGTGTATTTATTTATCGATAAAGTTAATTAAGTATACATTGTAAAACACAGCACTCTTAAAATACTAAAATGGTAAAAAAAATCTGAACCTAACAAAATCTGAACACAAAATATAATTTATTTGAAATCGCTTTCACACACACTAGGCACTGCCTAACGTATGACTTTCTGATACAGTGGGCACGGAACGTGAATATTTGTGTAACCGCGGTGTAAAACACGCCCGCTGACCGACTACTGTTGTTTGAGTTATTTTTCATAGCTCAACCAGCTCAACCGAATGTGCCAGATAATGCTCGCTGGAATCGCTTTCAAAGCGACCATCAATTTATTGTTTGTTGGGACAAGTTAGGGAATTGTTGGATGGGTTGTTGGATGAACAATGGCTTTTCGCACTTTTTTACGTACGTAGTTGTATGTATCAATATTTGAATAAGTTCTAGCGTGGTTGATTTTTAAACTTTGCTATTTTTATGCCAATGAGAGATTTATAATAGACAAACCTAATTCATTTACATTTGAAACGGGATTTTTACCATGTTTGTTATTTTAAAAATAACAAACATGGTACATAATATCCCGGTTTAAGTGTTAATTATAATATTAGTAACCACGTCAGTTTAAAGACTTATAAACCTAATTTAGTTTGCCTGACAATAACAACATCAGAAGATATCACTTGTGATTGCAAGATCTTCCACAAAGCGAACTTCCACTTTAAAAGCGGACTTCCTTAGACGAAAAAGGACGAATCCAAAGCTAAACACTACATATTCGTCAAAGCGGTGCCCGCGGCTGACCTAATTTTCTACGTGACTTTACTTCGTTACCGACGGAGGAACATCGGCGTCTGGGGAGCTGGGAGCAGCGTGATTGTGATATACATACTACGTACACGTGTAACGTACGTGTTTTATTGAAGCTGGAGAAAGAATAATATATTGCAGATGTTGGTGATTGGGCATTGTCTTTATTGGGCATGATTTGGTTGCACGTAGCCTTTTGTTTATAAATGAGATGAATGATTTTTAGTGATTAAGACACACAACACTATTTTTTTAAGTCTACCTCCCCTTATACATGGAGGTTGAGAATGAGCTCACAGAAACAGATTTCTTTGACGGAAAGTACTCCAACACAGGTCTTATGAATGCTAGAGATGTGTTAAGGTAACATTAAAGTAGGTTTTCCTATGAGTAAAACAGAATTTAGAACTAAAACAACGATTTCGAAATAGACTTAGAATTAGAACCTAGTTTTCTAGCTACAATTCCTGCTCAGCATATAATTGCGTTGCCACTCAAATCTGCGGGTACTTACAGTGAATTAATCTGTTGTTCATGGAAGCGCCGAGCACATATGAAATGCTCTGCAACAGACGAATTCTTGAATTTCGAACATTTCACGTATGCGTCTTTAATTTATAGTTGGTTAGCTGTAATTTTTAAATAAATCCTAGTACAAATATGATTTTAAATTATTTAGTGCAATTTTTGATTGCAGAAATTTTATGCAAAATATCTTCTTCATTTGCATGTTTTTACGAGCAGGAGGGTAATGTTGCATTTTGTATCAAAGTTTGAATCTCTTTTGGATAGTTTTTGCAGAATTAAAAGTAAACATTTTTACATTACCTCACGCCTTGACGCCTGTACACGCACATATCATGTCGTCAGTCGTGATTAATTCCCGTATAATTAAATTAATTAATTATTTCCCGGTTGCAGTTTTTCACTGCAAGAAAACCTCTATGCTGGAACCTTTTCAACTTATTGCTGGCTTTTAGTCTTATTTTTAATTAATGATTTTTTTATGATTTGGTTATGAGAATAAAAAATAGTATTTTTGTTTGGTTATGAGAATAAAAAATATTATTTTTGTTTGGTTATGGTGAATTTGTTCAGTCGTGAAGACATGTTTTAAGTGTTATAAAAGTGAAAGGTTTTACGAATATTACTTAGTATCACTATTGTCTACAATGTTTGTTACATGTCAAGGATGTGTGGAAGATATCCCACACAGCAACACCCTGTAAGGCTCCAAGAGAATCCCAGGTTTTGAGGAATCTAAAGAGCCATCGATCCGCAGTCAATATTCGTTTGATAATTTTATTATTTTATCTAAAAGAACTGTAAATCTTTCTAATATTATTTTAACGCTATCACTATTCTAACATCATTTTATTTCTATCTTTCTTAGGTGTGCAAACTTTTGGTTACCTCTTACTTTTATCGAGACTTTACTTTAAACGTTCATGATGTTGCCAACGTGCCTGCTTGCTACCCTTGAGCGGAGATCAGAGTAGTCGAGCCCGATGTTGACCCGAGGTCGGAAGAAGTATCGTGAATCCATTATTTTTGTACCAAATAATATAGTAACAGATTCACAATTTTTACGCTAATTTAGTTTTAAAATTCTTCCGTGAAGTTCTTTCGTTTTAAACTTTGATCCTTGAATTTCATAAAACGTCTTTGTTATTAATAACTTTTTTTTATTTAGGAATGGAAAATTATAAACTAACTTTCTACGCTATAAGCGGAGCAGGGAAAGTGTCAGATTTGAACTAACAAAAACCCATCCATGTTCCTGCTTTTGCCCTTTGTGTTCCGGGACCGCGGTATCTCTTTCGATCTCAATTCCGGCAAGGTTTTTACCTGTTGATTGAGTTATTTTTAACCGCTATTTTTAAATTAAATTTTATTAGAAGTCCACGTCACCTACTTTTATTGTTTCTTTAAATTGTACGTTTTGTTTTAATTATCAAAAATAATAATATATGTGAAGTGCCGACTACTCCTGGATTTTTATTTTGCACCGTTATTGAATTGGTGGAATGTTACTGAAAAACAGCGACCACTAGACTAGACTATCGAAACAGGCCTTTCCAGGTATTAATATTATATCGTAATATAATATTAAAATGGACGCTACCATTCAGGTATGACCTACTCCTCATTTTGGAACAAAACCCGGCTGACCTTTTGCACGATAAATGTTTCATTTGTTTCACAAACAACCAGTCTCATTCTTCAGCTTAGCTGGCCGTTTTGTTGTTCTGAATACGTTTAAGGGCGGACACCCCAGAAGGGCTACTATGACATCTTATAGCAATTCTTATTCCACTGAGTGAAAGAGATGGTGCTAGACACCCTGTATAGCTCTGTCTCTTTCCCTCAGCGGAATAAGAATTGCTTTAAGAGCTCATAGTAGGGCTACAGAAACTGGTCTGGAGTGGTTAAATACCTGGTGAATGGTGTAAAGTAATATCTTATTTATAGTTTTTTTTAAAAAAAAAACGTTGCTTCATACTAGGAGTTTCTCCTGTATCGTGGGGGCGTTTAGAAACATTTAAAATCACACACACAAACAGCCAGACTCGATACAACTACCTGTAGATCATACGAATATTTCTACCGTGCGAGCACACTCAGCACATGAGTCGATCACCCAGCCTCTGCGCTAACCGTGCCGTCTAAAATATGCATGGAATAAGAAATAGATAAACATAAAATTATTTTTATCTATTTCTAATTCCTTCTATTTCTATGCATATTTTTCTGTTTAAAATTCAAAAGTGATTTTATCGAAAAATAACCGTTTCTACTTTAAGATAAGATCTATTTCGTAAAAATATAGTTTCTAAAATACTATGATGAAAAAACTTAAATCGATAATTAATGAATAAACTTCATTTCGGGTGGCACAGAGCCAAATAAACCTTAAACTAGTACAATATTATAACACAGTTACAACCATACTTTTTCAATCAATTCAATATGATTAATAATATAAAAATGTTAAATGAAATTTCTTGTGACTAAATAAAAATATTTAAGAGCTAAGTATTAGATTTACTCTTTTTGGAACTATATTTACTATGATATTAAGACTACACGCAGGCAAATGTTGGGCATAAAGTAGTACAGCACAAAATAATAATAACTTACAAGTAACACGACCCAAAGAAAAACGCCAACACGTCAACCACAACACTCTCACTAAGTACGCAAGGACGCCCAACAGATTGTATTAACATAGAGTCAGTTATACGACAAATTAGTTTTGTAGAGACGGATCGCGGCTCCGTCCTCCGGGATAACGCAATAAGAGCCGTTACTCTGCTGCTAATTGATCGAGCTCTCTGCGACTCTACATAGCTCTATCGAGCTCTACATGTATGTAAAGCTAATGGAGAGAGTAAGGAGAGTGTGCCAAATTGGAAATTAGTACGCATATATATTTTTGGAGTAAAATTCGTTGGAATAACTTCAAAGGGCAAGCTTCAAGGTTGGTTTTGGGTTGAAAATATGCCCTAAATTGAATAGGTGCCTTGGTTTCTTGCTTAAATTGTTGGCTTAAAATTATTACGTAGCCAAATAACTAAAAAAGTTTTTTTTTCTATAATCTACAACAAAGACAGTGTTGTGTTTTCAACACAAATATAATTTAAATACATTTCGCTTCCTTCTTTCATGATTCCAATACGGTAAAGCTTTCAAGTTTAATCAACAAAATGGAAAGCAGATCACATTTTAAGCTCTCTTTCTCTATCTGGTCGCCATGACAGACAATCTGCCTTTATAAGTCTCGTTATTAGAAGAATACCCGACCGAAGCTGAATGTTAAAATTAATATTATCGAAAGGCGAACGATACTTGGAATATAAATCTGTATTCATCGTGCCTTTCATTTGAAAATTCTCAATAATATATATTATGGAATAATTTCTGTTGAATAAACACTGTTTGTGAACTAGGAGAGTATTGTAAAAGGGAACCCTAAGAATATATATTACTAGTTCTATTTAATTCAATGTAGTGTAAGGTTAAGATATAATGACAATTATTAACCGCGAAGGCATAGACAGTAATACTATTGACAATACAAAATTGTACGGAAAAGAGTATGACATATTTTTAACAACAAACCACAAACATTTTATAGAAAACCGCATCTAAATCGGTCAAGCCGTTTTGGAGATAAACATTGAATTGGGCACACAAATCCACTAACAAACAAACTCTCATCTTACGCATATACATACATACTTTGTTCCATCGTGGGTAAATGGAACGTTAAGGCAGAAAATTGGTACTATTTACAAACACCGAGATTAGAAAATAAATATGAATAAACCAAAAATAAGATCCCGTCACACGCACGTGATGTTGTCAAAGGAAAACCACAAAAGGCGAACATTCCGTCGTCTTCATTTAACTTGGCGACTTCATCGTCCACATCATAAGCACAAAGAATCACTTAATTTCCCGCTCCGTGAACTGGCGTTATCGCTGATTTTCCGGCAAACCCGACCCCGGGCTTCGGTGCCCGGACATCGGGATTGGGGGGATTCGGGAATCACTCTCGCGGGATTCACACCCCGTTTGAGACGGGAAGTATCGGCTAATACTCAGCGGTGGGCGGTCGTTAGTAGAATGTAATAAAATTTAACTCTTCGCCAATCTGCGGATTTGAGCATCTTAGGTCCAGATACAATGATGGCGATTTGGGATATATTGTGATGGTATCGCTTACGATTCTACTTAACGGTGTAAATAGCGGCTCGGCCGAAAACGCGATGACGTTTATGTAACTACCGGAATTATGTTTGTTATAAAATCCCAATAGCGTAGAAATGTTGAGGTTTTTAGCTCTAAATTAAATAAACAGAATAAAATAACACATTTATAGACAACTAGCTTTTGCCCGCGGCTTCCCTCGCGTTAAATTCAGGGTAACACAGTTCCCCTTTCCTGATTTGCAGGTACCTGCTGCCTGTAGTTTTTACCCTTGCGCCTTATTTATTGTAATAGCAATGCTAAGATTCCCTTTTCTTCCCTCTTTCTCCCTCATATCTCCGTCATCCGTCCACACACGTCCGTCTCCAGGGTCCGAACTATATCTGTGCCAAAATTCATCTAAATCGATTTAGACTTGCAGACGTAACAAGCAAACAAACTCACTTTCGCTTTTAAAATATTAGTAAGGATAATATGATTAAAAATACATTTTCGAACTATCTTTAGAAATAGTTCAGAACTGGTAATCCATTAAACGATTAATACAACTAAAACTACAAACGCAAGTGATCAAACAGGACCATCATTTAGGAGGCTTGGGCCCATTTAACTAGATTACAGCACCAAAGACCTGTTTCACAGACCGAAGGATCCAGAAACTTGGACAATTAAATCCATCTATTTATAATCGACGTGCCCCAGAGAACCTCGGGCAGGATTATCAATAAAGGAACATTTAACCATCGGGGAAGTTACAACTTGTCCAATTTTGGTCACTTTATTGGAACACCAAATGTTACGTATATTTAGCGGTCTTATTCTGGGTTGCCGTCGAAGTTTTCTTTGATATTTCTTGGAGCTTAAGTAAGAATAGAAGTGCGAAAACAATGTCCGTCTTATTTAGAAACTAGCTTTCGCCCGCGGCTTTGCCCGCGTTAAATTTGGGGTAACACATTTCCCCTTGCGCCTTATTGATTTGTAATAGCAACGCAAAGTTTTCCCTTTTTTTCCCTCTTTCTCCCTCACATCCCACTTTTTTCCAAAAAATATTAGCCTATGTCCGTCTCCTGATTCCCAACTATCTATGTACCAAAATTCATCACAAACGGTTTAGCCATTAAAGCGTGAAGAGGTAACAAACAAACAAATAAACAAACAAACTCACTTTCGCTTTTATAATATTATAGTAAGGATAAGGATAGTAAGGATATACTATTATTTTTGTTTAAATTGTCTAACAGATAATACGGCATAACGATATTACGTTTTGATAATAATAAAAACAAAATAGAAAGACAAATGTGTAAGGTCTTCCTTACACTATGGTTACGGACCATCAAACCAAACCAACTCGGCAATGAAACTAATTAATGTAGTAGCGATAAGATTTATCAACTGCTTCAAAGATTTGGGTCGAGTAGGACCTAGAAGTTTTGTACATCAGAATATTATTTTTGCAATTAGAATGTTGCTTTCATTGAGAAAGTAAGCCTTACACCCTTCTGATATAAACTTCAGAAATAAACAAATGCGTTTTATAGTAACCGTATCGTGTGCCGGGGTTGCGGGTTGTTCGAAAGATATACCGCAACCTCGGAGCACAAAGGGCAGAAGGAACATGGAAGCTTTTAGTTCTGTAAAAGTCTGGCATTCCCCCTCGCACCTCCATTTAGTTTGTTGCCGGTTCTTCTCCATAAGAAATGACCAAATTGAAACATTCATGACGTTTTATAAGTGGCTATGCAAATTAAATCGAAAATTAAAATATTTTTATTTCAAACATATTTCCACATCTCAGAGCGGGGAAGTTATTTTATGACTTCCCATTACCAAAAAAAAACGTGTCCTTTAAAACTCCCAAGAGGCGCACTTCTGTCATTTCAGTTCTTTTATCAAAGAAATCTTTATTAAAATCCCTACAATTCAGTAGATCGCCTTCCAATATCATAGCAACACTGGCTCAAACCCAGAATACCGCTTCATGTCCAAAAGCTCGTTACAGGCGCCCTTTATTGGCCACATTTGGTCGCAATTTGACAAATTGATTTGCTCGTGTTCTTCACTCGTACAATTATGGGATCGGATCGGGCCCTCCGATAGACATGGACGGTATTACAGCTGTTTTGCAACGCTTACAATTGATGCTGTTATTAAGACACATAGAATACTAAGCTACTGGTTATTACTACGGCTTTGCCCGCGTGTACCATAGGAGCTACCAGAATTGAAAATAGAACATAATATTGTCCTAACTCAATTAATAGTCTGTCCATATCTCAGTCCGTTTAGTAGTTAACAGCCAGACTGACCGACAAGACAATCACTTTTGCTTTTATAGTATTAGTATAGAGTTATCTCGAAACTAATACTAAATATTATACTAAGTTACTTAAGAAGAAACTTAAGTTTTCTCATTTTTTTTTATTTTTGATTTTTTTTTTTCATTTCATAATGTATTAGCATCTGTATAAGAATACTTATAAGTTTTCGAAAACTAATAGTTTAATATTTTTATGTAATTTTTTATATTTTTTTGTTTCTTTTCACAAAGCATGTATTTAGTATTTAACCAAAGTTTGTATGTAGTATTTAACCCTAAAGTTGACTGGTAGGTAATTAATACCATATGACATTATTGTATATTAAGTTTAAATAAATAATAATGAACGCTCAATATAAATTTCTCTACAGAAATTAGTTTTGAAGCCTCTTACAGAATACTTTGAATTACCCTACAATAGTAAATTGTAGAGTGTTTGAGAAGATTTACATTCAGGAAAATTGCTGGTATTGCAAATTGATCATCAATTTAAATTCATTTAAATCTAATCAACGTTTCTACGTCAAGTGCGAGACTAGTTGGCTAGATACACTTTAATATAAACACACGTTATATGTGCTGTGTATCACGCCTGTTATCTTCAAAGAGGTAGGCAGACGTATCTAACAAACACCCACATTTAACTAATTATATTTAATTCCAACGTAATCGAGATAATTTCTAATAATCGGGCATAAATACAAACTCCGTGGCCACTACAATAAATTTCTGATGAAAAAACCCAATAACGCTTTGCCCGACTTGGAAATTGAACCCCGGATGTCACGCTCAGCAGTCTCTACCACTGAGCTAACGAGGCAAATACAATGAAATATTCTTACTAATATTATGAAAGCGAAAATGAGTTTTTTTGTTACCTCTTCACGCCTTAATGGCTGAACCAATTTTGATAAATTTTGGTACAAAGATAGTTGGGACCCAGGAGACGGACATAGACTAATTTTTTTTAAAGTGTGTGATATAAGGGAGAAAGAGGGAAGAAATTAAGTGAAAAGTAGTTTTGCTATTACCAATCAATAAGCCGCAAGTACAATAACTGCAGGTAACAGGTACCTGTAAAACAGGAAAGGAGAACTGTGTTACCTCGAATTTAACTCGAGCGAAGCCGCGGGCAAAAGCTAGTATATAAATAATATAAACAAAAGGGAGCATTCATAACTTATCATACACAAAAGCCTTACAAGACAGTACCGAAGTTATCAGCTCCAAGTTCAGAAGGAGCAGATCATAATGAAGTAGCCTGCAGCGTTGCCCCAGATCCAAGAACCCACTCGACTGTTCCGCAAAAATTAGTACTATTGACACTTGACCCTGTTGTAGAACATTCTAGAGAGTTCTAGAGAGCCCTCGACATATTGTGGGGTCGTATGAAAATCTGTTGTATGGAGAGGCTCCGCAAACTTTTGATGTCCAGTTCGCTACTTCATTATTGCAATGTTTTCTAATGTCTTTGCAACTTTGTTTTTTAATTTGGTTGAAGAGTGGATGAATGGTGTTTTTTTTTGGAATGAAGATGTTGTGTTCCTCAATGCTAGATTAAAAAATGATTTGCTTGGTTTCGTAAATTCATTCGAAGACAATTTTTTTTTGTTCAAGCTTTAATCTCCCAAGTCATCTTTGCGCTTGTCTCAATCTATTAGAATACCTACTCGTTAAAATATAGATCGTCAGTTCATTTATGAGGATTGAGAAATATGTTTTTTTTTTTGTAAAAATTACTACACTGAAATGAGAGAATTATTTATTACATACTAATACAATTTAGATTCTGAAAATTGAGTCCTAAATTAATTATCATTCGTTTCAAGAAAAAGAAAACTAATGAGAATAATGTTTCTAATTTAATAAAGCTGTGATTTTATGAACACTAACTGATATCAAAGTTCCAACTTAAATAAACATTATTTTAATACTCTTATAATATTTTATAACTTGAATCTGATATTTGAGAATTGTAAGCAAACACTCATTTATAACAATTTCTTTGAAAATAAAATTAGTCTTGTAATATTGTAACTTAAATTAAATTGGAATGGATTTCTTACAATGGAAAATAAAGTGGATTTTTCTTTTATTAATTTCAAGTTGATGACAGATATACTGAAGTTCATTTAATGGAAATGGATTGCTTTTTTAAATTTAATGTTTTCATTTTAACGATATTTGTTCTCTCTGTTACAAACATCGTTATAAGATTAAATCAATTTATAAAAAAAATGAAATCAAATAGTTAAGACAAATTTGCTAATTAATAAATCACACTAATATTATAAAAGCGAAACTTTGTATGTCTTTGTAGTTGTTACACCTTCACAATCAAACAGATTTGGATGAAATTTGGTATGTAGATATAGCTTAAAATACCCATTTTATCCCAGTCTACGTGAGTGAAACCGTGATAGTAGTATTATAGGTGTAAAAGTAAGTTTGTTTCATTTTCACCACTGAACTAATCATCTTGTTTTGCTTCGTTTTCAGGTGTACTGAAATGGGGCATAGTGTACTTTAACTAACTATAAACTAAAATAACTAAAAAGTTCTTGAGTTATGACCGAACATCTATAGTCAAAATAACAAAAACACATTATTTTACAACAAAACTAAGCGCCATCAGGTCACACCCGAACTACTACATCATAAAAATCAAACGCAAGCCACATTCCAATACATTTTTGTATGAAATTTTATAAGGTCGTCAAAAATCAGGGTGCGTAGCTCAATGTACCGCGCCGAGAGTGACAATAAAATTGTAGTACCGGCTTAGGGGGGCTCCACATATGACGGTGTCGCAGAGACTTTATGACGTGTAATCGTATAGGAAGTGTCTGCCGCTTACAAGTGTGGAGTTACTTTACATTTTTATTGAGTGGCTGAATATTTCTGTGAGGTAACAAGTTTGATACTGTTGTAGTAATGGTTAATAATTCTAATATCGAAACACTTCGTTGCGTAAATCTTCACGTTTTAATATCAGCTAAGAAAAACACATGATCATTTTTGTTTTGGTATCAAAATCAACAGTGTCTATAATTCTTACTTATATTATAAAAGCGAAAGTGAGTTTGTTTGATACGCTTCACGCGTAAATGATGGCTTAACCGATTTTGATGAATATTGGGGCAGAAATAGTTAAGACCCTGGAGACTGGACATAGCCTAACTTTTTTTCAAAGTGAGAAATGAGGGCGAAAGAGGAGGTAGCAGGTACCTGCAATTCAGGGAAGGGGGAACTGTGTTACCCCGAATTGAACACAAGCGTAGCCGCGGACAAAAGCTAGTACTAAATAAATGCAAACACGGTACTGTAGAGGTCTGATAACATTGATCATAACTTTGACAGTACAGGCTGGTAGTTATTGCAGAAATTATGAACTAAAATATAGTTTTAAAGTATTTTGTGTTCTTTTAATATACTTAATTTGACGGACCTGTTGGTCTAGTGGTTAGTGGCCCTATCTGCTGAGCCAGAGGTCGTGGGTTCGATTCCCACCCAGGACAAACTTTGTGTCATGAGCATGGTTGTTTGTTCTGTGTCTGGGTGTGATTTATCTGTAATATGTATGTATTTATAAATTATATAAGTATGTATATCAGTTGTCTGGTTACCATAACACAAGCTCTGATTAGCTTGGGATCAGGGGCCTTAGTCTGCTATTACAATAGAGTCAGAATGGTCGATCACTGATCGCATAATGGTTGATTTTGACAAGTTTAGTATGTAGCAGATTACCAAACTTGTCAAAATTAACTATTATGCGATCAGTGATCGACCATTTTGACACTATTGTAATAGCAGACTAAGGCCGCAGATAGCCGTGTGTGAGTTGTCCCAAGATATTTATTTATTTATTAATACAATCAGTTTCCCACGGTACTTTCGCAAGTTATTATGCATCGTGACTTGGATTGTAGCTGCAGTTTTTTGTTTT
The DNA here is from genome assembly GCA_958449745.1 of Ochropleura leucogaster. Taxonomy (NCBI): domain Eukaryota; kingdom Metazoa; phylum Arthropoda; class Insecta; order Lepidoptera; family Noctuidae; genus Ochropleura; species Ochropleura leucogaster. The sequence continues at coordinate 1,044,634 of OY288206.1, forward strand.
TGACATTCAAGTGTCCGTAACGGTCTGTAATGCTTTGAGTTTAATTTTTATTCCGGTGTTGTGAAACAAATGCTAGCCAATGGGAATGCAGCATTGATTTTAATATAGTACTCCATCATGGGTCAAAATACACTTAACAAAACCAAAAAGCACTGGACCTCCCAGTTTTTGCGATGTGTTTTGTTGTAGACCATAACTGGAACCGTCTAGTTACAGAGATAATGCAGGTTAACGTTTCAATTTATTCACAATTTCAATAAAAACAAGTTTGAAATATTATAAGTTCACTATAATTACTTCCACAACCCCTGTACAATTAAATTCAGTAATGTTTTGAATGAATTCACTTCAAAAAATCATTTCTCTTTTCCTAGAGTTAGTTAGTTTAATGTTCATACAAAACACACACCGTACATATTTTGTAAATGCGACAAAATAGTTAGTACTCACAGATCAGTACATAATATTATAATAGTCATAAACATTTACATAAGTTTTCAAAAGAACCCGATACCCATCGCGTTGCATAACCCTATCTGGATTTATGTTAAAGAAAAAATCCTGCTCACACAATTTCTAAAACCCGTTATAGTACACATCATGTTGTATAACGGCTTTTTGGTCGAAAGTTCAACCCGAAAATGTCCATGGCTGCACTAAAACCCTGTCACATTTACCGGTCGCAAATTCCGCTAAAATAACCCGGTGCGGGTACAAAATACCGTCCGGCCAGGGTTGGTTGCGGTCGGTATTTGACTTACGTCGGCCATTTTGGAAAAGAGAAGGGGTCTAAGGATTTCATTCCTAGGTCTTAGTAAGATTTTTGTTATTGTTTTCCTTTAGATTGTTAGTCAAGTGGGTTGAATGTGTAAAATATTCATAGACTATTGACAATTTGAACAAACTTTTTGCAACAACTACAAGAATCACCGTATATTATGACAGGTTTAGTCACAGCAACCTGAAAACAACCTTATTGTAAGGGAAATAAAGATAATTGTGATTTTACAGTGATCAGAGGAAAAAAATAACTGTGAAATGATTGAGGGATGAATGCGTTGTATATTTAATTTTCGACATGGCATTTATTTAAGTCTGACGTCACTCACGTCAGATATCAATTTGTCTATGTAAACTTACTGTACCCCACGCACATTTTGCATGTCAATATTTACATCCAATAATATGTTGATATCAGTAAAAAATTAAAATATGTGCTAGTCGTTTATGGAATCAATGTGTGTTTATTTATTTATGTAAACACAAAACACACATTATGAAAAAATACCTACAGACAAGATAGCGCAAAGGTACAGTAAAGGTAGGTTAGGTGGCGGGGTTGCGGGTTGTTCCAAAGAGATACCGCGGCCCCGGAACGTAAAAGGCAATAGAAGGAACATGGGTGGGTTTGAGTCAGTACGAGCCTGACACTCCCCCCCCCCGCTCCGCCCCAAAAAAAAAGGTAGGATAGGTGTTTATAGAAACGTTTAGAAATAAAAAGTCTAATGTAGCATTAAACTTGTTATTCCTAAAACATACAAAAGAAATCCATTTGTTTTCATTATTATTTCACTAACATAGCCACAGCCATGTTTTTTCTTCTAAAATTAGCATAATTCCCGCCCTAATGCGAGTACTAAAAATGTTTTCTATTTTTACTAGCAGTTACGTGGACTGCATTACTAATTTTCTCATTAGCTGTATAAGAGTTACAGGTAACAGAATAAATGTTAGTACTAATGACACATTCGTAGTAATTATATTTAACTGATGACACGGTTGGCGCAGTGGCTGAGCGATCGACTGCTGCGCTGCGTGTCGTGGGTTCGATTCCCGCACGGAATAAATAATTGTATGGCCTACAGATAGTTTTAGTGTAATGTTTGTAAACGCACCCACAATACAGGAGGAATTCCTAGTGTGAGGCAACGTTTTTTTAAACAAAAAAAATCTAGTAGGTTTAAATTAATTCCAAGTTACATGCACAAAAAACATCACACCAGATCAGGTGTCAAAAATCGCTACACTTAGCAAGACTATCGACATAGGACTTCTTAGTTTGAGTTCTACTTTTCGTATTGCGAGAGTTTAGATAACCATAAGATATTGCCGTGGAATATAATTTAATTTAATTCTGCAAAATAATATTTATACCTAGTGAAAAATGAACACCAAGATTATTTTTTTAAATTAATAAATAATAATAATTAATAAGTTTAATTTTTTAATTAATAAGTCCATTTTGTTAACATGTCCAAAAAACGAGAATAATATTATTAGGCGATTTTTTCGTAAAATATACTATCTAACTTATTTTCCAGGACATACCTTACAATAAAAACACAGTATTAACAAAGACTTGTCTATGTCCAAAATGAAATGTCCAAAATTCGTTTTTATTGAGATTTTTTGGACATATTCATACCAAAAATATTTGAAAATTGATAAATGAAATACAAAATCTTCGACGCATATCCAAAACACTAGGAATCCCACCGCTAACCCTGGCACGCAATTTAACCCGTTCACTGAAATGCGGGTATTACCGCACATAACGACATCCTCTGAAATGTAGCACTAATAGTGTTAAGTGCATGTTGACAATTGTGTTTAGTCGCTGACCGGGCATGACTTTATTGTGTATTGGCTACGATAAAGTTCATCAATGAGTCTCTTTCAATGTCTATATTCCATTATCAGAACAAACGCTGATATCCTTACTAATATTATAAAAGCGAAAGTAAGTTTGTTTATTATATCTTCACGCCTTAATGGCTAAACTAATTTTGGTGAATTTTGGTACGAAGATAGTTGAGACCCTGGAGACGGACATAAGCTAATGGGAAATGAGCGAGAAAGAGGGAAGAAAACGGTAAACTTAGCTTTGCTATTGCAATAAAAAAAAGCGCAAGGGAAAAACTACTGGTAGCAGGTATCTGTAAATCAGGAAAGGGGAACTGTGTTACCCCGAATTTAACGCGAGCGAAGCCTTGGGCAACAGCTTGTATCCTTATATTGTTGTGTTAAAAATAATTAAAAACTAATCAAAAAGGGTACACACAATATTAAACGATGTGGTACCAAAGGGTACCACATCCTTTAATATTAAATGTACCTACCCCTTTTTTCGAATGAGAAATCATCGAATAACTTTACCCGCTCTAGGCGGAGACGAAGAGAGTACCAGATATTTTCTGACTAAAACCATCCATGTCCCTTCATTTGCCTTTTGTGTTCTGGAGTCACAGTATCTCTTCTAAACAACCCGCGCAACAACTTTGAGGCGCGCGTGGAACTTAATCCACACAGCCTGTCGCCTCTAGATGGATGGACGATGAGCTACCCGTTGCTCCAAACCACACGCCCGCGTCTACGGTGGCCGGCTTTTCGCGGCACCCGTACCCCGGAGCGTCAAAAGCGTAATGATTCAGAAACATGGAGTACCTTACTGCAGTCACTGTATTGCTTAGGTTCAAATGTAATGATTGTGATAATGAATGAACTATTTTACACTTTGCATTTATCTTGAACTTTGTTAAGACGTGTTGATCACTTTAAAACCATTGTTGGAATGTGCCCCTAGGAAGGTTGAGAGAGCAAAAATCCTGTTTGTCCCTGTGTAAAAATTAAAAGTACGCAGTTTAGTTTTGTGCAGTTTTAAAGTGAAACTTTTATTACATCGTGTGAATTTTTTTCGTCTGTGTGTTGCATGTTGCGTGATGGTCGGCCGCGGAGTAGCGACGTCTTAATGTCTATAATGTGAAAAAAAGTTTCACTTTTACCGTGGTTTTATAAAACCACACAATCCTTTTTTATCTACACTATAATTAATATTATAAAGCTGAAGAGTTTGTTTGTTTGTTTGAACGCGCTAATCTCAGGGACTACTGGTTGGAATTGGTAAATTCTTTTAGTGTTGGTTAGTCCATTTCTTGAGGAAGGCTATAGGCTATATAACATCACGCTACGGCCAACAGGTGCTGAGCAGCGTGGGTGAAACCGCGTGGAACAGTTAGTATTAGATATAGTGATTAAAGATGAAGGTTTATACGTATTGTATTACCATATTAGTATTTACCTTGCACCCGTACTACCTATATTTATTTTGTTATAAGTATAAACTAATTTATAAAAACCTTACTGTCCTTACACCTTCCAGCAATTGGGCGCTGTCACAGTTTCCCACGAAAACTTTTTTCTAGGGATAAAAACGAGGAAAATTACACAAAAAGTATTAAAAGATTACCTTTTTCCTAAAAAAGTAGATTTCGAACACTATTTTTTTATTAAGGAGTAAGAATTATTTTAATCTTTGAAACAATAAGCTCTGTGTGTCATTACGCAAACTGCAGCTAAGAAGCTAAGAACATTACCAACTAAATTACTTCAGCAGCAAGACACATAAGTAGTGGTCGAGAAATAGTTATTAGTTCCACTGAAGGAACGAGAATCTTGCTCGGAACACGCGTTTAATTAAATCATTACTCTAAGATATTGTACAGTTGAGTTTAAGAAGACTTGGGTTGGAACAAAATGGCGTTACCCTGGAATTAGTAAGTTGTTTATATCACGACTCTTTTCATTTAAAAGAGTTCACTTACAGTGGGCCACATATTTATGGCAAAGTAAATTTTTGCATTCTTTATTCACGAAAATTGTAACTTAAGTAGAATCGTAATAAATAAAAAGTAATTAAAACTGAGGCTGATGATCAATTAAAAAAAAAATCAAAATCAAAATATTTTTATTTCACATAGGCCTACATGGGCACTTATAAAACGTCGAGAAAAGATGCACGGTTTGGGTTGGTCGTTTTCTATGGAGAAGAACCGGCAAGAAACTCCATAGTTACTCTTTTAAAATCATTTGGATCAACATTTTTGAACGTCAATTTCATAAGAAAGTCCTCCAGAAGGCCTCGCTTCTCCAGATAGGTTATAATCATTATGAATTACATACAAATCGCATAATGGTCACAAACTAACATATCAGAAATATAGTGCCACTAGCTTTTGCCCGCGGCTTCGCTCGCGTTAAATTCGGGGTAACACAGTTCTCCTTGCGCCTTATTGATTTGTAATAGCAACGCTTAGTTTTCTCTTTTCTTCCCTCTTTCATCTCTGTACTAAAATTCATCAAAATCAGTGTAGCCATTAAAGCGTGAAGAGGTAACAAACAAACTCAGTTTCGCTTTTATAATATTAGTAAGGATTATTGCCATTTTGCCCTGGTGTCTTTCGTAAATCCATACTACTCTTATAACTCAAACACCACATACATTAACTAAACGCGTGTAGCACATTATGCACAAATCAATTTCACACACTCCACTTCACCCAATCACCGTACAAACACTTAAGTCAACACAATTTTTCTTTCACCCCCCTCCCCATCCCTTACCTCTCAGCTACCCGAAATGAACAGCAGAACTAAAGTGAGGTGAATTAATCTGAAAGGGAGGCTGGCTGCGGCCCGTTACTAGAGATTGACAAATGATGCGGGCATACGTTCCCGTTTACCGGCACCGCTGTTTTTAGGCAGGGTTGCTATGTAAGTTGGGCAAGGGCCCATTCTCCTTTATACGAAGTGTACGTCAAGGGATTTGCTACTTAATTCGTGGAAGAGGAAGGACTAATTTTGAGTGGGGTGTTTTGGAGCAGGTTTTATGTGGAGACTTGAATGACAGCGAGGTGATATGATTACCGTGTTATGTCGTAACCTTGAGATATTTTGTGTGTTGGAGTCTGATGCGCGAATACGTAGATTAAGGGCGTGTTTCATGAAAGTTTAAGTAAGTCACCTGACTTGGCAGCCTATAAAATATTGCAATATATTTTATAGAAGGTATTTAAAACAATACACAATAAACTAGTTTATAAACTATTTCACCTATCCGATTAGGTGAAGCAAAATGTTGACTGACGTAAACGACTGCTAAAATTACAAGCAGAACTACATTTAAAAATACAAAACTATGCACAATATTTCCTGAATGACAACGTGAGTTTACTAAAACAACAATTATAAACATTGTGACAGTTTGTTCAGTAGTTCGTCAAACAGATTTTTAAAAACAAACACGTTTAACTTTCAAACAAATATTTTTATGGCATACAAATATAGTTGTTCCGGGTTTGGTTATTTGTATATTTACAAACTCCTCCACGATACAGAGAGAAATTCCTAGTAGTGGGGAAAAGTTAAAAAAAGACTTAACAAATAGTGTTTTTTTTTAAATAATGAGCTTTCCTACACACTAGGAATTTCTTCTGTACTGTGCGTATACAAACATTTAAACTCACATACACAAACGCCCAAACAACCCGAAACAACTATTTGTAGGCCATACAAATATTTGTTCCGTGCGAGAAACGAACCCGCAAATCGATGCGCAACAGTCAAACGCTCAGCTACTGTGCCAACCGTGCCGTCAAATTTGATTACATAAATAAATCGCACTAATTGAAAAAAAAAATGTAACAACATGTTTCATACAAATAAATGTTTTCTTTCTCCACTTGTTTGAAAACAAAACCTTTTCTATTTTGCCAACCCTCACTGTCCGTTTCCTGTTACTAATGTCCAAACAAATAGAATTCATGCTCCACGGAATGTATACGGGACGAAACAGATAAATTTACAATTGATTACATTTCGCAATTAGACAAACTAGCTCCGAGCAATGGCAAAACATTTTGTGATGATAGCAAACTATTGATTTGTTTCAACCCTAATTGTTTGATAAATTGTTTGTTGCTGTTTTGCTTAAATTCAAAGCTTTGTTTGAACAATAAAACATGATGGTCAGTATTTCTAAGGATTCTCAATGCTGGTGAAATTATTATCGAACTAGCTTCCGCCCACGACTTCGTCTGCGTGGCATAGTTTTTTTGGGCTAGCGCTAACGTTCACCCGCTTGATTATCTTAAAAAATATTGTTCTCTCACCTTCTCTTCCCACTTTCAACCGCCTTTAAAAAAAAACTAAAAATTCATCAAAATCGGTTTTGCCATTTAGGCGTGAAGACGTTACAAACAAACTCACTTTCGTGCTTATAATATTAGTAAAGATTACGAAAATGGGAAAATAATTTGTGTTCTACTTTAGGTGAGTATTCTCATATCATTTTTAGTGAAGGCAAACCGTACTCCTGATAGAATTTCCTACCGACAACTTTTCAGGAACCTAACTTTTAGTTACCAAAAGGATTATTAAACAGGACTAACTTTTACACATATTCTGGTCTAAGTAGTACTGAGACATACTTACTTGTTTTACACAACTACTTAGTACCGTTAACTTATTCCGTAAGTAAGTATCAACTTTCATATTTCTAAAGCGCCCCATACACTTACAATATTAATCTTTACTAATATTATAAAACCGAAAGTGAGTTTGTTCGCTTGGTTACGTCTTCACGCCTAAATGGCTAAGCCGATTTTGATGAATTTTGGTAGAGAGATAGTTGGGACCCTGGAGACGGCCAAGGCTTATTTTTAAAAAAAGTGAGAAATGAGAGTTAAGGGGTAGTGCATATTTAATTTAATGAGACAAATAAAATAGACTAATTATAACATTATATCACACACAAGGGAAATGATTTTTATAAAAAATTACAAATAATAAAAAATAACTTGTAAACTCCCAGATCTTAGCGTAATTTAAAAAATCAACAAAATGGCTGTCGTTATACGTCATGTTGCTTGCATGAAAAATGTCAATGGCAATCACTTGGCAATTTTATTGAGAGAATAATATTGAATGCAATGGGGTATTCATATTCAATGTTATTAAACATTAAAAATATTGTGCAATAATATTGTAGATGTATGGGATGCTTTATTTCAAAATTTATGAACTCGCGTACAAACTTTCGTAACTGATAACCCATTTATAAACTTTAAAATAAAGTTTTTCGTCCTTATTGCTCACATTTGTTATTAAAAGACTCCATGCTTGTAGGAGTTACCGGTTTTAGGCAGTGTTGCCTGCCAGTAAAATGAATATAATATTAACCCTGCAAATGCCTAGCTACCAACTAATTCCTAATGTATCTTTGTTTACTAGGCTACGAGCAAAGGCCTTTCCTTTCTCTTTCCACACCTCTTTAGCCTGTGCAATGTCTGTGCATGTAGACTCCGCAAACATGATCGTCTCGCTAAATTGTTTAAAAAAAAAGTTGCCTCACACTAGGTTTTCTCCTATATCGTGGGTGCGTTTACAAACATTTAAACTCACATACACAAACAGCCAGACCCGGAACAACTATCTGTAGGCTATACAAATATTTGTTCCGTGCGGGGATCGAACCCGCGACACGCAGCGCAGCAGTCGATCGCTCAGCCAATGCCTAACCGTGTCGTCAAATATATACGGTCGACCTTGACTGCGCCATCCCTCCTCAGGCATCCAGTGTGTGACGGTCTTCGCCCATCTCTCCTCCTCCCATCCATCCGTACGACGAGCCCACTTCCACTTCAAACTGACTGTTTTTTCTCCAACTCAGCTACTTGGGTTATGGAGCGCAATGTACTTGGAATCTTTTAATATTTTTATTCTGAATCAAGGATTGTTAATAGAAGAAATATAATTTTAAATACCTTGCCACAAATGAAATAAAAACAGGTTTGAAATGCTTTCAGAGAACGAATTAAATGTTGTAATACTCAGGGTGTTTCAAACGTGCACTGAACATTATAAATAAAATGATCCACAGAGCAAAATATCCAGAAGTTAAAAGATACGAATTTCTAATGAACTATAGACAAGCTAGAAGACATTTAAATAGAACACGATGTTACCGGTTATCTTAGTTGTTTTTATTATTGGAAGCCCTAAGTTATTGCATTCTAGAGAAATAACAAAATGGCATTTAAACCTGAATCTAGTCAGGTCGTGTGGACAGCGTGTTCGTTTTCTAGGCACGCCTCAAAGAGATGTCAGCAAAGCAGAGGGGCGTGCCAGGGCCACTTCCTGCTGGAGATGCGGGATCAACGAAAGGGATACCGCGGCCTAAGAACACAAAAGGCAAATAGGAACATGGAATGGTTTTAGTCAGCAAAAATCTGGCACTCCGCCCGCTCCACCCAGAACGGGAGAAGTTATTTGATATTTTTCAATCGGAAAAAAGCCTGAATCTAGTGGTGAATTTTCTGAAAGTTTAATCTGATTTTAATTAACTGCCCGTTTTGCTGACAATCTGTCAATTAATAACTGAACATAACATAACGCCTGTAATCCAGAAGGACAAAGCAGAAATGTAACCAAAAGTAAGTTTTAAGTCTACATAGAATTTAAAACGTAACTGGCAAAATATATTTCTAAGGGGTGTGCCTATGCAGAGGGGCCTGCCAGGGCCTCCGCTTGCCGGGGTTGCGGGTTGTCCGAAACAGATACCCCGGCCCCAGAACGTAAAGGGCAATAGAAGGAACATGGGTGGGTTATACTCAGTACAAGCCTGACACTCCCCCTCGCTCATACATACCAGAGCGGGGGAAGTTATTTGATGATTTCCCAACCCAAAAAAAGGGGGTGTGCCTATTGCCACTAACCGGTCACAAATACAGATTCCATAGCTGCTGCTGAGAAATACCAGATGATCCGGCCCGATTTGGGAATCGAACCGAACATTCTCAACAGTCGCGCTTGTAACCACTCAACTAACGAAGCAAGTCAACTGGTTCTTCTCAATAAAATTACTAAAGTAAACTGTTCACGTATTTCCGACTCTTCCCACACGAGTTCAAGAATCATGGAAATGCAAGAAGTTAAACTTCTGTAACTTCTTATTTGATAAACAAACTCACAGAAATAGGTTACTGCAGTGCTCGTTAACGGTGCAGGCACGGTTTTTGCAGTATTGCTATTTTAGCCCAATATGTAGTGCGGATGAGTATGCCTCTATAGTTTTGAATGAGTCTTGAAATCAGTTAGAATTTTGCTAACTCGGTCAAATTTTGCTGGGATGACTGCTCAGATACAGGCTCCTCTTTGTGTGTGGACAGCAAATCACTATGCAGGACCTGTTTGGCATGGTGGATACCACGTCTTTGTCTTCTTGGTCCTAAAATGCACCGGTTATTCCACGGTTTCTTTCTTCAGCAATTTTGAGCATCGGTCGATCGTATCGGTGTCGACTTACAAGTTGAAGGGTGTAAATTCTAATTAATTTTGTATAAGGTCTTTTATTTTGAATTTCTCCGGTAAATTTAAATTTTCATACATTTTTAATTTGAATAAAAATATTGTGAGGTATCTAAAATCTAAGACACGTCGGAGTCCTTATTGTATAATCAAATATTTAAAATAAACATCTCCTAACACGCACGGGACACCCGCAGTAGATTACTACCGACTTCCTCTCTTAAACATGAAGTCTGAGCTTCAGCAGGGACGCTTATAACAATGCCGTTTCTACAGCGCGTTCATATTCCACGCACGCCTAAAAGCTTGCTGACAGCTCTGCCAGCAAACCAGAGGGCTCGCCGGTGTTGTAGGTTGTTCGACAGAGATACCGCGGCCCCAGAACACAAAGGTCAGAAGAAAGGAACATGGATGGGTTATAATAGTCACTAAAAGTCTGTCACTCCCGGCTTATCCCTCCAGAGCAGGGCAAGTTATTTGAAAATCACATACCAAAAAAAAAATGTGACAATAACGCCATTTTTAATAACAACTTACAAAAATAAACATTAGTTCAAACGCCATCTAATTTTCTGACCCCTTTCATCCTAATTCAACCCATAATCTCCGTTACAAGATCATTATTTAAACCCATAGCCTAGCTAAATAACCGCAGTACAATAATGGCGTTCTCATTATCATGGCCATATTACCATCGCATACAATGGGTTGACGGGCTTAATTTTGTAGGCTATATTTATGGACGCCTTTTCTTACGGTTGGTTTAATAACTTTGGTTCCCAAGGGAAGTATGAGTGATGTCTGGTGTGGTGGGGAAGATGGCCAGTTATTTTAGTTTGTTTTGTGTTTGGTAATAGTTTTCTAGGTCTAAATATGTATGTGTCAAGATAAAACTTGGACCTTTTTCTAATCGCTTTGTAGTTTTTACGTATCACAATGTTTCTTTTTTTAAATCTTTTGTGTATTTTATTATAACTTCATAAATAAATCAAATTACCCAATTTATTTGCTTTGCTTAAGTTGATGAAAAGAATAACATATTTTTTGATTATTCAAAAATATTTTTTAATTTGAAAATTAGACCTAAACTGACAAAGATATAGCCCATTAAAGTTACGTGTAACGTCACGCGTCGCTGCATTTTTTCGGAACAATTGACGTCATACATATTATCACAAGTATGTCGTAGTATGGGTAAATAGTCCGTAAATGAATATCCCATTCCAAATCATTACAGTGACTGACAGCAGTACATTTTGATTCAAGTGAAAACTTTGTCATTGCGGTCGAGGCAAATTTAGAGGCGGATTTAAATACGAACACTTTTAGTTATGTTATTTAATTTTTCAGTAAGTACATTGGAAAACGTCGTTTGATTCACGTGAGATTCTGTCACTGCTGATGTCGGCTCTATAACAGCCTCGCCTGGCGGTTGGGGCGTTATATTCCCCTCGGTCGTAATTACAAAATTTCCTCACTTGTTTCAATTTCTTTTTCATTAGTATTAATTTCAAGTGTTCCATTCTAATGTTAGTCATTACCCACGTCATACTTAATATCTACTTAATAGGCACAGACATCAAATCGTTTCGACAAACTAGCGAAGGCAATTTAGTACCTAGTCTTGTTTATTCATTTCCTAAGAAACCAAAGCCGTGAAGTATAATTCTCGTTATATTACTTATGAACTTCTTGGCAGTCTACTTTAATTACGTTTCGTTCATTCACTCCAGTATTTCATTCTTTTATGTTTTCTTAAGATCTTATTACTTTCGATCTATCTAATTACTCAGTTCATTTTGTTTCTCCGTAGCTTTGAAATACTTTCAAGATAATTGAAGCTGTGAAAACAAGAAATAGATCAAAGGAAGCAAGATTATGAGATAAATCATTGGAAGTTTGTTTTCGGTTCCGAGGTAAAGTTTTGTATTTATTATTATTAGTAAACTGGCCACTTTAAAAGTATTCAGTGTTTTGTTTTTTTTGCTTTTGATTTTTAACTTTAACTGTTAAGATTTTCCGATCCTAAGTTTATTTTCTCTTTACCTTATTTATTTCAGAACAAATTAAGTCACTGGCAATAAATTGAAAGGAATTATATTTTAGTTTATACAATTGGTTTTCGGTCAATTTTTTTCCCTTGACAATATTTACATACTCATTTCGCATAATGGAAAAACATAAGTCATATTGTTGAACTGTAAGGGTAAATGAGATTTTATTTCAAATTAAGCTCGAGTATGTTTTCTTCGCGATAACGATGTTAGTCCAATGATGAAAGTTGTTCAGATCGGTGATCTATGTCCTCAAATAGTTAGAGTAACCATGGAGTTTTTTACCGGTATTTAGAACTCAAACATCTTAAACGAGCAACCCGAACTGTGCATCTTTTTTAGGGTTCCGTAGTCAACTAGGAACCCTTATAGTTTCGCCATGTCTGTCTGTCCGTCCGTCCTCGCTTAATCTCTGTGACCGTTAGCACTAGAAAGCTGAAATTTGGTACCAATATGTATATCAATCACGCCGACAAAGTGGTAAAATAAAAATTTGAAAAAATGTTTTATTAGGGTAGCCACCCTATATGTAAAATGGGAAGTGTTTTTTTTTTTAATTTCAACCCTAACGTGTGATATATTGTTGGAAAGGTATTTAAAAATGAATAGGGGTTTACTAAGATCATTTTTTGATAATGTCAATAATTTCGGAAATAATCGCTCCAATAGTAAAAAACAATGTGTCCCCCCCCCCTCTAACTTTTGAACCATAAGTCTAAAAAATATGAAAAAATTCTGAAAAGTAGAACTTTATAAGAACTTTCTATGAAAATTATTTTGAACTTGATTGACACAACAGTTTTTGTACAAAAAAGACAAAAAGTTGTACAAAATAATTTCTGGACTAAGTTTGTAGTATAATCGTATATGCAAGCTTTTTTTGTAACTTTGTTTACATATTTTATTATCCTAAACGTATCTTTTTTCAAACAAAAAATTGTTGTTGAATTACCACCAAAATTGCACGTCTTTGTATTAATTAGTAACCCTATTCCTCGAGAGATGGCGCTGTAGGTATTTATTACATTGGATCGGGTATTACCGAATTGTTCGGTTGGCCTCATAACTGGGAACACTTATTGTGACGGACGGGAAACTACGGAACCCTACACTGAGCGTGTCCCGACACGCTCTTGGCCGGTTTTTCGACTTTATAAGTGCCTATGTAAGCCTATGTGAAATAAAAATATTTTGATTATAATCAATAGAACTTTTCAAAATCAGCCTTTTAAACTATGCTAACTTTGAAAAAAAACTATCTGCTTACATACAGCCTACTTTCAACACCGCCATTCTTTTTTTAAAATTTGATGTGGCTTATCTACGCCCATATGCCTACAGCGTTCCAATGGAATTTAGAAAATACAAAGCGCCATCGTTAAGCGTTAAAAAAAGGTTTTAAATAAAACATTTTCAGTTCTATATTGTTACTGGAATGTGAAAACGGAACGGCTGAAAAAGTTCCTGAAATATCGTTTAATTAAACATATTTTATTGAAAAAGTCTGGTAACAACGAGAAAAATAATTGTTTTTATTGCTTGCATTCAGGATTAAACCGTTACGTCATGAAGAATTAATTGTATATCAAGTTGACTTGTTGTGGCAATTTATTTCAAAGAATGACAGTTGTCACTTGTGATCTAGGTACAAGTACAATAAGTGTGAAAAATAGTATCATTTTGTATGATTTTTTTCGATGCAACTAAACTTTACGCCGTGGTCATATTAGTGTTAAAAACCTAAAACTAAGTGCCGGGGTGGCGGGTTGTTTCAAAATCAGCCTCACAAAACAACTGCTTTTCACCATTTCCGAATGTTTACCAACTCCTAAGCAACCAGTAGTATTCAATCTATGCTAATATTATAAACAGGTAATTTTTTTTTTGTTTGTATGTTGAAGGTTATCTTCAGAACCACTAATCAGATCTGAAACATATTTTCCTGACGGTAAACTATGTTATTGTCGAGAGTAATATTTGGCAAAAAATCCTTAAAAAAAATATTTCCAGTAAGTTTCATCCGGAGTGAAGCCGCAAGCAATAGCTAGTTAGATAGAATTATACAACAAGTGAGCAATCGGTTTTCAAGACAAATTCTTGAAACAATATTGTGTTATCTTATCACAAATGTAAATCTCTCAGTAAATAGACAAGGTGAAGTCCAAAGTCCACAAACTCCTTACATGCACAAGTAGCTAAGCACACAATCTGGAACGGTCTCTGAGGAAGAGGTAAGTTCGTAAATGGGTACACTTAGGTATGGGGAAGCAGAAGCCATACTTGTGGGAAGTACATACATACTTACTAACATACTTCTTACGGTAAGTATGTCATGATTCCTGTAACCTACCGGGGTTGCAAGTTATTCGAAAGAGATACCGCGGCGACAGAACGTAAAGGGCAATAGAAGGAACATGGGTGGGTTTTAGTCAGTACAAGTTTGACACTCTCCCCCGCTCCGCCCAAAATGGCGAAGGTTATTTGATGATTTACCATCCGCAAAAAGAATGCTCCCTGTAAGTACATACTTAACATCACGCTTGTAACAATGCAGGGTTAGACAAAGCTAATAAGGCAAATTCCTTTCGCCAGTTGTTTAATGATATTGAATCTATTTTAATGATATTGCATCTGTTTTTATGATAAATCTGTTTCTTAATGATAGGGAATCTGTTTTAATGTGTCTGTGTACGTCTAACAATATTATATTAGTTTTCTATGGGTCTATGCCACCCGAAATAAAGTTTATTCATTCATTCATTCATTCAACAGGCCCGCACCCGGATGTCACCACTGTGACGATCGTCTGGACGATAATGGTGGAGCACACTGTGACGATCTGCCCAGTTTAAACGGAGCACCGCCGTTTCCTCGTATAGGTGATCTTCGGCGGCAAGCTCTCACGCCTTGGTCCTACAGTCCTA
This sequence comes from Ochropleura leucogaster, assembly GCA_958449745.1. Lineage (NCBI taxonomy): Eukaryota > Metazoa > Arthropoda > Insecta > Lepidoptera > Noctuidae > Ochropleura > Ochropleura leucogaster. Next base: position 1,059,755 of record OY288206.1, read on the forward strand.
CAGACCATGGTCCGGAGCAAGAGAACATGGGTAGCAGTCACCTCCTTCTGCGATTTAGTTATGCTAGCGCAGGAGGTGGACTTTTGATTTTCATCCGAAAAAAACACAACATTTTTACAAAATTATGTGTTCTTGTAATGTGACGGTTGAAAGGAAGTTTTCAATAAATCCTTTCTTTTTTTCCTTCGAGAAACCAGAAAAAAATATTTAAGTAAACATTTCCCAAAGAAGGCTAAAGTACGAAAGGTCGTGTGAATTAAATTAAACGTAATTTCCGCGTAAGGGAACGCCAATATTCATAGTTAGGGTTAATCCAATTATATTTGTCGGATCCCCAATCAAGCATTTGATTGGTACAATTTAGTTTCGCCACCAATGTTATTTCTAGTTGTTATTGTTATATAAATAAACATTAATTTAATACAATCAAACTGCTTCAGAAATTATTTTGAACCAATTTGTTAGCCCAATTTTCGAGTACGACTTAATAAGATAGAACTCCTCTGTTTATAAAATGGATTCGTGTAATTCTAAAAATATATTAGTTCTTCTTTCTGACTGGCTGAAAATACTAGTTTTTTTTAGTATTAGTAGTCGAGGGTGGTCGACAGACGATCTCGTTAAACTGGCCAAGACTCTCAAGATCTCGTGATTTAGAAAAGACCTACATTCAAGCATTAGGCGTCCAGAGATTGTAGAAGAGGGAGAGAAGAGAGTAGTGATCGTCACCTTAATGGAAAACTAATCGCGATAATATATCCTGAGGCGGATATTAGTATCGGCATGGGGTCTCATTGCGAAGAAAGAAAAAGTAGTTCAAAAAAACATCAATAGATGGCGTTATGTGTATCGATTTGTTTTTGAAGTTTGTGTAACTGTTTAAATTTGACCATGGAAGAAGTATGTTCTTGTTTTTAAAAATCCCCATAACACAAAAATCAGGAATAATGGGCTCCTAGTTCCAAATTCCATGATTTTTCTAAATAATATTATGGTGTTGGCTCTGGTGAGAACAATTTGTACTACGTTGTGGTTAGGTAACTCATTTACTGTTATTTCTATGAATAGATGGCGTTGTTTTCATTTTCTGAGTTTTACTACACAGCTCAATATTACCATTTACCATACCTATTTTGATAGAATGAAATATTATGAAATACAAACTATCTATACCTACTTATAATAAATCTGTAGAGAGGTCAATTTTGTACATGAAATATATTTCCAAAATAACTATCAGAGGGTGATTAGTGATCGATACTGATGCCAAAAATGCAATCAGTAATATTTTTGTCTGTTTGTCTGTATGTTCGTTATAGAAACAAAAACGGATTTTAGCGAAACTTGGTCAAATTATTCTTTATACTCCTGGGCAGGTTATAATATACTTTTCATCACGCTACGATCAATAGGAGCAGAGCAGTGAAGGGAAATGTTGGGAAAACGGGAGAAGTTACTCCATTTATTAGGCTTCTGTCGCGTGTGTAGCCTTAATGGTTAAAGCTACACAGAAATCATGTATGACGGAAATATTCTCCTTAAAATTATATAAAAAATAATCATACGACAGCATATGTCTATCTTTAATGGTTAACTCACAATAACACGTGTAACTCCCGATAGCTAAGCAGTTCGGAGCTTTCTGATTATATTTGTCTACTCTTACGTTTAATAACACTCTCACTCATCTCTTATTAAAAATAGTTAACATTATTACCTATACAATAAAAAAATAATCATATATGTATATCGGTAATTATAAAGCTGAAGAGTTTGTTTGTTTGTTTGTTTGAACGCGCTAATCTCAGGAACTACTGGTTGGAATTGGAAAATTCTTTTAGTGTTGGATAGTTCATTTCTTGAGGAAGGCTATATAACATCACGCTATGACCAACAGGTGCTGAGCAGCGCGGGTGAAACCGTGGGGAACAGCTAGTCATATATATCGGTAAAGAAACACCAAAGTTATACATGAAATACGCTAATAAGCCATCGCGCATGAATACTGGATCATGCCATAAGGATTATTTTTGTGTGCGCTCGACGCGGCTACCGTAATATTTGGCTGTTGATGCGAATAGACGTTCAGAGTGTTCGGCCTTATTGACAGACAATGCTTATCACCGCGACTTTTAGTCTTTAAATAATTTATTTTTAGATTTCTTTTGTTGTTATTTAATAAAAATAGGTACTTATTAGTTATTTTGGTAGTGTTTAAATAGGTAATCGTTCAAATTACGAATTATTAATAGTTTACATTTAATATCTTTTTAGGTAAAGTAGATAGGTACGCATAGATTTTTAGATAGGTAGGTACCGAGTTTTGGTTAATTTAAGTTAAGTTTTTTTTATATCAAGTAGGTAAAAGCGTAGGTAGGTACTTTTATTAATTATATTAAAGGTATTATTAATTAAGCATAGTAGTGATAGGTTTTTATCACAGTTTTAATTTTTAAGTGATGTAGGTATAGGTAGATAGTATTGGAGAGGCGTTTTAGCTTTATTTTCATTTCTTTTTTTGTACAACACGCAAGGTCATCCGCACTCTATCGTCTAGCGCCCAAGATTCGAGCCGGTAAGTATACTTACCTACTTTTGTAGGTACCAACACAACATACATATAACATAACATAAAATAAAATAAAAATATTCTACACACTCCTGAGTCTGTTAAAAAATAACTCCCTGCTTAAAATCATCTAATTTGCAGCAAATATCATTTCAAGAGCTACCTATCTATTTCGATATTATAATCATCAGCCTAGCCTTTTCCCAACTATGTTGGGGTCAGCTTCCAGTCTAACCGGATGCAGCTGAATATCAGTAGGTACCTATTTTATATGGAGCGCCGTGCGACTGCCTATCTAACCTCCACAATTTGAGGAGGAGCACAACCCAGTTAGTACCTACCTACTGGGTACCTAATACCATAGCCCTTGGTAAGACTGGTTGTCAGACTTTCGGGACACTGACTACCTGTAACGACTGTCAAAGATCTGCAAATGACAGCCGGAACCAACGGCTTAACGTGCTTTCCGAGGCACGGAGAAAACTCGGTATGTAACGGGTGGTCACCCATCCACAGACCAACCTAGGCAAGCGCAGCTTAACCTAAAGAACAACCCGAGCGGTTGCTATTTTTTAGCCACGAGCTCCTCTATTCGCTATTTCGATATTATAAATAACTTTGATTGACTTGATACTTGATACCTAATTATCAAAATTTGCGTTGACTTTTACGCTGAACCTAACAAATACCTCAGTCTACCGAAAAACATGTAGCTATACACCACGCCTCAGATAATATAATACTAGGCATGAAAGAACGTGAATTTATTAATGGCGATTGCCGAGTGACTGACGACGTAAGCTTCAAGGTCAAAGGGCTATATACCTACCTTAGTTTACAGTACAAAAGTATAGTTTGGTTTTATCGCCATCTATTGGTTCTCTGTAAAATAAACTGAACTTGAGCTATCGCTGCAAGCACCATCTAGCGCCGTTGTGAGTAAAAAAAAATAGCCCGGATAGCCCGGCGAAATGAGCAAGTTATGGCGGTCGCGTTTCTTTGTATGAGATGGAGTATCTGTACGTTAGTATTATATTATCTGTGGTATCGGTACATAAAATAATTGCCTCTACTCACACATACATATGTACAAACGTACTTACGTACAAACTCACATTTTTTCTCAAACTCAAAGCATACATTTCAATTAGACCAAAACAGTGACTTATAAATTATAATTTCAAAAGAATAAAAATAAACTGCTACAGTCCCAGTCACAAGACATAATAACTTGTGAAAGTAAATTTACATAACCGGCAATAGTGTACTATAAACGCACACCTCTACCAACCCCTGAAGGGAATACAAGCGTGATATTATTTTCCGTATAACACTGCTAGCAACTATTCGCGCAGTCTCCGTGTTAAATTGAGAATAGGCCTCCCTGGGGAGACAGATTCGATTCCCGAATAAAAAGTATCTTGCGTGTCACTGTAGTCGGTTCGGGTTGTTTCCTTCTTTTTTCATTGATTGAGTTAGAAAGCTAACGTATTTAGTATTCTGTTTTACAAGGGATATTAGGAAGAAAAATGTAAAAATATAGTTGAATTTATATTCTTTACAACTTCAAACTAGAACTTGTGATATCTCTCTCATACTTAACGACAATCTTCTTTAAATTTCCTAATCTTTGTTAAATTGTGAGTCTTCTAGCTGTTACTAGCTTCCATCCGCGACTTTGTCCGCGTGGCGTTGTTACTTTGGGCTATCGCTAACTTTAACCTATTTAATGATCGTAAAAATTTATATCTAGCAACAAAAAATAACCTATGTTCGCCTCCAAGGTCCCCCTATCTCTGTACCAAAATTCGTCGAAATCGGTTTAGATATTTAGGCGTGAAAACGTAACAAACAAACTCACTTTCGCTTTTATAATATTAGTAAGAATTAAGTATTCAGGATCCATAAAAGAATCTTTGATTTTGCACGTTTGACCATAAATATCATCATCATCTGTCCAGACATTTAACAAGTATGATATTCCAGTTTGACCAGATGAAGCTGAACACCAATATTTTACATGGTCTGACTGTTTCTTTTACCAAGTGTGTTTATTTCAAATAAACACAAAACAACATCACACTCTCCATAAACGATCACACAATACCTACACAAATAAATCAAAGAAAAACAACAAACTTAACACAATCAATTAAATAAACACAATTGCGGCAATTAATTCCCACCGTTCTAACATAATGGGGAATATTCTCCAAAGCGTCTCCTTTGCCCATAACTCAAGGGGGATCAATGAGTTATTAACTGAGTAATGGCTGCTCCCTAAGACCGGGTAACCGGGTATAACAGGCCTGAACAACCCCGGAGATAAAGAAAACCTATTGAAAAGGGCAGGTACGTAATAGCTTCAGGCAACGTTATGGGTTATACAAGCATAGGGGCAGGTCAAACGGGATCCGCTCAGATTAAAATTATTTGGGAAATTTTAAGGCTGGTATAAAGATTTACTAGGTATTTTGGGACTAGCGAGGTTTTCGGGTGGAAGATTTCAAGGTTAGTGACCGGGTAATATAGGTAGCTCCTGTTAGGAAAATATTTAGTATTATAAACTAGCTACTGCCCTCGACTTCGTCCACGTGGCACAGGTTACTTTGGGCTAACGCTAACTTTAACCCGCGTGATGATCGAAAAAAAAATGATCTTTTTCACCCTTTGCCCACTTTTTTTTTTAAAATTAGCCTATGTCCGACTCCAGGTTCCCAACTATCTCTGTACCAAAAATCATCAAAATCAGTTTTGCCATTTAGGCGTGAAGACGTAAAAGGACATACACATAAGTTCACGCCTTACCATGTGGAATAAGCAGAAACACCTCCTATAACTGTCTTAATATGCATCCTATACATCACACATCTTATCATAAAAACATGCCGGTTCCAAGAATGTACAAAAGCTACATCTGACCTTTCTGAAGAACACCGTCAATAAGGTCATTGTATGTCTTTCTAGGTCGTCTTGTGCCTATGTTAACATATTGAGTTAACCTACAAAAGAATAAACTGTAAGCGCAAAAACAAAAAAAAACATACCTAATGCAAAAAAAAATACCGAAAATAAAGTGTAAAATATCTTTGCTTCCGGAAGTCGGTGGTGACGAAGAGTTCTTTTTTGTACGTTGGATTTATTTGGCAAAAACAATTTTTTTTACTTTCAGCATTTTTATTCTGATATGTTACACAATTTTTTTATCAATTAAACGATCCAGGTAAACATAGAAAAAATATCAGTATTATAGACAATAACTCATAAACTACCCAATCAATATTTATAAAATTGATATTACACCACTCCGAATGTTTGCCCTTTCAAACAAAAAAAGATTTATGAAAATCGACCCACAGTTGGCAAAATAATCGGTAAACAAAAGTTAAAAAAAAAACTATCGAGCATCTCCTTTTTTGAAGTCGGCTAAAAAACAAACAAGCTCACCAATTCAATATCTGCAGTACACAAACGCAACGTGAAAAATAATATTTCATTCGAACGGTAAATAAAAAAAACTGTAAAAATGCAAACTTAATAAAAAACTGTTCCCGGAACACCACATAGCTCTCCAAAACAAATAGGGATTACTGACGTGGATCAAAATGCAGCAGAAGAACTATGTTTTCCCCTGTGAAAAGTGAGCCCCTCTGATATAGATAGGTGATGTCGCGACAAGCAACAGAGACTATCACGCCTGTATTTCCCGAAGGTGTTGGCAGAAGCGTGTTGTAGATATACCGATAATCATACATCCTTACTATCCTTACTAATATTATAAAAGCGAAAGTGAGTTTGTTTGTTTGTTACGTCTTCATGGATAAATTCGATTCGATTTTGATGAATTTTGGTACAGTGATAGTTGGGACCCTGGAGACGAACATAGGCTATTTTTTTTGGAGAAAGAGGAAAGAAAAGGGAAAACTTAGCTTTGCTATTACAATAAATAAGGCGCAAGGGCAAAAACTACAGGTAGCAGGTACCTATAAATCAGGAAAGGGGAACTGTGTTCCCCAAATTAAACGCGAGGAAAGCCGCGGGCAAAAGCTAGTACACACATAAACTCACGCCTCTTCCCAAGGGGCTAGACAGAAACAACAGAACGCCAAATACTACGATCTTTGCACACTACTTTTGCATCGTTTACGTTCGTACATCTTGTCATACGTGCACGTTGGTTGCGAGTTATACGCACGTGCCCTTTTTCAAGAACTTCACCAATAAGGTCAGTGTATGGCCTTCAGGTGACCCAAAGTACTGTATTTGCCCATTCCAAAGCGTAGGTTTCTATGAAGATGTATGGGCTAGAAACTCCATAGACACTCATGTATAAATATCCAACGATAAAATCATGGAAACCTCATTCATGTTGAGATTATACATAATTATACGTGAGAACGATATAGAAAAACGAACACATTTAGAGCGTCCAGAGTAAAAGCAAAAATTAGCAAGAATTTATTCAATTAATTAAAACAAACCGTGGTAGAGTCACAACTGACCTTTTGACTATACATTTTGATAGTCGTGTTTCGCTCATCCTCGTCACCATGACCAAACCATCAAAAAACTCTCTTTAAAATTTTTGCCACTACATCTTCTTTAAAATCGCAATACACATTAATTGCACATTATTTTTAAATGCCGTGTTGAAAAGGACAAGCTCATACAAAACACGTACATTGTATGTTCGTACACTCCATCCAAGGGTTATCTAAAAGTTGTCGCTATCAGCGATGCGACCGCCGAAACCATACAATATGCAATATTGAAACACAGTTGTGTTTATATTTTGACGTACAATAAATTATATTCTATTATATATTATATGTAAATAGAGGAAAGTAATTTGCTACTACCTCTGTCCACTGATTTGAGCATCATCATCATTCTCCTGTTCAGGTTATTTGCATGTCTTCTTCTTCCCTACTTCTCCATTATCCGCCATCTCATCAAACACCTTCTTACTGTTCGATATGGATCCTCTACGCAGTCCATCTATAGGTAGTTTTTTTTTATCTTCTTCTACCCTTATGGCCATTCACATTTATACTCAAAACTTTCATCACGTCAAAATTAAAGTTGCTTAATAAAATAATACGTAAACTTTTTATTGAGAATTTTCCGATACATAGAAAAATGGCAAACAAAACTACTTTTATACAGATTCTCAGTATTTGACACTGAGTTTCGAATGCGAGTTATTCGAGAAACAGACAATGGTGTACATTTAGCAGAATATTACGTTTCATTGAGCACGAATCAATTATATTCGGATTGCAAGTTACTGTTCTGCATCGCTGGCTGGAAATGAAAACATCGGGGAATATTGAACGCGTGTAGTGCATAATTATGTTAGTGTTCCATTATGCAACAGTTCTAATGTAGGTTCTGACAACAGCTAAAACACTAGGAAGTGGCGAAGGGCAGGGCGTTTTTGTGGGACTCTCTCTCTTGTAATGTGACGTTCAAAAAGTGCTGATTATCAGCCTAATTTGAATAAATGACTTTTGATTTTGATTTTGACTGTCATTCACTATGGGGTTTTGCTTCTTGATTGTTTTAAATTTTACTAACATAGTTTTTAAGTTTCATCTACTAATATAATTATTATTTTATTACTATATGGACTTGTAACTATAAGTGTCTGATCTGAAATAAATATTTTCAATTTCAATTTGCTAAATCCTATACTATTAAATCAATCATGTTCGCGTAAACGGCTCCAGAGAAATTATCAAATAACTGTTCCTACTCTGTGCGGAGCATGAGAGATTGTCAGACTTTAACTGAGTAAAACTTATCCATGTTTTTTCTCTTTTTTTGTCCTTTGTGTTCCGGGGCAACGGTATCTCATTCGAACAACCCGCAACCCCAGGAGGCGGCTCGGAAGGTTTCGATTAAAGTTGTAGCAGTAATATATTATTGCGCCAAGTGCTTCGACGACCATCTGTCGGAGCTCTTCTTAGTCGGTTGGATCAAGGTTTTATGACATGGTTGGCGCAGTGGCTGTGCGATCAACTGCTGCGCTGCGTATCGCGGGTTCGATTTCCGAACGGAACAGATATTTGTATGGCCTACAAATGTTGCTCTGGTCTGGCTGTTTGTGTATGTGAGTTTAAAAATGTTTGTAAACGCACCGAGAAATTCCTGGTGTGGGGCAACGTTACATAAAAAAACGTTTCATACTTCTCAACACGGACTGCATTGTCAGGAGGTTCTTGTCTATGGAGTCGTAACCAACAGTAAGTAGGACTAAACTCCTGATACCGACGGACCACGACTTTTAACATATTTTTCAAGAATTATTTGAATATTAATAAAGGATATTAATCCTTACTAATATTATAAAAGCGAAAGTGAGTTTGTTTGTTTGTTTGTTTGTTTGTTTGTTTGTTTGTTACCTCTTCACGCTTTAATGGCTGAACCGATTTGGATGAATTTTGGTACAGAGATAGTAGGGAACAAGGAGACGGACATAGGCTAATATTTTCTAAAAAGTGGGATGTGAGGGAGAAAGAGGGAAGAGAAGGGAAAACTTAGCGTTGCTATTACAAATCAATAAGGCGCAAGGGGAACTGTGTTACCCCAAATTTAACGCGGGCGAAGCCGCGGGCGAAAGCTAGTAAAGGATATAAATAACAAAAGTAATACATTGTTAAAATTATAACCAATTTCCGTAATAACAACGATGTAGTCTAAATTCTGGGAACTGTGATCGGTTGATTGGCAAGTGGATGAATATTAACAGCAATGAACACGTTTGTAAATTAATATACTTTTCCATTTAAGGTAAATAAGTATTAAATTATATGAAATGAAATAGTTATTTAAATTCAATAACATTGTGTTCATTATTGGGGTTTAATCATAAATGTTAGTTAGTCCTTTCAACGTCAAAAATATATGGTCAAATTAATATAACTTATATTTGAGCATTCGTAATGATCATAATTTTCTTCCAACCAGAGCGTGTCAACCTTTGACTGTCTAAAACCTATCATGTTCTTTATTTTGCCCTCTGTGTTCCGGAACCGTCGTATCTCTTTCAAACAACCCGCAACCCCGGGAACGGTTCAAGGTTAATCAATCCTAGCCGTGTTCATTCAGCAAATAACTGACCATCCTTAATATACCAATATCCCTTCGTGTACAGTCGTTTGTAGATCTCTGACAGTAGTTACGTTTAATTAAAAGCCCGAAAGTCTGACTACCAGTATTACTAAGGCGTTTCTATCGTCTTAATATTTAGGTTATGAACATCAGATAGGCTTAACTATTTGTACAAATCGCCAGTCTATGGGATTCACTGCTAGTTTCTCTGTTCTCTGATCACCACAATCTGGTTCTCTTCAAAGTTTGAATGAATCGCGAAATGCAAGCCTATTTAGTATTAAAAAAAAAACTTTTTGTAAACTACTAGTATTGAACTGAATCTGATTAAACTAGTAACCAATCCAAAAAAAGGTTGTGATAAGAGTAATCAGTTGAATACTCATTAAGTAACTTCTGTCAGGGTCTACCTGTCTTAATCATGGGGTTTGTCCATTGTCAAACACAAAGAGTTTATTTAGAATAACTTTCCATGTGTGTAACATTGTATATTCCCATCAGATGAGAAACTAGTCTAACTTGAATCTACGAAAAGAGCGATTACATTAATATTTTGTATGTTAACTTAACTTAACACATATGTGTTAAAATATGCATGAAATAAAACTTCAAATTGACTGTAGAGCTTATAAATATGGAAAGGCCGGAGCTTTAAAACCCGAACCAAAAATATAAAGGGAGAACATCCGCTGTAAAAATATCCAAGGACCTATGCATAGATAATTCTGTTCATCGATAGAGGCGACTTTTTATAGTATTTTTTTTTTTACATGAAACCAGGTGGCTTTTAATTTATATGCTGATTTTAAAAGAAAAAATTCTAAAAATAATCGCTGACTTACTTTCTATATACGAAAAAAATAAAATGAAAGTAACGAATGCACGAAGACTGAAAGTGAGATTTTTGTTTATGGCAAAAATATAAGTACTAGAGCTAAACAAAAATTGTTGGCGTTTATACAAAATTCTTGTGTGTCGGTGTTATTACGACTATTAAAAATTCATTCGAGATATAAAATAAACTAGTCCCAATTTTCAACATCACACGCTTGTACAACAAAAAGGCATACAAAATATAAACATAACAAATTGAGAACCTCCTAGTTTTGTTTTCGTAAGTTTAAAATGAAACAATGTTTTTCGTATAGATCCTAATATGCATGTTAAGACGATAGTGATCTTTTCTTTTGATTTCGTAACATCGATTATTTCAAATTGCCACGTCACGAATCAAATCGATTGACGATCACGTGGGGCATAGTCGACCCCCCGATGGACATTACGGAGGCATTTGTCGACCCCCGATGAACTCGCTGACGTCACTGAAGATAGAAGATCAGGTGAATATTTCTTTATTTTTAGAAGCCTTTAACTTAAATCATACATTATCTCAGGCGTTTTCAACTATAGAATGCCATCTGCTGAAATCATTACATAAAACTTGAGAGGTGTCAAGGGACAGTCGGATGGAACGAAGTTATTATTTATTTTGTACACTCAACAAAAATAGTCGTCGCGACACCAAACTGTCCAATGCGAAATAGAAAGATGAAACGGCAATAACTGGCTTGCTTTCTATGAGAGAGAAACAGACAGGCAGACAGAGAACACGCGCACGCCGCATGGCCTACAACTAAAGCAAAAAGTGTCGTTACAACTTTTAGTCTTATTTTTTTCCGTCTAGCCCCTTTCGCAACGCGCGATAAGGAACTTCGTTCCAATATGTATACGCCTTTTTGATTCATCGACGTGCTTACACCATATGCCACATGCCATTTGTCATATAATGCGTACGCCAGCGAGCACGCTTTTGTAATCACTACATAATATTAAACAAAACCGCTTTCGGCTGTCTGTCTGTCCCTATGTATACTTAGATCTTTAAAACTACGCAACGGATTTTGATGCCGTTAACCCATTAGAAGTCACCGTACTCAATTGAGTACAGCCATATTCTTAAGTGTGGATATAAGATTCTAAACAATTGACGGTAGTCTGTTTCTTATTCTATTTAATTAAAATACTGTTCAAAGTTATACGTTTATATTATGTGGGAAATGTGTTTTTTTTTTAATAAAACTATCAGTTGAAGTTGTGTCACCGAAACACTGTGCGGATAACTCAATTGTTTTGGGAATATTATCCAAAACACTGATAAATACTTTATTTTCTCATTCAATTAGTACTCAATACATGCCAGAGTAACTTATAAACAACAATATAGTAAAATAATGTTCATTACAAAAAAGCTATAGCCGTATGAATCTTGCTGTACTCAGTTGGCACAATGACAACATACATAATAAAATAATTATATTTTTCTTCCGATTCGTAATAATGAACAAACAATATTATTTGGGCCAAAACTGTTACAAAGGGCTATAAGAAGTCATTGATGCCATTATACGTGATAGTGATGATGATAAAATAGATATGGCTATCATACCACGTGATCCCAGTGCATTGACTGATGAAGAAGAAGGAGCCGATGATAATACGTCATATCCTCATCGGCTCTTTCTTCATCCATACCACAGGATGTGCCTGGTACTATTGAGATCGAGTCGCGAGGATGGTGATAACGAAGATAGTGGTAAAGATGATAGTGACGATGAGCCGTTGGTGTCTAAAAGAAGGCGACCAGATATGATCCATCAGCCAATTCCAACCTGGAGGAAATGTTCCCCTTCATACACCTCAACTCATTACTCATTTGATTCTTATTGTGGAAAATCGCAGATAATGACTTCTGATCCTATCCTATAAATTGAACTGTACCCCAGAAAATCACGAAGTTTATTTTGACAACTTTTTCACCAGCTGCGAACTTTTAGTTGACTTTACTTGAAACCTAGGATACCGTGCTACAGAGACTGTAAGAGAAAACAGGACTAAAATGTGTACACTTTTTCAGGTTTCAGGTTTGACAAGGAAAAGTGAGGTGCTACTGGTAAGGTGGAAAGACAATAGTGTTTGTACAATGGCAACTTACTATGATACCATTGAACCACTAGGGACTGTCAAGCGATGGTGTTCAGTAAAGCAGGAGAAGACTAACGTAGCGATACCACGACTGTAAGAAGTGTCTAAAAACACTTGGTGTCGAGATAATCTTTAGAAATTTTTCGTACTCAGAAGGTCAGTGTACTCAGTTGAGTACACCCCTGTAAATTGCTGAAAACTAACTTTTTGTATTTTTTTCATGATTTTATGTTTTTTTTGTTTTTATTTGAATACATAAATAACGGTCGTACCAAAAAAATATTTTTACTTTTCATTTGACCTCTAATGGGTTAATGGCGATCGATGGATGTTTTTTTTGTTTTGTTTTTTTTTTTTAATATTATGACGCCCCACACAACACTGGAATTTGTCCTGTATTGTGGGTGTGTTTACAAATATTTAAACTCACATACAGACACAAACAGCCAGACCTTGAACAACTATCTGCAGGCCATACAAATAATTGTTCCTTGTGGGGATCGAACACACGACACGCAGCGTAGCAGCTGATCGCTCAGCCACTGCGCCAACCGTGTGATTCAAGAAGAAGGTTTAAATGTATAATTAAGTTGTATATTAGTATTTACATTGTAGCCGTGCGAAGCCGCGTGGGCCGCTAGTTTTTCATATCAAAGCTGCTTGTTACATAATCCTGTATCGAAGTTCTCAAAGTCAATTAAACCAACCTCATATTATATCGGAGCTTGCCTCAGTTTCGCTGTAAACGGCATACACCGTAAAACGGTATTCCAATTAAGCTAATACTCTATAGTAATTTAATCCCAAGTCCATGTTTAATTCTGGCTCTCAGAACTTGATACCGAAACAGAATATAAACTAACTGGTTCCGGGAATATTGAAACTTACACACTGAAAGCTCAACTCACTAAAACTGGGGTTAAAATGTTTGCTATGCAACCTTGAACCACGAAGGAATTAGAGACCAACCCGTCCCTTGCTTGAGCCAGCCCGCGATCCTGAGCCAGTAAGTTCAAACCAGTCCCTAAATAATATCACTCAGATCCAGCCTGTCCCTTTGCTGTCCTCTCGTAGCGACGTCCTAAGCTGAAGCTCGTACCACACAGGGGGTTCCCTTAGCGTGTAGTCGTAAGTTTTTTTCCCTAGCTGGAAGCCTTACTCTCAAGGCATCCACAGGAATCGCCCGGTTAAGCAGACAACAACATAGGTTAAACTGCATGATACCATATATAAAAAAAAAAAACAAACGGAATTAGACACTCGCAACTTAGCCGGCCCAGTGGACGATAGCCTCGCAGTCACTACTGTTGTCCAAAGCTTGTCCCGAGCGGAGGTCCCGTTTATTACATGGGGCTCCAATATAATTCGAGACCCATGTAATAAACGGGACTTCTGGCTTAAGCAGAGATAACAGATAAACCGACTACGGTTTATCTAATACACATACATACATATAGCACATAGGACATAGGCTAATTTTTATTTTAAAAAAGTGGGATATGAGGGAGAACAAGGGAAGAAAAGGGAAAACTTAGCGTTGCGATTACAAATCAAGCAGGCGCAAGAGCAAAAACTGCAGGTTTGCTTGGTGTGTTATACCGAATTTAACGAACGAAACCGCGGGCGAAAGCTAGTATTAATATATTTTCTCAATCGTGTTTGCCAACTTTTTCTGACTGGTCCTTTTTTGTCTGGCCCCAATTGTTAGCCAACAACTCGTACCCAAAAAAAACTCCAAACATTGTGATGTTACACATTATTTATTTTGGGAAATAGAACTACACCACATTAGATTACAAAGATAGTACCGATTTACAAGAACTATGAAGGACTATCGCACTGACAATGGCTCAAGAGCTATCTCATACAGAACCTACACACACACAGCTAAACAAACGAGACCTCCACCTTTCCAAAAATAAAACAATAAACACCTGTCAACAGTTGAAAACAAAATAAAACGAAGCACAACGTAATCCGATGATCTTTAAAAAAGTTTGGCAAACTATTCCCACTTTGAGTCACCTCGTTGGAATAGTGAGAGCCAAAAAAACTTTATACGTCATCGTTTAGTGGTCGATCAGGGAGCGCGGTTCACGCGTCATTTGGCTTGCTCCCCCTACTTGGGGAGGAAGGGGGGAAACTTTTGCTTTTCATCGTTTTTGCGGCTCAATATTGTGTTTTACGAACGCTTGGCTAAATTTCTGAGGATCACCGTAGAACGATTTGATTCGGAGATGGATTGAATGGTATGAAGAAATCCCCTTTTTGGGAAGGGATACAAAGGTCGTTATTGTTGGAGCCATGGTAAAAACTTGAACGGTTTTATCCTATAAGTAGCTTATTCCTGCCATGCCCAACAGATTAAATTTTGTGGAGTATCCTCATACTGAGTAACAATATTTTGAAATATGACTCACAAAGATTGTCTCTAGTTTGCTTACAATAAAAATAATGCTGTGGCATCAAATACATGCCGTGAGTCGCGCCGACCCTAAATAGAATAGGACAAGGGCAGAAAAATCCTTATTTTTAATATTATAAAAGCGAAAGTGAGTTTGTTTGTTTGTTTGTGACGTCTTCACGCTTAAACGGCTTAACCGATTTTAATCATATTCGGACATAGGCTATTTTTTTAAGTGGGAAATTTGGGAGAAAGAAATAAGAAAAGGGAAAACTTAGCTTTTCTATAAACAATGAACAAGGCGCTAGGGCAAATCTATAAGTAGCAGGTACGTGCAAATCAGGAAAGGGGAACTGTGGTACTCCGAATTTAACGCGAGCCAAGCCGCAAGCAAACGCTTTTTTTTCAAAATGTTTCTTTCTGTAAACACAACACGCCCAAAACAAAACTCCTTTATCAGCATTCTTACTATCTCCAACACAATTAACATGGGTATTATCTTAATCCATTGAACCACCTTCTTCCCTGTTTATTATTAATCGTATCAGATCAGCAGTAACGCATTGGGCAAACATATCGAGTGTCCCATTAACGCTAGGTTCACAAACAATGGAATCTGAGGGTCGGCTGTCGGAACCAATATTGTATGATGAGGATTAATAAGTACGATGGTTTTTGTCGAGATAAGTGTGTTTCTGTTATAATATGTCGGTTTATTAGTGTGGCTTATTATGTCGTTTTATAATTTGTATCGAGTCATTTTGTATTACAATCAATTCAGTTGGATGTAGGGTTGTTTTTAGACCGAGCAAAAGTGGTGAAAATTAGGGAGAAACCCAACCTATTAAGTGATTTAAGGATTTGAATGAAAGAGTGAAAAGAATCAATTTCCAGAACATGATTTGTAAAGTACAAAATAAAATTTATTTATCGATAACTTACCACACATTTTTAAACTATTAGGTAAGAATCAAATCGACCAACCTGAAACAAATAAGAACAAAACTTAGTATTCAAAAACACAAGCTTTTAGAAGTTTACTTGGAATTTTGTTAATTCCAAGTCAACTAACTCACTGGAAGCAGTGCAAAAAAAAAGCATGTCGACAACTAGTTTACTATTTACTTAAAGTATTTTCTATTAAAGTGAATTCAAGCGTAAAATCAAAAGCAAAGGTTTTTGCTTAGCTCTAAGAACATTTTGTTAGATCTCGTCCGATAATTTACTTTGTGTTAAGAACAAGGAACGAAGTGAATTCACTGCTGTTGCTGATGGTACTCGAACTTTTCATGTACAGACGCCTGCACATCAAGCTACTACAATCTGCCAGATTTCTTTGATAGATTTTCGACTTTATTTCTAAAGTATTAGGTTCAAGGTTCATTGGGAAAAAAATACAGTTTCGGGTAGCTTGACCTGCGTCTGTACCTACAGTACTTTCATAGATATTTTACCTCTGACTACATCATTGCCAACAACCTTGAAGAGCTCTTGGCCAAATAAAAACAGCCACGGGGGTCATTTTGCATATATAAGTTAGTTTGCAGATTGGTGATTTACATATCGAGTTTCGTGCATGCTTAACGTGGATACCGCATACCGATACCGATACCGGATAACGCATACCAATAGCTTAACGTGGTTTGAACACGTCAAGCTATTGGTACCGGCTGTCATTTGTAGATATCGCGGCCTCAGAACATGAAGAGCAAAAGACGGGTGGGTTTTAGTCAGTAAAAGTCTGAGACTGTCCCACCCCGACCAGAGTTTTTGAAGATCCCATCCACAAAAAGAATAAAAAAGTCAGATCATGTAAAATGCCGCTCAGTATTTAGCTTTAAGTGGTTAGACTGGAAACCAACTCCATCAATGTTGAGAAACGACTCGACAGATACATGATTTGTATCATTACCAGTATCAGAGAGATGTTCAATTCAATAGTAATCGATTCAAGGTAAGGTTGTTGTCACTGGCAAGTCTATCAAAATTACAGTGATCTTTGGATTGGAAGCAATAAGGTTGTTATTGGATTGCAGCTGTCAGAGTTTAAAAAACTGTGAAAGGACTGTATTTAAATTGATAAACGATGCTCCGCTATATTCTGTGGTTACTTGAGCTTTGGTAAAAAACATGGTAGTTTTCTTTTGACTACAAACTTTAAAGTTCTGTTCACTTCTAAGTCAGTGGCTACGTTTGAGACGCTAGTTGGTAAACTAGCCGTTTATCATTGCTCCTTTTCAGTTACTGCATAAGTTCTGGTTAGACCATTTTATTAAACTGCTTTGGTGACGGTTTTTCTAGCACTTAGCAACTAGCTCCAAACTAGCTAGAGCCTGAATATAAATGCACAGTTGGGATTTGAACTTTATGCACTGAACTTAGCGTTGAAAAGCAAATTAGTATAGTTTCTTGAGGTTTATTTGGATGTATAGCATATAGCTAGTATAGCATTAGTCCTCAGTTATAATAGTTTGTCCAATTCGAATATCGTCATCATCATCTACCTGAGTTTGTCTCATTCTATTCTTCTTACATCCATCCATCCATCTTCTCCTATCAAACGTCACGGCATCGGCATCATTCACTCATTTCGCTTTCATTTTTTTTACGGCATTGTTGGCGCAGTGGCTGAGCGATCAACTGGTGCGATGCGTGTCGCGAGTTCGATCCCCGCACGGAACAATTATTTGTATGACCTACAGATAGTTGTTTCGGGTCTGACTGTTTATGTATGTGAGTTTAAATGTTTGTAAACGCACCCGCAATTCAGGAGAAACTCTTAGTGTGGAGAAACTAAAAAATAAATTTCTTATTTTCCATCTTTTCTTTTGCCTTCCTCTACCTCGCTATGATATTGAATGTCAAATTGAAAAATAACCTAATCATAGGAACCTCAGGTGTTAAACAAGACATTGATTAGATTACACCAATTTAAAAAAAGAAAGATGTAACACACCATTTTTATTCCAGTCAACCTTTGATAAAATATCCAAAAAATGACGAACACTTTCTAGAATCTTTTAGGTCCCAAGGTCGGCCAACAACACCTAGAGCTAGACAAACACAATCTAATTTACGGACAAACCGTTTGTTGTCCCGGGGGACCTCAAGTCAGCAAACAGGCCATCACTTATTCAGCGCTGTTTCTACTAGATATAAATCTTATGTGCTTTCATAAGTTACTTACGTTACTTGAAATAACTTGATTATGTTACAGAAGGTGCATTTGTTTCTGAAATTATAATTATAGTACTGGAAAGTTTTGGGAATAGGTGATTTTTATAGATTTTGATATGGTTTTTTTTCGAATTTTAACTCACCTCGTATATTGGATGGATGGATTGGAAAATAATTCCTTCTTGAATTCCAAAATGCACCTTTTTATCAACCAGGTGGTGTGGGAATGAGGTTTTTTGGTCAAAATACTTGATGAACTAGTTTTTCGGTGTACACACTCCAAAACTATTAATATGTAAAATCAGCTGGATAGGAGATAGAAAGCAGAAAAAAATAATTCCAATATGGCGGCTCGCGATGTAAAGATACTAGGTGGCAAAGTTGAAATTTGAATAGAACTCATCGAAATCTTTGAAATCACCCAGTTTTTAACTCCCGGAAAACTCCCTTTTTAATCTCGATTTTTTTTCATTTGCTTTTAACCAAATGACTGTACTACTAAGTTATTAACGTATGTTTATGATGGTGTTTATTTGAAGAGCACTCTTTAAAAAAAATATCTACGTCTGTTACGAACATATTTACCCAAAATAGTTTTCATTCATAAACTTAAGATTATCAGTGACAACTTCATTA
The DNA here is from genome assembly GCA_958449745.1 of Ochropleura leucogaster. Taxonomy (NCBI): domain Eukaryota; kingdom Metazoa; phylum Arthropoda; class Insecta; order Lepidoptera; family Noctuidae; genus Ochropleura; species Ochropleura leucogaster. The sequence continues at coordinate 1,078,636 of OY288206.1, forward strand.
ATTACACACGCCTTACTTACTATTAAATTGTTGCTGAAAATAGATCCAATTAATACTTCACTACGCTACCTTGAATAACATGTTCTTCAAGCTGACAGCTTCTATTTATAGCCCTGCCTTTTTGCGTAATCTCCGAAGAAAACGTGACTATACATAAATAAATACCAATCACGGACCAACCGTTCTGTTTAGGTACGTACTTACATAAGACACTCGACACGGCTCATAGAATCAATGCGAGAGAGAGAATCAATCCATTTGGCTAGAACTTCCACACACGTAAGTATAAACTGCTCTGTTACAAAATGGACGATTCATTCTGTGGATGTGTGGATGTCGGGTTTATTGTGCTTTAGATTGATTACAGCTAACATATTCATCTGGCAATGGATGAAACGTCTTGTGGTTGTTGAATAAGAATAATGCGCTCTCATCTCTAGGAAGTTGTTTCCTTAAGTATAAACATGAGAACTGATTATAACCCTGTAAATGTTAGTAGTGCGCAACAGACCTCTACGCGAGGAGGAGTAGGTCACTATCCACCTCAGGGGCATAATGGGAGTGGTGGATTAAATTTGTGCAAAATTATCAAAAAAAAAGTCAATACATCGATCTTCCTTCAGTAGTTTCAGCCGTAATTGCACGTCTATCCAAACGGTTACACACTGCAATTGCCTGCACACATTAGTTCCACAAAGCTATAAGTGTGCCCCTGAAACTGCAAACACTTTGAATTACCCAACTTTACTTCGAAGCAATCCCAAACACTAGCAAGCAGAGCACTTGAAACGTCAAAACATTTAAATGTAACCTCTAACAGCCAGAATTTAAGACACTGGATCAGATTAAGCCGAAGCAACACGTTGAAAAGTGCCCGAGTTTTAGTGGCAGTGACAAAGTTGCAGGTTTTACTACATTTTAACGTATCTCTGTGGTCGGGGTAATGGCTAGTGAGCCATAATGTGGGTAGATTCAATTTGGGTATAAGTTATTTTGCAAAGTGTGAGTTTTAAGTGGACTTTGTGCGGAGTGAATAGTTGTGAGCTTCGAGGAGGCAATGACGGAAGTTTGTATCCAAGTGTGTTTGATTGTGTTTCTACTTGTGTCCTAGACTTGCGCAATGCTGTTTTATTTGAACGTACAGCATTATGTATAGTACGTCTAAACTTTAGAAAATGTATGAGCGGTCTTAACAAACTTTTATCAAGAAATTCGAAAGAGACAAGTTCGTCTACTAACTAATGTAGATAGATACTCGTTCAAAGAAACCCACATACATGAATTGATTTATCTGCAGACAAATAGGTTAGGTAAACTAGATTACCCTTGGAGCGAAGATCTCAAAGATAAATACTCCACATCTCATCGTAAGGTACTTGGAAGGCACTTTAAAAAGAACTTTTCAAAGAATTCTAGTCGCATCTCTTGAAAAGTAGAGCATGTGTAGAAAATAACTATATTTCTTCCGTAAACGAAGGAATCTTTGAAGAGCTTTCAAAGCGCTAAGCGTCTCCCTGTTACCTACATTCTAGATGCGGGTGGTGCCTCGTTTGCGGTTACCGTGGCTATCGGTGTAATGAGAATGAGAGAGTGTATTTTTTTGCCAATTAATTTTGTTTCAGCCATCGACTACTCTTTTTTTCTTAGAGATAACAAAAATGTGTTTCTAAACAGTCTTCTCTAGAAAACCCACAACAGCACATACAGAATCTACATACTGACATAAACATAAATTATATATTATAATAGCTACTACATCTGTGACATATTTAAATAACTAGTGGTCCAGAGAAGCTTTAGCATCGTATCTTGTCTGACATTATAAAAACGAACCCAAAATCATAAATCATAGAGACACTGTAGTAACTTTATAAATCTTACTTCTTTTGCCAAGGCAGTGCGTTAAAACAATATTAAAATGAAAGCATACCAACAAGTTATAACCGAAAAACATTTTAACCGCTTCAACAAAAGTGCTTGCCCATAAAAAAATCACTAAAGAATTTTACTCCAGTACTATAAGCAAGTAGAATGGCCCATCCAAACGCTCCACATACTCGTAGCAACAATAAACTCGACACTTTATTTGTGCTAGCCTGCCCGCATACCTCTTATAAAGTTCGTTTGCAAAATCTACATACAGAGCAGACAGAGAGTAATCAAGAATACTTTGAGGCACTTATGTAACTTGAAAATAAATGTTAAATGTGTTTTACTTTTACGTTCACGAACGGATGTATTACGGAAGCGGAAATCTGATATTTTATTTAAGGGAAATGACTGCGGAAATTGAGGCGGAAAAGTGAATTTAAGTAGCCAAATCTGTAATTTATTTTGTTGTGTTTACATGGGATCCAATATCGCGGTGTATTAACTTAAAATAGAATGTTGTTTTATGGACCCGGGCTTTATTGTCTTTGATTGTCATCTGCCCAATATTTTCGCAACTATTTTAGAGTCGACTTCCAGACTTCCACATAGGGTGATGCCTATATGCTCTCAATAACCCAACTACAGGTTAAGGCGTCCTACAATGTCACCAGAATTACTTTATCGTAATCTGAACTACATTATAGCTTCCGCCCGCGACTTCGTCCGCGTGGCAAAGTTACTTTGGGCTAACGCTAACTTTTACCTGCATGATGACGAAAAAAAAATAACTTTTCCTCCCCTTTTCTTCCCTTTTTCTCACTTTTTTATGTCCGTCTCCAGGGTCCCAACTATCTCTGTACCAAAATTCATCAAAATCGGTTTGGCCATTTAGGCGTGAAGGCGTAACAAACAAACAAACTCACTTTCGCTTTTGTAATATTAGTAAAGATTAAATGAAAGCGAATTGTAACACGGTACCAAGTGCAGATGTTTTATATTTTTGATTAAGTATCTGTGCACAACAGCTGAGACCGACTCCGTTACGTGCTATCACGCCGACAAAACTGCGGAAAATGACTGGCACAACAATAAATCTACTTTAAACTCATACCAAACTTAATCATAAACCGCCTCAGAGCAAACAATAGGTAATTAAAACAAAATTAATAAGCTCCAGTGACGCGAGCGCAACGCGTCACCGTGCCACTTCGGAATTCGTCGTGTCACTCCGGAGTTCTTCGTGTTACTTCGGAATTTCATTAGCTCAGGTCCCAAGAATTAATCCAAGTAATAAACTGCCAGATCTTCTATGATTTATACGCCATTTCTATTGTTATTAAATGAGAGGTATAATTGCGATTGTTACGGTAAGCTGTTGGATCGTTTTAGGAATATAGATTATGGAGGTCTTTTGGGAGATTTGAATTGTCTGACAGATTTACTTCTTATTATGGCATGCATTTATGTATTATGTTTTTGGAACGAAGTTTCTTATCGCGCGTTGTGAAAGGGGGCTAGACGAAAAAAATTCTTACGAAAACTTGTCACGACACTTTTTGCTATAGTAAGCTATTGTAAGCTGTGCGGCGTCGCATGTTTCTCTGTCTGTCTGTCTGTCTCTCTCTCTCTCTCTTATAGAAAGCAAGCCAGATATTTTCATTTCTATAGGAACTTCGTTCCATCCGGGTGTCCCTTGACCCCTCTAATTTTTGTTTTTTTTAAACATGATTTTTTCTGACTGTCTGTTCTTAAAATTAGTATCAGCGTGAGGAATAAGTCTAAATAACGAACAAACATTGTAAGTATTTTTTCAGTGTGCTATAGGTAAACTTCTTATAAAACCTTTCGGGTATTGGGTGCCCTAAATTAGCACTTGGCGAAGTTCGTGGAATGTGAAAAACCCGCGAAAGAAGGATCCTCGTAGCTAACAGTGGATAACACTTGTCTAAAATGATGACTGAGTAGTTTAAAACCTTAAGCTTTGCAAGTTACTGTAATACTAGCTTCTGCTCGCGACTTCGTCCTGTTGGCATAGTAAGTTTGGGCTAACGCTAACCTTGAACCGCGTGATCGAAAAAAAAAATCTCTCTCTCCCCTTTTCTTCCCTCTTTATTCCCCTTTTCTCACTCTTATTTTTTAAATTAGTCCGTTCCAGGGTCCCAACGCTGTGCCAAAATTCATTAAAATCGATTTGGCCATTTATGCGTGCAGACGTAACAAACAATCTCACTTTCGCTTTTATAGTATTAGTCAAAATAAGGATTTTTCACTTGATATTTTTTTAACAATTTGTCTTTTCATTTTCGGTCTAACCTCCATTAAAACTAAAGGTTCAATAAAGATAATAATAATTATGTCAATTACATCAGTATTAATTTTCGCTCATTATCCCAGTATTGCCTTGCTCAGCTGCCATGAAACGACTTCCATTATCACTGACAGAAGCTAATTGAAACGTTTAGCAATTGACTAATGGAATTATGATGATAGTAATTCTCTCGACGATTATAGTTACCTTCTGTAGAACCTGTTCACTGACAATTAATACATTTTTAACACCTTAAAATTGTACGTTATCTTTCTTCTGCCCTTATTCTTACTAATATTATAAAAGTGAAAGTAAGTTTGTTTGAAACGTCTTCACGCCTAAATGGCTCTAACCGATTTTGATGAATTTTAGTTCAGACATAATTGGACCCTAGAGACGAACATAGGCTTTTTTTAAAGTTAGAGATGAGGGAGAAAGAGTGAGAAAAAGAGAAAAATTAGCTTTGCTATTACAATAAATAAGGCGCAAGGGCAAAAACTACAGGTAGCAGGTCACCTGCAAATCAGGAAAGGGCAACAGTGTTACCCCAAATTTAACGCAAGCGAAGCCACGGGCATGAGGTAGTCTCAGATAAATCGGTCGGAGCAGCATGTGTTCTTCATCCATACACTTACTTTTCATCTCCTTTCTTGGCATACCATCCTTCACACAATCTATAAGTATATCTCTTATATAATAAAATTAACGCAAATATCTCAATATATTGTTTATCTGAACATGATTGTAAATCAGCAGTCCGCTCCTTTCTACTAGACAAAAATTATGACGAAACAGAATCATTTCTTTCTACCCTATCATAGAGTACATACACCACACACATACTTACAAAACACACACACACATTTCCACTCACTTATTTATACCCTAACACTTAAGCATTTTAAATTATTTTTTTGTTTTTAAATTATTGATTTTTAATTTTAATTTTTACTTTTTGGATGATGTTATTAATATCATTAGTTACTAAAAGCACTAAGCAATTAATTTCTCCACTCTAGAGGGATACGGCACTGTTTCTCTATACTACAGGCTACTGTGTAGCCTATTTAAGAGGACAGTAACCCCAAACCTTTTATTGTAGCATATTAGTGTTTATTTGTTGAGTGCAACTTTTTTATTGTATTTACTGCAACACCATTTATGAAATAAACTTATTATTATATTATTATTATTATATCATTCTTGTGGCCATCCTCTAATCTTATACTCACACCATCCAATTTCATACTCAAAACTTTTCTCCCGATATTTTCTGCATTCCTCCGCATCACATGCCGTACACGTACACTTTGCTAGGAATGGTTTAATGGTTTCTCATGTAATGAGGAGCGCGTATAATGCCGTCAAATGGGAACGAACCCAAACTCCTTGCTCGAAATTCCTGAAGGGAAAACCCACTAACACATTGCCTGTCCCAAGAATCTAATCCACAACCAGTACTCAGCAGTCGCGCTTACCACTCGACCAGAAAACGTGTAACTATCACCACTTACTATGTAGTTTTTCAGGTTAGAATTAGCTGTGAAACAAACTCTCCAGCAACGAAGATATCTGATTCATCAAAGTGATTCAAAAGAAATCCGGTTATCACAAATAGTAATCACACCTACACTTCACACATGGTTGAAACATTCATCCTATACTGGTCACCACACCACACTCCATTAAGACATTCCAATTGACTCCCAAACCCAATATACACTTAAACTAAACGATGGCCAACAGTTTGCCCGGTATCAGTGTCGAATCGATACCGATACCGAGTGGGGCAGTAATTAACGCCGGCGTGTGGTCGCCGACAGAATGTAATCACAACAGAGCGATAACTGTCAGTGTGACGTGTTTGACAGGCTGTTGAGAGTGGAAATATGATATGGAAAAGAGGTTTAAAATTGGAATGCAATTTTTTTTTGTTTTTGTTACAAGTGGCCAGCAAGTAGAAGAACCAGGTCTTTGGACAATTCGATTTTATCGGCAAATGGAAAAATAATGAGGTATCGTGGCGCAGCCTGGGAAAGACCAATTTCCAGCAGAAGCCTGCGGATGGACTGAGTTTATTGATTGATGGATATCACCAAATATGAAAAAAATGTCATACCGAAGGAATTGCAAGTGCGTTGTCATGAAAGATACACATTATAAATGTCTCGATAGCCGTGAGATACATAGTATTAGCTTTTGTTTTGGTTTTTATCTTTTTCATTATAGTGTGTGTGATTTCAGTTTGTTTTATTGAATTGTTAAGATTTATGTTTTGTTTTCTTGTGGTGTTAAGATTTAAGTTTGTTTTGTTATAGTGTTTAGACTTAAGTTATTTTTTTTATGTTGTGGGTACTTGTGGCAAGTGCCCAAAATTGGGGTGCAAAGTCAGAAAACCTCCACGTGTGCCTAGTGGCTGCTGCCCTCTTCGATCCGTTGAGTGGGAGCAGCAGTTGCTGGGCCGGTGCACCCTGGGCGCGGACAGTGGCATTCCCCGAGTAATGGGGAGAAATTCCTATCCCTTGGGGAAGACCACTGTCCGTGGCGAATATTCTGACGTGGGAGGGGTCCAACCCGGACCACCGGTGCGTTGTTCCGCGTGACCCTCTGATAAGCAGAGGGCACAGCGGAGGAGCAAGGGCGGGCTCGGTGTGCACTCACCATGCCCCGAGCAGACAGAGGAGGCACTCCTTCTCTGTCCCCGTCGATCTCGTAACCCCAAACCGGAGTGTCGTGGATCACGTCTCGCGGCTTCGATTGGGACCGAGGGTCTTGGCTTAACCGCCCGGACCGCGAGGTAGAAAACCTCTATAAAAAGTCACCCCGAATCTCAAGCGGCGGCGCACCGCGAGGAGATGAATGGCTGACGGGTGTTCCCATGGAACCTTCAGTCGTTAGTGCGACCCCCGCCAGAGTACCAGCCGACCCTCTGGCGGGTTATAACTTAAGGCTTGTCTGGGGACAGGGGGTACCCCCAGAAAGGACAACACATATCCCCCATACTCGTGGGAACAAAAATGGATTCTAATTTTTCAAAACCCAAAGACGTAGACAGGGAGAGAGACGCAGATAGGGAGGTTATTGATGCGGGGTGCGAGTCCGACACCGCATCGAGTGTGGCGAGCGCGGGAAGTTCAACGAGCTCCCGCTGCGAAAGGGCCGAAGCTGCTACGAGGGCGGACGCTAAGTCCTTCCTCAAGCGGCCCAGGCAGGTGGACGACCAGGGGTCAACCACCGAAGGGGAGCTGGCTTCGGCACGCAAGATCCCCACCAGCAAGCGCGGTGGAGTGCGCGAGCGCGGTGGAGTGCGTGGCCGTGGCCGAGGCAAGGGCGAGGGCCCTCTGACCCAGAAGGCTGGTGAGTCTGGGAGGCCCTCGGTCGATACCGACCCTGAGGAGGTTTCCCCAAATGTGGAGGCAAATGCAGATGGCGGCTCCAACCAGGAGCGTAAGGCCAGATTTGCGGAGGCAGTGGAGGCCGCGGTCAAGGACGTGGCCAATAAGATAAAGAAGGCCTCCAAGTTCAAGGCCGTGGGCGCGGCCGCGGCCACCATAATTGCGGCAGCAGAGGCCAGCTTCACGCCCCCTCCTGCGTCGGACGAGGTGGCCCAACTGCGGGCGGAGGTGGCCCGCCTGACAGCCGCCACGGAGCTCCTCTTAGAGGAGAACCGCAAGCTGCAGGCGGACCTGGCCAGCCTGCGTGGAGCCGGTTCCCCGGGGGCACCCAAAAAGGGGCCACAGCAGCAGACGAGCCATGCCGAGCCGGTTGAGAACCAAATTCTCAAACTGGTTCGGCAAGAGATGGCTGCCTTCCAGGCGCGGTTCTCCGTCCTGGAGGCCAAAGTGCTGCGCCCGCCTCTGGCGGCAAGTCAGGCGCCAACCAAGGCGGCAAGCAAAGGCCGGGGGCCGGCTTCGTACTCGGCCGCGGCCGCCTCTGGCCTGAAGCCTCCTAGCCAGCCCACTAGAGTGCCGGCTGCGCCGGTCCCGACGGCACCGGCTAGAACGACGCAGGCCGCGCCGAAACCGGCGCAGGCCGCGCCGCCGAAACCGGCGCAGGCCACGGCGAAACCGGCCCCGGCAAGTGCGGCGCCGGCTAGGAAAGCCCCTAAAAAGGGCAAAGCGGCGAAGACGCCAGCGCCAGCCGCCGCCACCGCCCCCTCGCCTGACTCTCCGACGGCCGAAGCCGGGTGGGAGGTGGTCGGGGAGAAGAGGAGGGGGCGCAAGGCGGCCAAAGCGGCGAAGAAGAAGGCGCAGAAGAAGCGGCAGCGAAACGGCGCGGCTAGGCTTCGCGCCCCGAAGACCGCAGCTGTAGTGCTTACACTACAGCCGGAAGCGGAACAGAGGGGCGTGACCTACCGCGACGTGCTCGCTAAGGCGAAAGCGGCGGTGGACCTGCAGGAGCTCGGGATCACCGGGGGCCTCCGGCTTAGAGTCACAGCGACTGGGGCTCGGATGCTGGAGATACCCGGTGCAGCAAACAGCTCGTCCGCCGACGCCCTGGCTGAAAAGCTCAGGGCGTCCCTAGATGCGGACGAGGCCCGAGTGTCCAGGCCTGTCAAGTGCGCAAGTCTGCGCATTTCAGGCCTGGACGACTCCGTGGTGGAAGAGGAGGTGGTGGCTGCCGTCGTCAGGACTGGTGGGTGCCCTGCCGACCAGGTGAAGGCAGTGGGCACCGTACGTCCTGACTACGGGGGCATGCGAACTGTGACGGTTAGCTGCCCCGTGACGGCGGCCAAAAAGATCGTGGAGGGCCGAAGGCTCCTGGTGGGCTGGGTCTCCGCGCAGGTCAAACTGCTGGAGCCCAGACCTCTGAGGTGCTTCCGCTGTCACGTGGGTCACCACGTGGCAGTCAAGTGCTCGGAGGTGGACCGCAGCCGCCTGTGCTTCCGCTGCGGTCAGCCCGGTCACAAGGCCGTGACCTGCGACGCCGCGCCGCACTGCGACGCATGTGCGACGGCGGCCAGGCCGGCCGATCACCGGGCGGGAGGCAAGGCCTGCGCACCACCCGCCAAAACCAGGGGCAGGGGAAGGTCCTCCGCGACCACCGCCACCAACGCCGCCGCCGCAGCTGTCGCCGCTGCTGCCGCCGCTAGCACTGCCGCCGCTGACGCCACAGCGGCGGCAGCCGGGCCAACAGAGGGAGCCCAGGAGGGGGCTGTAATGGAGTGCCAATAACGGCCCCATTGCGCCTCCTCCAGGCGAATATCAACCACTGCGCCTGCGCTCAGGATCTCCTGCTCCAGAGCATGGCGCAGTGGTCGATTCATATCGCCGTGGTCGCTGAGCCGTACTTTGTCCTCCCCAGGGACGACTGGGTTGAGGACCTGAGCGGCTCAGTGACCATCATCTCGTCGGCCGCCGCCGGTACCCCGTCCTTCGAGGGTGTCAGGAAGGGTCAGGGGTGCGTCGCAGCCCGGTTCGGGGATATAGTCGTAGCGGGTGTCTACTTTTCCCCGAGCCGAACTCTCGCCGAGTTCCACAACTCCCTGAGGGAGTTGACCGTCGTCGTCGGTAACCCCTCCCTCCCCGTGCTAGTGCTCGGGGACTTCAACGCCAAGAACTTGGCTTGGGGTTCTCGCTACACGGATGTGCGGGGAAGGATGGTGGAGGACTGGGCACTGGAGACAGGCCTGGTCGTCCTAAATCGGGGTTCTGTCCCCACGTGTGTGCGGATGCGGGGCGAGTCGGTGGTGGACATTTCGTTCGCTAGCCCCGCTCTGTCGCCGCGTGTCGTCGACTGGCGCGTCATGGAGGAGGTGGAGACCTACTCCGATCACCGGTATATCCGGCTCGACGTCTCCACCCAGACCTCCAGCGCGCCGGTCCTACAGGCCCCGAGTGGTCCGCGTTGGGCGCTGAAACAGCTGGACCGGGAGCTCCTCCTGGAAGCCTCGATCGTGCAGGCCTGGGTGTCATCACCGGACAGGCCTGTCGACACTAACCATGAGGCGGACTGGTTCCAGGAGGCCATGTCTGAGATCTGTGACGTGGCAATGCCCCGAGTCCGGCCTGGAAGCGCCCGGCGTCAGGTGTACTGGTGGTCGCGCGAGCTGACGGCACTGCGAGAGGCATGCGTCGCTGCGCGACACCGGTACGCCAGGCACCGCAGGCTCCGCATCAGAACACCAGATGCGGCAGCCATCGAGGCGGAGCTGTATGAGGGGTACAGAGCGGCGAAGACCGCCCTCCTAGAAGGTGTCTTGCGGGCCAAGGATCTGGCCCGCGAGGAGATGCTGGAGTCTCTGGACGGGGATCCGTGGGGGCGCCCATACAAGATGGTGCGGGATAAACTCCGCACCAGGGCCCCCCCGCTGACGCAGAGTCTCCGGCCCCAACTAGTTGAGGATGTGGTGAGCGCTCTGTTCCCTTCGCGAGGGGAGCATGCTCCTCCGCCCATGGCTCCGCCGCTTGCGGTGCCACAAGCGGACCACGAGGACAACGACGACGACGACGTTCCGGAGGTGACTGGGGTGGATCTGAGAGCGGCGGTGGGCAGGCTGAAAGCCAAAAACACCGCCCCGGGACCCGACGGCTTGCATGGCAAAGCCTGGGTCCTGGCCCTGGAGGCTCTCGGGCCCCGACTACTAGGGCTCCTAAGCGCATGCTTGGAGAGAGGCCAGTTCCCACTTCGTTGGAAGACGGGGAAGCTGGTCCTCATTCAGAAGCCGGGGCGCCCTGCGGACTCTCCGTCCGCATTCCGGCCCATTGTGCTGCTCGACGAGGTGGGCAAGCTCTTTGAAAGAGTAATTGCAAACCGCCTCGTCGGGCACCTTGTGGGGACGGGGCCGGATCTTGCGGAGCACCAGTATGGTTTCCGCAAGGGGCGCTCGACGGTGGACGCCATCATGCGCGTGAGAGCCCTCACGACGGGGGCTGCAGTGTCCAGGGGTGGGGTTGTCGTGGCGGTGTCTCTCGACATCGCTAACGCGTTTAACACCATGCCCTGGGGCTGCATCAGGGAGGCACTCCAATACCACCGGATGCCGACCTATCTTCGTCGTGTGGTCGGGGCATATCTGACGGACAGGGCCGTCATATACCCCGGTCGCTCTGGAGAGTGGAACCGGCGAGAGATGTCGTGCGGTGTCCCACAGGGATCGGTCTTGGGGCCGCTCCTGTGGGACATCGGCTACGACTGGGTGCTGCGCGCCGACCTCCCCAGCGGCGTCAGTGTAGTTTGTTACGCTGACGACACGCTCGTCCTGGCTCAGGGGGGGTCGCACCAGGCGGCGGCCGACAATGTGACACGCGGGGTTGCGATAGTCGCGGAGAGGATCCGGCTACTGGGTCTCGAGGTGGCCTTGCACAAATCCGAGGCCATGGTTTTTCATGGCCGCGGAAACACGCCACCGTCGGGATCCCAGTTGACGGTAGGAGGGGTTCGCATCGGCGTCGGGTCGACGATGAAGTACCTGGGAATCGTCCTCGACAGCCGGTGGAACTTCGTCGAACACTTCCGACGTTTGGCTCCCAAGCTCGAGCGGACGGGGGCTGCTTTCAAGCGGCTCCTGCCCAACCTCAAGGGGCCAAACGCCTCCTGCCGTAGGCTCTATGCCGGAGTCGTGCGGTCCATGGCCCTTTACGGGGCCCCAGTATGGGCGCGTTCTTTAGGGCGGCGCGCCGCCCACTATCTGAACGCGCCCCAAAGGGTGGTGGCCATACGGCTTGTCCGGGGCTACCGCACGATCTCCGGCGAGGCAGCAAGCCTCCTTGCCGGACTGCCACCGTGGGATCTGGAGGCGATAGTCCTCGCGCGCCTGTTTGAGTGGCGCGCGGAGGCACTACACCGGGGGGAAAACCCACTGCCGCGGCAAGTTGCCGCTCGGCGGGCAGACCTCCGGTGCGATCTCATGGTGGCATGGAGAGAGCGACTGTCGCAACCCCGTGCAGGGCACGCTACAATAGTGGCGGTAAGTCCCCTCTTTGAGGAGTGGCTGGAGAGGCGTCATGGCGTCCTCACCTACCGCCTGACGCAGGTCCTCACCGGACACGGAAGTTTCGGGAGGTTCCTGCACATCATCGGGCGGGAGGAAGCGCCCGGGTGTCACCATTGTGACGATCGCCCGGAGGACACGGTGGAGCACACAGTGGCGATCTGCCCGGCTTGGGCGGAGCACCGCCGTGCCCTCGTAGAGGCGATCGGCGGCGGCGATCTCTCGCGTCCGGCCCTGGTTCAGGCCATGGTCCGGAGCGAGAGGGAATGGGAAGCGGTCACCACCTTCTGCGAAGCAGTAATGTTAGCGAAGGAGGTGGCCGGGCGTTTGAGGGAAAGAACATCTGCCCAACCCAGCCGCCGCGGGAGACGCCCATGGCGCCGGGCGCCGCGAGACGACTTCCGGCCACCGTAGATGCGGGCCTGTGGGCGGTGAGCAATGGGTAGTTCACCGTCCGTCCGTCGATTGACGACAGGCCGTGTCGACGGCGCGTTCGTGTTTCACGCGCGCCTCAAAGAGAGTCAGCAAAGCAGAGGGGCTTGCCAGAGCCTCTGCCTGCCGGGGTTGCGGGTTGTTCGAAAGAGATACCGCGGCCTCGGAACGTAAAGGGCAATAGAAGAAACATGGGTGGGTTTTAGTCAGTACAAGTCTGACATGCCCCCCCGCTCCACCCAGAGCGGGGGAAGTCATTGGATGATTTCCCACCCGAAAAAAAAAAAAAAAAAAAAAAAAAAAAAAAAGTGCCCAAAATTTTTTTTTTGTTATTTTTTTTCATTTGATTGCCAACACAGTGGCTTTATTACTATTTAATTATTCCTTATGTTGACCAAAAGGTCGTTTTTCTGTATTTTTAATGTAATCTAAATCTGGTCGTTATCTCATTTCCTTAGCAATCATTATCAAAACACATCCAAAATTAATAAGATGATAGAGCAATAGAGAGAGGGATATCGTCTGTCTTTCGACAATACATCTATCTTACACGTTTTGGATGTTTTTTAATGCCCGTTTATTGGCCATTTAAAGATCCTTAAAAAAACCGTGAATTGCATCTCTAACAAATAAGCAATATCAAAAAACGAGAAAAACCTAATATTGTTTTTAACAACAAGGACTACCTTAAGAATTCCCTTATGCCGTTCAACAATCCAAAAAGTCAGCTGATTACAATTTCAACCGGTACCATTACACATTCAAGCAAATCAAGATCAACGGTGAGCCAGTAATGAACGCCGCCATTTCGGTCGCTGTTACAGGAATTTAATCACAACTACAAGCAATAACTGTCACGTTGATATATTGTCGCTGAATGTGACAGCTCATGGAGTAAGGAGGTGCTACTCTAGTGTGGGGAACTCGCAGTTGATTCTAATGTCATAGAGCTTTGGTTTTTTCTAGAAGTGTGCGTGTTTTGGGAGGCTGTCTCTTGTTATGTTTATGTTCAAAAGGTTAAAAGAATAAGTGACTTTTGATTTTGATCTGTTAAGATTATTTTGGTCTGAAGATAAAGTAGTGTACACAATATCTGGCTGGCTTTTTACCGACTAAATTTAGATCGGTTTGTATCCTTACAGATAGCAGTTTCATTTTAAAAGGAGTAACTACTTATCTGACCTTCACAATCCATCATCCGCGAAGTAAAACTTCATGGTAAGATTGGTACGTAATATTTCGCATGTAAGGTTCCTAATTCATCCTCACTAATGTTAGGTAAATAGTAGTTACTCTGTTTTATCGGTCTGTCTGTCTGTCTGTTAACTTTCCACGACTTAATAGCTGATCGAATTGCGACGTCTCGCACACCATAACCACCTTTAGGACATGGGATACTTTTGATCCCGGTTGTATGATAAAAATCCCAACGTTAGAAAACACGTTTATTCCCATTTGCCCCCTTTGAGCTTGCCACCGGGGTGGTGGTTGGCACTAAGAGGTGGCGTTTACCACCCCGGTGGTCAATAAATAAATAATAAATAAATATCTTGGGACAACTCACACACGGCTATCTGATCCCAAGCTAAGCAGAGCTTGTGTTATGGTAACCAGACAACTGATATACATACTTATATAATTTATAAATACAAACATATTAAAGATAAATCACACCCAGACACAGAACAAACAATCATGCTCATCACACAAAGTTTGTCCTGGGTGGGAATCGAACCCACGACCTCCGGCTTAGCAGTCAGGGCGACTAACCACTAGACCAAGAGGCCCGTCGTTTGCTAGTAATTATAAAAACATTCATTTTATTTATTTAATTATTATTTAAAAAAAAAAAATTATACATTATCATTGTTCATGTTTTATTTAAATTTCTATTGATAATGCGAATAAACCTCTGTACTATAACTACGAAGGGGGCAGACGAAACTAAATAGGTACCATTGACCACCGGGGTGGTAAACGCCACCTCTTAGTGCCAACCACCACCCCGGTGGCAAGCTCAAAGGGGGTAGATGGGAATAAACCAGAAAACCGTTATACCTCCTTGACGCCCTGTAGGTAAAAGCTATGAACAGGATTGCAAGAAAGAACATTGACAACATAGATAAAAAAGAAGCCCTTTTAATACCCTACTCCAAGAACTCCTACGAATCGGAAAGCTCATACAAGCTAGCTACTTTGATTGATGAGCGTCCTCAAGATGAAGTGTCCCGACGTACAAGTGACTCCACGTTATCAGTGTGGTTGTGTGACGCACGTGTAATCACAACTACTAGTAATAACTGTCGCGGTGACAGCGAGCTAGTGCGCTGATTAATTGTCTGTCGAGGACTAAATAGCGTTGTCACTTGATGAGTTTGTTCTAGGATCTAGACGAAGTAACGTCCGAGTGGCGACAACCAGTGTCAGTAAGGCAATTCTCTAAGAATACAGAGTCGAACTTAGCGCTGCCGCATTGTCAAGTTTCATAGAGTCGTCTGGGATCAGCGTTGCGCTGATGATGATGCCGATGCCGTATACTTACAGAATAGCCCTACACTGTGTAGTGAAATATAATATAGGTCTGAAATTTGCTTTGTTTTGGGACACGCCCGTCTGTTTGTTACCCAAACTACTGCATCTCCTGAAAGCCAAAATCAACAGTAGCGATCATCAGAAAACCGCTTAGACAATCTTGCTTTTTCTTAAATAATAGTGTGGGACTACGATCGTGGGTGTTTTTACAAACATTAAAATCACATCTACAAACAGCCAGACCCGGAACAACTTCCGGAGGTCATACAAATATATTTTCGGTTCGGGTATCGAACCCACGACACTTAGCACAGCAGTCAAACAAAATAGCTTAACAAATTCTCGTTTCTCCGCGATTTTGTCTGATAAAACTAGGAATACGATAACACATAATTTCCACATTAGCAAGAGACAAAATAAGGCCAATAAAATTAATTGGCACAAAATTACGTTTATAAAAAGGAAAGATGTCCCAACTCTAGAATCTAGATTGAAGCATTGAAGTAACAACAAGAAACAAGTTTTATTCGCAGTTTATAATTATATCAGCATGTCTCGCAAAGTTTTTCTTTCTAATATTCCGTCAGCAGACGGAAGTTTCTCGACTAACTTTTATCTACTTTGCGAGTCTTATAATGTTTACTGGTGTATAAAAGTATCCCACTACCGAGCCTATAGTAAAATATTACTTTGGTAGTAAAGGACATCAGGTCTAAATGCACATATCGTCTAATTTAGGAAAATTAGGGTGTCGTCCGGGTAAGGTTTTAAAAAGGTATTTTTTTTAGGATTGAAAATTCATCGAATAACTTCCACCGCTATGGGCGGAGTGCAGGGGAGACATTATGTGATCTTGGTATGACTGGGAAAAAACTGAATTTCACCCAAATATCCGGGGTTTTGAAGTTTTTGACCTGTATTTTCAATATAGAGATGGCTATCTTAGGGAAGATATATAGGAGATGTAACCAGATGATTAATATCATCATCATCTCATCAATCTAACATCTTTCCAACTATGTTATGACCGATTTCCAGTCTAACCTAATACAGCTGAATATAAGTATTTTACACAGACCACCTGCCCAATTGACCTCCACAGTTTATATAATCTCTGTATTATGTTAATGTCTGATTCTATTCTAGTGTAAAAAATAGGAGATGACATTATTTAGGTTTATTAAAAACGAAATACAAAGAAAATACAAAGCACGTCTTATCTAGTCGTACGCCAAAATTTTACTGTTGCACTCAGGTCAGAAAAGTGACAGTCAGCCCTCGTGACCTTTTCCCACTCCTCTGTACTCACAGTTTACAATTATACAAACTCTCTCTCTTTCACTCACTCTCCCTCGTGCTCTCTGTCTTTCTTAAACCATACTTGTATACGTTCAGGTATCGGTCTATACCCCTTTTCCGATATAATATCTATGTCTATATAATCGATAACTAAATAATCCGGAATCGTCTTCTAAAACTAAGCCTTCCTCTGAATGGCCTCTTATTGAACAACAAGAGGTCATTCCCCTTCAACCCGACAAAATACAAACAATTCAATAGTCAGTATTCTAAAAATAAATCAAAACTTTTCTTCGTCAAAGCCACCAACCATAGACGAAACTTTCCACCGAAGCAGGTAACTAAATTAAAAACTTCTCCGTTGACATTAAGTAGAAATACAGACGATTCATAAAATGCTCAGTAGTACCTTATTTACGAAGCATCAAATAGCCGGCCGAGACGGACACGCGCACCGAGGAGGGTTCCCTACAAACTTGCGACGTAAACGGCCATATCTTTTGACTTAATTTTTCACAGTTTTAAGAGACATCCACGTGTTCCCAAAATAGCAGCTTAACAAAACTCTACTAGCCTTTCGTTACTTTTGTGTTGTTTTTATGTATATAGTTATTAGTAGCTCTGCCCCAGTGTGCAATGCGTTGCAATGCAATTTTCTACCTTTCTACCTACCCTACCCTTCCTACCCTACCTACCTACCCAATCTGCACACGGTGTGCAAATTTTACTTGAATCAGTTAAGTAGTGTAGGAGTCCATTGCGGACAAACAACGTGACACGTGATTTATATACAAATATATTAAGAAGAAGAAGATAATATTGTATTCTGAAATTTTCTGTCATATTACAACTTCTATGTTCTGCATCATGGCATTTTCTACCTTAGGGTAAGGTAGAAAATGCCTAAGAAATTAAATCCGCTTTTGCATAATGTTTTTTTTTTTTTAAATAGGCATGATATTTTAATAAATAAATAAAAGCTCCTGACAGACAGATAGACAACAAGTGATCCTATAAGTGTTCCATTTTTTCCTTTTGAGGTACGGAACCCTTATAAGAGCTCTCTACTCTACTCTTTGAGTGAATCGTAAGTTGAAAGTTAATTGGCATTTCAGTCAAAGTAAAAAAATTACCTTAAAGACGTTTCTGAAAGTGAAGGCTTTTTAGAAGAAGCGAAATGGTCCTTTTTTTCGAGTCTAGACGATTTTGTTAGGTCTCTCCTAGTTTAAGTCCTTAATTTAAGTTACGTTAAAGGACAGGTTGTCTTTTTGCTTTTCGTTGGAAGTAGACACTTTTTATTTGATCTAGGTACTCGTACCTATTTCTATTGATTTAAGAGTGAATTTTATTTGATACGCAATAGGGTAGTTTCCAGGGTCTAAGAAATTACATTCTATTTAGTCCGTCTTTTAGATTATTCAAAAATAAGGGATACGTATTTTTTTATTTGTAAATTGGACCAAACATTAAAGTTTACGTGTGACGTCACTTGTTGCGAAAAACTGCAGCAACGCGTGACGTTTTACGGTACTTTAATGGCACTTAAATGGGCTTAAATCTTTGTAATGTTTGGTCCAATTTACAAATAAAAAAATACTGGTCCCTTATTTTTGAACAATCTCAAAGACGGACTAATAAAAAAAAACTAGGAAACCCATTTCTATCAATTTTCAATACACTGATACGTTATTATCGATGGGTAGAACTGTCATACCTTAATCACGGTTATACCAATTACCGTAAGGTAGGATTTCCAGGAAATATTATCTACTACGTTGAAAAGGCTTAAAAGCCCGGTCCGGTGTCCTACTATAGGCCGACCGCTGACACTATACCTTAAGTGGGGATGTAGTACGGGAGAGGGGTTTACACCCTCCAGTCAGCCAATGAGTGAGCCTCCGCATGACTTCACCATACCTCTTGCACTCTGCCCAGCTACCTCAGGCAAGGTCTCAGTTAAAAGGTGAGCCTATAAAATATTGTTAAGCAATTTATTGTCCCAACAATAATTATTAGAAAATACCACCTGTGATAAAGGTTTAATTTAACCACATTATTTCTAGGATTTAAATTGTAGTTATTGTGCCAATTGTATGACCTTTGAATAAATATATTCTATTCTAAAGTAAAATCATAAAAAACTGGTAAAAAAATCACAGAATCATTCTAGAAAAATAAAATTGTATAAATTAAAGTTGCAATTTTTTATATAAGTGCGTATTTTTTTGCATATGGTGTCTAATCTCATTGGACTTCGGCTTGTCTGGCTACGAAACACAAACACAAAATCCTGTCACTACAACACGTTCAAAAAGCTCACATCACCAAAAACAAAACACTAACCCACTCTCAACCACCATCAATGCATACCTAGCATACGCCACCGAAATCCGCGTCTCTAAACCTCTCCACAGTGCACACAATAAGAAGAAGTGGTCAGCTGTAAAAATTCCCGAGTCCATTTAATTGAGTATGCAAAGCGGCTAGCGGATTCCCCGCCTTTGAAGTGCCCTTTATGTGACGTCAGTCTACCGTAGAATGTATGCTATGTATGTCATCGTATTTTATACGCATTGAGAATTATTGATGCATTGACAGGGATTATTGTCCCACAAGTTGTGGTTGAAGAAATGTATACTAAATATATAAGTATAAGTTACAACTTAGGTTGTAATTAATGAGTTCTATCTAAGTACTATGTAACGTTCTTTAAAAACAATTTATAAACGCGAAGGTTACTCTGTCCGGCTGTCTGGTTGTTACTTTTTGACACCTAAACTACTAAACCGTTAATCATGAAGTCTACTTTAAAAGATAAAGGCTATTGGTTATCTAGAATCTTCTATTCCTAAAAATAAACGGATTTTGCGAGCAACAGTTTCAGAAAATGTAGATAATCCCACTAATATTATAAATGCGAATGTTTGTGAGGATGGATGTTTGTTACTCTTTCACGTCAAAACGGCTGAACGGATCTTGATAAAATTTGGCACAGAGGTAGATATATAAGTCTGCTACTTCCTACTCATATTCTACTAATCCTACTTCTATACTAATATTATAAAGCTGAAGAGTTTGTTTGTTTCAACGCGCTAATCTCAGGGACTACTGATTGGAATTGGAAAATTCTTTTAGTGTTGGATAGTCCATTTCTTGAGGAAGGCTATAGGCTATATAACATCACGCTACGACCAACAGGTGCTGAGCATCGTGGGTAAAACCGCGTGGAACAGCTAGTAATATTATAAATGTGAATATTTGTGAGGATGGATAGATGTATGGATGGGCGTCAGCTAGTCTTTCATAGATGACTTTTATGAAAAGCTAGTTTTAAAGTTCAACGTAGCTACTGATGTTCAAATCAAAATTATGCTTTCGTTAAACTCGATTAAATTATTATCTTGTATATTTGATCTCTTGGTCTAGTTCTATTAGGTTCGATTCCCAGTTCCCAACCTCGAAACGTGAACCAAAGTAATATTTGAACTAACACTAGAAATGCCTCGGTAGCAGCCAAAGAGTCGGAATTTAGACCTGGTTGATGGACTTAAACATGACTAGTTAACTACCTACCCCCAAGGGGATCACAAGCGTAATGGTTTGTATTGCGTCGGTAGTTTTCTTCGTTTGCCCGCGCATTTCTCGTTTCATTCCCTCCAATATATTATTAACCAGTAACTCTCATACAACAGCAGTAATCTAGCAATAAATTGAAACAAACCAAGACACATGTGGAGGGATATGACAAAATTATTAGGGTCCCTAATAGTTGGGCTCTAAAAGAATATAGCTCGTTTTACTGCGCTACTCGTAAAGAGAGAAATAGTGGATAGGCTGGACAGCTGCTCATCCCTACTTTATGCACCATTGCAGTCTTTATGTCTCACAAGATAATTTTGAAAAACAGAAGGTCAAATCTTGTACAAGACATAAAAATCTTAAACTCTGGCACTATTACATTCCCCGGACCAAAGAAAAGAAAAAGAAAGAATTTAGTTTGTTTGGCACATGCTACAAATGCACACAGCATTTAAAAAAGAACGTAGAAAAACAATTGAAGATAATTATTGTGTGTCTCACGGCTGCGTCAAATTGGCCAAGTTTGAGCTTTAATTTTCATAGTCTTACAATGACAATTAAATCGAAAGAATTCCACTTGCATACAATATATTGTTGACATAGTTATCAGCGGTGTCACTCATAGAAATGTCACTTATGTTAATACAATAAAACACACAAACTCTTATTAGTGGGCCTTCTCCATCTCCCGTCACTACGACCCCCACTGACGGTGCAAGTGTAACATATGGCGCCATTTGGGGCCTGGTTACGGACGAAGTTAAACTTGTGAAAAAATAAAGTCGTCAGCTCGCGAGAACACAGAAATAGGGAACATTTCGGTCTGTTTTATGTCCTATACTGTTTATATCCTTCTAGAATGGCTTTTAGCTGTATTGTAAGTTTTATAAAAAATACATCTACATTTATTCACAGTTTTTCTGCCCGCTAACGGCAATGAAATAGCAATCTTATAACAAAGAAAATAAATAACATTGTGATACAACATTTTCGAAAACGCTGAACAAGAATATAATTTATGCTATCTCATTATTTTCAGATCACAACGAAATTATTCACACAGCAAAATTAATCGTTGCCAGAACATCACTAACTTCATACATATTTCATTAGACCTTTTTGTGGAGCAAGAATAAAAGGAAACATAATTATCTCGAATAAAAAAAAAGAATTATTTTCATTACTCCCCACCGCAATGTTTTTTTTACAACTGCGTCACCCTTGCAAATTACAACCGCCGTAATGAAGATTGAAGGATGGTTGTACAGTTGCGACTGTGCGACAGGATAAGTTTGTAGAAGACGAAAGTGTGTGCGTTGTGAGTTGCGACAGCGCGCGGCAGTAAGAAATGAACGCGTATGCCAATTGTTTTCTTTACGTGAGTAGGTACTCAAACAAATGAAAATTCATTTGTTGGAGATTCATTTGTTTTAAAACATAAGTCTAGCTCAAAGTTAAGCTATAAGAAATCGATCCCTAGATGTAGCATAAACCATTTTTTAAAGGACGAATGTGCACAAAACTTAAACATGAATGGTACACAAAACAATTCTTCAAAGTTATCCCCAAACATTTAAGTAACTTTGATTAAGTAAACATACATTTGTAAGTCTCCTACAGCACTTTGGTAACAAAATCGCCTACACTTTTTAAATTCTGCGACCAAATCGCCGCTGTGCGGGAAGCCTGCGTTGTAATTTAAGGCACACTCCGTGAGACACTTACTTATAATATTTAAACAAGTAAAGTAAAGGCTTTATGGGTGGTCTGTAATTATTTATGCTGTGCAAATAATAGAGCTGTAAAGTTTTGTTTTAATAACACGAGTTAGGGCCGACTCTTTTGTCAAACACTCGATGAACTGTGAAGATTGTGTTTCATTATTAGGCTGGCACTTCACAGTTGAAACTTTGCCGTTCTTTGTTAGTTTGGTTCAAGTCAAACTCTAATTAGCCCCGCGTGTTCTTTTGAATTATTAATTATATTGGTAATTGGTGGAGGGTTACGGTGTTTGCATGAAAGTCATACGGGTTAATTCCTGGACAGAGGGACTGAGCAAGTGCTCTACTATCCTGGCCAAAAGTACTTAAATAACAACGTGATTTTACCAGGAGGCATTCCTTCTTTACGGGATGTTTGAAAGATATACCGCAATCCCGGAACACAAAGGGCAAAATAACTAACATGGATGGGTTGTAGACTAAAATTATGTCATTCCCTTTTCACTCCGCCGAGAGTGGGAGAAGGCAATTGATGATTTCCCATCCAAAAAAAAAAAACAAAATAACTTGTTTTACAATTTGTTGTTTTATGTTGCGTGGTTTTGGTAAAACGAAACGCAAATTCAACACGCTTTGTCAGATAATGAGTGACACTTAAAAGAAACACTTTTCTCTGTAAAGTACTTAAAATTTCACTGCGATTTTGTTACAATATTGTAGTTGCAATTTTTGCTGAAATAAAACACATACAATTTGTAAAATTACTCTAGCCAAAGTTAAAACTTAGATTAAAAAAAAATGTGGTAAATGTATCGCCACAACGGGCACAGTAGGCACGATTGGGCAGTGATTGAATGATCGACTGTTGCGCTACCCGTCGCGGGTTCGATCTCTGCGGTTGTTTCGAGTCTGGCTGTTTGTGTATGTGAATTGAAATGTTTGTAAACGCACCCACGATACAGGAGAAATACCTAGTGTGGCAAAAGAGTGACAAAGTTAGCCTGCGCTCGGTGCTTGGTCTCTTGGTGTATTGGAGGTCTGATAGGCAGGCGCTCCAAGTTACATACTAATATTCAGCTGCTTTCGGTTATAGTGGAAGCCGTCTCAACCATATATGTGAAAAGGCCAGGCAGATAATGATGAAAGACAGCTATCTAAAATCATAACCTCGCCCTAGGTTTACAAGGAGGTCACCATTCAATTTTGACGGGCCTGTTGGTCTAGTGGCTAGTGGCCCTGACTGCTGAACCGGAGGTCGTGGGTTCGATTCCCACCCAGGACAAACTTTGTGTGATGAGCATGATTGTTTGTTCTGTGTCTGGGTGTGATTTATCTATAATATGTATGTATTTATAAATTATATAAGTATGTATATCAGTTGTCTGGTTACCATAACACAAGCTCAGCTTGGGATCAGATAGCCGTGTGAGTCTGTTTTCCCAAGATATTTATTATAATTATTTATTAATTCTCCTGCCAGTCACAAGCCTTGTGGCCTCACTGTGGACACATTATATTCTGATCCTAGACATCTTAAACAACTCGTGTTTCATATAAATATTATGACGCACTCCAAACCCTTTGAGACAAGGCTCTTACTTCGTTGAATAATAATATTCTGACATTTGACAAATTGTCTGGCAGTCAAGGTCTTTATAATTCTCGTGAAAGGCAATAAAATAGATAGAAACAAAATAAAAGTAATCGGTATCTTTTTGTTGGATAGAAAATCATTAAATGACTCCTCTTGGTGGAGCGGAAAGAGGTGTCAGACTTGTTCTGACTAAAACTCATCCATGTTCTTTCTTTTGCCATGTTTTTCGGTCTTCTGGGGCCACGGTATCTGATTTGCTGTGTACTGGTTCAATAGATTCACATTTTGCTATTTTTTAATTCCATGTTAAGCAATGTTCATAATCGCAAAAAACAGGATGATCTTGGGATTGAACCTATAATCACTCCAAGCATTAGTAAAAAAAACGTTAACTTAAATACTCAAATACTGACTTAATAAAGCAAATTAAAATTGCAGTATAATACTAGTCTACGAGCCATCGCCATTTCAAATTCTGATACTCTAAAACTTTTTGAAATACATTAACGTACAAGCATTATTAGTTAAGTTCGACAGACAGGTAGCGGGCGTTAAATAATATCTAAAATTAAAAATGCATAACATTTTTACGTTCTTTCCACGTTCCAAGGAAATGGGTCGCGAAGGCAAATTGTGAAACTGAAGCCTTTATTTTGTTATGTATCCGGATACCACACAGTATATTATGAGACTGTTTTGTGTAGTGCACTAAATAAATAAAACCGGCCAAGAGCGTGTCGGGCCACGCTCAGTGTAGGGTTCCGTAGTTTCCCGTCCGTCACAATAAGTGTTCCCAGTTATGAGGCCAACCGAACAATTCGGTAATACCCGATCCAATGTAATAAGTACCTACAGCGCCATCTCTCGGGGAATTGGGTTACTAATTAATACAAAGACGTGCAATTTCGGTGGTAATTTTAGATTACGAGAACCGATTTCAATAATTCTTTTTTTGTTTGAAAAAAGATACGTTCAGGATAATAAAATATGTAAACAAAGTTACAAAAAATGCTTGCATATACGATTATACTACAAACTTAGTACAGAAATTATTTTGTACAACTTTTTTTTTTTGTAAAAAAACTGTTGTGTCAATCAAGTTCAAAATAATTTTCATAGAAAGTCCTTATAAAGTTCTACTTTTCAGATTTTTTTCATATTTTTTAAACTTATGGTTCAAAAGTTAGAGGGGGGGGGGACACATTGTTTTTTTACTTTTGGAGCGATTATTTCCGAAATTAATGACATTATCAAAAAATGATTTTAGTAAACCCCTATTCATTTTTAAATACCTTTCCAACAATATATCACACGTTAGGGTTGAAATTAAAAAAAAAATCACTTCCCACTTTACATATAGGGTGGCTACCCTAATAAAACATTTTTTTCAAATTTTTATTTTACCACTTTGTCGGCGTGATTGATATAAATATTGGTACCAAATTTCAGCTTTCTAGTGCTAACGGTCACAGAGATTAAGCGAGGACGGACGGACGGACGGACGGACGGACAGACAGACATGGCGAAACTATAAGGGTTCCTAGTTGACTACGGAACCCTAAAAACAATGATTATTACCACAAACAAAATCAGGTATTTTGTACACTGTAAACAGATACACTACACACATACACTTGTACACAGATGGAAGTTAGTTCTTAATTATTTAGTTTCTAAGGATAACTGCAATAGTTTCAACCCTGACTCCTTAACTAGGCTAGACCTGTATCTTAGGTACTGCTCTCTACGATATAGGTATCTTAGGGACAGCTCCCTAAGATACAGGCAACTAGTGTTCTATTGAAGAGGTATGCTTATATAATTATATTTTACCAGAATTATAAAACCAATACCTTTTAAACCAAACACTTAAATTTAAATTCAGACTTGGGAATGTCGAACAAAATAGAATAAGAAAAATCCCCATGATCTTGCTATCCATACCAATCTTACCATTACCCAATCAACACTAACAATCCATCTTTAAAACCAATCCGATAAACTAACGACACCTATGGGAACTGATGGAACAATCCTATCTCCCATCTAGTGAAAACCACAGAATCACGCGATCCTATTCACCCGTAACGTTTGGCCACAAACTGGTTGATCAGGCGATACGCGTATTGCGACAAAGATTTAAACTACAACTTTTTTCATTTACTATTCTGCAGTAAACAAATCAAATCGCAAGTTGCATCATTTGGAATTGTGACACGACATACACGCGCATCTGGGCACTTGTTCCTTCGTAGGTAAGTCGCGTCGCGTCAAAAAACGCATCGCGGTGGCTCATGTCATGTTCAAAGCAATCTGTTTCATTTGTTTCCTCTCAGTTACAACATGCGTATCGCTTGATCGTATAGGTTGTGGCGCAGCGGTGTCTGTGAATGGGGCATAACTGAAACTTCCACGTTTCCGTCCGGACTCCCAGAGGTAACGCGCGCTAATCGAATCGGTATCGTTGACCGAGTGCCGCGTTGACCCACGGAAAGGCCAAGACTTTTTGTTTGTGACATTTTGCGAGCAAATCATTATGTTTCTGTTGACATTAAAATATTTTTTGGGTGTATTTGATAGGTTGCTTTCTCTTGAGGATTAAAATAAAAGTAGGTCATATGATAGAAATAATTCAGCTTGGAAATGACTTGTCAAAACTTACGCTTTTGAAAAATCTCTCTTGTAGTACTTGGAAGTACTTTGTGACATTTTCAGGCGTTCAGTTCCTAAAGCAGAAGTTTCTAAATTAAAAGTATTCCAGCAGTTAAACATTGAACTAAAACTACGAACAATGGCATTCTACTTCAGAAATAATTCTTCACCTGTAAGTCTTGAATAACGACGTCTAACAAAGCAATGAGCAATCAATTCGTCTTATGACTGCAATTCTTTTAGAACTTCAATAAAATACCATTCATTTTATAAAATCTCATTGAAATAATAAGAGGCACTGAGATGTTTAATTGAAATCAATTCAGATTCTGCATTAAATTGATAGGCTTGTATTTGTAACGCAAATATAATGTTGTGGATTTTAGTTAAAATACAAATAGCCGTATATAATTCACTCGAACAACGTAGAACAACATACCTACTAAGATAAACTAATTTTTTTTTATATACTAGCTTTTACCCGCGGTTTCGCTCGCGTTAAATTCGGGGTAACACAGTTCCCCTTTACTGATTTGCAAGTACCTTGCGCCTTATTTATTGTAATAGCTACGCTAAGTTTTCCCCTTTCTCCCTCATTTCTCACTTTAAAAAGTAATAGGTTATGTCCGTATCCAGGGTCCAAACCGATCCGGTCCGACCTATGTAGCAAAATTCATCAAAATCGGTTCAGCCATTAAGGCGTGAAGACGTAACAAACAAACGAACTTACTTTCGCTTTTATAATATTAGTAAGAATTTATACCTAATCTGTTTGTGTCCCTAAATTGTTTTCATTGATATTATATAGGGCAGCTAGATACAATTGTCTTTATTACCAGAATGCAAAACGATAATTTTTTTTTTGTATTAAATGCTTTTATCTGCACAAACGCTAATAAAACTGTACAACAAGGCACAAAGAATTTTAACGACACAAAATAACCGTACCTATAAAACAAAACAAAAACTAATTCGCGAAATAGCCACAGTCTAAAAACAAGCAGTGGATCGAAAACAAAACTCCCAACTAAAAGCATTACGTACAAATCACCTGTTTATTGCTTCGAAAAGATTCGATGCAAATGTACACACGGCAAAGTTTCCGAATAAAGTGGGGTCTCTAAGTCCCCCATAAGTCCCCGACGATAGATTCGCAAATATTGTAATCGGATTGTGCATGTCTACTGAAGATGTTGGGGAGTCACTTGAGATTGATGCGGCTCGTAAACGATGGGGAACTTGTAAGGACGTTTTAATTTTGCATTTTTGGGAATCGTGACCGATACGTGACTTTCATCGCGTTTCGATAATGTTTTTTTTTTTTTTAACAATAATTTTAGTGGTAATGGTGTTTTTGTGAATGTACTAGCTTTTACCAGCGGCTTCCCTCGTTAAATTCAGTAGCGCCTTATTGATTTGTAATAGCAACGCAAAGTTTTTCCGTTTCGTCCCTCTTTCTCCCTCATATTCCACTCTTTTTTAAAATAACTTATGTCCGTCTACTGGTTCCCAATTATCTCTGTACCAAAATTCATCACAATCGATTTAGCCATTAAAGCGTGAGCCTGCCGGGGTTGCGGGTTGTTCGAAAGAGATATCGCGGCCTCGAAACGTAAAGGGCAAAAGAAGAAACATGGGTGGGTTTTAGTCAGTACAAGTCTGACATGCCCTCCCGCTCCGCCCGGAGCGGGAGAAGTCATTGGATGATTTCCCACCCGGAAAAAAAAAAAAAAAAAAAAGCGTGAAGAGGTAACAAACAAACTCACTTTCGCTTTTATAATATTAGTAAGGATTTTCTTAAATGTATATGGTTGTTTCGTCACATAATAATCTGGATCTCTTTAAAGTAAGCGTGAATCGGTTTCTTCTACGCAAGTGTGCCACTCTAAGCCGCATCATCGCTTCACATCAGGCGAGCGTTGCGGCCAAATATGAACCAATTACCTACATGTACACAACGCAAACACAATATCTTGATAATTTAATATTTATAATATTCATCTTTAGAGCATAAATATAAAAAATACATATATTCCATAGAAGTACAGATTGTAATTTATTTAGTTGATCCTTCCGATTTTGATTTTTTCTTTTGATTTCCTTGATTGATTAAATTATCACTTGATAGTGGTTGGCCAGAAACCGGACACCAAATAATTATCCATTTTATGTGTAGAGCTCAATGAAGAAAAAAATAGTTAAAAAACACGCTTTTACAACAACAAAAAAACGGTATAATTAACTGTAATTTAACTGCTATTATATCCAAATCCAAAGATTCCAGCGGTAACAAATACATCGCAATCGGTTTAGACATTCTAAAACTATGGTCGAATAAAGGATATCACAAATATACATAAACCCTGAAAAAAAACAATCTTTGGGCAGTCGTGTTCAAAATCAAAATAGAATCCGTTTGCAGCTTTATTATCCATACTTACTTATAAATTATTGATACAGTAATGCAACTGTTATTACAATTAAAAGCACATTTACTTAGAAGTCAATTTACCCTTTAATAGCAAATCCTTGTAAGTTGTCACTCAGTACCGCCCCTCACGTACAAATTAAATGTTAAGCAATTCTTAAATTATTTAACGGGACCAGTCGTTCAGAATAATGTCCGGTTGTTATTGTTTGACTGCCACTTTCGTTGTTCGCAAGGCCGCTTCAAGAGTGCCTTTGAGATTGTACGAAATTGTATAGGCCTTGTATTCTTGAGAGGAATAATTCAAAGCGAGCCTAGAGGGGGAGGGACGTTATTCACGACCATTTCGTAAATGAATCTTCACAAACTTGGGACGAGTTTATAAAGGGATACGGAATATGATTGTTTTTTTTTCTCTCTCTTGATCCTGTTTCCCTTTCGACGATCTGTTGGGCTTGCAAATTGTAAATTTCGTTTAATGCTTGTTTGGGTAGTAAGTTTAGGACGCGGTGTTCCTGCCTGTAATGGGGGAGAATATCGCGTAAAGAGGAGGCTTTAAATAATGATCGTGGGAGGGCATAAAATAATGTAAGGAGTTTTTAGATGAAATTCTGCTAGCTATGAAAATAAAAGGTATAAATGTGAAATATTTTAGCGTTGTGGTGTGAAATTCACTTGTGTTTTAACACGTAACGTAAGTGAATCAAGTTCTCTTCGGTTCATGGGCCTCCAAAAATCCCGTAACTTATTTTTTTTTTAAATCATCTGCTATTATTATATTACTAATACGAAGTTTTAGAACTGACACTCACTCACTGACATTATTTATAACATTTTAAACGAGATATTTGCTATGTTTACTCATGTTTATGAGTTTCTGATATTTTGGCGCAGTTGCACACACCGTGGAAAACTGATGTTTTTGGGGGTGTAGGTTTATAAACTGACAAAACGGTCTACCCAAGAGCGTAGACCGTTTTTGACAGCAAAAAAACGACTCAGGTCTTTCTGATTCGTTTTTTGCTGTATCACTGTTAGGTACTCACATTTCAATACTGTGATGTACACACGAAACTCACTGTTCTTTTTCTCTCGAAAATAATACATAACATGGTAAATATCCCGTTATAAATAATGTGAGTAGGTAGTCTTTCGCATTTAACCTAAATACCAAAATAACTTGAAATAAAACCGCAGCCAGCCTACTTCCAACTAAGACCCTTGTCTCACGTCTTGGATCCCTTAGTTAAACAGGCTGAAACTCCCAGTTGGGTCTAGACTTTGAATAAGGCGCCATTGTTGGCTGAAATTATTTAGGTCTGAATTAAAGTAGCCTTTGTAAGCCCAAGTCCTGGCTTTGGAGTAATTACGTATAATGATGGTAGCTCTGGAGTCGCTTCGGTCAGAGGCCCACTTGCGGAGGACGAAGGATTATGCATACTCATAATAAAACTGAATTTATTATATTCGTACCGAATCTAGTGTCAAGGTTACTTTAAGAGAAGGAGGAGGGGAAAGTTTCCTAATGTTATTAAAAAAGTTTGTGATATGA
Organism: Ochropleura leucogaster; assembly: GCA_958449745.1. Taxonomy (NCBI): domain Eukaryota; kingdom Metazoa; phylum Arthropoda; class Insecta; order Lepidoptera; family Noctuidae; genus Ochropleura; species Ochropleura leucogaster. The sequence goes on from OY288206.1 coordinate 1,108,538, forward strand.
AGATATTTTTGGCAAATAAAAATCGCTTCATTTGGTGTGAAAGTTATGCGATTTTTGTTCATTTACTGAAAGGGAAACTATGGATTCTGATAGCAGTCATTACAAGCAAAGTTTTGTCATATAAATAATGTGGGAAACAAACGTATAGTAAGTAAAAATATCTAAGCTACGTTGATTAAATAATACGTTGCCTGTACTTAACGATCAACTGAAAGAAAGATGCCCTACAAACCTAAATAGAAACGGTGCAGCTCCCAAACAGAAGCCGTATGCAGACCTATAAGCTTACGCAAATAACAGTGCATGTTTGGTGACAGATGGTTGGCCCATGGCTAACCACAACCCTCCTCCCCCACTCGGCTTGTGCAAGTCACACACATTCTCTACCATTTATTTATTTCTCAACATGGAGAACTCGCTTTCTCCAAGTAAGTAACGTTGAGAATTAAAAATGATAGAAACATCATCACTATCACCATAAATATCAATGCAGATATGAAAATAATGATCATAGATCACTTAAATGATGCAGCATAAAGCAATGTTGTCGATCACTATTATGAAATACATGTAGATAAAATAATGTCAAAACATAAAATAATGAATAGATCGAAGAAAACATATTTCACGAAGATAATAGAAATGATTATTAGAATTGGCGAACAGAATATCAGACTTCCAAACATATCGACATTGATATTATGATAATAATGATGTAACTATATTTTCGTTGAATAGAAGATACTACTCGATATACTGAAGAACAAAGCCATATTATTACCAACATCCGACAAAGCTGAAAGTACTAACAACGAGATAAATATCGCCTATCAAATAAAACTGAAGCTAGTCATGCAAGCAAACAATGTGACGATAAAGTAGAATGGAAACAGAATAGCAAACATATTGTTTACTTTTATACTTCTGGAGTTTCCGAGTTATTTACTTTAGCTACGGGAAACATTCGTGTTATGTAAGTAGTGCTTGTATGTGGCACGATATTGTCATGTTGGATATGTTGTGTATGTATTCAAAAGACTTTGGATGTATATGTGGGATGAAAATGATCTTCCGAAGCAGCCTTTGCTATGAGATAAGATTAGTCTGCAAGCACCTTTTTTACCATGTCTTCATCATCTGTCTAGCCTTTTTCCGTTTTAGAGTCGGCTTCTAGGCTTGCCGGATACATCCGAATAACATTTTTTGAAATCTGAATACCAATTCTTTACATGGTGCGACCTTCATCACCTAGTAGTTCTGTAAAAGTACAGTTACTTAGAACACCGATTAGTAAGACTTCAGGGTCTGACTAACTGTAACGACTGTCAAAGATCTTCAAATGACAGAGAGACCAATGTGCGGGCCTAACTTCGCTTGTGAAGTTCGTATCTTAAAGGCGGACCCGTGTGACTGTTACTATTCAGCCACGACCACCACGCAGTTTGTTTGGCTCATTCTGGAAATAAATGTAAAAAAAAGATGTCTTATCACCACACGAACAAGATTAGAAAAAATAGACTGCAATAAAAAAGCTTTACAGTAAGCCCTTCATTATTTATTTCATAAAATATTCAAAATTAAGTGTTTTTTTTAAGTTTAATCTGTGTCTAAACTCATAAAACATAATTTTATCAGACAAAGGAGATCTTGACACTTTCCTAAAACAGCTGAAGACACGAAGAAACACTATCTCAAAACTATGAGAACAAAAACTGTACAAAGAACGGACCACTCAGAAGTCTACCTCTGTATTAATGAATAGCATCATCATACATAATAAGCAATAGGAACAAGAAACGGACATGCTTATGCTAATTTTAAGGTAACTTTTATTTTGTTGAGAACGGAAAAGGAATGTTAATTTTCTTCCGGTGGACTGTATTATCGCAATATGGCGAGTAAGATGTTGGAGATTTTAATTTAATGGACTTTAATGGTTTTTATTTTGAGAAAGTAAGAAAAGATTGTGCTGTTTCGTGGTTTGTTTTAGAAAATTTAGATTTAGAACGGGTTTTTTGTTGATTCACAGAATTTTCCCGTGTTCAATTCTCTCGCTGATTCTCGCAAACCACGGAGTTCTAGGAATCAATGTAAAAAATCCTAGCACTTTATTTGAATCTGTATTTGCATGAGCAGTAAAGGAAAATACAAAACAAGAATTCCCACTCTTCCACGATAACCAACCAACGCATACACCTCATGACCTCCCATCGTCTACATGACACACATAACTATCCTGTCATGCTCCCCTGCCATTTGCCTCTCCTGTCATTTAGCTCCCCTGTCATTTGCCAAGCCGTTATCAGCGAACCACAACCGTATCTCGACGCCACCAACCCGTGAAGGAGGCGGTCGGCAAAAATTGAGTAATTCACAAGGTCCTGCCGTGTCTCGGAAGACCCCAAATAGGCTTTTAGGAAAAAGGGTGAGCGTTTAATGGCGTGTTAATTTGGGGACCCGAGTGAGTTTCCTCCTGATAAGTGTGTGACAGTGGGTTCATTAGGCCCTGCTATACGTACCTAAGGAAGTAGGTATAGTCTATGATGAATCTTGAGGTCTCTGGCGGAATTTTCTAAGAATTGGCTCTCGCTCCGTCGGCGTTAATATCTGGCTCCATTACATAATGAACTCGTTTTAGAGTAGTGTCCGTCCAGTTTCTTGAAAATTCTTCGAATTCTTGAATTTAAACCGCATTGTTCAAGGATGTCAGAAACTTAGTAACATAATACGATGTGCCTTTAAGTACAAGTAAGTGAAAGTCGAAAGGCCGGATGATAATGATCAAAATGTTTGCAAAGCACTAGGTACTACAATATGAAAAAAAAAAACGGATATTATTGAACATTAATATCCGAATTCCTCTAACGCCAAACGTAATAAAACCAAATCAAGAATGTTTATTTGCTAAAAATCCATTGTTTACAAGAAATGCTTTTAAATCCCAAAAAGTCACTGTAAACGATTTATTTGTACTATATACTTTTGCATTCACATCTATGTTTATTATTTGCAAACTACAAATAGACATAAACTGTTATATACAAGTTTATAATATATAAGTCCATATAATATCTCGTTATGTGTAAGTATTAGGTATTTTGAAATATTTAAAAATGTTTAAAAAAATAAAGGGCGTTAAAATTTTGTCCACATTGCTGTCAACAGGAAATATGCATAAAAAGCTTGCCACATGCCTTCAATTAAAAAAAATCATGCGTTTAAATTCCATTGTAGTTTTCTAATAGAAAACAAAAATTCTGAACACTTTAAAAACAGCTCTTTTGGAGTCTTTCTGACAATATTGTTTTAGATACTGATGTAATAATTTAAATTCAATTTAAATGTTATTGTACATAAATCCATACCCACATTTGATATCGATTTTTTTGCCTTGGTAGAATCAATTTGTATGCTTCTTTATAAAAACTGTAGGTGAAAAGTGAAGGGCCTTAAGTCACATTTTATAAAGTATTCAGTAGAGCTCATTAAAGATGGCCATACCTGAAATTAGATATTAAAATCGACACAGTAAGAAAAATAATTATCGTATCATTGTCAAATAAAAAGTATGATTATGATGGATACTTAAGCTATTATATTGAGATATTTTTTTAATAAATATAGTTCCTTAGCTGTATTATCGGACTTAAGGTTCTTTAACTTTTAAGATTTATTATGATATCTTATAGTATGACGGTACTTACGTCTTTCCTGTATAGTAAATTTAATTATTTTATAAGTTAGGTACGATACAACATCATGGAAAATGTTTTAAAAAGTAAGTTACATACAGAGCTCTCGTGAGCTAATGTATTATAAAAGAAAAATGAAAAATGGGTGGAATCCTTTGCAGAGCTTTCGGGAAATCGTGCAACTTTTTTTTTGGTGCTTGTCGGGTTTGCGGGTTTTTCGAAGAAGATACCGCGGCCCCGGAACGTAAAGGGCAATAGAAGGAACATGGGTGGGTTTTAGTCAGTAGAAGTCTGACACACCGGGGGGTGTGTCCCCTTTCTTGTGCTTATAGGTGTGTGGCTTAATCGAATAGGCTTTTGGCTCTTGGGCCCCGACCACTTAGGCTCCTAAGCGCATGCTTGGTGAGACGCCAGTTCCCACTTCGTTGGAAGACGGGGAAGCTGATCCTCATACAGAAGCCGGGGCGCTCTGCGGACTCTCCGTCCGCATTCCGGCCCACCGTGCTGCTCGACAAGGTGGGCAAGCTCTCTGAAACAGTTATTGCAAACTGCCTCGTCGGGCACCTTGTGGGGACGGATCCGAATCTTGCGGAACACCAGTACGGTTTCCGCGGGGGGCGCTCGACTGTGGACGCCATCATGTGCGTGAGAGCCCTCACGACGGGGGCTGCAGTGTCCAGGGGTGGGGTTGTCGTTGCGGTGTCTCTCCACATGGCCAATCCGGTATCACCGAATACCAATGACGCGACTATCGCAACCCCGCGTGGTTGCGATAGTCGCGGAAAGAATTTGGGTCTCGAGGTGGCATTGCACAAATCCGAGGCCATGGTGTTTCATGGCCGCGGGAATAAGCACCGTCGGGATCCCAGCTGAAGGTAGGAGGGGTTCGCATCGGTGTCCTTGACAGCCGGTGGAATTTCGTGGAGTATATCCGACGTGTGGCTCCCAAATTGGAGCGGACCGGGGCTGTTTACAAGCGGCTCCTGCCCAACCTGAGCTATGCCGGAGTCGTGCGGGTCCATGTCCCTTTAGCCCCGGTATGGGCGCGTTCTTTAGGGCGGCGCGCCACCCACGGTCGTAGCCATTAGGCTTATCCGGGGCAACAGCACGATCTCCGGCGAAGCGGCGAGCCTCCTTGCTGGATTGCCACCTTGGGATCTGGAGGCGATAGTCCCTGCGCACCTGTATGAGTGGCGCGCACAGGCACTACATTGGGGGGAAACTCCGCTACCACGGCGAATTGCCGTTTAGTGGACAGACCTCCAGTGCGATCTCATGGTGGCATGGAGAGAGCAACTGTCGCAACCCCGTGCAGGGCATGCCACAATAGTAGCGGTAAGTCCCCTCGTCCCCTTGTTGAGTAGTGGCTGGAGAGGCGCCATGGCGTCCTCACCTACCGCCTGACGCAGGTCCTCATCGGACACGGTAGTTTCGGGAGGTTCCTGCACATAATCGGGCGGGAGGAAACTCTCCGGTGTCACCATTGTGATGATCGCCCGGAGGACACGGTGAAGCACACAGTGGCGGTGTGCCCAGCTTGGGCGGAGCACCGCCGTGCCTTTGTAGAGGCGATGGCCGGCCCTGGTTCAGTCCATGGTCCGAAGCGACAGGGAATGGGAAGCGGTCACCTCCTTCTGCAAAGCAGTTATGATAGCGAAGAAGATGGCCGTGCGTTTGAGGGAGAGAACCTCAAACCAACGCGGGAGACGCCCGGGCGTCGGGCGCCACGAGACGACTCCCGGCCACCGTAGATGCGGGCCTGTGGACAGTGAACAATGGGTAGCTCACCGTCCGTCCGTCTATTGACGACAGGCCGTGTCGACGGCGCGTTAGTGTACGCGCACTTCAATGAGATGTCAGCAAAGTAGAGGGGCCTGCCAGGGCCTCCGCCTGCCGGGGGTTGTTCGTAAGAAATACCGCGGCCCCGGAACGTAAAGCAATAGAAGGAACAAATCTAACCCGAGCGTAGTGGTAAATAACATTAACTCCCACATACGATCATTTAACATTTACCTATACCTATTAATTGTTTAAATAGTGAACAATATTAAGTAACCATACGATCTTTCACTTTTTCACGTCTAGGGACTTAATGTTATTTATAATTCTACATCTGCGAAATTAGCGGCTGTAGGACTTAATGTCTTTTACCATTTGATCAATTCGGGTGTTCTGAATAAAAATCATTTAAAACCCAAAAATTACAAAAAATGGACTTAAGGTCCTTTAGCTTTCACCTACAGATGTAATCATCTTTTATATATATTCAGGGCACGGAAAGAATTTAAAATCTTCATGCTTGTATCCAAATAGTATTATTATAAATAGGGCTTGCCTCTCAAAGAGACTAACAATACTCTAAGAACCTACCCCTTACGTATTGTGACACAACATTAGTTTTGATACTCGGAACAGAAGTAGTTGAAGCTATTACAAGAACCTTCGACCTTTCAACAATGACATAAAAGTTTTTCAGCACAAAGCCACAAACTGTTCAACTTTCAAGGCTTTATTATGAAGTAAAATCTGGTAAGTAAATATTGTGGTGATAATACTAGGTCATTTCTTTTTAGACTAGACTGATTTAAAAATAAAACTTAATATCACTACTTTAGTCGCTGACGGGTTAGGTATAGGTGTAGTAACGTAATACGACGCGTTTGACGCAGTGGCCGAGCGATCGACTGCTGCGCTGCGTGTCACGGATTCGATCCCCGCACGAAATAAATATTTGTATGGCCTACAGATAGTTGTACCTGGTCTGGCTGTTTGTGTATGTGAGTATAAATGTTTGTAAACGCGCCCATGATACAGGAGTAATTCCTAGTGTGAGGCAAAGTTAAAAAAAAAACAAATGACAACCACATTTCGTCAGTTAAGATTTTGCGGGCCTATTTCCATCACAGATCTAAACTTAAATCTAGACTTTATGGAGAAATTTCTGATGTAATCCGAGAAACTCATGTTCTCAGTCTGGGAAGTTTCCTTCCGTTTATTTTCTTTCTAAACCTACTTACTACCTATTGGACGCCGTAAGGGATTTGTTGCTGTAGAGATACTTAAAAAAAAACACGTTTATTTTGTGATCCACCTTCAACAACAATAATTTATTATTCTATTATGATCTAAAATTCTTTGTCTCTTTTTATGGACTCAAGTTAATTTCTAATATGTCTTTAATAAAAAATTCAATGTATTTTTACGTCTTTCTCGTATATTTTTTCTTTTGTTCCCATTTATATGAAATAAGACAAATTGTAAGTAATGATTGAATGTATGTGCTTTTAAATTACACAAGTATATTCTTATGCGAGACATATGATAGCAATATAAATATTTTATTAAAGATTCTTTGCGAATATATCGTTCGCATTAAATATTATAACAAAGGCAGCATCTTCTTTTGAAACATTTTTTGTGTGTGTACCAAAAGGCGTATTTTGTAAAACATCTGTCAGAACATTATTATTTCTCTTCATTTCCTTTATTATAGATAAGAATCTTTTACCATATTTCGTATGGATATAATATAATAGGTACCAGCTTTGCCCGTGACAGTTCATTTTATTTTCAAAATATCACTTTATAATATATCCATCTATTCCCATAGATTTCCGCATTTATAATTTCATTTGTAAGAAAAATAGATATAAGAAATAAGATAAATATTTAGAAGAAAAAAAATTTATCACATCATGAAATTCACAACCACATGAATAACGTAGAATATCAATGCAAAAAAGAACCTAATAAAGAGCCTTGGGAAACACCATGTAAATTAGCGCTACAGTGGTCATCTTCTGTTCAGCTGTTTTATAGCTCTACTAGGGTGGGTATCCAGTCTAGCTGGATAAATCAGATGAATATCAGTTAACGTGAAGCGACTGCCTATTTGACCTCCACAATCCAGTTAGCATTAGTAGAAGTAGTTAGAGCTGACTACCTGTAATGATTGTCAAAGACCTTGAGTCTCGGAGAAAACTCGGCATGAACTGGATAGTCACCCACCTAACCCAGAAGATCGATCCGAGCGGCTGTTATTACTTGGCCATGAGCTCCTCAATTATTATCGCTACTATAGATTAGTAACAGAAAGCGTAAATTCACTAAATTTAATAAAAAAAGTAGTTCACTACAGAAAATATTTTACCAGTGAAAAGCATTCAATTTATGCGATAAAACATAACTCATACCTCTATCAAAAGCTTTTGGCAAATCACTCTACATAAACAAATACTCTATTTTAATAGAATTCATTGATAAAACTGAAATAGCTAGAAATATTATGCGTCCTCACATTTCATCAACACAATTTAGTACGACGAAATATAAACATTTATTTAGTAATTAATATCTGTGCTCGGTTGACGAAAAAATATTCATATCGGCTTTCGCTTTTGATAAAATGTTAATGTATTAATTAATTAACATCTATTGATGCTGATTAAAATTGGATAATCAATTTAAGGACAATTTTTAGAAGGTATCTTGCCATCATCACAATTTATAGGAGGAACACGACGGTCCATTTAATTATGATCAAAAGATTGTTTTCACTGGCGATAATCTACAGTCACGGTTTAATGTTTTTGTGGTTTGTTTAGCCTACTTCTTGTATGTAATCCTTACAGATAATTTTCACACGAAGGCCGCTATCTATTCACCTTATACCCTTAGTTGCCTTTAATGATACCTATGGGAAGGAAAAGGTTCGCCTATTCTAGCTGAGGGCCCAACCAAAACATAAATTCGAAACCAAACTCATGACCAGAACAAATTAGTAGTAGAAAAGTTATGTCATCTACATAATTTCCTTTTCAATTTTTTTTGTAGAACTACAGACATTTAAGAGGCTTAATTTTTCTAGCTTTCTTAATGGTAAAGGCCAACATTTCTTATTTTAAATGTCTGGCAAAAAATCTAGTTAGCCAACTAACTTGATTTGTACTAGGAACACCACAAAAGTATAGGCAACAATAAAACAGGTAATTATTCATATTAAATAAAATAGTAGAATGATGAGGGAGAATTATAACTACTCATTTTTGAAGATGAAATAAAACAAAACACGAAGGTAGAAAATCAAGCCAATCATTACCAACAAGATATTAATGAAATCGAGCGAAACCTGTAATCTGATTCCAAGCAACGCTCTTCTCGCAACCCAATTAACCATTATAGGTATCACACGCTGTTCACGGAAACCCTCATTCAAAGAAGTCTTACAGTACTAATTAAAAAGGAATCCTTCAAGGATGACATACATACATACGTGATTTTGTACATAAAGCTAGAGCTTTTCCCTGTCATGGCTGTTTACGTATAACAACTCGACGTTGGAAAAGGCAAAGGGTTTGAGATCGTATCAGTTAACACGCGTTTGTCTGTCAACCTTATACGTGACAGGCCTGATATGAACGAACGTGTTTATTCAGACACATTTAACGTGTTCGCTAAAATGTAAGTAGAATTTGTACCAGATTTAAGTATTTAAAGTAACTCGTAGTCGTTATATTAATTGAGGATAAAAGCCAAAAACTTAATCAAAATCTCGTAACGGTTACTTAAGAATTTAGTGGCGTAATAAAATATTATAAAAAAGGAGAATATAATGACGATCATGAATATAAATTTAAAAATCGTTACATTTATTTAAGTGCCAATAAAAACCGTAGTAACCGTAGCGCGCTATAAAATACTAATAATTCGTAACGTGTTAACAACTCACCTTTTAATAATTGAATAAAAAAAATCTGAAAGAAACTAAATAACCAAGTCCACTTTTTGTTCTAAAGTGACATTACCATACACAACACATGGGATCAAGTCAGAAAGTATTCGCACAACCGCATTCGAAATACGACGACCGGCGCGACGAAGGGACGCAAAACACCCACCCCTGGTGACATCCAGCGGCGTACTGCAGAATAAATAGGGTTGGGAACGTATGTAACATCCCGCATCAGAGATACGGCGCATGCGCGGGACGGACACCGAAACGGGATGTCAGCTGACGGGCGGTAACTAAGGTCACTGTGTCACTGTGGGACGGATTTTTTGAAATAGCACTTAAGGATATAAAGAACCCTAGCGGTGGAGGTGAGCGGAAACATGCCGACCGTGAAGATGATAATAGACGTATAGCCGAGTAAAGTGTCAGCTATGATGGGTTTGTATTGAATCCTTGTTGATGCAGACTTGGGACATACAGGAAGTTTGATAGCATATTAAAAAGGTTTAATGGTTTGTAGATTGGCAACAAACTTCAACGTTTATTGTACAGTACTTATAGGGATTTAAACGGGATTATATGGTTTCAAATTGTATTTAAAAATATCCTTAAGTTATTAAAATATTTGTATCTTCCTATTAACGATAGACACCAACAACATTTTAACCATTTGCTATAAGTAATCGCTGTACTTTTTACAAAAGATGTCTACGATGTAACATAAACTTCAGTTCATTCCGAATATCAGTTAAGCATCGTCAGAGCTACTTGATATTCGATCTTCGAGGATGAAGTGGATGTGTCTATACTATTAGTTGGTGTGATGGACGATAGAAGCGTTATCAAATTACAGGCTGCAAAGGTTGATTGAGAGGGTTGCTTTAGATCTCATTACGCTAAATATCTATATAGAGTATTGGTTACGAAGATGTGGTAAAAAAATCTGCTTTTTCATCTAAGAAACAAAGGTTTTTTTGGTTAAGGTGTCTAGACGCAGAGGAGCTTGCCAGAGCCACCGCCTGTCGGGGTTGTGGGTTGTTCGAAAGAGATACCGCGGGCCCGGGACATTAAGGGCAAAAGAAGGAACATGGGTGGGTTTTAGTAAGTACAAGTAGTTATTTGATAATTTCTTATCCGCAAAAAAGGGTGTCTAGAATCTTTTTTCTGAGTTCATGCTACATTCAGAACTTCCTTCTAGTTTTTTTCAGTAGCACTCAATAACACTACGACCTGAGGATTGAACTCAGGGCCTCATGCTTAGCAGTTGCACGTACGAGTAAAATGCAAACGATAATGAAGTCGGTTAAAAATAGGATTCATGAGCTTACTTTGCTCCGGAAAGCACGTTAACATTTTACTTATCATTCGTATATCTTCGACAATCGAAACTACATAAAGACAGACATCCAGCTTTTGCAATGAATATCATTTTTTCTAGTTACTAAGTTGCATCATAACTCCGTCTAAAATATTGGTATTCAGCTGCAATTAGACAAGAACTGGATCCATTAAGAAAAAAGAAAGTCAGAAAATGGCATGGTAAAAGTGTCGACTTTTTCCAATTCTAATGGGAAATGGAAAAGAATACGTAAAGGTTTTTCATTCGCGAAACGACTCCCAGCTTCCGTAGATGAGGGCTTGTGCACGGTGAGCAATGGATAGCTCACCGTCCGTCCGTCTATTGAAGACAGGCCGTGTCGACGGCGCTTTAGTGTTTCACGCGCGCCTCAAAGAGATGTCAGCAAAGCAGAGGGGCCTGCCAGGGCCACCGCCTGCTGGGGTTAAGAACCAGAAGAACCAGAACTTAAAGGGCAATAGAAAAAACATGGGTGGGATTTAGTTACTACAAGTTTGACACTCCCTCCTCCACCCAGAGCGGGGGAAAGTTATTTGATGATTTACCATCCGCATAAAAAGGGTTTTTCATTGAGGCTCGTTTTATTAAACCTTTGAACAGATACAAGAAGGTAACTGTACAGAACATTGTAGAGACAACACAAATGTTCACAGTCAAACACAAAAGGGCTACTAAGTACAAAACTAATAAAAGTATCTCGGACCTAAATTGGTACGCAAATAACATAGTTTCTAATTATCTTATACAAGAGGTTCGCCTGTTCCAGTGCGAATGTGCAAACATGTGAAGGGGTAAGAAGTCCCGATGGTACTATAAACTCAGCCTGGTTTACGATCGCCCTCTGTGCTTAGCTATAATTAGAGTTGCGCCGCTGTCCCGCTATGTATTCAATCACGGGATTTAGTGCCGGGAACTGAGTCCGGGATACCGATGCGGAAGTTCTGGCTTAGTCTTTAAGGGGTTTGGGACGTGCTTTGGAAATGGGATAACCTATTGGTGTAGGAAGGAAAAATGTGCTATCGTAACACACGGTATATGTAACAACAGTAACATAAACAAAGTACACATGACAGGTACCTACGTCAGTTTACAAAAAAAAAAAACTAGAATAGCAACTATGATTAGATGGTTTCGTCACGTTGACAGCAAGATCGCCAGGAAGGAATGACTTTTTGATACTATACTATATTAAACACTTAATTAGAAATAAAAAATAGTAATAAGACATAATTAATGGCTGATAGCTGCTATAACCATCTGCCTAGCGTATTCTCAGTTAGAATGGGATCGGGTTCCAGTCTTACTGGATTCAACTGATTATGTTTAACTGACTACTATAACCCAGTTAATCACTGGGCAATACATATTGATCCCCAAGGCGTATCAATTTATTGTAAGGCTGTTTGTCAGACTGACTTCTTGTAGCGACTCTCAAAAATCTACAAAAGATTATCGGGACCAACCCAGGCAAACGCAGCTTAACCTCAAGATTGACCCGAGCGCCAGCTATTGTTTAGCCATAAGCTCCTACGTCATAAATAACTGTTATCATCTTTCGCAAAAAAATAATTCTATTCTTCTTCTTCTTTATGTGGGCCCCGCTTCTTGGGGGGGTTCGGTTTCCGCACTTAGTCCTTGCAGTGGCCCATTGTGCGTAAATAATTCTATTAATTATGTTTTATTATTTGTACGCCGTTGAAAAAGGATCTCTGAACAATATGTTTCACCCTCAATGGAGAAAAAGAGTGAGTTCGAGGACCTTACTATGTTCAAAATGTTACAAAACAGCATTACTCAGACGATCAAGATGTAAAGACCATCTATGTTTTACTAACCAACTGTTTAACGGTGTTATATTGTATTCCGTTTTGGAATACAATATAACAGAAAGTTCTGAGAGATCCATCAATTCTAAGAGTTACATGCTTTGCCTTCTCTAAGCTGTTTTGTGCAGCCTTAACAATGCTAAGACATCTTTAAAACAAGTTTTGAAATTCTGCTTTAATCCGGTTTAACATACACGCCTGTAATCCTCAAGAGCTTAGTCAGCGGCGAAATTAAAAAAAATGAGGTGTACCTAATAGAACATCCACATTTCAGCAGTTATGCTAAAGTACCTTGTAATACGGTGCACGCTTATTGCCATCAACTGGGCACATATTTAGACTCTGAGGAATTACTAATGGAAAAAAAACACCTTGCTCTACCTGGGAATCCAAACGAAAACTCCAAAACTGATTACCAAGAAACAGGTTCTTTACCTAGTCTGGAAGTCAGACGCTAATTTAGTTTTTAGCAGCCTTTTTATATTATAACCTCGTGTAAAGTACGGCCAACGAGAAGCGATACCAAATGTAAACAAAATCCATGCTAAAACCCCATCTAAAATGGCCGCCCGAATGTTGGCGAACCCGTCTTAACGTTGTCATGTTTTTGCCGGGAGAACGAGACATTACGACAAAGGCACAAGATGGAAAGAGCTAAATATTAGATTGTCAACGCCACAGTTGTTCTTTAAGTTAATGACCTTTCGTATCGCTGCTAGTTGGCCTTAGTGTAGTCATATTTTGTACTAGGCTATATTCTACTGAGTCCAATAAACGATTTATTTAACTTCAGCAGTCACTCTTGCGGTAACTAAACCAACTAAGTCACTTCCATCACATCTGTTTTATTGGTTAAGGTTAGTAAGCATAATCAAGTAATCATATGCCCGCTACTGCAACTATTTCTGTGAGCTTTTGAATTTTTGATTCTAGAACAGTCTAGTTTAACAACTTTATTTATTTATTTAAGTTATTCAACTTTCATCAGTTTTATCGCACCAGTGCGGCAGTTCTCAGGAAACCTAATATCATTTCCGAGAATTACCTGTACGAACACCAAAGTCACGTGTTTCGAGTAAAGAATTTTATATACCGAGCAATATGAGCAAAATAATCTAAAACACTGCGGAACGAACTAAATTGGATGCTCCCGGACGAAAGGACCAAAATATTTTTTGATATTTTTTTTAAAAGGAAGTTTTTCGTTTCTTGTCTATTCTACGAAAAATTAGACAAAACATATAGATATAAAACTGTAGGTTTAGCGACAAAAAGTACAATAAAAACATGTTATAATGTTCTATTCAAATATGTCTGAAACGGGATTCGAACAAAACTATGAAATTAATAAGAAGGGAAACTGTTAAATAAAAATAAATTAGGATAACTTAAATAAACTCACCCAAAAGTTTTCCTCGTTGTCAATTGACGCTGTCAGTTGATAATGTCCCCAAGAGACAGGCCGCGTTGCCACATTGTATGACAACGTTAAGGCTCTGGCCAAAATAAAAGCCAATCCTTAGTCCACGGGAAGTGTCAGCTGAACATTTTGGAATACCCTTCCCCCCGGGCTATTTGGGGTTGGAACTCTGAGTGAGTTCCAACCCCAAATAGCTCGGAAATATATTTACAGTTTTATATTTAGATATAATATTGCTATATACTATACATTTGAAATTGTAAATTGCAGTGTGTTTAGTGAGTTTCTCATATTGTCATATGCATGGCATGAGTGTTACAAATGTTTTAATTTGATTTGATGAATTTGCTGTCATTATATGGTAAGTATCTATTGATTTAGATTATGAAAATTCAATTTTTTTATCATATTTTTTCTTACCGAGCTAGGCTATTTAGGTATCGAATGTACGGCCATATTGCAGATACAGGGCAATAATAAACACCGCGACCAAAAAAGACGCAGCCGGAATACACGCAGCAGGGATTGAAATTCGGATATCCCGCAGCCATCTTTGTTTTGTTTGTGCACAATCTCTGTCCAGCGGTGGCCGTTATGAAATTTTTCATTAAGCCCAGTGTCAACTAGTGCCGCCTTTACTGTTCCTCCTGCGTTGGGGTGTGGCACCATTGATCGAGGGGAAGATTCCACTATACCTTGTATTGAAGAATAATTCTACGACACCGGGGTACAACAAGCACTTGACGAAAGATGTTGTGTTTTCTGACACCGGTCTTCCTAAAATATTTGTAAGTGTTTGAACGTTAATATAAATGCTGAAGATCACAGATTTTGTTATTAGCTTTCTTTTTTTGTTAGTTTATTTTTTACACAAAACCATTTTAACCTGATCTCTCTACATTGCGTGTATGATCCGTAGTAGAGATATCAGGTTTAAGATTGATGAGCCGTCGTGTGTACTTCAGATAATAACCATTCTTAGTCTTTCTGAAACACTTAAAAGCTGAGTTAAACTGGTACAAGCAACTGCGGATAGCAGACACAGAGATATTTATTTACTAAACACATTATGCACATGTATAAAAAACACTGTACAAAGGCGGACTTAATGCCTTTGGCATTTTCTACCAGTCTACCTTAGGGTGATGCAGAGAGAAAACATGGTAGGTGCAGGCTGCATAACAGAGAAAATCCGAAAAAAAAATATTTACAATAAAAAAAATATATACATACAAAAAAAGAGAGTTTAAAATAACAAAGATACATGAAGAAAAACTACAACCATTCAATAAATAGACGAACATGCCAGCTTCTTAAGCAAATGTTCCCGAGCTTTTACTTTGAAAGTGAACCGATTGGAGACCATACTGGTATTCGAAGGGAGCGCACACAGGGAAAGAAGCTTTGAGAAAACCAGAGCTGTGAGAGGGACATTGCAGAAGGCCAATGATATCAAGTACATTATCAGTCAAAGTCCGGTGTCCGGAACCGCGTCCGCAATTTACCCGAACCGATTGTGCTAAGCCTTGGAAATAGGTGTTTCCTGGTATTCTTGTGTCCTTATCCGTGGTCGCTTCGCGTGCAGTGGGGTGCGACCTCTAATATCGTTAGCGCGACTTTTCATTAGCACGCCGTTGGCACAACGTTTAGTGCTCGTTACGCTTCATAGTGGACAACACGCTTTATTGTTATTATTTTTACCGCCAAACGAGATTGGATGGTAACCCTAATATTTTGGTTTACATTGTTTGCCTACGTAATGTTTACTATGATTATTTTTTCGATTTCTTTTTTCTTAGATTTTGTTCAATCTGAAATAACAGTTTTTAAAAAATCGTTCAACATTTTAACGATGACAGTAGGTATAATTTATTATACAATAAGTAATTTATTTGTGCTAAAAATATTTTGCGAAAATGCATTAACGACGTCTGAATTAAGCATTATACTGAAACAGATTGTCGTGTTTTTCACAGAAAATTGCCTTACTAAATAAACATTTGTACAACTCCACCGATGAAAATGAACGCGATCAGCTAATCTACACCACTTTCAAGAGCAGAAATCTATTGAACATTCAGTTAACATACATGATTGCATTCAGTTTTATTAGTGAACTACCTTTTATCCCGCGTTTTTTTGGAGGAGCTCGTGGCTAAGTAATAGTAGCCGCTCGGGTCGATCTTTAGGTTAAGCCGCGCTTGCCTAGGTTGGTCTGTGAATGGGTGACCACCCGTTACATGCCGAGTTTCCTCCGTGCCTCGAAAAGCACGTTAAGCCGTTGGTCTTCGCTGTCATTTGTAGATCTTTGACAGTCGTTACAGATAGTCAGTGTTCCGAAAATTGACAATAGGCAGTCGCTCCATGTAAAATACTGATATTCAGCTGCATCCAGTTAGACTGGAAGCCGACCCCAACGTAGTTGGGAAAAGGCTAGGCAGATGGGTGTAGCTTTTATCCCGCGGTGCCACCTGCTGCTTTGCTCTTTAGTGTCTCTTAATTGCCTTTCCAATGAAGCTGCTTTCGGACACATCGATTGTATGGTTTAAAACATTATGACCTTACAAACTACTTTTTGTATTTTACAAATATAGATTTGATCTAAGAATGTTGTAACATAATTTTCTGTGATAATCACAAGAATCTGTGCCTAGATAACGCTTATTTGCGGATGGAAAATCATCAAATAACTTCCCCACTCTGGGCGGAGCGGGGGGAGTGTCAGACTTGTACTGACTAAAACCCACCCATGTTCCTTCTATTGCCCTTTACGTTCCGGGGCCGCGGGATCTCTTTCAAACAATTCGCAACCCCTGCCGGGGTATAGTGAGGGGGATATATCCTTACTCCTTACTAATATTATAAAAGCGAAAGTGAGTTTGTTTGTTTGTTACCTCTTCACGCTTTAATGGCTTAACCGATTTTGATGAATTTTGGTACGAGATAGTTGGGAATCAGTAGACGGGCATAGGCTATTTTTTTTTCTAAAAAGAGTGAGATATGAGGGAGAAAGAGGGAAGAAACGGGAAAACTTAGCATTGCTATTACAAATCAATAAGGCGCTACCGAATTTAACGCGAGCGAAGCCGCGGGCAAAAGCTAGTATATCTATATTTTGCTTGGTATTGAAAACGCTTTTAGTAACTAATACTACTATAGCTATCAAAAACGTTGTCCCTCGTCTTCCTCCAGACAGACGTTTGTCGCTCCAACCCGAGGTGCGTCAGGCAAAGGCAGGCAATCACTTAGCACCTCATAAAACTTGCTTCATTCGAACGAGCGGGCGTGAGTGACAAGTTGCTAGTTTGCTTACAATTACATAAGTTGAGCCGTTACCCTTACTTGTCGCTTACTTACTTACGACAAACTTTGTAAAGGGTTTCCAAAGGTTGGGTAAACAAAGATGGTATAGATTTTGTATTACGTATTATTGGAAGAGCATTGTGGATAAATATGTATTACTAGCTTTTGCCCGCGACTTTGTCCGCGTCGTATAGTTACTTTGAGCTAACGGTAACTCTAACCCGCGTAATGATCGAAAAAAAAATCTGTCGCTCCCATTTTCTCGCCTTTTTTAGCCTATGCGTGTCTTTACAGTTCCACCTATCTCTGTACATAAAATTCCCCAAAATCGGTTAAACCATTTAGGCGTGAAGACGTAACAAACAAACAAACTCACTTTTATAATATTAGTAAGGATTTTTGTTCAGATGTTTTCCCGTTGAATTTCTAAAAAGATTTGTACACTGATAAGTGTAGCTTCATTACAGTTCTTTGCTCATTGTTTTCCTGAAAACAAATTATTTAAAAGATTACTAAAAACCTTTTGCACCCAGAAGCACTTTTAAAAACCCCAATCCTAATTACTTATTCCAAACACTACTCCAGCCAGTCGACACTGAAAACAAAAAACTGTCGCGAAAAAAATAAGATAAAAGGGTGCATCCACACTGCACCACTAAAGCAGCATCACAGTCGAGCACAAATTATACGAATTGGAAAAAGAACCGGTTGGAACTGGTTGATACCGGACAAAAGCGCCGGGCGAGGCTAATCGAACATGAATGGAATGGAAAATTTCTGCATGCCTTTGTTGTTCTTCCCTTGCTCGGTGAAACTCGTTTTCTTTCAGCGCATCCAACGCTGTTAGTGTATTTGGGCGATCTATTAGGGAAAACGAGAAAAAAAGTGCTGAATTTATTAAGGATAGTCTTTTGCAGAGTTCCCTCTTTTTATATACATTTTTTTCTTTTTCTGCTCTTGTGCTGCAGTGTCGGTTTTCGGATCTATTATGTTACTCGCTATTTGTTTAAAAAGCAATTCTGTTTTAAATTGATTTGGCAATAAAAAAAATACCGGGAATGTATGCCCTGATTAAATTCCTACTTGCTATAAAAGTAGAGGTACCTACTGTTCCCGTGGACAGTTTTATGTCTACTTGGAGAAAACTAATGGGCAATTACCATTAATGTTAAAGGTTAGTATCATAGACTTCTTTTCTAGAAGTAGGTCGAAATTGCAATTTTATTTAATCCTTGAGCGATCATGAGCGTAATTTTATGTATTTATGTTTATTTTATGGTCTGTTTCATGAAATGGGCTATAAGGTCCTCCTTGTCAACTTTATTGACGATGAACAAGAATCCGTCTTGTAGCGGTCAGTCACGCAGTGATATTAGTTCATTGATCTAAATTCGATGGTATCATTTAATGTAGAATATGTTTTTAAATTAATTACGTAGAAATAAACGTTTTACGAGTTTGCTTTACCATTTCGTAGATTAATTTACTTTTTAAATTACTTATTTGTTTCTAAAGATACGGGAGTTCCAGATTTTAAACATAAAAGATTGAAATCGCAGAGTCAATAATTCTCAATTTTTAATAAGGCCCCTCGCCCAACACTTACAAACAAAGTTCTTAAGAAAAATACTCGAGCACATGTTCACACTATATAAGTCAAAGCGTCCCACTTGCCTCACACAAACCACACATGCAGGCTGCAACTCTAACAAGCCGCCCTTACGTTACGCTGCAGTGAGAAGAGGCCCTTATGTGGCAAATCGTCGCCTTACTGTTAAGGTCACTAAAGAGACATGATCAGAAGGTCTGCTTTTTTTTCGGATGGGAAATCATCAAATAACCTTCCGCCCTGGGTGGAGCGGGGGGGAGTGACAGACTTATACTGACTAAAACTCACCCATGTTTCTTATATTGCCCTTAACGTTCCGGGGCCGCAGTTTCTCTTTCGAACAACCCGCAACCCCGGCAGGCGGTGGCCCTGGTAGGCCCCTCTGCTTTGCTGACATCTCTTTGAGGTGCGCGTGGAACACTAACGCGCCGTCGACACGGCCTGTCGTCAATGGACGGACGGACGGTGAGCTACCCACTGCTCACCGTCCACAGACCGGCATCAGGAGATCTGCTTCAAATACAAAGTTGTTGTAGAAACAAAACATCGCGATCTAATTGATGGCAGCGTTGCAAGAAAGACAATCACATCTGACCAGTTATTTGCAAAAGAAAATTCGCTTTCAGATCATAATGCAGTGACTTACTTGTAACAAATATGTTTCGATATAATAATAATAAAAATTCCAGCCTATAACTGACCCACTGCTGGGCACATGCCTCTTTTCATACAGACGACGCACGAGCATCACCACGCTTGCTCAAAAAGTGTTGGCGACTTCAGTGAG
Source organism: Ochropleura leucogaster (assembly GCA_958449745.1). NCBI lineage: Eukaryota > Metazoa > Arthropoda > Insecta > Lepidoptera > Noctuidae > Ochropleura > Ochropleura leucogaster. The sequence goes on from OY288206.1 coordinate 1,128,263, forward strand.
GAAGTCCAGTTTTCCTCACGATGATTTCCTTCACCGATGAATATGAATCAACTTCAGCATTTTCCTGCCATTGTCCCACTCTATTTGGGGTCGGTGCAGCACGTTTTCTTCTTCCGTTCTCTCCTATCAGAATGAATCAACTAAAAGGACTATATTTATGCATTTTCTGAAAACTATTACAGATCCACTAGCAGAAATGATGAAAAGGTTTTGTTTTGTCTTAAGATTACCTGACTTCCTCTTCCTCGTTTCCTGGCGGGACAGTAGCCACCTCACCAAGAAAAAAAGAGAGTCATAATCCAAAAGGTCAGTCGCAACCGCAAGTATCGGTTGCTAAATGTCATTATGTCTTCAAAGTTTTGCTTTAAAGACATTGTCGTTTCTCTACGATATATTTTTCTTTACCGTGTAAAGATCACTTTGCCGCGTTTTAGTTAAATAGTTATTACCCAGAGTAATGCAGCTAAGTTAGTCTAACTTAAGTCGCATATCTAACGTAGTTTTTCTTACTTTTGCACAAACTGTAGACTTTGTAACAACTATAAGAAACTGTAAACTCGTGGTCTGCAACCCGCATTACTCTGTGTCTACTTCAGTCTGGTGTCTATTCGAACCTAAAATATGAAACACGTAAGACGGGGTTATAACCCCCGCCAACCACGTCTTACGTAAATGTGAGTAACGACTGATACTTTTAGATTTTCCTACCTGCTGGTCGCGGTCGGAAATAATGAGCCGTACTCCTACCGGTTAATGGCTTAAGTGTCAGTGTGAAGGGCGTACAAACATGTATAGTTTTACACCGTCTGTAATTCTCACGCTCTTTTCCAACGTCTTGAGTTTCCACACATGCTTCTCTGCTTATTATTATAATTTTGGTCTATTTTCTTCTCAGACGTTCAGGTCTCGTTATGGAGTACCTACCGTAGTTTGAACCTTTTACACTTGTTTTTAATGACACAAAGTAGATAGGATCACAATTTAATAAAGAGTAATTAAAGTGTTTTTTTTTTATTTCACCCAATTGACAGAGAAATCAATTGTGTTATCACAACTAACATTCTTAGGCAGATCTGTGAAATTAATCTAACATAAAAAAATACCTAAAAACGTTACCTAGACGGTATTAGTTCATTCAAATAAATATGTTATTGATAATTTGAGTAGGTATCTTGTTGGTCATTGCGAACACGTGTAATACGCGGTGCCTCCTTTTAACTTCCACAGTATTCATCAAAGCTCGTCTTTGCCTACCGACGCAGGTACACATCGCGCGGTTCAGCGGACTAGATTATAATATTGTTAACTCACAATATTGTTTAGATCAGTCAATAATATTTCCAAACTTTCCAACATGCCTATTTGTGAAATCTGAGCTTCGATATTCATTTAATTGACGTTTACTTCTCATAGAATATTTCCTACTCATAGTAAGGAGAAAAGGAGGCTCCTACCCTTTTTGATATTAATCAACAATAGTAATTAATTAACCCCGCTGAGCTACTCGGCGCCATGCCCGGCCAGGCTGGTCTGTGAATGGCACTCATGGCCCGGACCTGAGCAGAACAAAACGCCTTTGTCGCTGACATGTCGTCCACTATACATTGAAGCGTGAAAGTGATCGTGTCTTTGACTAATTTAGGTCAATATGCCATACATCCTTCGCTTGCCTAAGGCACTCAACAATCCGAAAGTGAATCTATACTGTAACACTACAAGCGAATGCGCCTGGCGAGGGAACAATCGTAGCAATAGTTTTTGGAGAATTCACTTTCGGGCGCAAATCCAGTTTTTTTTTTAAAAAAAAAAACGTTCTCCCGCTCTAGAACGTCGACGAACGACGTTTTCCTGTATCGTGTGTGTTACGTTTACAAACATTTAAACTCACATACACAAACCATCCACAACCATCTACAGCTAATCTACCATGCCTTCTTAAAGCAGAATTTATTCCGCTGAGGGAAAGAGACAGAGCTATACAGGGTGTCTAGCACCATCTCTTTCACTCAGTGGAATAAGTTCTGCTTTAAGACGTCATAGTAGGCCTACAGGTCATACAAATATTCGTTCCGTGCGGGAATCGAGCCCGCGACACGCAATGCAACAGTCGATCGCTCAGCCACTACGCCAACCGTTCTTAAATATTAGTGGATAGCGTATAAAATCAATAATTTGAACTTTTACTGGACATAGACTTCTACCAAGTTGCACCAAATCAGCCAGTTCTCCACCTCCATCTAGACATGTTTTTAAAACAACATTATAATAACAAAAGTACACAAAGGCAAGTGTATTACTTTCACAATTTATTATGCCTTATGACCGGGACTGTAGCTTCATCATTTTGTTTCTTGATGTTCAAAAGTGCTTGTGATGGTATAACTGAAATAAAGGCTATGAGTTTTGAGTGCCACTTAAACGAAGGTTAATCCTTACTAATATTATAAAAGCGAAAGTGAGTTTTTTGTTTGTTACCTCTTCACGCTTTAATGGCTTAACCGATTTTGATAAATTTTGGTACAGAGGTAGTTAGGAACCAGGAGACGGAAATGGGCTATTTTTTAATAAGAGTGGGATATGAGGGAGAAAGAGGGAAACGAAACGGGAAAACATAGCGTTGCTAATACAAATCAATAACTCAAATTATACCGAATTTAACGCGAGCGAAACCGCGGTCAAAAGCTATTAAATTTATATTTCTAAATGGTGTTGCCCACCCTATACGTATTATATTTTGCCTTTGATAGGCTCGATGGATGGCACTAGTTCCAGCGCACCTTTGTGGAACAAAACGCCTTTGTCAGTAGCCACGAGCGTCGCCTCAGTAAATGGGGCATGGGCTCTGAAAGTGAGTAGGACCGCCATCTTTGTTTTTTGATTCTATATCGGTTTATTTTTGTTCATGCAGGTTTTGAACTTCATATTTTTCTTTAGTTTCTGAATGTAGTGTTTTTCTTAAACATTATAATTGTTTTAGGATGTTAGTACGACAGGGCTGTTTGCTTCTGCGCGTACCGATGATTTCATGGCAATTATTCAAAGGAAAACATTTTTATCAATGGCGCGGTCTCTCGTATAGCGCTTTGAAAAAGTTAGTAGACAAGTATTATGCTCCTTAATTGTTTCACGCCATGGCAGTGTTAGTTAAAAGACCCTAATTGTTACGTTCAGATTAAACAAATTAGATCGTATTTTGTTTACTAATATAGTTTTATTTTCTTAAGAAACTATTATTATAACAGCGAAAGTGAGTTTGTTTGTTACGTCTTCACGGCGACAGGGTATTTTCTTTTAAAGTGAGTTAAGGGGAGAAAGAGGGAACAAAAGGGGGGAGACAGATAATTTTCTATCGATCATCACTCGGCTTAAAGTTAGCGTTGGCCCTAAGTTACTATGCCACGCGGACGAAGTCGCAGGCGGAAGCTAGTATGTCTGATTTTTCGGGCCAATTTGCCATTAATAAACAAACAAATATTTAACATCTCGTGGGAAATGCTTAATGCTTAAGATGAATCTAATACTAACCCACACATCGTCAGTTATAAATCCCATATCGCTGAGCGCCTGATTCCAAAACCTAAGCAAACTCGACTCCGAGCTACATTGCAGGTTATTCCTAAATTCCTGAAGGAAAAGCTCATTAACACTTGTCCGAATTATATACTAAATAAAAGATCATGCTCTCAAAAGTCGATTTTATACTTTATTACTTACTAGCTTTCGCCCGCGGCTTCGCCCGCGTCAAATTTGGGGTAACACAGTTCCCCTTGCGCCTTATTGATTTGTAATAGCAACGCTAAGTTTTCCCTTTTTTTCTCTCTTTCTCCCTCACATCCTACTTTTTTTAAAATAAAAATTTGCCTATGTCCGGCTTCTGGTTCCCAACTATCTATGTACCAAAATTCATCACAATCGGTTTAGCCGTTAAAGCGTGAAGAGGTAACAAACAAACAAACAAACTCACTTTCGCTTTTATAATATTATTATATATTATATTATATAATTATATATATTATATATTATATAAGTAAGGATTACTTACTAGCTTTCGCCCGCGGCTTCGCCTGCGTTAAATTTGGGGTAACACAGTTCTTCTTGCGCCTTATTGATTTGTAATAGATATATTACAATTTAATAGATATATAAAATTCATCAAAATTGGTTTAGCCATTAAAGCATGAAGAGGTAACAAACAAACTCACTTTCACTTTTGAAACGAAGGGGGCGAGACGGAAAAAATTCTTACGAAAAGTTGTCACGACACTTTTTGCTATTGTAAGCTGTGCGGCGTCGCATGTTTCTCTGTCTGTCTGTCTGTCTCTCTCTCTCTCTCTTATAGAAAGCAAGCCAGATATTTTCATTTCTATAGGAACTTCGTTCCATCCGGGTATCCCTTGACACCTCAAATTTTTTTATAATATTAGTAATAGGATACCAAGTAATTTTAAATTGTCAGTTTCTTGAAGCAATCACTGTTCTTTGCATAATCATCGAAGAACACCTCCAAATATAATTACAGCAAACATACGATGTGATCAATCTGTGTGTGGAGTGGCGCAATTTACATAGAAATAGCTACCAGATGTGAGTCCAATGGAGTTAGTGAAGTGTTCTCCACTGCCTTGACATAGCTCCTGGCGGCTGACGTCTTCTGAACATGGTGCATGCACTATATCAAAGTGAGTCAAATATTGAGTACTAGCTTTTGCCAGCAGCTTCGCTCGCGTTAAATTCTGTAGCGCCTTATTGATGTGTAATAGCAACGCTAAGTTTTCCCGTTTCTTCCTTCTTTCTGCCTCATATACCAATCTTTTTAAGAAAAAATAACCTATGTCCGTCTCCTGGTTCCCAACTATCTCTGTACCAAAATTCATCAAAATCGGTGTAGCCATTAAAGCGTGAAGAGGTAACAAACAAACAAACTAACTTTCGCTTTTATAATATTAGTAAGGATTGACCATGTAGAGTTTATTTTTCCGGCATATCCCTAAAATTACCGCACACCCAATTAATGAAGTAAATCAGTAAAGATGTAAAAGTACCCTTATGAGGCCGAAAGGCACGTTTGATCCACGTCATTCCAATCATTTTTTTTTCTAGACCATAACTAGGAACCTTCTAATTACGGATATTATTGGAAGTCAAATTTCCAACTATTCCACAAGTAATTATTTAAATTGCAAATAGGTTAAGTTTTTTATGTTAGCACTGTACCTACTTTAAATACCTCCGCGAGCCATCAGCACAACGTTTGAGTGCGTAACACTGCGTTCTACGACAAAACGTGAAAAATTAAGTTGTTTCCTGCTACCGGCAGGCCTACTGGTAACATTTTAACGTAGAGTTACTAAGTTTCATGTACAGAATACACAGTTGACAGCTTCGTAAGAATTGGTTTCCCCGTACAGAACAAATATTTGTATGGCCCACAGATAGTTGTTCCGGGTCTAGCTAATTATGAGTGTGCGTTTAAATGTTTGTAACCCACAATACAGGAGAAATTCCTAGTGTAGGTCAATATTTAAAAAAAAAAAAAGAAAGAATGGTCACCAAAGTGAATTGTTGAAGAAACCGTCCTAAGTACATCTACCCTGACGTATACTTCCATTACAATGTACAACAAAATGTAGCCATTGACCCAGCTAGCGTCAGGGCTGCTATGCACCACATTACATGTAACTCAGGTTAAGCTCGCTTTAATTAGCTCCCAACGTTTTGGCGAAAATATTTTTTAATTTGTTGTTGTATGCACCGTTTGCTGTAAACGACGTAAAATGCTTAATTATGGTTTTTATTACTGTGTTTGAATTCGGTCACTCTAGAACAGATACTATTTTTGTTTTTGCTCTTTATAAAGGATAATGTCCAAAATGGCACTATGCAATAAAGAGTATCGGAATACATGATCATTAATTGTTTTTTTTTTATTATGTAAGTTGTAAATACTTCTGTAACACGGACTAGTTGTATGCCAAAATGTATGTTATATTATTTTAAATGTTTTATATTATTTTACGCGACTTTTATAACATCCGCTAGCCGCCATCTACGCCTAATTTTAAGAATATAGGTATTTTCCCTTTTTTAAATATAATTATATGAAATTTTCAAATAATGTTACACTTATGTACATCAACTCAGGTGTTAGAAAAAAAATGCATGGAGCCTACCTAATTTCTAGGTCAGTATTAAAAATAGCTAAATAAATTATGACATCAGTTTTTAGTTCATAAATCATTTTCATAAATCATTCGGATTTATGAAAAATCATACAGATCGGGTATAATTTTTCATAAATCCGAGTGATTTTGGAACGAAGTTCCTTATCGCGCGTTGTGAAAGGGGGCGAGACGAAAAAATTCTTACGAAAAGTTATCACGACACTTTTTGTTATTGTAAGCTGTGCGGCGTCGCATGTTTCTCTGTCTGTCTGTCTGTCTCTCTCTAAGATATTTTCATTTCTATTTTGCATTGAACAGTGTGGTGTCGCGACGAGAACTTCGTTCCATCCGGGTGTCCCTTGACCTCTAATTTTTTTAATATATTTATTCGTTGTTATGGTTCGATTATAACCTCGAAATATAGTACATTTTAAAAAAAATACATCCATTCTTTAACTGTCGGCTATAAAATAAGATCATAAAGGAGTTTACTAATAATAGAGAATACAATAGGTACATCATTTTCCGACGCTCTTGGCTTTAGGGCCAACAATTTATGGGCGCAGAGTAATAATAATATATTAACACTATATGGATCGCTTGGTTTGAAATAAAGATTTGATTTGATTTGAATATCCTTTTGGATAAATGTTTGGCTACAGACAATTTCATAAGCCGCTAGATACTCTCCCTTTTCTATCACCAAAGAAACGTTATCTGTTATTTAATATTTAATGCTTGCAACTTGAATAACAACATTAATTCTATTTTCATTTCAAATCATGGCCTCGACATTAAAATTATAATCAATATTAGCATAATCTTCAAATATTAGTCTCCATGCTAGCCCTGCCGCATCACAATTCCGCAGTACTCGTGGCAAGATATCGAGAGGTTCGGCATCGAGTGATCGCCAACCGGTCAAGTTCTTCGATACTCCTGCCACTGCAAATTGTTCCCAACTACTCGATACCTAAGTTTTTGCCGAGAACACACGAGTGGCCAACACTATTGCTGTTTGGGAATGTGAATTTTGAAATAAGAATGGAACGTGAAAAATTTCAATTTATATCTGTGTTTCCTGTATAATGTCTGTCGTTGCTACTATTGATTCAAGATTAATCATTGATAAGTCGTTGTCTGATAAAACAGTATTTTAAAGTTACCCTGATTAATTAAAGATCAATCTACAATTTACACCTAGGCATAAAACTGATATGTAATCATTAAGATTACAAGATTAATGGAAATTTGATGACAATTTTATTTCGAAACCCTTTGCAGTGTAAGCAGAAACTCAAAACCCGACAAAGCGACGTCTAAGGCCCTTAACGACATCGCCTGATGAAACTAATTATACTCGTTAATTATCAGCTTTTGTTCCGATTGTTAGAGTGGGTTTATTTTTATTATTTTATCTTAGTATTCAGCTGTATCGGTGCGTTCCGATTCATAGAACAATGCGTACACCAACTCTATTACAAGGGAAAGCATTTCAATTGTTTCAGTTTTTATTGAAAAGGTATCTATATCCATTGAGAGTTAAATTATTTCAATCCCCTTTTTAGACTCCTTTTGGTTACATCTTAGGCGTGTCGCCCACACGAACAACAGTCGAGGCGACATTTGTAAAGAAAATCTCGTTGCGGCGTGCCTCTTATGTGCCTGCGCCTCAACTGCGCCTCGACTGTTGGTCGTGTGGGCGACGCACCTTAGAATTAGACATGACCAAAATGATTCTATGTTGGTTAAATCACCTCAATGTTAGCTATAGCTCCAATTCTCTTTGTGAATGAATTCGTAAAAACTAACTTCAACTACTAAGCCAACACAACAATTCAATACATTACAATCAAACTGGAAATAAGGCTAAAAATACGAAACTAACTTTTATTAACATTTAGCGTTTGCCAGACTTTTGTTCTTACTTAGTTTGCAAACTGTTGCGTTTCGCTCGCGGCACCAACATGAAATAACTGAAAGAGTAAATGAAAAGAGAGAGAAAAATGAGGTTTGCATACTTTTGATCCAATTAGAGGGGAGAGTGTGATGAGTTAGTTTCACTTTCTATACACCATGTATCTACGGTTTCTAAGGACTGGGAATTCATGAAAATATGAAATAAGTTTAGTTAAGATTGCAAAGGATATTCTGCAGGAGTATTTTGATGAACATGGTTACTTTCTTTATTGTCTGATAAATATTAAACTTTCCCCAAAAAAAACTGTGACACTTAGCTTTCAGAACAACATAAAAATAGACAATTTATCCCCAAACAACTCAAACACCCCATTATACAAAGGATGAACGCGAAAAATTCGTCTATTAAACTCAAAGAGTGAATTAAAAATGAATTCAAAATAGTCCGCGTTGTCACATTTAGCGGGAAATTAAATACTTTCAACGGCCGACCGACTGAACTTTTGATAGAAAAAGTTGCCCTGAGGCTGGGGGTGGCAAGAGAGTGATAAACACAATTAAGGCGCCTTCCCACTCGATCGGGCTGAAACTTTTTAAATTCCCTACATCTAACCTTCAAGCCCCACCTTTATTAATTAGGAAGTCAATTAAATATCTTTTTCACGCCAGTCTGAGTATATTTTTGTTTACTTAAAGGGGATGTCCGGTATGGAGCAGGATTTACATATTTTGATGAGGGGCTGAACAAATACAGGCCGAATGAGTTTCTACGCTCGAAGGGAAATGAAAGAGGAAAGTTTTGAAGGCCGCGGAGTATTTTGTTAAACATTTGTAACTAAATGTATAAACATACTAGATTTTAACTTGTAAACGTATAAAATTAATGGAGTTATTGTTAAAGCAATATATTGTTTTTGTGTTGGGTATCTACTGGAATTAGTAAATTGAAATTGTTTATGAAAATAACTGAATTACAACAATTACTTATAAATAAAGGCCTGAGAATCTATTGGTATATAATATTTAGATATATTTATTTATATTTGGGTTTACAATACTTATAATATTTGGTATTCCTGGTAACTCACACAAATACATTTTTTAAAATTATCTAATATTCCTAAAACAAAATAACTTATCTATATTTATAACGGGCATATCCTTACTAATATTATAAAAGCAAAAGTGAATTTGTTTGTTACCTCTTCACGCCTAAATGGCTAAACCGATTTTAATGAACTATGGTACAGAGATAGTTGGGACCCTGGAGACGGACATAGGCTATTTGTTTTTTAAAAAGAGTAAAAAAATGAGGGAAAAGGGAAAACTTAACATTACTATTTACAATAAATAAGGCGCTGGGGAAAAAAACTACAGTTGGCAGGTACCTGCAAATCAGGAAGGGGGAACTGTCTTATCCCGAATTTAACGCGGGGGAAGCTAGTATGTATATGTTTTCGTACTATTCAAAGGAAGAACAGTTTACTCAGGCAACTTTTCTACAACCCACAATTTAAGAAAATGCAATGATGAATTTGCAAAAAAAAAACTTTTTGTTAACAGTGATAAATGTTAAACGTATCTAGTGATTAAATTATAACGTGTAAACTAAAAACTAACATTATTGGAAGTGTGTCAATTTTGACGGCACAGTTGGCGCAGTGGTTGAGCAATCGACTGCAGAATGCTGATTCGCGGGTTCGATCCCCGCACAAAACAAATTTTTGTATGGCCCAAATAATAGTTGTTTCGAGTCTGGCTGTTTGTGTATGTGAGAGCACTAAAACACACGATACAGTGGGGGGCATAGTTTTTATCAAAACAAGAAAAAAAATTTGGAACTTAAAAAGGCCTTCTATCCATAATGTGGAAATAATGCATATAGATTTAAATTAGGGGTTGGTGACCGAAAAAAAAGGGAGAAATATGAAGGTGCTACCTAACTTATCTCCATATTACACGAGGAAAAGTATTCAGGTTTCCCCAACATTTGGATTATAGCACCTTTTACCGGTAGCACCTGTTAAAAACAAGGAACACATGAGGGTAAAAACTGCTACACGTATCCCAGGACCGTTGAAATTAATCACTGTTACTAAAGTAGCTTAAAAAACCTTAACCAGGAGAAGGCATGTTTTTGTAAAGAGAATGTAATTTTTTTATTGTTACCTCTCGCTAGGAATTTCTCTTGTATCATCGGTGCGTTTAAAAATATTCTAATTCACTTACACAACACAAACAGCCACAAACAAGTGGTCACACAAATATTTGTTCCCGGGATCGAAGTCACGACACGTAGCGTAGCATTCGATTGCTCAATGCTCAGCCACTGCGCCAAACGTGTCGCCAAGCAGCCTAAAAACATTACAATTCGCTTGTCTAAACAAAAAGAATTCGTGGAAGGCAAAGAACCACCGGCCGTTGTTATAATCCTAGGGATTCATACGCATAGCCTTGGGCAATTGGGTGTCCCACAGGTGGAGTATAGTGGTTGTCTGACGACTAAAATGCAAGTATGCTTATATTTTTTTGGTCAAATTTCTGAAAAAAAAATAAGTTTCAGAATACTAGTTCATTTAATATGAAATACTATGTTGCTGGGGCTTTACAGGGTTCATAATTGTACTGTAGCGATAAGACTCATTTAATCACATATGGTACGCAAATAAATATGAATATGAAGCCTGCTCTCCATGAGTGAAAATGGGTCACAGTTATGTGGATCCAGTGTGGCTTGGTGAACATTTCACGTTTCTCCTATTGAAATAACTCGCACCAAAATTCTATCAGAAGGATCAGTCTCTTGTCTACAATTACTACGTCCTCGTTTGCCTTGAGGCATTCCATTTGATTCGATTTTCCATGCATCGTCAGCCTGATAATGCACGCCGGACACACTTGGATCACTGCTACAGGACTGGGCTGGGTGCATTGGTATTGGCTTTCTCCTGTAGTGATAATCCTTACTAGCAGCTGATGAGATGGAATGATGTAATTAGTCCTCACAAACTTACATATATGGTTACATTTTTTTAATTTTTCTTATGATTTCAACTCGATACCTATTCTAAAGGCCTTTTTTTTTATTTATATAATTAAATCAATAACAAATGTTCCAATTAATTGTTCAATAATAAATTTTAAATTAGATAACTTATTATAAAATAATTTAGATTAAGCATTGTTATTGTACCTTAATTTAATGCATGGCGAGAAATATAAGGCTTTTTTATTTTTTTATTTTATTTTATTTATTTACCTATTCTAAAGGAGATAAAGGGTCTTGAAAGACAGACAGAGAAGCAGACGGTTAACAAGGCAATCCATATTTTCCTTTTGAGGTACGTAACCCTAAAAATGAACAGAGACGTGTTACGAAACACTTTGTAGGGGTGAACACAGTGGGCGTATATTTAAATCGTGCCGTTCTAAAATTAATTTTAGTTCGACGGTTTAATCTTATAATCGAATTTCTACCCACTTACCGTTTGCCAAATTAGTAGAAAATTTGAGCTAACATATTATCATTATGCGCATTATTATAATTATGGTCGTATAAACCTGTTATTGGGTTATGAAGGTCAGATACGAGTACGCAAAGTACTGTATTTCAGGTAAACCCGATAAGACTAGAAGGTGATTCAAATATAGTAGAGAAAACAGTGGGTAGATAATGTTGGTATTTATATATTTAATAAAAAAACGTTGCCCCCACACTTGGATTTTCTCCTGTAACGTGGGTGCGTTTACAAACATTTAAAGCCAGCCAGAACCGAAACAATTATCTGTATGCCATATAAGAAATTGTTCCGTGGGGAATTCGAACCGGCAACATGCAGCGCCAACCGCGTCGTATTCCTTGTTTTTCCTATTCGTCTTTAGTCGTGAGAATTCCTTAGCACATAGTTCATCACTCTATTATAGCAAGAAAAACTTAGACTGCACTTGAGTCTTTTGAAAAAAAAAAACAAGGTACTTTATGTAACTTTTCGGTATAAATACAGTTTTCAAATCAGGAATAAGTTACATGAAAATATTAATTTTTTGACTAGAAAAGCACGTAGTTCTACCTAACTACATATCTCGAATTCTGCAAACCGACATCATTATCTTATCAATATTTTACAAGATAACCTCGTACTATCTAGATTATACCACAACTGTTTCACGTATCGGGTACCAAGCCAAATATGGACCTTTGCAGCGTTTTAATGAAAAAAAAACGATCCTGTAGTGATCCTACGTTAATGCTTGGCCACGACCTAAGCGATCGCGTGTTTTACGACAGCAGCTAGCGGCTGCGGCAAAACAAATTAAAGTCTTAAGAGCAAGCTGCAAAGTCCCGTTCACGCAAAGGAAACAAGTCACACACACACGCGCGTTTGGTGTGACGAAAAAGCGAATTTCCTGAGGACGAGAAAGGGTATTACTAATGAATACTATTTAGACGACGCAGCCACACACGTCCTCACAAAACGTTGGTTACACAGGTTTTTGTAAACGAATTTTTCGCTGGCTTTAGTTGGTTTTATGTATTTTTTGTGACCACACAGATTTTTGTTTTAAAAAGGTAGGTTCATTCCTTTTAATGCTGAAAATATGTGGTATGTCTTAAAATGGTACAGTTATCTCATAAACTTTTTTGTTTTAGGGCTAGCTTTTAAGAATCTAATGTCCGTTTACACAAATACGAGGTGACACTTAAATAAATCCTTACATCCTTAAAGCGAAAGTGTGTTTGTTTGTTTGTCGTCACGCCTAAACGGTAAGACCGATTTTGATAAATTTTAGTTCGGACCCTGGAGACGTACATAGGCTTACTTTCTTTGAAAAAGAAAGTGAAAAATGAGGGCGAAAGAGGGCAGAAAAGGGAAAACTTAGCTTTGCTATTATAATAAATAAGGCGTTGGGGCAAAAACTACAGGTACCTGCGTACCTGCAAATCAGGAAACTGTGTTACCCCGAATTTAACGCGAGCGAAGCCGCGGACAAAAGCTAGCTATATTATAAAAGCAAAAGTGAGTTTGTTTGTTTGTTACGTCTTTACGCCTAAATGGCCAAACCGATTTTGATGAATTTTGGTACAAATATAGTTGGGACCCAGGATGGACATAGACTATTTTTTTATTTATAGGTAAGAAAAGGGGAGTGAAAGATAATTTCTTTTCGATCATCATGCTGGTTAAAGTTAGCGTTAGCCCAAAGTAAAAACTATGCCACGCGGACGAAGTTGCGGGCGGAAGCTAGTTGATAAATAAAAGAACGCTGTAGAAATTACAACTGTCAGCTATGAACCGAGCATTGAAACCCAATAGCAATATATTTTTTGTTTTTCTCTTTCAAAATATTAAGATGAAATCAGTTAAAAAAAATGAATTTTTATATCAGTATTCTGTCTTTTTGAGATTAAATGATTTAAAACTACTACTACAACTTTTGTAGCGGTGCAGAATGTATGAACTTCGAAGTTTTTCTCATCTTAAAGTAGAGTACGGTAGTAAAAGCAGAGACAATTTGATAATATAAACCAACCATTTAATTTAAACTGTAAATTATGTACGTTTTATTAACCGTAATTTTTCAGCATCATATTTTAATAGCACAAATTATTCTTACAGTAATATCTATTGTTCTTCTGGACTAATTTATTATCTTAAGTCCTCTTTAATTACTTTCTACATCAAAGTAAAGATAGAGGATCTTTTTGATATTATTTTTAAGAAATAATACGGGAAACCTAATTGTATTTCTGCTACAGACACTTCTCGGTAAAACCTTACCAAAGAAAGTAATCTAAGAAAAAAGAAAATACATTGTTTTATAAGATTTTTTGACAATGTTGTTCAATAGAACACTGTTAATGTTGACGACACGGTTGGCGCAGTGACTATATCTAGTGACTTCTGCGCTGCGTGTTGCGGGTTCGAACCCCGGACGGAACAAATATTTGTATGGCCTACCGATAGTTGTTCTGGGTCTGGCTATTTGTGTATGTGAGTTTTTTGTGAGAATTTTTTGTAAACGCACCCACGATACAGGAGAAATACCTAGTCTGGGGCATAAAGTGTGTAGTGCTTCAGCAGTTCTTCATTTCTTCATCATGGTTGTCAAAAGTCTAGGTAGATGACATGGTCGTGGTTTCGAACCCAGGCAGACATGTTTTCTGAAACCGCATGTCCTAGATCTTTCCATAGTCAGGTGCAAATTACCCGTACCCGCTGCTTGTATAATTGTATGTCATCATCTGCCTAGCCTTTTCCCAGCTATGTCGGGATCGGCTTCCAGTCTAACCGGATGCAGCTGAATATCAGTATTTTACATGGAGCGACTGCCTATATGACCTCCACAACCCAGTCAGTACTGTGTAATATGAAAACCGTTGGTAAGACTGGTTGTCAGACTTTCAGATCACTGACTATCTGTAACGACTGTCAAAGATCTACAAATGACAGCCGGGACCAACAGCTTAACGTGCTTTCCGAGGCACGGAGGTAACTCGGTATGTAACGGGTGGTCATCCATCCACAAACCAACCTAGGCAAGCAAGGCTTAACTTAAACATCGACCCGAGCGGCTGCTATTATTTAGCCACGTGCTCCTCTATATATAACTGTATGTATAACCAGATATATGAACGTCGATGAAGTAAAAGGAGTTAATCAGGATCGTAGCGTAATATTATTTAGATTCTGCCCTTTTTTATTTCACTCTCTATGAGAAACTGAACAAAAACCATCAACTAAGTTCAGGAAAAATCATTTAACACATGATGTTCAGTTGTTTTCCAACACGGGATTAAAATATATGGATCCGAGGAATTTTTAATTTGTCCCTCGATCTCCGGACATCACCGAACACGTCCGAACACGGTCGCCAGTCCGATGTTTGCGTCGCCTTCTTATATATTAGGACAGCTTTGTGTCTCATTTGTTTGTAATGGATATATGTAAATCGGGCTGTGAAAGAAATAAAGGTTGAACTGACGGCACTGTTGGCGCAGAGGCTGAACGATCGACTGCTGCGCTACGTGTCGCGGGTTCGATTCCCGCATGGAACAAATACCTGTATGACCTGCAGATAGTTGTTTCGGGTCTGGCTGTTTGTGTACGTGAGTTTAAATGTTTGTAAACGCACACACGATACAGGAGAAATTCCTAGTGTGGGCCAACTTCTTTTTTTCCCTTTTCTTTTCTCCCTCATATATCAACCTTTTTTTAAAAAAAAGTCTATGTTCTCCTCCAGGGTCCCAACTATATTTCTACCCAAATTCATCAAAATCGGTTAGCCGTTTAGGCGTGAAGACCTAACATACAAACAACAAACTAACATTCGCTTTTATAATTTTAAGTAAGGATAACCATTAAACTGAACGATTTAAAAAACAAGTATTATGTACTGACAAAATCTTAAACATTTTAAGGTGTATTAATGTTATGTTTAGTGAATTAATATTATAATTTGTACGCCTATTATGGCACTAATTATGATACTTTATATTTCCTTGGCAACAACATATTTTTACACGTGTTTTATACAAATAAATGCTATTTTTCTTTCTCTCAAGGTCTTATTATTCGGGCCTTAATCCCTCTGAAATTTAGTATTACACAATGTTCATTTTCCTCCGTCGCAAATCACAAACAAAAACAGGATTAAAGAAAAATCCACTTTATAGACACCAAAAATAAACCACTCTCGCGCAATTTAGCGTGGCACGAGGATGTCAGGGGGGTGACAGCCGTCATGCCCTAATCCCCTGTCCATCACCGGGGTTCCCGCTAGGCTCTGGGTAAAAGCTATGTCCATCTGTATATGGTGTATGGACATAAAGTATTCATGATGGACGCGAATAAAAGGAAGGTAGTCGGAAATTTGACGGGTGAAAAGGTCAATTAGAATTGACCCGGGTTAGCTTTTATGAGTTGTGTACGTGTAGCAAACAATATGCCAGCCAGACAATATTTTTAATTCAGTTGTTGCACCAACTGTGTTTTGTTTCTGTACTTATTACACTAAAAACGTCCAAGGCATTAAGTCCGACTTTATATAAATTTTACTAGTGCAGATAATAAATATAAATAAATATGTATTTATTTTATTTGAACTACACATTTTTTCTTTTATGATGATAAAATATTTTTATACATTATTTATTTAAAACTTGGTCCCACACAGGGAATCTCTCAGCTAAACCCGAAACATTTACCTGTAGGTCATACAAATATTTGTTCCGTGCTGGGATCGAACCCGCGATACGCTGCGCAACAGTCGATCGCTCAGCCACTCCCCCAACCGTGGCGTCAATATTGATACATATTTTAGCACTTTTCTCTTTACAATGATTCTTAGATTACTCACTTGTATTAAATATATTTATTTAATACATATCTAAAGGATTTTTCATTTCTTAAAATAAACTGATCACTCATCGATTTACAAAAGTTCCGCCTTGGAGTCTGTCAAATAGCAATAGAGCGCAGCATTCCGGGTGTGAAAAAACTGATAAAATACGGAACACCATGCTGCGCTCAAAAACAAGAAAGACGTAGGCAAAAAGGCTGCCATGCTCAAATGGAATTGGGCAGGTCACGTGAGACGCATGTATAACGCTGGACAAAGGTCTCTACGAGTGGGGGACCTGAGGATGGAAAGTGATGCTGAGGCCGGCCTAGAAAGAAGTGGCAAGACAAAGTCGAAGGCAGGGGAGGCCTTAGCTCAGCAGGGGAACGTCAAGGCCAAATTAAAAAAAGACCTCAATAAAAAACTCTGCTAGTGAAGCACGTGTTTCGAGATACCTCTGCTATTATAAAAGCTTACGTACTCGTGAATTTAATTGTATTTCGCGAACAAAAGAAACCACTCGGAATTTATAACAATGAGAATATTTAAAATCATTACGTACAGGAAAGTTCAAGGTTCACGCAGTGTATTGTTAAAGGAAGAATTATCTAAATTGAATACAATGGGCTGGAGAAGGGTCAAGATGAAGAAGTAATTCTTGAATGATGAAGCAGCACTGGAATATTTCTTTCAACATCACGACTTGTATTCTCCAAAGGGTTAGACAGTGGTGTGCTTCATAGTACACCCACATTTCGCCAATTTTTATTTTTTGTAAAACATCGCCCCACACTAGGAATTTTTCCTGTATCGTGGGTGCGTTTACAAACCCTTTACCTCACATACACAAAAAAGCAGACATGGAACAACCTGTAGGACACACAAATATTTGTTCCGTGCGGGGACCGAACTCGCGACACGTTGCGCAGCAGTCAATCGCTCAGCCACTGAGTCAGCCGTGCCGTCAGTTATATAATACTAGCTGTTCCACGCGGTTTCACCCGCGCTTCTCAGCGCCTGTTGGTCGTAGCGTGATGTTATATAGCCTATAGCCTTCCTCAAGAAATGGACTATCCAACACTAAAAGAATTTTCCAATTCCAACCAGTAGCCCCTGAGATTAGCGCGTTCAAACAAACAAACAAACAAACTCTTCAGCTTTATAATATTAGTATAGATATAGATAAATCCCGCGTGATAAGGGGCAAGCCTATCGCCATCAAGCGGGCACAGATCCACACTTCGTGATTGCTACTAAGTAATCCCAAACACAATAGTTCTCGGAATAGGCTGAACACACAAAGATTTTTATAAATTAAATGAATTCTTAATTTCAGTACAGTGAACATTGTTGCAAACATGAAAGAAAGAAAGAACATTTATGTGTCGCAAATTACGACAAGCACATAAAATAACAAAAAAAAACATAAAATATTACAAATAGCTTGCACGTCGTGACTGCGACAGGTAGGTCACCACTCAGTATGGTGCTGTCATCATTCTTACATACCTATTATATCGTACAGACATTGTGAACGGATATATCCCCTGGCTCGCAAACTAGGTTTTCACCTATGACTTAGGAGACAGTGTTTCTCCATTAAAAACACATTGTACATGTCATATCGTCAAAGGTAACCAAAAATGTAATGAAAAACAAGAAAATAATCCTTATTAGTATTATAAAAGCGAAAGTGAGTTTGTTTATTTGTTACCTCTTCACGCTTTAATGGCTAAACCGATTTTGATGAATTTGTACAGAGATAGTTGGGAACCAGGAGACGGACATAGGCTAATTTTTATTTAAAAACAGTAAAATATGAGGGAGAACGAGGGAAGAAAAGGGAAAACTTGCTATTGCAAATCAATCAGGCGCAAGAGCAAAAACTACAGGTCTGCTTGTACCGAATTTATTAAAGAAAAATCAAGTTTTATAAAATCCTTATAAAATAAACAGTTATGGTTTAATAGAAAGGAAAACTATACAAACTAACACACGGGATTGCAAAAAAACAGACAAGATCAAGCAGGAGGAACAATGGCGTATCTGAAAAAAGACTGTTGGTAAACTGAATCGCGGAGAAATAAAATCCGTTTCTATAAAGTGTCAAAAACAAATCAGGGCTTTGTGTTTCAATTGACAAGCTTTAGGGGTGGGGATCATCACAAAATACAGGTAAAGCCTTCCTATTGGTCGACTGATGGTTTAAAAGCTGCCGCGCTGTCCATTACATGGGGGATTAGTTTTATAAGGGTCGGACAAACTGGTGATGAAAAAAATATGGGATTTTCAGAGATCTTATTTAATTTATTTTATTGTTTTGCTAGTTGCGCCCTTCGGTTTCACTCGCGTGGTGGTAAAATATGCAAAATATCTTTATGAATTGTAGCCTATGTGATATTATGATATGTAAGCTATATTATTGCAAAGTTTCATTAAAAACCATTCAGTAGTTTTTGCGTGAAAGATCAACAAATATCTTTACAAAATTTCTTCAGTTAAGAATATTATTAAGATCTACTTGGCTTGACTACTCCGTTGGTATAATGATAGTAAGCGCAACTGTTGAGCAAAAGGTCCTGGTTTCGATTACCGCGTCGTGTAAAGTGTTATTTAGTTTTTTCATCAGTCTGAATTTGGGCAATAAGTTGATAGCAATAAATTAATGGCAATAAGCTCGCCCTCTATTACATGAGACTCAATATGGGTGTACTATTAGGTACACCTCTACCTGACCATTCGAGCATTACAAGCGTGATGTAATGTGATTATGTCTAAACTCTGACTACTTCAAGTAACTGCTTGAAGTATTCGTAGGAGTTCCGAATCCAATGTCCAGTATCGATCTGCAACATTGCTTTGACTGCCTTCCCCTGACCGAACAGTTGCTGAATATCTACCAGTATCCAGTTTTTACATCTGGTCCAGTATTCTAACGGACTTCAAAAATAGAAGGAGGTTCTCAATTCGACTATATTTCTTGTATGTTTGTAACGCGATTTCTCCGACGATTGTGGGCCGATTTTCAAAATTCTTTAATACTCGAAAGGGTAGGTATACTCCCGAAGGGGTTCCGCAGGGGGTATACCGTGGCCCCGGATCATAAAAGGCAATAGAAGGAACATGGGTGGGTTTTAGTCAGCAGAAGTCTAACACTCCCCCCCGTTCTGAAGTTATTTGATGACTAGCTTTTGCCCGCGGCTTCACTCGCGTTAAATTCCTTAATTCTTCCTTAAACTTAACATTTTTATTGTAATACTAGTAAAATAGTTAAATTCGGAGCAACACAGTTCCCCTTTCTTGATTTGCAGGTACCTGCTACTTGTAGTTTTTGCCCAAGCACCTTATTTATTGTAATAGCAATGCTAAGTTTTCCCTTTTCTTCCCTCTTTCTCCCCTATATCTCAATCTTCAAAATATATAGCCTATGTCCGTCTCCAGGGTCCCAACTATCTCTGTACCAAAATTCATCAAAATCGGTTTAGCCATTAAAGCGTGAAGAGGTAACAAACAAACTCACTTTCGCTTTTCCAACATCAGTAAGGATAGTCAGATTGTATGCTTTCGTAAACCGGTTTCATATTACCTTTCCCATTTAATTAATTTTCCAATTTTAAATGTATTGAATTTCCAACTGTACCGAGACAAAACTGATATTCAGTGGCTGATTTTGGTTAAATTGAAATCTATATGGTTAAATCATAACGTGGTTCTGGGAAAACGGTAATTTTCAGATTCTGATTATTTGAGTTATTTTAAACATATTGTTTTCTGTTTATAATATAGGAGTAAGTAGCTTAGCAATATAATGATAAATGAGCTTTATAGGTATACTATATATAACAAAAGATGCCTAGCTATACATATTATAATAAATTGCCTAATGTTTTTAAAATATTCGGGGCTGCGGTATCATCTCTCTTTCGAACCTCTGCTTTGCTGACATCTCTTAGATCACAAACGCACCGTCAACACAGCTCCTCAACAGATCGTATACATTATTATACAATACAAACTCAAAGTAACTATTATTGCATAGACTTGTTATCACTGCAAAATATAAAAAGAAAAAAAGATACAAAATCCATTCAAAATTGTGTGTAGATAATTTGTTTATAGAGAATATCCCATAGTCATAAAAAGTTATTTGTATATCGCAAGACTTCTTTAAAGGCGGTCCCCCGTAAGTTTTTACACATTAAAAATCTATACCGACCATTTTCAAATACAACGTTAGAGGTCCAGTATCTGTTACATACAATGATAATATCAGGTGACATTCTCCCGCAGTGTAAACTAAAGTAAACCAAAAATGCGAGTGATTAAAGTGTCTCAGCGATTAATTACCCGTATAATCTCATGTATATTGGAGATTAGTGACGTCACCGGCGCGGCGCCCGTGTCGCATGCGACAGTTTACAGTGGATTATTGCCAGTTGAGATACAAGCATTAAAATATACTTTTTTATAACGATTTTGGATAGGTTGACAGAATACTTTTGGAATAAAAACGAATCTTCTACGCATTATACAAAATATAATGTACATTATAATTAACACTTAAAACGGGATATTTACCTTTTAGTTATTCGTTTCGACTTGATACTGTGAGTTTTGTGTGTTGAGAGTAAAATGTTGTTGAGTGTCGAAAACAAAATCGAGTTGTGAGTGACGATGTTACCGTAACGTACCCAAAAAAAAAATAAGAAAGAGGGTAGATCGACTCGCAATAACTTCAGTTCATTCGTGATCATGGCGTTTGCAACATCGCCGAAATATCGGAAACTCGAAACAAATAACAAACATGGTAAATATCCCGTTTCAAGTGTTAAAAGTTAGTTTAAATATTAAGTAAAGTTAAAACAAACTTGTAATTATAAAAAAAAGTAAAATACCTCCGTAAAAAAGTTCTTACTTCCCCACGTATATATTGCATTAAAAGGTACTTCACAGCTTACAGTAAATAGACATAAAATTATTAAATCAAACATTACGCTAATTACGAAGTACACAGAGATGTATATTAAGATTAGCCGAGAGTGACTCGATTTGATTGGCATTAAAATGTATAGTGTGTGCGTGTTTGTATCTGTACCTACTATGTAGGTAGTGTGTATTATGATATGTATTTGTCTATGTACTTACTAACTAACTAACTTGCACTAGTGGTGCAGTAAGACTCCCGCGTTTGATCCAGGATTGTGATAATCGCTTTTTTAAGACATTTCCGTGTGGTATTAAACTATTTATTTATTTATGTAAAGATAAAGATAAAGATAAATTTATTTGTTCAAACATGTGTAACATGATACATTGGATATGCACATATAGATGGAATAGGTTTAAAATGGTTGGTTCAGCATGTTTTGCCATTTACAGCGTACAAAATATTTCACAATTCATTATAAATGATAAATTAGAATAAAAATAAATTAATGTCAATATTCAATTAATTTAAAAAAAATGACAGAATAAAAAAACGTCACAAATAAATTATAATCGAAAATAATACAATTAAAAGACCAAAAAGAATCATAAAAATATTAAAACAAAAACACATAGTAAATTATCAATATTCAAAATTTGTCAGTCAGAAAGTCTGTTATATTGTAATACCCCTTACAAATTAGTAATTTCTTTAATTGTAGATTGGTTATTTTCTGTAAGAACAGATAGGACTCTTTTTATCTTGATGCACTCGGGTAAAACCGCAGAGCGCAGCTAGTAGCTTATTGTTGACGCACTATGGCAAACATTTCACCCAATAATAACAGAAATGACGTCACCGATATTCTAGCCTCACATGAAGCTCTACGAAGCATTTAATTTGTAATTAATAAGGTAAACTAAACCGGCATCCTCTCAAAGCAACCAAATTGAATGTCTCAGCCAACCAACACTACAGTACATCTCTAATGAGTGCCAAAAGCGTTCGAATAATTGCCAGATTGCCAGCAAGCCGAATGGCGTTGCCAATAATTATGGCAGGCCAGAATCAAAGCCTGTTAAAGCCAGATGGGTTGAACGTGCAAACATCGATTTGTTTGGCAAACAGTGTTCCTGCTCGCAAGGATTAGGTTTGGAGGTGCTAATGGCAAAAAAGGAAATGAAAATGCTCCATTCATGTTTATGTTTGATGCGATCGCGATTGCAAAGTTAAACTCTTATTGCTGAAAGTAAGCAAGCTCAACACATCATCATTTTCCTGCCCTTCTATTCTATTTGTGATCGGCGCAACACATTTTCTTCTTCCATTCTCCCCTCTCAGACGTCACGGCATCATTTACTTATTTCTCCTTCATATCATTCCTTACACATTCCATCCATCTTTTCTTTGGCCTTCCTTTCGCTCTCCGTCCGTTTCAACATTCAGATCCATCACTCTTTTAGTCACATGTGCTTCGTCCCTCCTCTGTAACGGGCGCAATTTCAAAAGAAACAAGCAAGGTTAACACATGATCTTATTAATAAAGACCAAAGTTTATAAGTTCATGTCGATATCTGGTGTAACTAATATTATAAAAGTGAGTTTGTTTGTTTGTTACCTCTTCACGCTTTAAGGGCTACACCGATTTTGATGAATTTTGGTACAGAGATAGTTGGGAACCAGGAGACGACAAAGGCTATTTTTTCTTAAAGTATACAACTTTAGCGAGGGAGAAAGAGGGAAGAAAAGGGAAAACTAAGCGTTGCTATTACAAATCAATAAGGCGCAAGGGGAACTGTGTTACCCCGAATTTAACGCGAGCGAAGCCGCGGGCTAACGCTAGTAATTTATAAGGTCTAGTTAGATTCCCAAGCACTGAACGCATTACTTTATCACGCTCAGTTTCGACACAAAATAATCCGATAGCAAAATCGTGTTAGCTAGGCCGATCCAAACAACCGTTATTGTTGGTAACGCAATACCCAAAATAGAAACTTGAATATTCAATATCTGAATATTTGACTCTCATAGAGGTAAAATAAATCATTGTCAAGAAACCGAAATGTTCTAGAATCAAATATTCGAAGACGTAGTAAGGAAAGTATTTACCAACCAACACTGTAGGTACCTACTCGCATACATAGTCGAAATGCACTTCTTCTTCCCCTCATTGCAATCATTAATTGGACCATACCTGGGAATCTTTAGTTTCTACTACAAAGATATTATTGTAATAGCAGACTATTACTGTCCCACTACTGGGTAAATGCCTCTTTTAAAACAGGCATTGTTCACTACGCTGGCTCAAGTCTAGGTTACCTCGCAATGTTTTCCTTCACCAATGTTTGTGATGTCCAAGATAAACTAAGAATGAGAGGTGTCAAGGGACACCCAGATGGAACGAAGTTATGACTTACCATGTACAAAAAAACCTGTATACACTTAACAAAAATAATCTTCGCGACACCACACTTTTCAATGCGAAACAGAAAGACGAAACGAAAATAATTGGCTTGCTTTCTATGAGAGAGAGAGAGACAGACAGAGAAACACGCGCACGCCGCACGGCTTACAACTAAAGCAAAAAAACACTTTTTACACACGTTACAAATTTTGGTCTTAATTTTTTCCGTCTAGCCCCCTTTCGCAACGCACGATAAGGAACATCGTTCCAAAAGTACATTAGAGTTGAAAAAGTCAGATTGGTATTTGACCGGATTTTAATCTACAACCTAGTGCATGAGAGTTGCGGCATTAACCACTAAACTATTATGATAATCAAAGTTATTATTATCACATAGAAAAAAAAAGCGTTTTATGTTATAACTTTACCATCATCCAATTCGTGCATCAATGACGTCACTACTATCTAGTCTCGTCTACTGTCCCGTTCTCACAAAATCATGCACTTGTAATAAAACAAGTGTGCTTGATTGGTTGCCGCCGACCGACCGCCATCCAACGTGATTGCTAACTAGCTGAGAATACAGATTCGATTGATATCATCTTCATTACATCAGATGTACTAAAGATATGATTGGTTGTGCACTGTAATCATTATCCTTACTTATATTGTAATAGCGAAAGAGAGTTTGTTTGTTTGTAAGCTCTTCACGCTTTAATGGCTAAACCGATTTTAATGAATTTTGATACAAAGATAGTTGGGAACCAGGAGACGACATAGGCTAATATTTTTTTGTAGCATATGAGGGAGAAAGAGGGGAGAAAAGGGAAAACTTAGCGTTGCTATTACAAATCAATAAGGCTCTAGGGCAAAAACTTCAGGTAGCAAGTACTGTGTTACACCCAATTTAACGCGAGCGAAGCTGCGGGTAAAAGCTAGTTTATGGTATACCTAAACGTGATAAATCTGGGTTAGCTATAATTTTGAAGAAGAGGGATGGTATTTTAGATACTAGTTTAACTACCAGTATAAACCAATTAAAATTAAATTACTTCTAATTGTTTTTACTGTCTCCTCAATCTTATCACCACAAACACCACAGACTACCTTAAGTACTGCTTCTTACCCTCCCTTAAATCCACCCAAAGGTTGTCTTGTTATCTAGACTGCCCATTGCGTCACCCTATTTAGTTCTATACTACAGTATCCGAAAATTTGTATCCGAATCGAAATTATTTATTTACCGAAAATAAAATGTGTTTTTTGGAAGTTTGGGCACAAACTATATTTTTACTGTTTAGGTACGCAAATATAATTTTATATTAGTAAAATAATGCGAAACTAAGCTAAATAAACCAAATAAAAAAAACTTAAAGCTATTTCAAAGTAAAGTATCCATTCAATTAAAATATAAACACAACCTAGACACTACATTGCACATACAACAACACATAACACCTAAAAATTACATGTAATGTTGCACGTATGGTGTATTTAATATAAAAATATTCTATATATCTTAAGATAAAATGATAATAAAGTCAGTGACAACAATGATGTCATTTCTCATTTTAATTCAAGATGGCGGGCATATTTCCACCCGCGGTACAATCTAAATACATCACTTTACTAGAACTTTTTAGAAAACTCCAAACTAATATTAAACGCAAGGAAAAAATTACCAACTTCTCAAAAGAAGCCAACATTCACTTAGGAACTCTATCAAAAACTCCACACCAGGAACTTGTGCCATTGCTGGCAACACTAATAATATCTTCGTTACCGAGGCAAATCGAATCGTTGCAAACAAAACTTTTCTCTTAAACTCCTTGTACGTTGTACGCTAGGTCCAATCTTATTTACATGCATTACGCATGCAGATTAGTTACCAACTTGCATACAAGTCAAAGAAAAACTTGCCAGCTCCCTAAAGTAATTTTAAAGTTAACTTCGGACAAATTTCTAATGAAGTGCTCTGTGAGGCTTGTTCCGATGTATGTGGGCTGTGGGGTGAATTTTATATAGCGCTTGCAACAGCAATACCTCTTAATAATATAGAAGCTAGGAATTGGATAACTTTAAAGAACTGATTGCGTTCCCTGTAACATAAGTTGAACATGTTAAGTTAGTTGTTTTCGTACTTCTATACTTAATCTATAAATGGGAAACTAGCTCTGTCTGCTTGTTATTTTTACCGACTAAAAGGATTTAGATGAAGTTGACCATACAGTAGATGATTAGACCATGGTATAGACACCCTATTTAATGCCCATCCTTGTGGGTGAAACCGCTGGCAAGGCCTTGTATATTCTAATGTTTACAAAAAGGAAAAAAAAAACATGAGGGGCACATATAAGGGGCAAGTTGGCAATGCTTGAAATAGGTCGTTGTATGGAGTTTGGGAATGCCTAACTGGTCCTTTGGAAAAACTCTTAGAGCCTATCAGAAACTTTTGTAAAGGATGAAAACTGAAAGGGTCTCAAACTTTGCTCGAATATTAGTTGACATAATAGTAAAAGTCTATAGACACCTAACTTTTGAATTTTAATGCAAGAATTATCATTTTTAATCTTATTTTTTAATCGTTAGCTTACTATTACTATGAATGTTACATTTTTTTTCTTCCGGATGGGAAATCATCAAATAACTTCGCCCGCTCTGAGCGGAGCGGGGTAGGGGAGCGTCAGACATTTACTGACTAAATCAAATCCATGTTCTTTCTTTTGCCCTTTATATTCCGGAACCGCGGTTTCTCTTTCAAACAACCCGCAACCCTGGCAGGCAGTGGCCTTGGCAGGCCTCTCTGCTTTGTTGACATCTCTTTGAGGAGCGCATGCAACACAAACGCGCCATCGACACGGTATGAATGTTGCCCTTGTGGAGTTCATTTTGTTCTGATTTTAAATTATGAAACGTAACGTTTACTAATTAATGAGTACACTACCTGGCCACGTCTACCAACAACCTTCGTTTTTTCAAAGGGGTGTTTCAGATACCATTCTGCATTTTCCTCAAATGACTTTAAAACCTAAATTAATGGGTTATTGTACATTCGTCACAAAGTAAATTCGTCATATTTTGAAAAATCCATACATTGAAAGTAAATTCGTCACATGTATAAAAAATATATGTAAACTCGTCACAGGTTCATATTTTTTTCTTTAAGTAGCGATAGCAAGCAAGTTTGTAGCGCATGTAATATTATATTGATTGGTAATTAAATGTTACATGTTTTTAAAATGTTTCAATTTCTTGATATTCTAAAAAAGAAGGCTGAATATATAGATTGTAAATTAAAGAATTCCAAATTTGATATATCCTTTAAGATGAGAACACGTCGATACTTAACATATGATAAAGAATTGAAAACTATTTTGGACAATTAGTACGATAACATGTCTTTGGCTGAAGTTCTTAAAAAAACTTTTTGTTTTGCAGCATTTTAAAACATGTACTTAACATTTAATTGCCAATCAATATATTACATTAAAATATAGTTTTTTACATAGTTTCTATACTTATAAGAACTATTATTTTTATATAGTTACTAGCTGTTCTCCGCGGTTTCACCCACGCTGCTCAGAACCTGTTGGTCGTAGCGTGATGTTATATAGCCTATAGCCTTCCTCGAAAAATGGACTATCCAACACTAAAAGAATTTTCCAATTCCAACCAGTAGTCCCTGAGATTAGCGCGTTCAAACAAACAAACAAACAAACTCTTCAGCTTTATAATATTAGTATAGATAAACAAGTCAGCCACTCAGAATCTGTGATTTTTACTTAGGTTAAGAAAAAAAAATATTATAACTATGTTGTATATTTTTCTTATAATTGTAATGTTGTTCGTTAATCAGCCGCTGTCTGTGTCTGTGATTTTTATGTAGGTTTTAGGTTAATTAAAGACTTTCATCTTTTCTCGACGTTTTACAAGTGCCCATGTAGACCTATGTGAAATAAAAATATATTATTTTGATTTTAACTGTTTTTTTTATTATTATTTGTAATGTTACGGGCATACCAGCCATTTGAGAACTATGATTTTTACGTAGATGTTAGGTTATTATATTTATTTATATTAAAAAAAGATGATTTTTGTTATGATTTAATTTTTTTCTATTGTTTATCTTATTATTGTTAAGGCAAATCGTTCACTCGAGAACTGTGATTGTTGTTAAGTAGATGTGAGGTAAATTATTAAACTTGATGTGATTCTGAAGAATATACAACATTTTATTCTACTTCTTGTTTATTTTTTTGCTATCGGTGCGAATAAAAGCTATGTGACGAATTTACAATAAACAAAATTAATATATTGAAAATAAATTAGAATTGTGGCAAATTTACACATACTTTTTTTCGTGACGAATTTACTTTGTGACGAATGTACAACAACCCAAATTAATTACCCAAATTTAAGCAACCACGATTATTCATACATTCTTCATGGCAGCAGTGTTAGAACTCTGCTCACCCCCGCTGTGTGTAAGCGACAGTGTGGTCCGAAGGCCGGTCACGGCACGCTGACAGACGGTTCCATTAGACCCTTTGTTCGGCCGACGTTTATTGTCCGAATCTATCTCATTTTATTGCTATAGATTGGGTTTTTTCTGCCACCCGTGTTTTGTGGGAACAAGCATGAATATAGCTGTTACAGCCTTGTCAAACTCGATTTGTATGGACTATGTTTTTCGGTCAAGATTTTCTGTTGGTTTATTTGCGGGGTTTCTTTTTGAAGCTACATCTTATTTAATAAAAACTTAATAATATTCGTTATATTAAGCTAAACCAGCGGCTACGAAAATGTCCAGAAATTATTTTTGTCTGTACCCTAAAAGAATTTTGCTCTATTAAACAAATAAATAAATAAAATAAAATTCATTTATTTCGGACAACGGAGATCCATATTTTGTTAGTATTACAAAACGGCTTATACTCTAGTGTTAGTATTAAAGATAAAATAAAACATCAAAACAAAGGCTGACAAAGCAGGAACATTGTGTCTTACTTTATCAACCTCTGAACAAAATGCCCAATATTTGGAGTATAGCTCTCCACCACAGCTCTCAAGATATAGCTGCGACTACTCCGTACTCTGCACAGCAGCGACGCAGTTTTTTTGCGCATTATAGCATGAAAGCCATCGGTGTGGGCCTGGGCAAACATTTCCGAAGCGCTACAGAAACGGGGCAGCCGCATCAACATCCTGAAAGTAATATTATACTGAACGCGTAGGACATCCAGCGACCTTTTGGTGTAGTTGACCCATAGATTGCTCGTGTAAAAACTCTGACAGTACGCCTATTGACGTTGAATGGTAAAGAATGCTTAATATTTTATACTACCTAGTGTATACAATCATAGTGAGATATCGGGGTTTATACGATGTAATTAAACAGCTCCATTACTTTTTTTAATAATACCTACTCGCAGTAAATATCAGGTGTACTCGTAGCAAAAAAATGAGACAACAACGTAGCTGATTGCAAGGCGTAGCATTCTCTCGTAGCAAGCTACGCTGTAGCTAGCACATGCTCCACTTTTACTATAAATTAAAAATTCATTCTGTTATAGATTCCAAGAGAGGAACTTATTTTAAAATATGAGTTTATAAATTGATAAATATTTTTAACTGATAAGAAAGTCTCGGTGATCTATTGATCTTAAGCGCTTTAGACCACCATGGACTAAACCAAGCTGGACGCAAGAGGTCGTCACCAAAGATTTATTGACAACAAGTTAGTCCAAGTCACACGACCATGCGCGGCTTGAAACTCTAAAGCCACTGACCATACGAAAAAGTAAAGCAAGTCTGATAATCTCTTCCTTAAGCAAGTATCCTATAGTACGGCAACTTCGCATATTCCAATAATTGAATACCGTGCGGTGTACATAGATGACTGCTTGTCTCAAACTAGTTATGGTTCAAATTGATCGCGTTGTGTCGTGCATGCAGTATGTGTCCGTAACTATTAATGCAATAATCCCATGTCAACACAAACGGTCTCCACTAAACTGTTTTGAAGTTTAAGTTGGGGCGGTCTCATGGACTTAAAAGGCATTGAAGTTACAAGGAATATACGAAAAATAATTCTATAAGAGGAACACTGTATTCCTTTTAGTCGTCTGTAGAATGTACTTTTTTCTCGTAATATATCCCCACACCCTGTTGGGTGTCATTTAAAACCCCCTGGGACACCCCAAAGGGTCTTAAATGACCGCAGGCTTTATCAGAATCATTAGGATAATAATAATTATGAATTACGCTAAAGATGGTTACAAACGCAATTAATGTTGAAAAAAGTCACTTTGTGGCCATTTTACGAATAGTTTAAATATTTCATCCTATTTTTTTTTACAAAAATTGCTTATTCTTAGACTATAGTATACTAGCTTTCGCCCGCGGCTTCGCGCGCGTTAAATTTGGGGTAACACAATTCCCCTTGTGCCTTATTGATTTGTAATAGCAACGCTAAGTTTTCACTTTTCTTCCCTCTTTCTCCCTCACATCCCACTTTTTTCCAAAATATATTATCACTTTAAAAAAAATTGTCGATGTCCGTCTCCTGGTTCCCAACTATCTCTGTACCAAAATTCATCAAAATCGGTTTAGCCGTTAAAGCGTGAAGAGTTAACAAACAAACAAACAAACTCACTTTCGCTTTTATAATATTAGTAAGGGTTAGTCTTATTTTATGTAACCAAAATTTGTGCTAACTAAGCAGTAAAAACCCCTCGTTAATCGAAGGTAAAGACCTCCTCTAGAAATTTCTATGTGTCGAAGTTAAGAAATTCCTATTATTAACTTTGATGTGACGGCACGGTTGGCGCAGTGGCTGCGTGATCGACTGCTGCGCTACGTGTAGCAGGTTCGATCCCCGCACGGAACAAATATTTGTATGGCCTACAGATAGTTGTTCGGGGTCTGGCTGTTTGTGTATGTGAGTTCAAATGTTTGTAAACGCACCCACGATACAGGAGAAATTCTTAGTGTGGAGGAACGTTTAAAAAAAAAACTAATGTGATTCTGCTTAAGCGGCCATTTTAGAACCCTTTTTTTGGGGGTGGGAAATCATCAAATAACTTACCCCGCTCTGGGCGGATCGGGGGGGCATGTCAGACTTTTACTTACTAAAACCCACCCATGTTCCTTCTTATGCCCTTTACGTTCCGGGGCCGCTGTATTTCTTTCGAACAACCCGCAATCCCGGCAGGCGGAGGCTCTGGCAAACCCCTCTGATTTTAGACCCCTGAAGTCTGAAACTCTGATTACCAACGGATGCCAAGGTAAATGAGTTGTGGAGGTCAGATAATTACGCAGTCGCTCCATGTCGAATACTGGATTACTTCAGCTACATCCAATTGCTGGAA
Source organism: Ochropleura leucogaster (assembly GCA_958449745.1). NCBI lineage: Eukaryota > Metazoa > Arthropoda > Insecta > Lepidoptera > Noctuidae > Ochropleura > Ochropleura leucogaster. The sequence goes on from OY288206.1 coordinate 1,159,385, forward strand.
GGGGAGCCTATTATAACATACTAGCTGTGCCCAGCGGTTTCACCCGCTGCTCATTTAGGGGTATGAAAAATAGATGTTGGCCGATTCTCAGACCTACCCGATATGTACACAAAATTTCGTTTAAATCGGTCCAGCCGTTTCGGAGGAGTATGGGAACGAAAACTGTGACACGAGAATTTTATATATTAGAAATTTTAAATATTAGATTTAGCGAAAAACTAGACAAATGTGATATAAGACGAGTGTTATTTTATTGTTTGTGTAAATAATAAAGTTTGAATTGCAATTATAATTCGAGAGGTCATTGTATGACTTAGGCCTAAAATCTACAATTGCGTTGAAAATTGCGATACTTCTTAGTCAAAACTTTAAACATATAAAAATTCAATTTCTAAAACAACCAACAAAATAGTCAATAGAAAACCGACTCCAACAATCAATAAACTAAAAATGACAATATTATTTCAGGAGCCATCCGGTTGCCGTCCGTGCGCCGGCCGCCGCCGGCCGCCGCGCCGGCGCGGTTAATCCCATGAATATTCACCTCGCCGCTGATCCCAGTAAACCGGACCGCGCGCCCGGTTCGTGTATAATGGACCTTAAGTTGAGCAAATGAGAGATCTTGATACTTTAGTTTTATGATATTATTTGCTTTGTGTTTTTTGCTAAGAATCAATTAAGAGGTCATCATATGGAGAAAAAAGCAAGCGTAGAAAAAGATGTGCTGTTTTTTTTAAGTTCGTTAAGTACCTTATAAAGGCAAGTCTTAAGTTCATAGATTTATAATGCACTAACAATTACTTTGCACAGTTTCTACCGCTCCTCATCTGGGAGATTTCATGATTATAAGCAATTAATATATTCATGTACTGAACACGCAAATCTTCTGGATTCAATTCCCTGTAAAATGGTAACCACTTTAAATCTTTTGCAAGAATTAAAAGAGGAACAGACAAGAATATTTTTGAACCTACGTAGGTACTTATATAGAAAAAAACTTTGAATAAAAAGTCTCCCAAAGTGTGAGTATTTTTGTACTTTCATATTTATGTTGATCAATATGTTTGTCTTTAAAAGGCTCACATAAAATATCTAGAAAATTACTCTGCCTGAACAATACAGATGATCCCACAGTAGAGATTCTTCCTTAACCTAATAATAAAGAAAATAAATAAATCATAATCCCAAGTATCAAGACCAGTTCGTCACAATAAATTTAAATGTAACCGCGGCGCTAATATATACGTGCTATGATGATAATTGATACGCAGCAAATTTTCAGCCTCCGCCAAATATAAGCGCCGCCTAAATTAAGCGCTGCCTAATGTAAAGCTAAAATATTTGATGACATTGTTTCATTAGCTCGCTGCGGTTTACCGAGACCGGTTTATAAATCATTTACAGGGAAACTAGCTGGTTGTGGGATCACGGTATTAGGTTATTATTTAACGCTGAAATTTGTTAGAGATGGTTCAATAAATCAAGCCGAGTATTATGGATTAATTTCTCTACGGTATTGTAGATGGTTTACTACTCTAGGTATAATCCTTTAATCACCGATACCTAGAATTCAGGTCAGGATTAAAGATTTAGGCTGAAATTCTAATGGGTTTTTCCTATAAATTTGATACCCCTAGTTAAACAGTTTCACACACACAAAGTAAAAGAATAATGATTTTTTTTTTAATTTCACGAGTATTCGAGCGAGCTCCGCCACCCTATTAAAACTGATAATCTTCAGGGATGTTCTCTGCCGTGGGGCGGGCGAAGAATTCTATCAGACTCTTACTGACTAAAACCGCGAGTTTTACTTTTCGACTGGGGTACCATAACCACGCCAGCAGTAGCCCCGCATCATCTTAAGCCAACCCTATCAGGGTTAACAAGTTTCTAGTCTGAATGAAAGGTGAATTCTTTTTGATAAAATGTTGAAACTTCGAACATTCTTGGTATTTTAGTAAAATATTTTCGAACACGAATGATCAATTTTCCAAAACCGTCCTTAAAAGAATGTTGGTCTTAGTATTAAAGTTCATAAAGAGAAGTACGAAAACTTTTTTTTTTTGGTATATTGATCTGTGCTAGCGAACATGTGGCTATTCAATTAAATGTAGTAAAGTCATCCTTACTAATGTTATAAAAGCGAAAGTGAGTTTGTTTCTTTGTTTGTTTGTTACCTCTTCACGCTTTAATGGGTAAACCGATTTTGATGAATTTTGGTACAGAGATAGTTGGGAACCAGGAGACGGACATAGGCTATTTTTTCTTTCTTAAGAAAGAGTGGAATATGAGGGAGAAAGAGGTACGAAACGGGAAAACTTAGCGTTGCTATTTCAAGCTATTACGCGAGCGAAGCCGCGGGCAAAAGCTAGTTGATTTATAAAGCCACAGGCTAAGCGCTAGTAATATTCCCACAAAGTAATATATACAAGTTTTAAATTTTAAAATCAGGTGGAGGAGCTCGTTCGGGTCGATCTTTGGGTTAAGCCGCGCTTGCCTAGCTGTCTGTGGATGGGTGACCACCCGTTACATACCGAGTTTCTTCCGTGCCTCGGAAAGCACGTAAAGCTCTTGGTCTCGGCAGTCATTTGTAGTTCTTTGACAGTCGTTACAGGTAGTCAGTGTCCCAAAAATCTGACAAATAGTCTTACCTAAGGGTATCGTATTACTCAGTTTCAAGTGGATTGTGGAGGTCAGATAGGCAGTCGCTCCATGTAAAATACTGGTATTCTCGCATCTGGTAAGACAACATAGTTGGGAAAAAGGCTAGGCTTGTGTTAAATTTTAAAATCAATTATCTTCAAATTTTTTAATCAGGTCAACATTCCAGTTCCTCACTCCGCCGTGAGAATTAAACTGATCTTTGACTTTATAGGCTGGTCCTTAACTCCGGCCATTACAAAAGGCATTCTCTAATTCGGCATCAACACCGTCTTTACGACTATGGCGCCAATTCCACAATGTTTACTACGGCCATTGACATCACTTCTCCTAATTCCATTAACTATTGCGAGACCTCTTTTTATTGCTATTGCTATGATAAGTAATTGAGGAGTGAGTTTCTTTGATTGTGTTTAAGGTACCTACTCGTATGTATTTAGGCCAAAAACTTAATAGCATTAGGTATTTATTCGGAACTCCAACAAAGGATATACACAGATCATGTAACGTAAATTATGAACGAAAATAGTATCATGTAGGTGTACTCCTTTACTTACAGGAGACCACAGCATGAATTTGTCGTGGTGACGGCGCATTCGTGTGCCCTCAGAAATGTCTGCAAATCAGAGGCGCCTGCTAGGGCCACCGGGTTGTTCGAAATAGATACCGCGGCCCCGGAACATAAAGGGCAAAAGAAGAAACGTGAGAAAACCCACCCACGTTCCTTCTTTTGCCCTTTTACCTTAGTCAGTAAAAGTCGAAATTTTTTAGATGTATCTTTGTCTTTTAGATGAGTATTTCTTAAGCAACCAACGAACGTAGCTGTTATAATTAAAAAATAGAGTGGCACTAGACAGGGACATAGCTTGCAGAACGGATGACTGATGAAGTCAATTCAAAATATTGAAGATGGTACCACGTACCATCCTTAGAAGGCACTGTTTACGAGATTCGCTGTATACGAGATTTGTAAACCGGTCAATGTGGCAATGTTATAGGGAGGTCCCGTTTGGACCTTAAGGTTTAGTTTGACAGAACAAATAAATTCATTTTGCTCTAAAGAACTCAATTATTATTGTGTTAAATAATTATTTTTGTGTAGCACGAGCTTGCAGTGCAACTTCACTAATTCTATTTTTGATAAACGTTTACGCTGTGCATTCGTGTTAGGGCTCCTAATTCAACTGTTATTTCAGAGAGTAGTTTCAAGTAAAAATGTAATTACCTAGTCGAATTTAGAAGTTGCTATTAACATAACAAACTAAAAACATAACAACAATATCTGCGTCCCATATTTTAGCAATGTCGATATTTTTACACCAAAAACATGACTTAGCAAAAATTAATTAATACTTCCATCGCTCTTTTCACTCAACACAGAATCTATTCATCTCTTAGTGAACAATTTCCTTCACAAATCCTACATTTTCATAATAACATTAATGCCCTATTCACGTAATATCGGCGTCAATAGACGTCCATTGATTTAGCAATTAACGCGTCCATTTGATATTCATAAAGGATTGCTTTTCAAAGAATATAAAGCTTTGAAAGCATTTAATGAATCATCTCTCGATACTAATTGCTGCCTATTAGGCAGAAGCTTTTCAGAAGAGAGTGTGGCTTGTTTGTTTGTTACTTTTAAGATGTTGTAAATTCGATTATGAGCTTCTAAACTTCGTCAATAGTAGAGAAAATCTTTGTATTTATTCTAACTCCCTTTAGAAATGAAGTGAATTTGTGTATGTATGGATTTAGGAGAGCAACGTTGTTCATTGATTGGTATTTAGTAAGTCATTGGAATCAAACAAGAAAATGATTGTCAATTTGTATACAACCTTATTGCTGCCGTTCTGAAGTATACTAAACTGGGTGAAAAATGGAAACCCGCTGTGTGTGAGAAACACAAATCTCAGAAAACTATCAATTGTAAGGAAATGATAAACGCATCTGATATAGTCATACTAATAAAGAAGGCAAGACTACACCAAATAAATGATGATGATAATGAAACTAAACAACGCAAACACGAAGATATCTCCATTGTCATGTAAGTTGACCAAGATATTTTTGTCTGGACCTTAAAAGAGACTATGACCCTGAGTTTATTTCGGCTGTTTCTTCTCAGAGTAGTCGGGTACGAAACGATAGCCACATCTAGTTTAAAAAAAACAAAGGCCTGTAAAAGTGTTTGCAAAAACGTACTTGCAAAATACACATCATTTATCATTAATCTACAAATCGCAAAATGCACAATCTTGAGCCCCTCAAAAAACAAGTGTTCAAACCAACAACCAACAGAAAAAAAGAAGTTAAAGAAATACCTCGTGGCGTTATCTGTTACATCCTGATCCACCGTTTACCAGATAAACCCTAAGTATTGCCTGAATAAAGAGCCTCTCCCCACTAATCTCTTTATCAAAAGGGGGATGCGAGCCGAGTCTTTAGCTCAGTCGTTTAAAGGTTGTTTTTCTTAAAGATAAGGGTGTTTTTGGAATACGATTTTGAATTGACGGGTTTAAATAAGTCGTTTGTTTTGGTATGGACATGTAATGAGGAGGGACGAAGTACATGTGACTAAAAGAGAGATGGATCTGAATGTTGATGGACGGAGAGCGAGAGGAAGGCCAAAGAAAAGATGGATGGATTGTGTAAGGAAAGATATGAAGGAGAAAGGAGTAAATGATGCCGTGACGTCTGACATGGGAGAATGAAAGAAGAAAACGTGTTGCGCCGACACCAAATAGAATGGGACAAAGGCAGAAAAATGATAATGTAATTGATATGTTCTTTAAATTTTATGACTATAAACTTAGTACTTGGACAATCGGTGTAAAATGACGCTCAACGATGCCGTAAAGCACCTGTTCTTCCCATCATATATAGTTTTGGGGTACCGTACCAACATGTAAAAGGCTGTCCGTCTGTCACCAGGCTGTATCTCATGAACCGTGTTAGTTAGGCAGTTCAAATTTTCATAGATGATGTATTTTTATTTCCGCTATGTTGTTATTATACCTGAAATAAAAATACATAAATACTATAACAGACAATTTTTTTTTTGTGGTTTTTTTAGGTATCCAGCTTTTGCCCGCGCCTTCGCTCCCGTTAAATGCAGGGTAACACAGTTCCCCTTTCCTGATTTACAGGTACTTTCTACCTGTAGCTTTTGCCCTCGCGCGTTATTTATTTATATTAGCAATGCTAAGTTTTCCCTTTTCATCCCTCTTTCTTCCTCATATCTCAATCAAAAATAGCCTATGTCCGTCCCCAGGGTCCTAACTAACTCTGTATCAAAATTCATCAAAATCGGTTTAGCCATGTAGGCGTGAAGTCGTAACAAACAAACTCAGTCTCGCTTTTAAAACATTAGTAAGGATGGTGCGGAACCCTTCGTGCGCGAATCCGACTCATACTTGGCCGTTTTTTTGGTTCTGGACCTAAAAAGTTCTATGTTGACAGAATTAGAAAACAATGGACCCTAAACTAAACTGCGCGTGTATCTTCGGGGCTGGCCAATATTGTTGGTATTTTTTAGAAATTTAACATCTACTTAATTCTGCTGATTGTGTTACATTACCAGCAACTTAAAACATACTAACAATCCCAATAGTATAAGATTCTTGCATCGAAATTCCGATCCTAGTTTATAGTCACTGAAAACGTTCTGGAACATTTCGAAAATACCTTCAACGTTTTACACTTCCAAAACACGAATGAAACACGTAACGCCTAAAATACTGCGTAATGATTAACTCAAAAGTAATAAAAAGAGCGCCATTTTAAAGCGTTCTTTTACGATTCTACCCTCATCTCTTGCGTAAAGTCAGTGCGCTTATAAAAATAAATCGACAAGTCTTTGAGGCCTTCCAAGTGTATCGCTGTAACGGTGTACGTGAGCAGAATGTTCAAGAACTGTTCGCTTGTAAATTACTTTCCAAATAGAGTATAGGCTGGACCCGTGGGTAGGCTTGAAAAGTAAACCAATAAGTATCCTTTTTTACTTTAATTTTAAATTCGAGAACGGTATTTTTAAATGGGGATGAAAAGAAAACTGAAATGATAATTGAGTTTATATAGTCGAAAAAAGTTGACTCTATTTTCAAAGCTGTAATATCAAATTTAATAGTTCGTTAAGGATTGTATCTCTTGTCGATGACGTATAACAGTTGGCTCTAATATTACTGGTATCATACCAATACAATGCACAACCTTGATAATCATTTCATTGCCACCAAAAAATAAGTAATTTTTCAGGAAACTGATATAAGCGGGGCTGCTTTCCCATACAGGTACGCCTCCGAAAAATATTTACAATAATAAGAAATTTTCTAAAAATAACATACCCATGTCTAACATCCAATAATATCAGAAACACGGGACATCTTAGCTCTATAACCTGATTCTTAAAGCAAACAGACACACACACACACACACACACATACCCCCATTCACACACACATACGTACAAACACGCCATACATATAAATTATTCACGTACACTAGCGGCACCGCAACATCAGTCACACGTCGACCCGACTCAGCCCTTAAATATCCGCACGCACGGTCATATCCGCAAATATTCGGACATATCCGCGACACACGGACTTTGGAATTAGGTTGCGGTTACGCCTCCATTCCGTGATTCGTCCTTCATTACAGTCCGTTTGGAACTACGCTGGATATTTGGAGTATTTCGGTAAGGTGAGTGTATGCATAGTGGTGAAGTGTAATTTTATGGGACTGTTTGTCAATTTTGATGAGGTATGTTTGGGTGAAGGTCAGAGAGAAAGCCGGGGAGATAAGTGAAAGGAAATAAAAAATGGAATGAAAATACTTTTTCAAATTCATTTATTAATTTTGTTAACATAGGGTACAATATTTATGAAGTTGTATAAAAAAAAATGATTTTACAATGTCTCGCCGAAAGGCATACAAAATGGTTAATTAATTTAATTGTTCATTCAGGTCATAAAAAATAAAAATACTACAAATACTAATAAAAAAAATTATGTCTTAATTAAAATTAAATGTCAATAATTTGTGTCATAGTCAGTTTCCTGAGGCATGCCATATTCGATTTAAATGTCAATCACCTTAATATTATTATTCAATTAAATGTCAATATTAATAATTAATGAATAAATAATTATTATTTAATTTGTCATTAAGGTATTAATTGATTCTTACAGTGCTGTCTTTCAAAAAACGTAACCTAAAGAGGTCAGACTATCATATAAGAACAAATAGCAGATGCGGCTCTGAACCTTTGTCTTGGACCGATTAATATACATGTCATTATCTCTGACGTCCAGTCAGTTCATATTCCATCCACACCGGTCTGACCAAATCTTTATTTAGTCTTTGATTATTCAAAACCACGGGCTGATTTGTCATGAAATACCACAGACGGATCTTCATTTATTTTTTGTTAACAGAAATGATAGTGTACCTTTAAACACACTGCTTCTAGAAAGACTACAGTTGACTTTCAGTCAACATGCCCGACATTCCCCGGCGCAGTCATTAATCAAGCGGAATTGGACTGTCTCAAACACAATTGCCTTTTAAAGTCAAAGAATTGAATTTCCGAATAAAAAATCCTTTGTTTATGTAGGACAGCAATTTGCAGTGAAGTAAGGCATGTGTTTTATAACTGCTAGAAAATAATTAAAAGGCGACCGTCTACTGATTTTGTTCCTAGTGGGAAATAAGAAAGATTACTTTATCCACAAGTTTTTCATTCCATTCATTAAATTAAATTTAAACAAAAATATAATCTTGTCGTAGTCGTAAGGTATGTAAGTATACTAGGGCACACGTCAGTTGTAACAAAACCAGTTTAAAGTAGCTTCTTATTCTAATGAAACTCCCATACTACGCCAGTTCAACGTCAAAGTATTTCCACCAACGCACGGTAAACTGTTTGCGAAGACTGAAAAATAATGTTAACTCACTGGAAACTAATTTCTTCAAGATCAGAGCTATCGTGATAAGTCTAGGCGAAGATAACAATTTACTTCTTTTATGTTGGCACAAGCTCAAACCAAGAGGAACAGATTGGCTGGCCAGTAATTCAATAGCTAAACTTAGTAGTCAGTTTCACTATTGAATTACTCGGACTAGCTTTGTGTTTCATCATCTGCCTAGCCTTTTTCCAACTATGTTGGGGTCGGTTTTTAGTCTAACCGGATGCAGCTGAATATCAGTATTTTACATGGAGCAACTGCCTATCTGATCTCCACAACCCAGCTAGTACTAGGTAATGCGATACCCCTTGGTAAGACTGGTTGTCAGACTTTCGGAACACTAACTACCTGTAACGACTGTCAAAGATCTACAAATGACAGCCGAGACCAACGGCTTAACGTGCTTTCTGAGGCACGGAAGATACTCGCTATGTAACGGGTGGTCACCCATCCACAAACCAACCTAGGCAAGCGCGGCTTAACCTTAAGATTGACCCGAGCGACTGCTATTATTCAGCCACGAGCTCCTCCTAGCTTTGTCTGTAAAGGTCCTAATTATGACCAAACCAAATGTACGAACATGAATTAAGTTAATGGTGTATGTAAAATCGGTGACCAGACACGTACAGCGTGCTTCTTAAATTTAAACGTACTCGTATATAAGTAGAACTTCACTGCCTTCTTCCTGTTGGGGTTGCGGGTTTTTCGAAAGAGATACCGCGGGCCCGGAACATAAATGGCAAAAATCACAATCAACATGTTTTTACTTCACATTTATTTGGTTTTACAATGTTGATGTTACAGCGTTATTACTTAAATATCGAAGGACAGCGTAGACCCGACAAAAATTATTTTATACTTTTTGCTGTGCCCTACAGGGTCCGTAATTGTATCTTAGCTTTAAGCCTATTTTAAGATCTTCAGACATAATGGAATGCAACAAAGATATGAATATAGCCAACAAAACAGGCCATGAGGCAAAATACGGTTTACGTAGGTAACAATGTCCTCTCATCAATCAAGAACCCCTACATTCGACAATCAAGTCGTACTCAATCAATGAAGAACCTATACTTGTCGTAGTATCGTCTCGCGTCCCAGTGTTGTTCGACAAAGTTATTACGCGCGTAATTCGACCAAACACCCTCTAACGGCAGTAATAACTGCGCGTATCCAATAAGTGCCGGCCGAACGTCGGGACCAATAGGGTGTGGCACAAGTTATAGGTGACAGCGAATTAGTAAGGAAATAGAATTTTAAAATTTTGTTCTAGTATCAGACAAATTGGATGTGATTAAAACTCTTCTGAAAAAAAACCTTTGAAAAGAAGAAAATAATATCGAAATACTATCCCTTTACGCTTTGTTGAAAAATATTTAAACCGAAGCGTCGTTGCGTCGGGGGACCGCTATGTAAACTGCTTAATACAGGTGATATACGCACAGAAAAAGACAAATAAATCAGTTTTTTTTTATTTTGTAAATACTAATATACCAGTATGTATGAACCTTCCTCTTGAATGTCTCTATCTATTAAAAAAACAACATCAAAATCCATTGGGTTAGTTTTAAAGGTGTAAGCATGCATAGTGACAGACAAGCAGCAAAAAGCGACTTTATTCTATACTCTGTAGTGATTCCACTGAAAAATATACTACTAGTGAATACGACTACCATCGAATCTATCGAATAAAGCTGTTTAATAGTCATGGATAGTAATTGTGGAACAAGGACAGGAAGATGACGATGTTGCCTCGGAAATATCGATAAACCGACCTTTAGAGTCTCGACCTGGGTATCCCTTGGTTACGAGTAGCACAGGACTGTTGGATAAAATCTTTATCCTGAAGCTGATATGACGATAATGGTAACTTGGCCGTGTGTTGAGCTACAACAGTAACTCGACTGTAATACTGATGGAGCCATCCAAAAAACTAAGTTCATGTACCAGACTGGGATCCTTTCTCTCACTTACATAGAGCTAACTTTAATTTGTGAGTTTGCAACTTGCAAGTGATTGCAATATGGCGTAAAAGATCCGCCTCGTTGCTTCATAGATTGCGTGGCAGTCGTAATAACATCCTTCTCTCAATTGCCACCAGGGCAGACAATCTGCTTGTGCATTCGCTGGTCGATCGAACCAGATCGCTGTTTACTATTAAGTACTAACATAGGCTAAGAATTTTGTTATCAACACACTGGACCCCTGTTGTCTTCATAATAAATCATCATCATCTGCCAAGCCTTTTCCCAACTATGTTGGGGTTGTCTTCCAGTCTTACCGGATGCATCTGAATATCAGTATTTTACATGGAGCGACTGCTTATATGATCTTCACAACCCAGTACATACTGGGTAATACGATACCCCTTGGTAAGACTGGTTGTCAGACTTTCGGAACAATGACTACCTATAACGACTGTCAAAGATCTACAAATGACAGCCAGAACCAACGACTTAACGTGTTTTCCGAGGCACGGAGAAAACTCGGTATGTAAAGGGTGATCACTCATCCACAGACTAACTTAGGCAAGCGCGGCTTAACCTAAAGATCGACCTGAGCGGCTGCTATTATTTAGCCACGAGCTCCTCTCTCTGTCTTTATAATAAATAAATAAAAGGTTACCTTGCTCTATGGTATTACTATAATATATTTAAACTGGAGTATATAAGCAATGTGCCTACATCTCTCAAGTCATCGACAGGTTTTCCAGCAAACTAACACCACCAGCTCTTCCGATACAACCTCTCCTGACTTACCCCACACACACAAGCAACACTAAATCATCGAAGACTTAGTGGATCTCCCACTAATTGTTAGGAGCGACACGGACATATTGAGTGCGCCATTATAACTACTGTTTATTGGATTACTGCCCAATATTGTTGCCATACTATTGCTATGTTGCTACGCTGTGGTAATTTCAAACATAAGTGATGAGAAGGAGCGTTTAATGGAATATGATATAACTTTATTATATTAATGTCCTTTATATTTTATTAATGGATAACTTTATTGTATTCATTTTCTTTTTTTTTAAATGGAATGTAATAACTATATTGTATTAATGTCCTTTATTTTTTAAAGGAATATAATAAATTTTGTTGTAATAATGTCCTATAATATTTTTAATGGAATATGATAATTTTATTGTAATAATTATGTCCTTTCTTTTTTAATGGAATATAATTATTTTTGTTGTAAGTATTAATATCCTTTTTTTTAATGGAATATAATACTTTTATTGTATTGAGGAGCTCGTGGCTAAATAAATAGCAGCCGCTCGGGTCGATCTTTAGGTTAAGCAGCGCTTGCCTAGGTTGGTCTGTGGATGGGTGACCACCCGTTACATACCGAGTTTCCTCCGTGCCTCGGAAAGCACGTAACCCGTTGGTCCCGGCTGTCATTTGTAGATCTTTGACAGTCGTTACAGGTAGTCAGTGTTCCGAAAGTCTGACAACCAGTCTTACCAAGGGGTATCGTATTACCCAGTATTAACTGGGTTGTGGAGGTCAGATAGGCAGTCGCTCCATGTAAAATACTGATATTCAGCTGCATCCGGTTAGACTGGAAGCCGAACCTAACGTAGTTGGGAACGGGCTAGGCAGATGATGAATAACTTTATTGTATTCATTTCCTTTATTTTTCTCTCTACATCGTTGGACTAGTAGTCGCAAGCGTCACTTACTGCCGCATTAATATTTTGGATTCGATTCCTAGTTTAAACAAAGTGTTATTAGGTTTTCGATCTGGAGTTTCTGAGTAGCCAGGAATATGAAACTACATGCACATGTTGATGGTACAGACGGATTGACAAGCGTAATGCTATATTAAGTATTTTTCTTATGTTTTTTTTTTCTTTTAAAAACGTTGCCCCACAATAGGAATTTCTCCTGTATCGTGGGTGCATTTACAAACATTTAAACTCACATACGCAAACAGCCAGACCCGAAACAACTATCTGTAGGTCATACAAATATTTGTTCCGTGCGGGAATCGAACCCGCGACACGCAGCGCAGCAGTCGATCGCTTAACCACTGCGCCAACCGTGCCGTTATCTGTCGTAAATGTTTGTTGTGACCAGTAAAGTGGAAGGTTGCTGTAATAATAGCAGGAATTTCAATAATATAACAATGTCAGCTAAGATTTACATGTCCATGCATAGTGATGAACAAAAACATCATTATATCCACTCTAGCATACATATTTTATCGCTGAATATATGAATATATATATATGACATCAATTTGAATAAAATAACACAGGAAAAGCTTCAAAGCAGCTGATAAACCACCAGAAACAGTCCACTAGTTAAGAAAAAACTTTATTCGTAGTTCGTAAACTAACATAAAAATTATAAGCCATCTTTGCCTTTTTTTTGCGGATTGGAAATCATCAAAAAACTTCCCCCGCCGTGGGTGGAGCAGGGGGGAGTGTCAGACTTTTACTGACTATAACCCACCCGTGTTTCTTTTATTGCCCTTTACGTTCCGGGGTCGCGGTATGAGGTATCTCTTTCGAACAACCCGCAACCCCAGACCCATCTTAGTCGGTTTAAAATATTAAAATTCGTTGACTTTGGTATTGTCGACGACAGTTTTTAAGCTGTGAGAATGGCGTAATGAAAACTCACTGCCAAATTTGAAAATCGAACCCAAGACCTCACGCGCACAAGCGACCACAAGACCAATGAGAAAATCCAAGCGACAGTCTAGTTGAAAACAGCTTCGGATCAAATTATTTGAGTTGCGTGACGTACTTCAAGAAGAAGATTGCATTCGTGAAGCATGTTTACGAGTCCTACTAAGATGCTGTCGATTCTTACGTCGAAAACGTGACCTGCGTGACCCAGAACGTGTTCGTGTCGTTTATAAACACGTGTATGGTACAGTCCATTCGCAGTTACCTTACCTCTGGCTCTTTTGAAATCGCTTTCATTAATTACCGGACACAGTTGCTTTGGGAGGTTCCTGCATATAATCAGGTGAGAGTTCGGCCAGCCCGGGTATCACCATTATGACGATCGCCCCGAAGACACGGTGGAGCACATTGTGGCGGTCCGCTCTGTCCGGGCGGAACACCGCTATGTCCTCATAGAGGCAGTCGGAGGCGGAAACCCCTCGCGTCCGGGGTGGGTTCAGTACATAGTCTGGAGTGAGAGGGAATGGGAAGCAGTTACTAGTTAGTTTTGTTGTGATGCAGTTATGCAAGCGAACAAGGTGGCTGGAAGTTTGTGCGAGATATCCATAAACCAACCCAGCCGCTGCAGAAGAAGCTCTTAGTGCTGGGAGCCACAAGTCGACTCCCGGTCACCATCGACGCAGGCCTGTGCACGGTGAGCAATGAGTAGCTCACTGTTCGACCGTCTAATGACGACGGCGCTTTTGTGTTCCATTCGCCCCACAAAAAGATGTCAGCAAAACAAAAGGGCTCTTCAGAGCCTGCTAGCAAAGGCTCTGAAGGGCCCCTAGCAAGGGTTGCGGAATGTTCGAAAAAGATACCGCGGCCCCGCAACACAAAGAGCAAAAGAAGGAACATAGCTTCGTTTTAGACATTTAAAGATTGACACTCCCTCCCGATCCGCCGGGAAGAGATTCCCATCACAAAAAATGCCTTATATGGTCGACAGTTCCCATTCATACGCCCTACATGGACTAAAAATAAATTAAAAACTTCCCCATCTCGAAATTCACTTACTACCTATATTTGTACCAAAATGGGTTTAGCCATTTAGGCGTGAAGACATAACAAACAAACTAACTTTCGTTTTTCTAATATTAAGTAAGGATAACACAAGAGTATTTATTGGATTACAAACTAGTATTGTTCCTGCATAGTCCTTAGTGACGTAACAAGGAAGGGCAGGTTCTTCTCCATCGAAGTAAATCTTATTTTCCTTGAGTAGGTGTCCCTAGTGTATTGTTGTGTTTGTTTTCTTTATCGAGTCGTGTTTACTCAGTTGCCATCTTATCAATCGAGTAGTTATGTGTGTTGATTGCAATTGTTCTGTTTTTTAGAGTTTTGTACCTCAAAACAAAACTGTACCCTTATGAAATCACTTTGTTGTCCGTCTGTCTGTCTGTCAAGACACACACACATTCACACTCGCCAGTATAGCGTTTACCTGTTTATTGTTTTTTTTCTCTTTCTTTGCTAATTATAAATTTTGTTTTGCACCTATACTAAGGCCAACTAGCAGCGATACGAAAGGTCATTAACCTAAAGAACAACTGTGGCGTTGACAATCTAATATTTAGCTCTTTCCATCTTGTGCCTTTGTCGTAATGTCTCGTTCTCCCGGCAAAAACATGACAACGTTAAGACGGGTTCGCCAACAATCGGGCGGCCATTTGTTTTGTTTACATTTGGTATCGCTTCTCGTTGGCCGTACTGTAATAACCTAAACTACTTATAACAATTTCAACGAAGGTGGGCGCTGATACCTATAACTACAAGATCTTAAGTTATCTTAACTTTGGTGTTGGCTGCAACTCTAATATTCAACACTATTTGCCTTACCTTATGGAATAAGGTATAGGTTTTTTTTGTTTTTGAAGTTGCAAATAAACTATTTTTTTAAGACCCTTTATCTCGGGAACGCGTTGAAGTATCGTGTTGTAATAAACCATATTCTCAAGTCTGTGGTCCCTTGGAGCTGTGCAAAAATCAACGTAACGGAAGTTTGTCGCAAGTTTGTACGGAACCCTCAGTGCGCGAGACTGACTCGTACAGGTCAGATTTTTTTAAAGCATTTAGAGACTGACCTTGAAAAACCACCTATACGTATACTCACAGCTAAACGTAACAGTAAATAATTGCATGTGACCAGTGACACTGATAAAAACATAATGCTAAAACTTTTTTGTTAAAAAACGATTTTTTTTTTACAAACGTGTTCTTCAGCTTTTTAAGGGATTAGCAGATTATCCGTATAGATATAGAGAAAAAATATGTATGCACTCCACTCTAACTCACACTGACTCATAAATTCCTACCTACCAAACAAAAAAGGCGTCTTTGAGTAATCGGTGAGCATACATAAAAATTTAAAAATTCCGACGAATTGAAAGACTCCTTCTTTTTTTGATGTCGGTTTAAAAATTATTGCAAACTAGCTTTTGCCCGCGACTTCGTACGCGTGGATTAATAGTTCCCGTTCCCGGGGGATTTCCGAGATGAAAATCCTATGTCCTTTCTCGGGTCCCAGACTACATCTGTACCAAATTTCATTAAAATCGGTTCAGTGGTTTAGGTGTGAAGAAGAGACAGACAGACAGACAGAGTTACTTTCGCATTTATAATATTAGTTTGGATAGTAAACAATTGTTTTTTACAAAATTTTAAGCTTAAGCAAAAATAAATTAAAAACGAGTGAGTAAGACAAACTGTACAATATTAAACACCCTTATCACACTGACTGAGTGATTCATTCGCATTGCTTTGTTCTAAATTATCGTTGTTGGCAAAGATGGTTCAAATAGGCCAATCTATCAATCCACGCAGCCTCTCCCAGTCTACTATTAGGCCTAAGATTTAGGCCCATTCCAAACGACATCACGACACCCTGTTCTACGCCTTCTGAATGTTCGCTCAAAGGCACTAGCACCAGTAAATATAAAAAAAAAATTATCGAAAATTTAAAAAAAATACTTAAATTTGCATTAAAGTTAAATTAGTTAACGACAAACACAGTCAGTATCGATCATAGATAAGCATACATTATTAAAATTATAAAAAATACTAGCTTCCGCCCGCGACTTCGTCCGCGTGGGATAGTTAGGTACTTTGGGCTAACGCTTACTTTAACCCGTGTATTCGAAAAAAAATATCATACTCTCTCCTCCTTACCTCACTTTAAAAAAGAATTGTCGATGTCCGTCTCCAGGGTCCCAACTATCTATGTACCAAAATTCATCAAAATCGGTTTGGGCCGTTTAGGCGTGAAGCCGTAACAAACAAACTCACTTTCGCTTTTACAATATTAGTGAGGAATAAGGATTATATGCAAAACGAGTATTTTATAGTTTTGAAATCTACATATATTTACGTTCACATCGCGCTCTCAAGTCTGACAACCAGTCTTACCAAGGGGTATCGTATTACCCAGTTATTGACTGGGTTTTGGATGTGAGATAGGCAGACGTTCCATGTAAAATACTGGTATTCAGATCAATAATATAACTGGCAGCCGACACCCAATATAGTGTCGACACCGTTGGCGCAGTGGCTGAGCGATCGACTGCTGCGCTGCATGGCGCGGGCTCGATCTCCGCACGGAACAAATATATTTGTATGGGACGATGTACGGGTCCAGCTGTTTGTATATGTGAGTTTAAATGTTTGTAAATACATCCACTATACAGGAGAAATTCCTAGTGCGGTGTAATACAAAAAAAAGGTAAGGTAGGTTGATACTCATGCTAGGGCTTCTGCTCCAGCCCGTTTTATCGCTAACCCGTCCCGCTTCAATGAACAAGCAACCTTAACACAAGTCCCTAAGGCCATGTTATTTATTGGATTAATACGAGATGGTAACTATATTGTGTGCTGCCCGAGATTTGTATTGACAATCACGAATATTGACAAGTTACGCTCTCAAGAGCTTAGCAAGTTGTGACTCAGAAATTGTTGCACAGACTTAGAGATTTAAGTATTAATTGCATTAAGTTATTATTAACTAAGCAGACTTTGTTATTAATTCAATTGATTTTGACGATACGGTTGGCGCAGTGGTTGAACGATAGACTGCTGCGCTGCGTGTCGCGGGTTCGACCCGTACGGAACAAATATTTGTATGACCGATAATTGTTCCGGGTCTGGCTGTTTGTGTATGTGAGTTTAAATGTTGTAATTTGTACCCACAATTCAGGAAAATATCCTAGTGTGTGTATTTACTACAGTACATTGTAAGAAAACCCTTATAAGTTTTAGGACCAAACATACGAAGACACATTCATATCTTATTATTTTTTACTAGCTGTTCCACGCGGTTTCACCCGCGCTGCTCAGCATCTGTTGGTCGTAGCGTGATGTTATATAGCCTATAGCCTTCCTCAAGAAATGGGCTATCCAACACTAATAGAATTTTCCAATTCCAACCAGTAGTCCCTGAGATTAGCGCGTTCAAACAAACAAACTCTTCAGTTTTATAATATTAGTATAGATTAGTATAGATCTATGAATAAGGCCCACTTCCTCTCACAGAAGTAGCTCATATCCCAGTTTTGGGAACCATTATGGACTGCTTATGCGTATGTGGGATGTGAATCTGGGATTTAACAGAATCTTGGAACATTTCGTGTTTGTGAAGATCCTTCACCCAGCCTGGATACAAAATGCAGTGGTCAAATTGAAAACTTTTAACTTTTAACTGACTGCAGGTCCCTGTAGATATTTTGGCCAAATGGGTATCGGTAATCCATCCCAAAAGCAATACCAATGTGGTTCACCTTTTCAGGATATGCCCACCTTCTGTCCTGTTCATCCTGCACAACCAGTTGCACATAACAGGGTTTAAACGAAGCAAATATTGAAGCTGGACAGGCTTCTTACTGATCTAACTCAATATGAGTTTCATTGACACAAAAAGAAGAAGATTGTCAGAACTTCAATGATCCCATATTATTTTAGTTGTGAAACTTTTATTCTAGCCATATCTTTTGACGACACGGTTGGCGCAGTGGCGGAGCGATTGACGGCTGCCCTGCGTGTCCCGGGTTCGATTCCCGCACAGAACAAATATTTGTATGACCAGCAGATAGTTGTTTCGGGTCTGGCTGTTTGTGTATGTGAGATTAAATGTTTGTAAACACATCCACGATACAGGAGAAATTCCTAGTGTGGGGCAACGTTATTTTAAAAAGAGAAAGAAAGATATTAAAATCACATTAAATTCCGAGATTCCCTCTAAGATCCGGTCCCGTACTATGAAGGTCAGTGACGACACAAATTATACGGCACCTTTGAGCCAGGCCTGGCTGTGTCACGCTGCGGCCACGCGATCCATACATTTGTCACGCCTAATGCGCTCTGCACCTCTCATAGGGCTGGCAATGCTTCTATTGTCATTTTAAATCAAATTTAAATGTTGAGGTGATGAGTAATTGAGAAGAAGAAGAAGATGTGCTGCACTAACCCCAAATTATTTTGAATATGAGCAGGAGAATGACCATACAATTCTTACTTCCTCACTAATATTATAAAAGCGAAAGTGAGTTTTTTTGTTTATTTGTTTGTTTGTTACCTCTTCACGCTTTAATGGCTAAACCGATTTTGATGAATTTTGGTACAGAGATAGTTGGAAACCAGGAGACGGACATAGGCTGAAAATGGGATGTGAGGGAGAAAGAGGGAAGAAAAGGGAAAACTTAGCGTTGCTATTACAAATCAATAAGGCGCAAGGGGAACTGTATTACCCCTAATTTAACGCGGGCGAAGCCGCGGGCAAAAGCTAGTACAATTACTAATGTTCACAGTGCCGCAGCGAAATAATCATATACTTACATCGAGAGAATTTATGAGTTTAATAAGTTTTTATTTTACGAAATATCTTTTTAACAAATGAACTTACAATGGTACTATGGTCTAGTTTAGTAATGGTCAACCATGAACCATTTAATGATAGCATACTCTAATAACAAAAATACATCCTACTGAATGGTGACGTGCGCGTCGCAGTCACTGCGTACAAGCTGCTAACTGCTTTGATAAATTAATAAATACTTGTATGTAAAGTTTATTTATTTTTAGAATCGGATACGTTAAAAACGGAACTTCTTATCACTTTGTTGTCCGTCTGTCTGTCAAGACCCCTTTATCTCGGAAACGCGTGGAAGTATCGAGTTGAAATCAAAACAATATACTCAAATCTGTGATCCCTTAAAACTGTGAATAAGCTAACTTTCTAAGTCAACGCAGTCAAAAGATATGGTCGCTTATGTCGCAAGTTGCCGTATTTTTTAAATACATCACCAATACGCGAATCTCTGATTAATCCTGCAGCCTTTAAAAAAGCTCTTCCGAAAACTCATTAGCTCTCCCCATCCACATCTTTACAAAACCATTCAAACGGCTTCCCTAAAAAGAAAACCTTTCTTACTCCGACCAGGTAAAGAGAGTAACAACAAATAGGTGGAAGTAGCGGCACCCCTAACAACGTACAAATCGTCGGTCCGATACGATCGGAGCGGATACAATTAATTACGCGAACAATAGACGCCGCCGTGAAAACTACTGATGACGATCGCGTGAACAATCCCCTGTATGCGGGACTGTGGGGGTGCGGGGTGCGGGGTGAGGGGTGCGGGTGTCGGCGAATTACTTGCTGTTTCACGCTTTCATGTAATTTGGGGTGGACGTTGATGGGTATTTTAATGAATAAAGAGTTTTTGGGTAATATTGACCGTTCAATTTTATTTTTATTTTAAGGTCGTTTTGAGGGTTAGGATTGCGTATAATCGTAGAGTAAACTAAAATAGCATAACTTTCATTTGTTTTCAGACAACTTTGGCCCATATATCCTAGCCTAGCCTTTTTCTAACTATTTTGAGATCGGCTTCCAGTCTAACGGGATACATGATGATGATGTTTTACATAGAGCGAATGCTTATCTAACCTCCACAATCCAATTAGTACTGGGTAATACAATACCCTTTGGTAAGACTGGTTATCAGACTTTCGGGACACTGACTACCTGTAACGACTGTTAAAGATCTACAACTGACAGCCGGGACCAACAGCTTAACGTGCTTTCCAAGGCACGGAAGAAACTCGGTTTGTAATGGGTGGTCACCCATCCACAGATCAACCTAGGCAAGCGCGGCTTAACTTAAAGATCCCGACCCGTGCGCCTCCTATTATTTAACCACGAGATCATATATAAATGTTGAAAATATCTGAATAAGAATTTCAAAGTAGTATTTTCTATTTCAAAGTAGAGGATTTGTCTGTCGTAGGGAACAAGCTATTGACCTGTAAAGCTCGGGATTGGTGCCCCAAGACAATGTCACGAGATCGCGGCAAGCCCGAAGGAGATGGTGGAACTTGATGTCTTTCTTGACAATTGGAGAGACCGTAGAAGGAATAAAGGGAAGCTTTTACACAGCAGTGGGACAATGTGGGCTAGATATAATAATTTAATAGATGGAGGCATCTTCTCAAATAGATGAATTGATATTTTTTGATCAAGGGCTTAATGGAAATTTTAGATATTGTACATAGCACACATTTCAGTCTAAGTTTCCTGAAAATATTTTCTATGTTTTCCACCGGTGATGTGATCCTACTAATATTATAAACTAGCTTTCGCCCGCGGCTTCGCTCGCGTTAAATTTGGGATAATACAGTTCCCCTTGCGCCTTATTAATTTGTAATAGCAACGCTAAGTTTTCCCTTTTCTTCCCTCTTTCTCCCTCACATCCCACTTTTTTCAAAAAAATATTAGCCTATGTGCGTCTCCTGGTTCCCAACTATCTCTGTACCAAAATTCATCAAAATCGGTTAAGCCATTAAAGCGTAAAGAGGTAACAAACAAACAAACAAATAAACAAACAAACAAACTCACTTTCGCTTTTATAATATTAAGTAAGGAAGTAAGGATAATATGCGAATGTTTGTGAGGATGGATGTATGGATGGTGGATGTATGGATAATTGTTAATCTTTGACGTCAAAACGGCTTAACGGATCTAAATGAAATTTGGCACACAAGGAGATTATAGTCTGGAATAACACATAGGGTACTTTTTTCGATATCATGCGGCCAAAGTCGCGGGTGCCAGCTATTAATAAAATGATTTTAACAAAGAAAAACCTACATACAAACCCTGTGCAATAGACGGATATCTTTTATCACGGTATATGCATGACAAAACCACCTTCTAACCTATCACTCATTTCCTCTCACAATACCCCTACATACCGTATACATTTCTCCAAGTCGAAGAATACCATCGGCATTTACGAAGTGCTCAATAAACAGACCATTCCAAAGTATTTCCAGTTATTGTGCTGCCTTTTATCAAGAGATACGGCCGTGTACGGAGCTCGCTTGGGAAATAAAATAAAGAAATACGCGTGCATGCGACAGAACGGGCCCCGACATAAATATTAGAGTCGATACGGACTTTTATGAGACTTAAGCTTATGAAAATATATGTCCTAAGATGTATTGTGATTCGTGTTTTTGAGTTCTTGGGATTAATCTACGGGTTATTGTTGGGTCTTCACCGATGTGTGACTTTGACATCGTGACATATTTACTTGTTGCTTGTAGAATCTCAGGCTTTAGGATTTTTATTTCAAAATGATAACGCAATTCCGTGTTTTCCTTAAATAAATACAACATATAAAATGCTATACTGTCAACTCATAAAATACAAATTCTAGTACAATTCCGCTTAAGAAACAATTTTGCATATTTTATGGCCCTATGAAAAAAATATATTTACCCATCAAATAGGACCCAAACCCATAAAACAATAAAATCAACGATATAAAAGTGAAACAATCAATGAAAGTACAAAATTAAGTTTAATGCCGACAACCGTCGCGTTTAAGCGCCGATGTCCAAATGACCGAAAACAATGAAACATGAGCTTAAGCGTGCGTGAAAGAGACAGTGCTATCCCCTTCCCTTTTTCACCAGTTTATCGTTAAATCAGGATTCGGTTTGAGTGCAAACATAAATGTTTAATGCCTGTATGTGTCTGTATATTACGTTTACAATAGTCGTATAATGTCCGATCATTGGCAATACTCGTAAAAAGTAATTGGTATTTTTGCTCCCAGATTTCAGCTTTGCCGTGACATAAAAATGTCTAAATGTACTATAGTTTCATATGTTCTCTGAACTTTTCCGAACGTCTGAATACCGAAATATCAAACATCCAACTAGACAAAAGACGCCAGCTTTTAAGCTAGTGGAGCAGCCGGAGTTGAAGAGAAAACCTGGTTTGTGACCACCAAGGGCGTCGTTTTGAATGTGGGGGGGGGAGGTTAGACAACTGCGAAACCAAAACGGTTTTCAAGGGTTAAGTTTAATGCTTACGGATGCAGCTGTAATTTTTCTAAGATTTTCCATACTTTTATCATATATCAAAATGAAGCTAATTTCAAGGATTTTTGTTTTTTTATAATAGGAACTAAGAAAAAAATATAGCTCTCCACTACAAACTTTTTTTTAGAAGTATATAGATGTTTCTTAATCGACTTGGAAAAGTGAGGATAATTATAATTTAAAATAAAACCCTGAGTTTCTAGGTGGTTTGCAGCTGCACCCCCTGCCCCCACTCCTCCGAAAACGCCCACCCAACAGGTAAATATTGGCATAAGTGTCAAATATTCCGCTGGGATTCATATCCTGTTACCTGCTTCATAAAATATAACATTCATGATTACTATATGTTTCATTTCCTGTTAAAACAATAACAGAATCATTGCCCCGGGTTAAACTTCCATATATATATATATATTTAAGACTGTGTAAGCATACCTTTAAAATAACTCATACGACGATACTGAAAATATCTTAATTTAATAGGCAAAATTAACAAGCACACACACTATCACACACACATACAAACAAACTACACACGCATACTTTTACCTTGAAAATATTTTAAAGTTTAATAAAAACTTATTTAAACGCTGAAAAATGCACCTAGAAAGTGTACCTAGTAGGAACATCACAAGCAACATGCAACTTTAGGCCCGGCGCCCATTATCGGCATCGGCACGACTGAAGATTTTAGGTGGCAAATAGCAATATACATTAACATAATGGCAATAAAGTAAAAATTTCCATTATATATGGTCGTAATAACAAAAATACCGCTTCGATATGCTTGAGGCTGCTGTATCGGCAGCCTTGAGAATGCTTCGGCATCCTTCGGTACGCCGCCGGCGCCGCGCGCCGAGGCAACACTCGGAGATAGCTTGCTTAAGGACGCCTCGTCATTCCTTAGAACCTTACAGCATGCCAAAGCATAGTTTCCGACAGTGTGCGCTTGCATGTAGGATGCAGAAGAATCCTGTTCCTTGCCGATGCTGATAATGGGCGCCGGGCCTTAACATTATTATGCCTTTGGGGACCGAACTGCTTCTCCTTAGAACAGGTTTCTTTAACGTTTGTAGATATAGTACTTATTTGGTGTAACTGTATTTTTAACGTGTACTACAATGCTTTATTTTTGAGTTAATATATTTATCCTTACTAATATACTAAAAGCGAAAGTGAGTTTAGTTGTTTGTTACGTCTTCACGCATAAATGGCTAAACTGATTTTGATGAATTTTGGTACAAAGATAGTTGGGACCCTGGAGACGGACATAGGCTAAAAAAACGTGAGAAAAGGGGAGAAAGAGGGAAGGCAAGGGGAAAGAAAGATTTCTTTTTCGATCATCAAGCGGGTTAAAGTTAGCGTTAGCCCAAAGTAACTA
Organism: Ochropleura leucogaster; assembly: GCA_958449745.1. Lineage (NCBI taxonomy): Eukaryota > Metazoa > Arthropoda > Insecta > Lepidoptera > Noctuidae > Ochropleura > Ochropleura leucogaster. The sequence goes on from OY288206.1 coordinate 1,183,452, forward strand.
GTTGATATTATTACTGACTTACCTGTGACTTTGATACTTATAACGATTTATTAATTTATATTTTACGTTAATAATTTAGCGTACTTATTTAAAAAAAAAAATGTGCCCCCATGTGAACCGTATTATTATTATTTAAGACCTGTTACACACATGTGAGAAGCAATAAATAATTAAATTGAATTAAACACCTGTTTCCTACAAAACTTCAATACCTACATGGTAAAAATGATTCTTTAGGCTCCAGTACCTCAAAGGGAACAGACAGCGTGGAACGCGTTGAGGAATCGAATTGAAATTAAAACCATTATACTTAAGTCTGTGCACCCTTGGAGCAATCTATAGGTAGTTGATCCGGGTCTGGCTGTTTGTTTTGTAATAATAAAATTTGTCATGTAATTGTAAAATTTGTCATGTATCGTGGGTGTTTTACTTTTATATTAATGTAAAAGTAAAACACCCACGATACATGACAAATTACTAGTGAGTGGTCGCAGCTCTTTAAAAAAACCCTCTAAGTCTACACAGTTAAACGATATGGCCGTTTCTGTGGCTAGTGGCTTGTTTTTTATTATAATTGCCGAGGAAAATTTTTCTAAGGAGCCTCACCAAACATCTTTTAAAGCTCTTCTTAGGAGATTGGATCAAAGTCCTCACTACAAGGCATAACTTCTCAAAACTTCTCGCATTGTCAGGAGGTTCATGTCTCTTGGGCCCATGGCTCGATGCTGTGTATTTCATCCTCATTTTGCACTGCTCAGCAAAAGCAATAACACTACAAAACACACTAAAAGCAAATAAAACAGAAAAGAAAGCTTTACAAGATTCCTCGTGTTATAAGTCTTTGTTACGGCATCTATTGAATATTTCACCGCGGCCCGGAGCACAGCTATCACAATAAAAAAGTGAAGAGCGTCCCCGGGGCGCGCAATTTGCCTACTTAGTTCACACATAAGGAAAGAAAACGTAACACTGTGTTAAATAATGGATAAAGCGATTCTTTTGGTACGAACAGCCGTTTCGAAGTTTCTCTTTGTAATGTTTTATTTCCCGTTTTTGTGATTATTTATTTATTTAACAATAAACACACCAACTGCTTAATCACACAAGGCACATAAAGTATAAGGCACGCCACAATAGTGGCGGTAAGTCCCCTCTTTGAGGAGTGGCTGGAGAGGCGTCATGGCGTCCTCACCTACCGCCTGACGCAGGTCCTCACCGGACACGGAAGTTTCGGGAGGTTCCTGCACATCATCGGGCGGGAGGAAGCGCCCGGGTGTCACCATTGTGACGATCGCCCGGAGGACACGGTGGAGCACACAGTGGCGATCTGCCCAGCGTGGGCGGAGCACCGCCGTGCCCTCGTAGAGGCGATCGGCGGCGGCGATCTCTCGCGTCCGGCCCTGGTTCAGGCCATGGTCCGGAGCGAGAGGGAATGGGAAGCGGTCACCACCTTCTGCGAAGCAGTAATGCTAGCAAAGGAGGTGGCCGGGCGTTTGAGGGAGAGAACATCTGCCCAACCCAGCCGCCGCGGGAGACGCCCATGGCGCCGGGCACCGCGAGACGACTTCCGGCCACCGTAGATGCGGGCCTGTGGGCGGTGAGCAATGGGTAGTTCACCGTCCGTCCGTCGATTGAGGACAGGCCGTGTCGACGGCGCGTTCGTGTTTCACGCGCGCCTCAAAGAGAGTCAGCAAAGCAGAGGGGCATGCCAGAGCCTCCGCCTGCCGGGGTTGCGGGTTGTTCGAAAGAGATACCGCGGCCTCGGAACGTAAAGGGCAACAGAAGGAACATGGGTGGGTTTTAGTCAGTATAAGTCTGACATGCCCCCCCGCTCCGCCCAGAGCGGGGAAAGCCATTGGATGAATTCCCAAACGAAAAAAAAAAAAAAAAAAAAGGCACATTAAGCATACTAATCGGCGGCGATCTCTAGCGTCCGGCCCTGGTTCAGACCATGGTCTGGAGCGAGAGGGAAGGGGAAGCGGTCACTTCCATCTGCGAAGCAGTCATGCTAGCGAAGGAGGTGGCCGGGCGTTTAAGGGAAAAAACCTTAAACCAACCCAGCCGCCACGGGAGACGCCCCGGGCGTCGGGCGCCGCGAAACGGCTCCCAGCCGCCGTAGATGCGGGCCTGTGGACAGTGAGCAAATGAGTAACTGCAGCACTGACCGTCCGTCTATTGACGACAGGCGGTGTCGACGGCGCATAAGTGATCCACACACACAATAACCGCCCCAATGTAAAACACAATAATATTAACATTAATGTTTGGCATCTATTAACTGAGCTTTTGCCCAGAAGTGGGACAATGTAGAATAACGAAAAAACTGACACTAGAAAGCCGAGCAGGGGGTGAAACCGGACACAGCTAGTATATTATAAAAACTTTCCTACCGTCAATCTACTCAGGTTATCACAGTGTGATAGTGTGTGTACCAGATCTCTTATCCAGACTGACTTAGGCTTTAAGACTCTCTAATTTAGTAATTCCTAGTTTTCCTATCCTTAAAATAGCGTTACATTATACTTCCATTAGACTGAATTAACTCTTGAAACTTTGTCACATGAGTCGATAGCAGAGTCGTGTTTAAACTGAAATACTCGCATCGATATTGCAAGCCGTCAGTTGAAACAATGGAAACTATTTAGTCCACTAAAAGCGCTCGAACTGTACAGAAATAGAATATTCTATTTAACTTTACTTGTTCGGATGCAGACTACTGTATCATGCAGACAGTGGTTTGCAACATTTTAGGGGTACGTGATACAGGGGTTTTTTTTGTTGATGTGACTGTCCGCAAAATTCTTTACAAACAAAATATTCTTACTTGCCTAGTTGATTTTGTTATAATCACATGTAGGGCCTAACATAACCGTTCTATCTTCATTGAGCTTTGTGTTTTATATCTTGGCCTTTTGGAGACTATACCTAAACAAATTTAAAAAAAACTGGGTTCCGTACAAAGTTGTGACATAAATGGCCATATCTTTTGACTGCGTACACTTAAAGAAATGATCTATAACTCCAAGAGACACAGACTTGAGTATACGGTAAACCAATAAAAAAAAAACGAAATCTTCACGGGTTCCCGAGATAAAGGATCTTGACAGACAGACAGACGGACAAAAAAGTGAGCCAAAACAGACACAGGTACGAAATCCAAAAAAGACGTTATCGAAAAAAAATTGGTGTGTCACTGCTTGTAACAATGGCTGTATGCGAGAATTACTGAACCAGTTGACGGGGGGTGCTTGGGCCCAAGCCTAAGTTCAGCATTGGACATTTATCGGCTTCCAAATTAATGCAGGTGATAATTTTAAATAGTAACATACCAGTACGAGAAACGAAATTACTTGGCGGGGTAAGTATCCGGTTAGACTAGAAGCCGGGTCGAACATAGTTAGTAGTTCAGAAAAGGCTAAACACATAATGATATTAATACAAGAAAAGACAGGAATAAATAAGTTCACAATTTCTATTAAATGTTTACAACACCTGCGGCCCCAACAGACTCAGTTTGACAGTTTAAAGGCTCTGAAATCGAGACGGTATTTTTGCACTCAATACCTTTCGATGGGTAAATGCATTATTTTTTACATGCACTCCATTAAACATTTGATACAACCACGTTGAACAAATGGTTATAAATAAATCGGCGGGTGTTTAAAAATCCTTACTAATATTATAAAAGCGAAAGTGAGTTTGTTTGTTTATTACGTCTTCACGCCTAAATGGCGAAACAGATTTTGATGAATTTTGGTACAAAGATAGTTGGGGCCCTGGAGACGGACATACACTATATTTTTTTTAAGTAAAAAATGAGGAAGTAAAGGGAAAACTTAGCATTGCTATTACAATAAATAAGGCGCAAGGGCAAAAACTACTGGTGCCTGTAAATCAGGAAAGGGTAAATGTGTTACCCCGAATTTAACGCGAGCGAAGCCGCGGGCAAAAGAATAAAGAACGCAGCATTGATGTTTTATTTGTACTCGACTTTTCATTCCACTACTAGGTAGTGGTATGATAACGCAAAAAGCACGATGACACTTTGTAATTTACTTTTACATTTATATGCAAATAAAGAGAAACCATTAACGACCGCGGAACATAAAATAAAATAGGCTATCAACAACCCGTATGGGGCAGAAGTGGGTGAAACCATAAAACATAACAACAGCTAGTTTTTCACGGAACACTCGTAAATGTCACCGAAGCTCTAAAACCGTTGGTAATTATAGGCCTGAAATAGTAAAACTTTTCATATCTTAAAGCCAGGAAAACGTTGTAATGTTTACTGTTCATATACAACGTCTTGACTTCTGTGTTTACAAGCATACTTAAACTTACAGAAACTTAGACAGTCAAGTTTGACATTGCCGTGATTTTATTAAATCTTATTTTTTTTTTATTTATAAAATCACGGTATCATGGTAGTAGTATACAGGGGCAAATTAACATAAATATTTTTCTCTGTATAAAGTAATTTTGATACTTAAATTTACAACTACAGTCATGAATAATGTAACCAGGATCTTGTAGAAATGGAGTTTCTTGCCCACACTTCTCCATAGAGAAATACGCTTTAGAGTGGGCAAGTACGATACTTTCAAAAGTTATAAAGCCTTGTGACTGGGACTTTACTGCCTGTGCTTCATCTTTTTGTTTTTGATATTCAAAAGTGCCTGTACCAGTCTAATTGAAATAAATACTTTGAGTTTGAACTTGTTCTTTAGCACTAGCAATATAAGGATTAATGCCTGATAAATGATTTAGTACCCAAAACGAAAACCGATTGTGATTTCGACACTGAAGACGCAGTCGACAACGTTTCACCCATTGAAATTGAATCGAAACTGAAGCTGAGTTGCAACCAAATGATAAGCAGCCCTATATCTTTTCAATTACTCAGAGACGTAATATTGTAAGGGCTTTTACAAAATATAAAAAGAATTTATAGTATTGACAGCTACCCATAATTTTCCTACCCTTGTCCTATTCTATTTGGGGTCGGCGCAACACGTTTTCTTCTTCCATTCTTCTCTATCAGACGTCACGGCATCATTTACTCCTTTCTCCTTCATATCATTCCTTCCACAATCCATCCATCTTTTCTTTGGCCTTCCTCTCGCTCTCCGTCCATCAACATTCAGTATTGACAGCTAGTAAAACTAATAAATAAAATTCAGAAATATTGATTTGCTGTCATCCATTTATTCCATCACCACGGTACCTCGTACACTATCCATAAATCACACACAGTCGTAAAAAACTGATTAACAATAAAACGGGCAGGAGTCCGATAGTATCGCAGTTTATTGTCAAAATGATTGATTCACGGGGGTAGTAATAAAATTAATTTACCCCTTTTTGATTTGGAACGCAGTCGTCGAGTGGACTCCGGATTAACGCGATACCGTGGACGTTTTAAATTAATCATACCATCGAAATACATATGTACTTTTCATATTTTAATATAATAATTATGTTCAGCTTTATGTACTACAAACCCTGTTTTACAATTGTTTAATTGCTTTTTTAGTGGCCTAAACCTATAGCATACAAAATGACTCCAATGAAACTTTTGGGTCACGCTCAATTCCATGGAGCAAACAGACTAGCTGATAAAACATCCAGGTACGAACTATTTTCTGTAGAGAATGCTGCTTGTTAGATACAACTAGGACGGCACGGTTGGCGCAGTGGCTGACCGATGGACTGCTGCGCTGTGTGTTGCGGGTTCGTTTCCCGCACGGAAGAAATATTTGCATCACCTGCCAATAATTGTTTCGGGTCTAGCTGTTTGTGTATGTGAGTTTAAATACAAACATTTAAACTCACTTACACATATAACACACCCACGATACAGGAGAAATTCCTAGTAATTAAAGCGTTGAGCCATCTCTTTTTTATCGGTTGAAAAGTATAACGGTGCTAGTAATAGCAGGCGTTTCAAAGAAATCAAGTCAACATAATCATATATTATGTTCATTTCTTTAATAACAGGTAAGCATATCGTGCATTACATTAATGTTGTTGTTGTGTTGTAGCTACACACCGTGCATAATTATGACCTAAAACTAGAATCTATATAATTTAAATTAAATTAACATGCAAGCCTTACACTAAAAATATTTTAAAAGTTATGATAAATAACGCTTCTAAACCTACTAAGTGAGTCAGAGTTTTTCTTCCCCCTTATATCTGCAATCGACCAAGTAAGTCAGAATCAGATGTGATCGCGTTGCGGAATATAATATACCAGGCTTCATTAAGCGCGGTAAACAGTTGTCCTTGTCTCTTATCAAGTGAATCAGAGTGAATATTTAATCATTGAGAATGGGTTTCTTCTATAAGTACGGCCAACGAGAAGCGATACGAGAGGTCATTAACCTAAAGAACAACTGTGGCGTTTACAATCTAATATTTAGCTCTTTCCATCTTGTGCCTTTGTCGTAATGTCTCGTTCTCCCGGCAAAAACATGACAACGTTAAGACGTGTTCGCCAACATTCGGGCGGCCATTTTAGATGGGGTTTTAGCATGGGTTTTGTTTACATTTGGTATCGCTTCTCGTTGGCCGTACGCGCGTGCTCCACTCTAAGCTGCTTTATCGCTGCACATCAGGCAAGTTTCGGTCAAGAGCAAGCCTATTAAGTATAAAAAACACCTAATATAAGCTTTATTTTAAAGTGAAAAAAGTTCGTCTCCAAAAAATACCAGATCAGATCTTGAAAACTGTAAAAATAAAAAACGATTGTCTTTATTCAAAAAGCAGTCCTTTTTAGCTTTTGTTAGAAAACAATATCGTTTCTTTCATTTTTGTTAGTGAATAATACGCGGTATTCAGACTTCAAATGAAATCAATTATGTTCCAGATAGTTAGCTCCACAGATGTTCTCAAAAGCTCTGAGATTTATTCTATCTTGATTTAATGGGTCTAGACCCCTATTATAGTTAATGATTGGTCGAATTCCTTTGTAACGAAATTGAAAGTGAAATTCTGTGTTTTTATCGATATTTTTAAGATCGCACTTTATTTGAACAAAGAATTTTAAACAAGCCCTTTGAATTATTAATATTTTACATAACATTTTGGCGCTTTTGATGATTTTCATACAACCACGCGCATAAATAAATGCTCTAGATCAACTCTAATATTTTAAACGCGAAAAAATCCGGGTCACCTCAATAACCAAATAATAAAATTATGACCTGTCAGTTTCTACTTTCTTGTAGTTTGTTTTTGTTTTTGTCTTATTAAAAATCTTTACTGACAACTTGAAACCCATAATTGACAAAAATGTCATGGTAACATCAGCAAATCACGGTCCTCATCCTATTTTAATCTTTCAAATATATTTTTTTCAGATGGCTGTGGGCCCCAGCCCTGCTCATCCTCCTGGGCCTTGCCATATCTCTGGTGATGATGACCGTCGATCGGTACCAGAAGAACCCCACGTACATGGTGCAGATAGAAAGAGCACTCAGCATCAAGAAGTTCCCTGCAGTGGTGTTGTGCCCTGAGATCAACTTCGTTGAGGAGAAAATGGACGCATTTTTGACTAAAGTGTTAGTACATTTTTAACTACAATAGTTATTATTCTGGAGGAGGAGCTCGTGGCTAAATAATAGCAGCCGCTCGGGTCGATCTTTAGGTTAAGCCGCGCTTGCTTCGGTTGATCTGTGGATGGGTGACCACCCGTGACATACCGAGTTTCCTCCTTGCCTCGAAAAACCACGTTAAGCCGTTGGTCCCGGCTGTCATTTGTAGATCTTTGACAGTCGTTACAGGTAGTCAGTGTTCCAAAAGTCTGACAACCAGTCTTACCAAGGCGTATCGCATTACCCAGTACTAACTGGGTTGTGAAGGTCAGATAGGCTGTCACTCCATATAAAATACTCGCGTCCGGTTAGACTGGAAGCCGACCCCAACATAGTTAGGGAAAGGCTAGCTAGATGATGAAAAGGCAAATTTATGCCCACTGTCTGATGCATAAGGGTTGATTCTTTCAGACAATATCCTCCAGGCATGAACGCTACTAGAATGCGAGAAATCCTGCCACAACTAGCAGCATTCTATTCCCTCGACGTGATATACTATCTACAAGATCTGCTGCGAATAGAACAACTCCTGGACTACAATAATATAGACGTGGAGACAGCCGGGAAGGATCTCACAGCAACCTGTGAGGAGACTGCGATCAAGTGAGAATTCTTTACAAGAATGATGTCTGGTTTAATTTAAACTCTCTGCATCAAACTGACAGTTGCAAATCGAAGAGTGCACTTTAATATCTGCATATACTTAGGGTAGTCTTGAAGTAGAATAATCGAGAATAAGTTTTTTTACTAAAACTATTTGAACTGAGTTAAAAAAGATTTCAGCTTTTAAAATAAAATATAACTAGCCCAGAGCCAGCTCCGCACAAACTTGCGACATAAACAGCCATATCTTTTGACTGCATAGACATAGAGGTTTGTTTTTTTTTCACAGCGTAAAAGGGACCACAGAGTTAGGTTTATCGTTTTAAATTTAATTCGATACCTCCACGCGTTCCTGAGATATAGGGTCTTGACAGATAGACAACAAAGTGATGCTATTAGGGTTCAATTTTTTCCTATTGAGGTAGGCAACCCTAAAAATGAAGCGTATTTTGTAATCATCACCTAGAACTTTCCTAACAATGCTGTTCAGTTTAACCAAATGCAGCTGGTGTTCACCACTGTGCCATAAAATCTTCTTAGGCATTAGAACTGATCGTTGTTGCGATGTTTTGGAAAGCATATGTCCAGCAGTGATATTCAATTTTGATAATGACTATATAATTTATATTTTTAAAGTGAAACTATTATTACATCGTCACAAACTTTTTCGTCTGTGTGTTGCATGGCGCGTGACGGTCGGCCGCAGAGTAGGGACGTCTAAATTTCTATAATGTGAAAAAAAAGTTTCACTTTTACCGTGGTTTCAGAAAACCACACAATCCTTTTTTCTACCTAACTAACTAACCACACAATTCTTTTTAGGGTTATACACAGTCACACGATAAAGAAAGTTCAGTTTGATGGCATACACCACATTCTTAACCCTATTATTGGTGCTGTATACAATTTGATACGTTGTTCTTTTTAAAAATCTAGACATAAACTGAGGTATATTTTGAAAACTTTTATTAGTTTAGAAGCAACGAAATATAATTAATTCTCTACCAAAAATGTTGATTCACTATAATTAGCAACCCTGATAAAGTAGTAGAATCAAACATGGTGAACCGAACCAACGCGTCTACTCATCGCAAGGTAAAAAACATTTTATTTTGTTTTAAACGATAATTTGAAACGAAAGTGATATTATTCGAATAGCTTAAAATATTTTACAAGTCGGTATTCTGTTTTGGTAAGTCAAAATTGATTGTAACTGTATTTTATTCACTGCTTTTTTCGAGTGTATCAAATCTGATACAATGCCAGATAACGAATATTATAGATATTTTTGACTATGTATCTAATATGTTACATTGCCAGAGGTGTTTACAGCTACATTTATTAAGTTAGTATTTATATTTTATCACTACAGATGGTTGGTCAACTAACTATGCAGCGACAAAATAGATCTCGACAATTTGTGGCTCTTGTACCGAAACCCTGGGCAAAATCTGACTTAGACGGAAGTGAATCATCGGGATATGAACTCCAGTATTACGAAGGCCCAGCGCATTTTGACAGTAGTTCACCACCGCTCTCATTACCATCTTCTATGGAAATCCATCTATTATCAGATGACGATACTGACGTAAATCATAATGCTGCTTCAACATCTTTGGTGTTATACCAAAATTCATCTCAATATCCAACCCTTGTTCGCCATCAATTTTATCGCTAAACAATAAAAATAAAATGATAAAAAAAATTAAAAGAAAGGCAGAGGATCTCACGCACAAGTAGTTTGCAACAAAAACAAAAAAGTGGCTATTAAGTGGTATGATAACAAATGTGGTAGAGCTTCTAGTACATATTTATGTAGACGCCCATCCTACTTAGACTATGTCTCGTTAAAACAAAAACCAAGGAAGAGAAATATCCGTGATTTGCCCAAATCTAATTAAACAAGACTTATATGGATGGAGTAGACCTAGCAGATATACTGGTCGCTCTGTATTGTGCACCCTTTCGTGGTCATCGCTGGTATTTGCCAATCTTCTCACACATGTTAGATAGCTGCGTAAACAACGCCTGGCTTTTATATAGGCGTGATAAAAAAGCTAGATATGATACCAAAAACAGAATTCACTAAAAATAAAAATATTTAGAATAGAAATATTCGAAAGCCTACGCAAATTTGTACGGACGAACGATATTGGTGGACCCCCTTCCAGCCCATCAGTTACCATACAGAAATCAGTAACTGAAAGAACCCCAGATGCTGTGCGATACGACCAGGTTGGTCATTACCTTAAAATAATAATTACCAGGGGAAGGTGTATGTACTGCACAAAGGGACAGACGAATTTTCTTTGATAAAAATGTGCATATTGCCCGAACGTAATTGTTTTTTAAAGTACCATTCTAAGAAGTAATAATTTGTAATCCTTACTAATATTATAAAAGCGAAAGTGAGTTTGTTTGTTACAAAACTCATCAAAATCGGTTTAGATATTAAAGCATGAAGATCATGCTTTTATATCTAAACCGATTTTGATGAATTTTGGAACAGAGATAGTTGGGAACCGGGAGACGGACATAGGCTAATATTTTTTTGAAAAAGTGGGATGTGAAGGAGAAAAAGGGAAGAAAAAGGAAAACTTAGCGTTGCTATTACAAATCAATAAGGCACAAGGGGAACTGTGTTACCCAGAATTTAACGCGAGCGAAGTCGCGAGCAAAAGCTAGTTAATAATAAAAAAAAATCTCTTGAGACCGATATGTATACGTATGTATTACCTAGTTATGATTTTTTTTTTCATTTTGTTTATAAATAATTCTCATTAATTAGGTAATCCTTAAAGGCTGATTGTGACAGATAAAAATGTTGATTTTTAGAAGTTTTTTTAAATAGTTTTTGATTCTGAAAACAGAATTTATATTATTTTTAGTTTTCCTATTCTAAGCAATGTGTCAAATATGATACGTAGTTTTTTTCCTACTTATTATTATGAACCTGGCATTGTACCTAATGTGATACATACAATAAAACGTAAACTAAATAATCACAATTTTTTTTATTATTTTTTGCCTTTCCAGTGAACACCTAAGAACACAAAAGGGCAGGCATTTTTTTTTTAAAAATCATGATAAAAAATGCCTGCCAAGTATAGGGTTAAATATGACGACCCCTTTCTGGTTCACTCCGTATGTACCCTAATATTATACCTCCCACAGATGCCGCTGGAACCGCGTTATGGTAAACTGCTCCGAGATATTCCGGATGGAGTTCACTGGAGATGGATTCTGCTGCGTTTTCAATGGACGCTCTTTGAAAAGGTACGTTGTCAAGTTTTTTCCTACAACTCGTTTTGCTCTTGTATGATCATCTTCTGCCAAGCATTTCCCCAACAATATGGGGTCGGGTTTCAGTCTAACCACATGAATATCAGTATTAACATGGAGCGACTGCCTATCTGACCCACAACCCAATTAGTACTGTGTGATACGATTCTAACTGGTATAAGCCACTCGACGATCGATCCAAAGATGTACAAATGGCAGCCAGGAGTTATGTCTTAACGTTTTCTGAGACACGGAAGAAAATCGGTATGTAATGGGTGATCACCCATCTACGGAGTAACCCAGGCAAGCGCGGCTTTATGGCGGCGGCCAGCGGCAGTTATTACTACGAACGAACTACTTACTAAAAACTAATATTCTATTCTAACTGCCAAAAAGAAACAAATGCAATAAGATAATTATGCTTTTCACAAGTTACAAGTATTGACTTCTTGCAATAATCTATCAAGTCGAGTCACTATACAGGAAGACTATGACCACGATTTAAACTTACGAATATTAATAATATCTTCAATTTAGTTTCATCTTGCTTAAATATTAATTTATCTGAAGTAACGAGTATCAACTCGATAACTTCGCAAAGTAAGTTGTACGCACATGTACAAGAAAGTTAAATGTTTCTATTAATTGTGCAGATACGGGTTCAAGCAAATACATAGTACTTAGTAAGTCGTGATTTCAAACAAGTCAATATTTTAGTTAGAAAATTGTTATTGCCATTTTCTTTTAACACTTTTATTGGATTTTCAACACTCAAGTCAACGGTTATAGCTGACATTCTAAGAACGCATTTTTATTGATGAATTCATTTAGAGCACCTAAATGAATTCATCTTTCTTACTAATGAGACTTTCTTACTAATATTATAAAAGCGAAAGTGAGTTTGTTACGTCTTCACGCCTACATGGCTAAATCGATGTTGATGAATTTTGGTACAGAGATAGTTGAGACCCTGGAGACGAAAATAGGCTAACTTTTTTTTTAAGTGAGAAATTAGGGAGAAAGAGGGAAAACAGGGGAAAACTTAGCTTTGCTATTACAATAAATCAGGCGCTAGAGCAAAAACTAGAAAGTAGCAGGTACTTGTAAATCAGGAAAGAGGAATTATGTTACCCCGAATTAAACGTACCGTACGTACGTACCCGTTTTCCACACCAGACCTGCAATTTTTGCTCTTGCGCCTGATTGATTTGTAATAGCAACGCTTAGTTTTCCCCTGTTTTCCCTCTGTCTCCCTCACATCCCACTTTTTTCAAAAAAAATATTAGCCTATGTCCGTCTCCTGGTTCCCAACTATCTCTGTACAAAAATTCATCAAAATCGGTTTAGCCAATAAAGCGCGAAGAGGTAACAAACAAACAAACTCACTTTTGCTTTTATAATATTAGTAAGGATGTCTACAACTAGGTATAAAAGTATAACTAGGTATTAGGTTATCTTAATAAATAATCTACTTCTTTTTATCTTTATTTATTAAAAAAAGGGTTTGTTCACATTTCGAACATGTCACCCTTGTTTCAAATAACTTCCCCCGCTCTGGGCGGAGCGGGGGAGAGTGTCATACTTTTACTGACTAAAACCCACCCATCTTCCTTCTATTGCCCTTTACGTTCCGGGGCCGCGGTATCTCTTTCGAACAACATGTCACCCTCATAGGAACACTTTAATTACATGCAAAACTTATAATCTACGTTTAATCCCTAAATTAACTAATTTATAGAATTCTAGCTGTTTTTGAAGCTGGGAAGTCTAAAATCGTATTGCATTCTCGCAATTCCGGAACAGTTATATTTAATTGGTCTTGAATCTCATATATCTTTCAACATCGTTCCGTACACACTCCACCATAATATGGGATACATCTACCACCATATTACAATCAATCTACTTCTTCGATAACCAAAAACGCCTGCTTTTGAAAATCTTTTGATATGTATGCTTCAGTGAAATACAAAATCACGGATCAGACATAGAAGTAACCCAGCCATACCAACACAAGTACACGAGAATGTTCGGCTACAGCTCCGGTCTGATGATCGCCGTCAACCAGAGCCAGAAACCCACCATTGTCGACCTTTCCTATAAATGGGTGAGTACGCACATTTCTATTGTTAACCGCTAAGATCTCCTAACTGACATATTTTGACATCATCATCATTTGCCTAGCCTTTTCGGTTTCCAGTCTAACCGGATGCAGCTGAATATCAGTATTTTACATGAAACGACTGCCTATATGACCTCCACAACCCAGTTAGTACTGGGCTGGGTAATACGATACCTCTTGGTAAGACTGGTAACTGTCATATTTTGATTTATAGCTCTTTGTCAAAAAACTGACATATTTTGACAACGAGCTATAAATTGTAAAAAAGTCTCCTATTCTATACGAAAACCTCCTCAAAAGATTCGCAGTATTTCGGGTATTTTTTTATCGTCCCAATACCTACGCTACTGCAAATGTTGGCGAAAATTATTAGCTGCTATTATGTAAAATTTTGATATTTTGGTTAATCATCGATTTACTTAACATGAATGACTCGTTGACGCACCTTGAAAGGATTGGATTTACATGTATTATATTTACAAAATTCAAGGTGCAATGTGCGGTCCCTGTTATTCTTACAGACAACAAATTTCTTGTATCTACAAAAGACGCTCAAGGCCCGCCTTACTTCAGTGATGACGGAGAATACGGATAAATAAAACCTCCATCGTCAGGCCTTCATTCTCCAACTATAGTACGGCCAACGAGAAGCGATACCAAATGTAAACAAACCCCTTGCTAAAACCCCATCTAAAATGGCCGCCCGAATGTTGGCGAACCCGTCTTAACGTTGTCATGTTTTTGCCGGGAGAATGAGACATTACGACAAAGGTAAAAGATGGAAAGAGCTAAATATTAGATTGTCAACGCCACAGTTGTTCTTTAGGTTAATGACCTTTCGTATCGCTTCTCGTTGGCCGTACTATAGGTTTAAAGATTTCATCAAGGTGCATGAAGGAACCCGAACACGATACAACTGCTGTAAACTATTGAGGACCTCTTGCAAGTTGCAACTGTCTTCCGTCTCTATCATCAGATCAAATGAATGACGTCGTAGTCATCAGAACTGCGTAAATGTGCCAAATTTAAACAGAACCGGTTCACGATAGAAAATTCAATGTAAAAAAAACAAACAACTCTTATTTTTCCACCTTTGAGATGTACTCTCTACGATAAAAAAAAACATCAAAATGGAACGGACGTCTCTCTAAAAGTTGTTCATAAAAAAATACACAAGTCGAATTGAGAACCTCCTCCTATTTTAGTTTTCGTCGGTTAAAGATCTTTTTAAGACCATGTCACTAGCCCCCGCGTCATGTTGCGGTGCTAAATACCGTCACACCGTGCGCGGGAACGAGTCACAACAAGGATAACCTCAACACTCATAAAAAAACTAAAACCCCATTCGAAGAATTATTCCCTGACTCTTGCAGGTGGCAACCCTCACAAGCCAGCATTTTGTGGACGTATCAATGAATGGAACTGCCCTCAATCCTGGTTCCGAGCAGTGGATCTCATTCTACACCAGGGGTTTCCAAATAGCAGTTGGAGCGAGGTCACTAAGACCATCACTGAGGAAATGTAATATGTCTACGGATAAGTTGAAGTACTTCCCGATGTATAGCAAGTAAGTGTTTAGTTAGAGATGCTTTAACCATCATCATCTTATCTCCCCTATATCCAATTCTACATGTGGTCGACGACTAATGTTTTCTTCTCCATTCTCTTAAACAAGCCATAACAGTAAAGGTAAAGCAAAAAAAGGAATATGGATGGGTTTTAAGTCACTTAAAGTCAGACAGTTCCTCCAACTCCACCCAGAGCGGATATTTGATAATTTCCAATAAAAAATAAAGCTTGCGAATTTGCGGTCTTCACGGAAATATTAAATTATTTATAACAATTATTGTGATTACTGTTATAGCTAAAAAAAACTGTTATAGTTGATACAAATGGTATAGAAGCAAATAGACATTCTGCAATGGCCTCGAGCAAACATAAAAGTAAACAGAAAGATGATGACTATCATTAGTTATTTTAACCACTGTAAAGGATACTTCAACAAATATAATTATATTATTGTTATTCTAGAAAGTACTGTACACTAGAACAAGAAATCGCAAAACATTTGGAGAAATGTAAGTGTGTCCGATCGAATCATCCGAAGCCACCGGGCGCCAGGCGATGTCCAGCGGCGATGCTGCAATGCTCCGCACAGGCCTTGAGTAAGTACCTTGGGTAAATCTACAGCGTGCTGCTTACTTTCACTTGGTCAAGGTGGAATCATTTGACCATTCTGACCGATGGTGGCCAACATTAGGCCAAAGAAACCAGATTCACTGAAAAACGCGTGATAAAGTAAAAAACATATCGTTTCTCCAGCAGTAGGCGATTTTGGGCAGAATGATGGTCATTTTGATTCAAACTAAACAATAAACTACCTAGCTTACGTGGCAAACATCTCCAAGAACACCATAAGTATCACTGGACGGTCGACTTCTCTCGAAATATGCAGAAAGCTGTGAGATCAAATCCCAATCGCACGTTGGTTTGTTTAAGCAATCCGTGCACCTAAAATCAATTTTGATGTTATCTATTATCTCTGTTCTTTGAGCATCCTCTTCTGCTTCATTCTTCTTTAAAAAAACGTTGCCCCTCACTAGGAATTTCTCCGGTATTGTGGGTGCGTTTACAAACATTTAAACTCGCATACACAAACAGCCAGACAAGAAACAAGAATCTGCAGATTAAACAAATATTTGTTCCGTGCGGGAATCGGACCCGCGACACGCTGCGCATCAGTCGGTCACTCAGGTACAGCGCCAACCGTGCGGTCCATCATTGTCATCTGTGTCTAACTCGTATTTCCAGTGGCATCTGACAGTACCAGCACCGACTGTCCTCCCACATGTGACGTTGAGAAGACTTCTGTTATAGCATCCAGTTTTGCGCTTGATGACTCTGTGAAGACTGTAGAATCGTTTTAGTAAGTATGCATTTTTTCATTAATCGAAGCGATCTTTTTAATCGCACCAACAGCCATAGTCAGCTCGTCTTCTTTTAGGATGAGACTGAAGTGAAGCTAGAAGTTATCGTTTACAATTATATTAATTTTCCTTGAGACTTACACTCTAAACTCACCTCTATTGGATCGCAGCACAAAAGGTGAAAAGTCAACAGATCGTTTTAGTATGTTAGAAAAAAACTGACGATCTGAAGTAAAGATTGACCCATTAGCCAGAAGGACATCACCGTCACGTCCGTCATCCTTTTTGCCTTGACATTGCACCCGACAGGTTTGGTCGAGAATAAGAAAGCCTCTGCCCAACAGCATGACACAACGTAGGCAAAAATATTGGTGTTTTTACTGTTTTAACTTTGCACCACACTAGGAGTTTCTTCTGTATCGTTGGTGCGTTTACAAACATTAAGCTCACAAACAAACAGCCAGACCCGAAGCAAATACCTGTAGGTCATACAAATATTTCTTCCATGCGGGGATCGAACCCGCGACACGCAGCGCAGCATTCACTGTGCCAACCGTGCCGTCAAACTTTGTATATTCACTATATTTTCCATGTTTAATATTTTTATGAGTTCCTGATATTGTTGTTTCTGTTGCCACAGCAAGGGCTTGGACTTCAAGAAAGTGAGTGTGGTGAGGATATTTATCCAGAGTCGCAAGCGGCCTACCCTGGAGAGATGGTCATACTTCGCCTACTTAGACCTCTTTTGTAAGTTTTACATCTTCATCAACAACTAAAGTTTCAGGTATCATTGACTATAATATGTTAGACTAAAATTAAACAAAATTCGTTCAGTGTACCTACATGAAATTTGGGACTCCATGACATTAGAATACAACTCAATCATTTCGCATAAAACTTTTTACAGTTCTGAGTACATTAGCAGTTCATTGCAACTGACAGTATATATATAGAAATAACCCTATAGAGCTTAGTCTAATGTCCTAAGCTAAACACAAAAAAGAGATAATTATTGTGTGTCTCACGGCTGCGCCAAAAGGCCCGGTTCAGCAACTGCCGAGCAACTAGTGCCCGACGTTGGTATGTAAAATATTGTAGTGGTACATAGGTGGCATAATGCTATGGCATAATTTACCAGCCAACTATTAGGTTATTTTTGAGACAACATTGTGTGTACAAAACTAAATAATAATCTTTATCGGCATAAAATACAAACATATTTATAAATTCCCTAGCT
Organism: Ochropleura leucogaster; assembly: GCA_958449745.1. Lineage (NCBI taxonomy): Eukaryota > Metazoa > Arthropoda > Insecta > Lepidoptera > Noctuidae > Ochropleura > Ochropleura leucogaster. The sequence continues at coordinate 1,201,221 of OY288206.1, forward strand.
CCTGCGCTAGTGTACACTGTATTACAGGAGCTAGTTACATTTCAAGTGAATTATAACTAAAATTTATAATGTTTTTTTTTTGTTGCAGCTCAAATAGGTGGAATGTTCAGCGTGTTCTTTGGCTGCAGTATTCTCACCTTGTTGGGGTTCCTGCATTTCGTCGCGCATATCATACTGAAAAAATGGCAGAAACCACGAGCTTGAACTGAACCGATAATATATAATTATATATTTTTTTATAACACACGTTTGAATATTAAGATCAAAGGCCTTAGCACGAATACACGGTGTAAATCTAACGTCAATACATCGGGTTCTGTACTTCAACAGGAAAAATACGGAACCCTTATAGGATCACTTTATGGTCTATCTGCCTGTCAAGACCCTTTATCTCGGGAAAGCAGGGTGGTATCGAGTTGAAATCAACACTATATAATTAACTAGCTTTTGACCACGGCTTCGCTCGAGTTAAATTCGGGGTAACACAGTTCCCCTTTTCTGATTTTGCAGGTAACTGCTACCTGTAGCTTTTCCCTTCCACCTTATTTATTGTAATAGTAAAAGCTTAGTTTTCCCTTTTCTTCCCCCTTTCTCCCTCATTTCCTTTTTTTTAAATTGTCTGTTCGTCTTTAGGGTCTCTACTATCTCTGTACCAAAATTCATCAAAATCGGTTTATCAAATAGCTAAACCGATTTTGATGATTGAAGAAGGCGTGAAGACATAACAAACATCATCATCTACCTAGCCTTTTCCCAACTATGTTGGGGTCGGCTTCCAGTCTAACCGGATGCAGCTGAATATCAGTATTTTACATGGAGCGACTGCCTATCTGACCTCCACAACCCAGTTAATACTGGGTAATACGATACCCCTTGGTAAGACTGGTTGTCAGACTTTCGGCACACTGACTACTTATAACGACTGTCAAAGATCTACAAATGACAGCCGGGACCAACGGCTTAACGTGCTTTCCGAGGCACGGAGGAAACTCGGTATGTAACGGGTGGTCACCCATCCACAGACCAACCTAGGCAAGCGCGGCTTAACCTAAAGATCGACCCGAGCGGCTGTTATTATTTAGCCACGAGCTCCTCAAGACATAACAAACAAACATACAAATAAACTAACTCACTTTCACTTTTATAATATTAGTAAGGATTTTGTGGTCGGTTGGAGCTGTTAAAAAAATCAACCTTCTATGTCCATGCAGTTGAAAAATATGGCCATTTATGTCGGAAATTCGTACAGAACCCTCGAATCGCGAGTCCAACTCACACAGCTTGGCATACCGTTCTGTATTTATTTATATCTATGGATAATACAGATTTTGCTTGTTGCAAACAATTCAACTGAAATAGATAATAGAGAATTAGACACTTTACATTTACACCACGCACTTGTGATAAGGCCTCCTTACCGCACTTGCTCGCTTGCACGCACTTGCGCTACAATTTGAATGTGACCTGTATTTGTTTGCTCGTAGAGTCCAATATTTTACCAGTGTTATCCACCATGTTACTGTCTTTGACCGACATATATTATCGAACAACAATTAAATCTATTAGCATCTACTACTACATACTGTAAATGTCACGTAGATCACATAACGCAAATAAAATAATACAAAAAAATAAAACGCTTTTTAGATTTTTGTGTAAGTTTTCAATTTTGGTACTCTAATTTTACATTATGTATGTACTGTTAATTTATTTATTTTAAATTAGTATTCATGCTCTTTTTAGCCTGAAACGATCTGTGTTTCAGGCTAAAAAGAGCATTAATACAACCTAGTTCAGGCAATTAAGCAACTGTGCTCTATTGTTTGTTAAAATGATTCATTTTATTGTATAGGTGCCCCCTTCATACTTATAAATAAACGATTTTAATAGTACTAAAATCATTACATAATTTTGTCATTTCATTTCAGTAACGTTTTATGAAAGTTTCAAGCAATAGTCGTACGCGGTCGTGTGAGACATGGAATAAATTAGTTTCAGAAATAAACGGCCTGTTGTTTATACAGAGTGTTCACAGAACTTCATGTGTGGTCACCACAACATTAATCTTGTGTTATAATAAATTTATAATAGTCGCTGTTTCGTAGTGTTGTCTCATAAATTCTGCTGTTTTGTGTTTTTAACCTTTATTTTCAATCTTACAAAGAGTTATAAGTAAACTTATATTGAATTAATTACTGGCTTCCACCTGCGACTTCGTTCGCGTGGCATAGTTACTTTGGGTTAACGCTAACTTTAACCCACCGCGTGATGATCGAAAAAAAATATCTTTCTCTCCCCTTTTCTTCCCTTTTTCTCCCTCTTTTCTCACTTTATTTTAAAAAAACGTCCGTCTATTGGGTCCAACTATCTCTGTACCATAATTCATAAATATCGGTTTAGCCATTTAGGCGTGAAGACGTAACAAACAAATTCACTTTCGCTTTTATAATATTAGTAAAGATTAGTAAGGATTTACAAATACTTTATTGGATACCAGTATTTTACGATTGTTTTGCGTTTCCGTAAAGAACTATTCTAGAGCTTGTCACTTGTTTCTGTCCTGGGTTATTCTCCTCTAGGTAACGCTAGCTATTTGCCAGATATCGTGTTCCCATATTAGGTTTATCTTTTATTTTAAGGCATTTAAATAAATGTGGTCAATGTCACGTTATTTCTGTGTTACATTATCTAATACTAGCTGGCGCCCGCGGCTTCATCCGCGTGATATTGAAAAAAAAAAACTGAATCTATATATATTATCTACCACTGTGCCAAATTTCATCAAGATCCGTTGAGCCGTTTAGACATGAAAGAGTAACAAATATTTATAAATCCATCCATCCATTCTCACAAACATTCACATTTATAATATTAGTAGGATATAAAATTCTCGTGTCACAATGTCCGTTCCCATACTCCTCCAAAACGGCTAGACCGATTCTTATGAAATTTTTAACGCATAATCAGTAAATCTGAGAACCGGCTACTATCTATATTTCAAACCCCTTAGTGAGAAAGGGACCTGAGCAGCGGGTGAAACCGCTGGGCACAGCTAGTAATAGGGTAGTTGACACCACCAATCAATTGATATACTTTTTATGAGCTGTCAAAACGCGCTTCCCCCATAGATTTTGTATAAGACTCGCAACCGATGACGTCACTAAGTTGTCAAATCAATGATGCAACTATTTATTGATTTAAAAGCAACTAAAAATCGAATTTTAGTTACATATTTTGAAATGAATGGAGTTCTCAGGTCTAGAATAAGGTTTTCTGTCAAAAATGGTGTTTTTAAATTATTGGTTAATGGTGTCAACTACCCAATTATGTAATTGTATGTACATAACGGCCCGTTCAAAATCTCAAAGAATGCGATTTGCGACACGACTTTGGTCAAGCGACTCTAAACACATGACAAGTTTCCTTTACGAGAGTACCGTTATGTCGCCAGTTTTCCTGCGATGCCTCGCGATAAGTTTAACGCCACAATTACATCTGGTCGTCTGACCGTACTAGACTGATCGAACGACATTATTCGAATTAGGGCTCAGCCGATGCATTTATTACGCCAGTCATCACAATGGAATTTAAGTCTAGAATTGCAAAAAAAGCAAACAATGAAGCTTCATACTCGTCCGGGTACATAACACTAGTAACTTTGGTCGGTGCCCGAATTCCAGAGAAAATTGAATTCGGGCGAACGACCGTGTGTAATTTCGAAGTTTCTTTCATTTGTTTTCTCGGCAGTCGCTGTCGCATCACGCGTGCGTTTCGTGGCCAAGCGATTAAATTGAAGCAAGCGATTTAAAATTTTCTTTAACACCAATTAATATTACATGTCATGCCAGCCTGCGAAAATAATAAGGGAATATTAGGGATATCACCTATCATAAAGGTAAAAACTCATTTAACAAAATACACAAATAAAACTTTAACAAAAAGTACTCAACTGATCGAAAGTATGTGAGACACGGAAAGTTTCGCGAACGCTCCAAATTGTCACTGACAACCCTAATGAATAAAGTTACCCATCAGATTGGAACTCGCGCCGTTTAATTAAAATACTCCAGATTATACTCCAAACTTAACTATTCCGATGGATTCTGGGTATACGTCGAGTTTTTGGGACAGGTACGTAATTCCTAGGTACGTGTTATTTTTGGCTTTTAATTTGAAACGAGGAGATGGCTTGACAAGGGACCTGTGGTAACTATCATAGTTAACAAAAGGATTTACCTTATCTAATTACATACTTGGGTGGCCGATGAGCAAATACTGTGGTGCCAGTTTATATGGAACCTTTCCATATATTAATCCTTCTTAAAAAATCCTTTTTTATTCCTCATCTTGGTTACAAAAACAACTCTTATGCATCTAATGTTGTTAGACCGAACAACGTTGTACTATCTGTTAAATTCCTTCCAAAAGATACAAGAAAAATAAAACTCAAACTGAAAGATTTTTTCAATTGGATCATTTTTTTGGGGTGGGAAATCATCAAATAACTTCCCCCGCTCTGGGCGGAGCGGGGTGAGTGTCAGACTTGTACTGACTAAAACCCACCCATGTTCCTTCTATTGCCCTTTACGTTCCGGGGTCGCGGTATCTCTTTCAAACAACCCGCAACCCCGGTCAATTAGATCATTACAGGCATTTTTAAATATCAAGAAACAAAAGGATGAAGCTACAGGGCATCATAACTTGTCAAATTACTGTAGTTGTGTTGAATATTCATCTTGATTAAAAAATCAAAGGGCATAGCGTGTTAAAGAAATTTACCACAGTTGCTCTTTCAAGACACGCTGGTCACGAAGGGAGTAGTGGAAATATTTTTGTCATCCTTACTAATATTATAAAAGCGAAAGTGAGTTTGTTTGTTTGTTACCTCTTCACGCTTTAATGGCTAAACCGATTTTGAGGAGTTTTGGTACAGAGATAATTGAGAACCAGGCGACGGACATTGGCATTTTTTTTAAATGTGGGATTTGATTTTTTGAGAAAAGGAAAATAAAGGGAAAACTAAAAGGCAAAAACTGCAGGTAGCAGGTACTGTGTTATGGAGAACAACAAGAAAAAATCTGCATGGTTACTCTTATAAAATCATTTGGTTTTACAATGTTATTGTTACAACGTTCAACGTACTTAAGTATAAGATGACAGCGTAGGCCCGACAAAAAGCCACTGCTTACTTTACAAAACGTCAAATAAAATAAGAATTTACCGAAAGTTAACAAGTGTCTACGAAGCTACAATGCCAACAATGTCCAAACATTCATGGTAAAATTGTCACTAACTGGAATGTGGAAGTCAGATTAGCAGTCGTACCATTTAAAATACCATTATTTATCTGCACCCGGTTAAACTGGAAGCCAGCAATATAGTTGGGAAAAGGCTAAGCAGATGATGATATATAAATACTAAAAATGTATTAAGCAAGCGAAGCAACAAATACGCCAGGTCATCCACTATTCCTAATCCATTCAACATTTCGAAAAGTCACTCCGTATCCGGAACCTATTGCTCGCACAAATCGAATTATATTTTAGCTAAATCACGGCGAGGCAATATATTGCGTTCTCGTCGTCTTGCATTCTGTATCGCATCGCCGATTGATACCGATTGTAGCCCGAATCGATTCCGGGAGCAATGTGAATGTAGACTTGTGAATTATTGTGTCAGTCCTGATAGGCGAATTAAATCGCTATAAATTATTGTTCTGAAATTGCTTTTGATCGATATATTTTTGGCAAACAAATAAATGTGATTTCTCTTTCAATTCCATTGATTTTTTTTTCAATATTTGCTGTTTTTCATCAACAAGTTTACAGGATTCTAAAAACCGTAATGGTGATATTGGGTTCCATTTTTAAATTAGCTGACTTTTGAATTATAATATTACTTGTAGGTAAGTACACAAGAGTTATATTTACGCAAGAGTTTTATTAAATATATTTAGTTATGTAAGACCATAAGGAAAGAAAAATATGTAATTTTTTTGTTCGTTTGTAATTAGGTACTTAGAAATTAAGAAATTTGATGTAATGTGTTTTATTTTTTAGATTTATTTTTATTAGTTGATAGCTTCACTGTCGCATTAGGTTAAGGCCTGTAAGAATAGTTGTAAGGAGGATAAATAAATAAATAAATTGTTATAACACAATATACCCAAATTGAATAACCTCGTCAAAATTTAGACACGACCAAAAATAAACGTATCCCACTCAAGGTTACCCAAAACCATTAGACGCTCACTGAAACCAACAAAAAAAAATAGCAGAACAAACAAGACGTACTCAAAGGGCTCGTATTTAATGCCACGCATATTACCCGAAAAAAATAACCGCTGCTTCCGTTTATAAAGATTGCAGGAGGCGCGGAAGCGCGGGGGCCAAGTTCATACAAAAATTATACAGTGGAGCTGTGGCCCGGTTCCCGAGCATAAATTGTTCGGTAGCCGAGCCTGCCCTTTTTAAAGCTTATTGTTTTTACCTTGCCACGAATGTTTCCCTTATTGGTGTAAAATATTTGCATGCCTGGCATTGTAGAGGCCTTTCCACCTTTTTGTGCGGTGTTTTGTCGTGTGTGCAAAAATCTGGGTCTTGCGTAACGTTGTTTACTTTAGAAATATGATAGGATGTAAAAAGATGGCGGCATGCACGTATAATTTTTGTGGGTTCGCTGAGGTAGAAGGGGCTTTTGTTAAATAAAATTGTGTGGTTCTAAATGTCAGTCCTTTTTCTTTTCGTAGTGTATATCCAAATTGAGGTTTACATTTTTTTAGGCATTCTTATGCCTACTATTACATCTCATTTTGACTACTCAATTATTAGTTGTAGAAGATTGACTCAAGCAAACATAATTTTATCAACACAACAATTTGTAACTAAACTTAAATATGTAATTCTCCTAGTAGGTGCAGTCAAGACTTTTTTTGCAGATGGGAAATCATCAAATAAAATCCCCCGCTCTGGAAGCAGCGGTTAGGAATGTCAGACTTTTGCTGACTAAAACCCACCCATGTTCCTTCTTTTGCCCTTTATTAAATGTCTCGGGGCCGATGTATCTCTTTTGAACAAATCGAAACCTCGGACAGTCAATACTTAAATTCAAATTCAGAATAAGAAACTCTCCAAGATGGAAAAACATGACATTACATCACGACTGTAATCTCCAAGGATTCGGGCAGTTACATTGTAGATCTCACTGCTGTAGGGTGATCAAAATGAAAATATTTTTATTTCACATAGGCCTACACTACATGGGCAATTATAAAACGTTGAGAAAAGATGTACGGTTCGGGTTGGTCGTTTCCTATGGAGAAGAACCGGCAAGAACCTCCATGGTTACTATTTTAAAATCATTTGGTTTTACAATGTTGTTGTTACAGCGTTAGTACTTAAGTATGAGAGGATCGTATCGAATGCAATTGTGGCCCTGGAATCCTGCCTGTAGTGACGAGAAGAAACACCGTGTGGTTTTAGTCAGTGGAGTCTGACAGACCCTTCTGCCGCCCAAAGGCGGAACATATCTATCGAGGATATCCACACACAAAAAAAGTTATACTAAATCAAGTTGTCCTATGAAATAGGGAGCGATCCTGGGCTTGTTAGAAAAGCCAAATTTAGTTTCTTAACTGTAGGCCTACTATGACGTCTTAAAGCAGAACTTATTCCACTGAGTGAAAGAGATGGTGCTAGACACCCTGTATAGCTCTGTCTCTTTCCCTCAGCGGAATAAGTTCTGCTTTAAAAAGTCATGGTAGGGTAGCTGATACCCAAAAGCTATAGAGCTAACAACCTTAATTGAATAACTTGATTATTCCAAACAGAATCAAATAATCCAAAATGCTAAACGATTCTCATAAAACTCCGCAATTCTCACTAACTAAACAATTTAATGCCAAAAAGCAACAAACCATATAAAATCGAAGCCCGGAACTTTGTCATCGCGACTTGTCCCATAGTTTCGCAAGAGTTAACTTGAAGAATAATTTGTTTCACAAACTCGCCAACTCAAGAATGTACGGCCATGAATTCTGCGGAATATATCGCTAAAGTTATAATATCAACCCGGTAGGAGCCGACGCGAATAATAATATCATAGGGATGGGACGAGCGGTTTGTATGCGGATTTCTTTTATTCAATATAATGATCATTTGGCTTATAGGCTTTCGTTAATGGAGGTCTCTTTTTTGGGTGGGAAATCATCAAATAACTTCCCCCGCTCTGGGCGGATTGGGGGGAGTGTCAGACTTTTACTGACTAAAACCCACCCATGTTCCTTATATTGCCCTTTACGTTCCGGGGCCGCGGTATCCCTTTCGAAAAACCCACAACCCCGGCAGGAGGTTATTGGTGGTCTTGATCAGTGTTTTGTACAGACAGGGAAAAAAATAAACGCATGTTTTTGCTTGCTCACTAAACCTGGTGAGTTCTTGTTTGTGTGTTTTTTTTCGACTAAATATACAGTATAAGATGTTGCCTAGTACCGCTATAAGCATAATATTTTAAGAAAAAAATCTTTTATAACGTTAAACGCGAACACTAGGAATGAATCTTAAGAATTCATTTCCTGAAAGGATTAAATAGACAGCTTGTTTTGATATTGTCATTTGCCGATGAGAAATCGTATCGGCCGTACAGCATAAAACTTACAAAATTATTACTCTGTTATCTTTCTTAAGCAAACAAGAGCTCTACTTATAATATTACTCGCGTTGAATTCGGGGTAACACAGTTCCCTTTCCGCCTCATTGATTTGCTTAGCTTTTCCTTTTCTTCCCTATTTCTCCATCACATCCCACTTAAAAAATAGCCTATGTACGGACATAGGTAGGCTATTTTATTACTCCTGGTTCCCAACTATCTATGTTCCAAAATTTATCAAAATCGGTGTGAGCCATTAAGCGTGAAGAGTTAACAAACGAACTCACTACATTAGGTTTCGTGTTCAAGTAATATATGTTTGTAAATCCAATAATTTCCAACGATACATTAGAGCTCTCCTCCATACTTTGAAATTTTGTATATTTATTTATTAAAACTTCATGCACAAGTTAAAACTGTACAAAGGCGGATTTAATGCATTTTCTACCAGTCTACCTTAGGGTGATGCAGAGATAAAACACATACGTATATATAACAAGTGTGTATTATTTTAGATTATATAGGTATGTAAACACACATTTATTATATTTTTAATCAATTCTTTTTTTTTGCTATATTGGTATGGTTATGATAATTTAAGTTAGTGCTTAATTTATTATTTTAATACACTGTATCAAGATCAACGTGTTTTATCAATCTGTCCTATCGCAGGTCTGCTGGAAGAGATTTCATATACGTATAACAACATGTTAATTTTATGTATTTTTTTGCCAACTTATAACCCCAAAATAGATAAGGAATGTCTGTATTATGGGAGTCTTTTTATTCTTCCCAAATTTCAATGTCTGACATAAACATAATTATTTACAAAATTAGTGGCTTGTTGCAGATTGGATATCTAATAGGTAGGTATGTGCCACTAACGGGAACTTTATTCTACAAGTCCTCATAAAGACTTAACCCCCAGACAATAGTCTGTACCGGGGATTCATTGGCGGGCCTGTTGGTCTAGTGGTTAGTGGCCCTGACTGCTGAGCCGGAGGTCGTGGGTTCGATTCCCACCCAGGACAAACTTTGTGTGATGAGCATGATTATTTGTTCTGTGTTTGGGTGTGATTTATCTATAATATGTATGTATTTATAAATTATATAAGTATGTATATCAGTTGTTTGGTTACCATAACACAAGCTTTGCTTAGCTTGGGATCAGATAGCCGTGTGTGAGTTGTCCCAAGATATTTATATTTATTTTTATTGGCCATTGCATTATATTCAATCCCACCACTAAAGCGCCGAGGACTCCCGAATAGACTACACTACAAATCCTGACCTGCCTCACTGCTTGAACTTTAGAACTTTCCGTACAAAAATGCTCGCATCGTACTCCAACCATAAATAAATGGATCCCACAGTAGATCCACAAACTGGATTTATACAGAACGACTTTGTGAAATCGTTTTCTTCTTGTTAGCGAAAGTGGAGAACTTTTTTAGGCTGTGGCTTCATTAGGGTCTAAATCGACTTTCAAAGAATATTTTTTTCGCCTCAGTATGTTTGAACATAGATCAATGAAGGTAGGAACGGGTTTACTTCCTTTGATGTTGATTGATTTGGGACTCGTACGTTAGATTCAATTTGCGTGAGGCAATTGAAATCCAAGGAAAACAAGTTTACACGTAAAATACCGGTTACATTATAATTACGCGAAACCTACGCGTTTACTTGACCATGTTAAAATTAAAAGCAATAGTCAACCTTTTCAATTTAAGAAAAAAACCGGCCAATAGTTAGTCAGACTACGACGCGCACTGATGGTTCTGTACAAAACTTGCGACATAAACGGCCATATCTTTTGACTGCGTAGACTTAGAGGGTTGGAAATCTTTACGTGTCTTCAAGAAACAGAGTCTTGACAGACAGAGAGACGAACAACAAAGTGATCCAATAAGGGTTCACTATTTTCCTTTTGAGTTACGGAACCCTAAAAATCCAACTGTCTCGTTTACATAGTAACGCAAAACAGACAAATTCACAAAACTCAGCAAGAGATATTTCCGGATAGAGTTATGACTAAAACATTTATTTTCAATAGTAAACCGTCTATTTTTCACCAACATTTGCTGTCAGTGAATCTAAATTCATTCCTTCATAATATTATACAAGCGAAAGGAACGTCGTCTGTTTGTTCCTCTTCTTTCACATTATAGCTGAACAGCTTTATATGGAACTAGCTTCCACCCGCGACTTCGTCCGCGTGGCATAGTTACTTTGGGCGTACGCTAACTTAAAAACAACGTAATGATCGAAAAAAAACAGTTTTCTTTCCCCTTTTCTTTCCTCTTTCTCCCCCTTTCCTTACTTTTTTTAGCTTTTGTCCGTCTCCATGGTCCCAACTATCTCGGTACCAAAATTCATCAAAATCGGTTTGGCTATTTAGGCGTGAAGACGTAGGTAACAAACAAACAAACTCACTTTTGCTTTTATAATATTAGTAAAGATGAAGGCATACACGACCTGGGATATCACAAAAGATAACATATAGTTACATACAGTTTACCCCAGTACAACGTTCCCGTAGAATAATTTCCAACCTCCATGTAAGCGAAACCACAGGCAAAGCTAGTTAAAAATAATTCGAACACAGATTGAGAACATTTGCATACGCGTCGAGTTCTCATACATAAATGATGTTACAACTACGAGTATATCAGCGTTCGCTATCAACTAGTTGAAACGTGCTGCTATTTCTGAAGTGGACTATTTTTACATGCTTTTAGTAGAACACAGCGGTTTAAAATATTTAGAAAATACAGTCAAATGTTACTCTATACAAAATATTTCTGGCAGTTTATTTGTGTAGAATAAAAATAAAATTATTATGTTTTTTTTTTTTTAATATTTATCCAGCCAACCGCCTTATATAAATATCCTAATAATAGTTTTAAATGCGAATGTTTGTGAGGATGGATAGATGTATGGATATTTTGTTACTCTTTTACGTCAAAACGGATATTGATAATATTTGGTACAGAAGTAGATTATGATCTGGAAAACACATCTATACTAATATTATAAAGCTGAAGAGTTTGTTTGTTTGTTTGAACGCGCTAATCTCAGGGACTACTGGTTGGAATTGGAAAATTCTTTTAGTGTTGGATAGTCCATTTCTTGAGGAAGGCTATAGGCTATATAACATCACGCTACGACCAACAGGTGCTGAGCAGCGTGGGTGAAACCGCGTGGAACAGCTAGTAGAGAATAAGAGTAGCATGTTACAACACTGGCAATAAAAAGTCTGACAGCTCAATACAATATTGTAACCGCTAAAGTATGATAGTCAATGCAAAGTTGCTTGTCCGACTGCCACAAAATGTTTTTAAAACGGCATTTCGCAGGTCAATCTAGTAGGTTATTGTCTGCTTAACTGGACCATTCTGTGGGTATCTTGGGTGTAAGTACGACAAATTAGAGGCACCTTCTATGGTGTACAACCACGGCTTTGGGTTGCTTCGAAAGAAATACTGCGCTCCGGAATACAGAAGACAAAAGAAGGAACATAGATGGGTTTTAGTTAGTAGAAATAAGACACACCCTTCCGCTCCGCCCAGAGCGGTAGAAGGATTTGAAGAATACCCAGAAAAAAAAATTATAAAAATTGGCAATGTATTTAGTGCTACTGTTTAATCCCACTGTAATCAAAGCTATGTTCGAAATCGGCAAAGTTACATACTTAAAGTTAAAATAATACATCACGCCTATTATTTTCTAAGGATTAGACAACACTTAACATACAATAAAATTCATAAATGTATCGCCAGTTATGTTTGAACTTCATGTAATAGGGTCACCCCTATAAAATAAATAAAATAAAATAAATAAATATCTTGGGACAACTCACACACGGCTATCTGATCCCAAGCTAAGCAGAGCTTGTGTTATGGTAACCAGACAACTGATATACATACTTATATAATTTATAAATACATACATATTATAGATAAATAAATCACACCCAGACACAGAACAAACAATCATGCTCATCACACAAAGTTTGTCCGGAGTGGGAATCGAACCCACGACCTCCGGCTCAGCAGTCAGGGCCACTAACCACTAGAGCAACAGGCTTTATAACATAAAGTATAAACAAAACTGGCTAAACGGGCACATTGTCATCAACCGACACACAAATCTAGGCTCTATAATGCTATTGGAAAATCCTGATGAAAATCTCCACTAACAATTTGTCTGGCCTGGTATTTTCAACAAGCACCAAATGATTTATTTATTTAAAAATCTCCCTGGCAGTTATCATTACAGGTACACCTAATGTGATAGAGCGGTATTAAAATTAACTTATTTACAATAAATATTTACAAAAAAAGTAGAAAACTATACTATACTAACATTAATACGGGCCTGTTGGTCTAGTGGTTAGTGGCCCTGACTGCTGAGCCGGAGGTCGTGGGTTCGATTCCCACCCAGGACAAACTTTGTGCGATGAGCATGATTGTTTGTTCTGTGTCTGGGTGTGATTTATCTATAATATGTATGTATTTATAAATTATATAAGTATGTATATCAGTTGTCTGGTTACCATAACACAAGCTCTGCTTAGCTTTTTTTTTTTTTTTTTTTTTTCGGGTGGGAAATCATCCTATGACTTACCCCGCTCTGGGCGGAGCGGGAGGGCATGTCAGACTTGTACTGACTAAAACCCACCCATGTTTCTTCTTTTGCCCTTTACGTTCCGAGGCCGCGGTATCTCTTTCGAACAACCCGCAACCCCGGCAGGCAGAGGCTCTGGCAAGCCCCTCTGCTTTGCTGACTCTCTTTGAGGCGCGCGTGAAACACGAACGCGCCGTCGACACGGCCTGTCGTCAATCGACAGACGGACGGTGAACACGGTGAGATCGAAACGACAACTTGCCGCGGCAGCGGGTTTTCCCCCCGGAGCTCTGCTTAGCTTGGGATCAGATAGCCGTGTGTGAGTTGTCCCAAGATATTTATATTTATTGATATTTTATTAATAATTTCTAGATTAATAATAAAATATGTACTTCCTAAAAGAATAAAAACAACAACATTTTAAATATAAAAAAACAGAAGCCTACTTTAATCTACACTCATCATCTACCTAGCCTTTTTCCAAATATATTGGGGTCGGCTTCCAGTCTGCTTTAATCTACACTATAGCATAAAATAAATAATAGTACTTTTACAAATTTACTCAAATAACATGTTAACACATCAATTTTCACGTGAAGTTCGTTAATCACCCGAATGGCGCGAATCTACGGTGTTTTGGCCAGCAAGTTGGTCTTGGCAACGGGCATGGCCAGCAGCATCAGAGACACACAAATTGATGTGATTTAGTACTCCTGGGTTATGCTCAATACCTCGAAGTAACCCAACGAGGCAACAACAACCAACGAGGCACACAAGCCACTAACATGCGGATGCTCATAAGCATATTTTACTCTATTAACCAACCAGAAATGCAATCACCAAACAGACCTCTTCTAATCACAGGGAATCCTGCCCTAATCAGCTACTCCCGGAATCCGGCCGAGGCAATCATCATACCGCCGCTGAATATGTTATCAGCTAATATTTATAAGTTCGCCTTGAACATCGTTAATTACCAACGAGAGAGGTCGACGCAATGTGTTTTTAAATTAGTGAGACTTGCTTGTTGCATAGGAGAGAAGGTATTTAATAGGAGGAAAAAAAGTGTTTTAACCTCTCAAGGACCGCCATTATTTACGTCAACTATCCGTCAAGCACCGCCGGGCGGGTCGAACACATTCGTTCAGGAACGATACTTTTCTACAAATACAGTGCAAATTTGTGCCAGCGGAGCTCAACGGTAATACTTGTTTACTGGCACGTTTTTGTGCCACTTGTGGACTCTAGAGGTTAATAAATATTGATGTGTACAGTGTTTTTCTTTCGGATGAGAAATCATCAAATAACGCCTTGTGCATACATCACATCACCTTAAAAACCTTTTCTAACAGCCTCCTGTAAACAAATTATTTGTATCTGTGATCATTATATCCAAAGGTAGGCGGTATGGTCAATGTATGATAGACCTTCATCATACATTGCGTAGGTCTCTGGACCATATCTAAGTACTTGACCATAAACTTAAGATAAACACTAACTGGAAGAGCTCGTGGCTAAATAATAGCAGCCACTCGGGCCGTTTAGGATAAGCCGCGCTTGCCTAGGTAGGTCTGTGGATGGGTGACCACCGATTACATACCGAGTTACCTCCGTGCCTCGGAAAGCACGTTAAGCTGTTGGTCCCGGCTGTCATTTGGAGATCTTTGACAGTCGTTACAGGTAGACAGTGTTCCGAAAGACTGACAACCAGTCTTACCAAGGGGTATCGTATTACCCAGTAGTAACTGGGTTGTGGACGTCAGATAGGCAGTCGGTCCATGTCAAATACTGATATTCAGCTGCATCCGGTTAGACTAGAAACCGACCCCAACATAGTTGGGAATAGGCTAGGCAGATGATGAAGCTCTAACAATTTAAATTAATCACAGAGACAAAAACCTCAGAATTTCTTCAAAGGAAATATTTGGGCAACCCTTTCCGTCACACTTTGTAAAAATCTCAATTTTATGAAACCCCAATTAGGAAAGACAATAAAAACTGAAGAAAATTCTAGGACTTACCAAAAAAGTGACCTATTTTTTGCTAAGCACTGGGGTTTCGTTTGGAGATTTCCGGGTAAATTAATTAAGGGGTGCAGAGCGAAGGGGTATTAACCCTTAAAAACCCGACACCGCCGCTTACGGTTGAAGATAACATGTGGAACGAGGAATTGTGGGTGAACCCGGCGGGATGGGCAATTACAAACAGGTTAAAGTGTAATGTTTCCAACTGATTAGGGGTCCTAGAAATGAAAAACTGGTTAATGATATAATTTAGTGATTGGCGTTTAGTCCACGGTCAAAGGATGATATCGCAAGAAAGTAGATATCTGATGAGATGACGAGTATTAGAAATTATGGTAGAAGACATGCTGCGTCGACCCCAAATAATCCTTACTAATATTATAAAAGCGAATGTGAGTTTGTTACGGCTTCACGCTTAAATGGCAAGACCGATTTCGAAGAATTTTGGTAAAGATATAGGGACCCTGGAGACAGACACGGGCCTTAAAAAAGTGAGAAAGGGGGATTAAGAGGGAAGAAAAGGGTAGAGAAAAATATTTTTTGCTAATTTACGAAGCTTATTTACGATAAGGGAAAGAGAATGTTGAATAACCACTCTCATCAGTATCACGAAAGTCAAAATTAAACCTAAAATATGTTTTAATTTTTTCTGTTAGTACCTAGATTCAGACGTCATTTTGAAACAAAATGGCGCAGACTTTATCTATGTGACTGATTTTTGAGAAGGAATGCCGAAATAAACAAGAGAAGACAAATCAAATCAAATCAAATCATTTATTTCAATTAGACCATTACAGGCACTTTTGAATGTCAAGAAACAAAATGAATCTACAGTCCCGGTCACAAGGCATAATAACTTGTGAAAGTACTGCAGTTGCCCATTCCAAAGCGTTGATCTCTATGGAGAAGAATGGGCAAGAAACTCCATGGACACTCTTTTAAATTCTAATATTTTTACAAAATAGTATTTACATCATTCGTGTTGAGATTATACAAATATGTGAGAACGATGTAGAAAGACGTGCACAGTAAGAGCGTCCAGAGTAAATAAAAAACAAAATTCAATTTAAATCTAAATAAAATAAAAATGACCGTGGTAGTTAAAAAAATGACCAGTCCCAACTGACAGCGCCCGTTCACGAACATGACGTATGGATCAGCCCCATTCAGCTCGACCATTTTGAAGGGAGCTAAATGACCCGACACACCCGCCACCATCAGTGAGACATTTAAGTGAGCATGACACTATTAACCACCAGGGCTTCGTCAAGTCAATGATAATACATAGCACTCACATATGGGCTTAATAATTATACAATACTAGAGAATTGATTCTATACATTGCAAAGATAGTCTTACAATCTTCTGCAGCGTCCATTATAGCTTCGGATACTTAGTAATGAGTTTACCCCTATGCTTGAGGAGCAGGACCAGCATTGAGCCAAGCATTTTTATCATCAATATAATCCCCCAACTTATAATATGCTTGCCTACATAGTGTGCGTTTAATACAAGATTTAAATTTCGTTTCATTCAGTTGAAGAATGTGGGGAGGTATTTTATTGTAGCATTTCAAACAGTACCCCATGAAAGATGAGTCTACTTTAGCTAACCTGAAACCTGGTTGAACTAATTGGTCCCTATTTCTAGTATTATAATTGTGTCTGTCACCTCTTTTACTAAAAAGATGCGAGTTTTTCCTGACATACATGATGTTTTCATAAATATATTGACAAGGTACTGTCATGATGTTAATATCCTTAAACTGTTCCCTTAAAGAATCTCGCCTACGTAGGTTATATATGGCTCTAATGGCTCTTTTCTGCAGAATAAATATAGACTCGATGTCTGCAGCCCGTCCCCAAAGTAAAATACCGTATGACATTATACTATGAAAATAACTAAAATAGACTAGTCTCGCGGTATCAACATCAGTAAACTGACGGATTTTTCTAACAGCATATGCTGCTGAACTAAGGCGTCCTGCAAGAGATGTTATATGCGGACCCCATTGTAGCTTTGAATCGAGTGTTATTCCCAAGAAAACAGTTTTTTCGACGAATTCTAGTTTCTCTTGATTCAATACTATGTCACACTCACTGTTTTTGACATTTGGTAGAGCAAATCTTATACACTTCGTTTTTTTCCCATTTAATACTAAATTATTAGCGGTAAACCAATTATGTACCTGCATTAGGGCATTATTTACGTCGTCAGGATTTGTGGCACGTCTGTTTATCTTAAATATTAAAGAGGTATCGTCAGCAAACAACACCATTTGTGGTTGGTTTTTAAATAAATGGGGTAGATCATTAATATATACTAAAAAGAGGAAGGGACCTAATATCGATCCTTGTGGTACACCCATCTTTACATTTAAACCCATTGAATTGACACCATTTATTTGTACTTGCTGCTGTCTATCATTTAAATACGATTTTACTAAACTAAGGGCAAGTTTCCCTAGGCCGTAATGTTCAAGTTTTAAGAGAAGGGTTTCGTGGTTCACGCAATCAAATGCTTTTGAGAGGTCACAAAAGATCCCTATGGCATCCTGTGCCTCTTCCCACGCAGTAAATATGTGTTTTAATAGGGTGACACCGGCGTCAGTGGTACAACGTCCTTTGGTGAAACCATACTGCTTTTCATGTAATATTTTATTGGTGTTAAAGTGGTTGAGCATTTGGTTAAGCATTACCTTTTCAAAAACCTTGCTGAAAACCGGCAAAACGGATACGGGTCTATAATTATTGGTGTCTTTACTGTCCCCAGATTTGAACAGTGGTATTACCTTGCTGTATTTCATAAGGTCCGGGAAGACTCCTTGGTCCACACACAAATTAAATATTAAGGCTAAGTACGGTGCTATAGTCTCAATGATAGCTTGACAAACTTTAATTGACAATCCCCAAAGGTCTTCGGTTAATTTGATTTTTATTTGTTTAAAAGCTTTAATGACGACAGTGGGGTTAATATGCTTAAACTGAAACTCAACCGAGCATGGTAAAACGTTTGCTCTTAATAACTCAACAGAAAGCAAGGGTGAGGAATTTAACGTTTCTGTAGTTTTAATTGGGATACTAGTAAAGAAATCCACAAATTCTTGAGCAACTTCGTTTTTAGTGGTTAGAAGACCACGTGAAGACTCTAGTGTAATATCATTATTATATTTTCTATTTCTATTAGTTTCGCTATTGATTATTTTCCAAACTGTCTTAATTTTATTATCAGCGGATTTAATCTTGTTGCTTATGAATAAGGCTTTAGCTACCTTGCAGGTGTTTTTAAACATTTTTGAGTAAGTAGCAACGTAGCGATTGAATGTTTCCGAGTTGATGTAAGGCTTAAGGCCGTAAAGCTCAAACAGTCGTTCCCTACTTTTTCTTATACCCTTAGTTGCCCAATCACTAAACATAAACTTTGGGCTAATAGATTTAGTTTTTAGTTTTAGCGTATCATTGAACTCTGTGTAGACAACCGAAAAGAATTCCTCATAAAAATGATTTACATTATTAATATCATATCCCGGAATGCCTAGATTACTTATTAAATTATTGTTAAATTTATTTAAATTGCTTGGTGTTATTTGTCTAGACTGTATCTGAATTTTTTGTGATGATGTGTAGGACTCGAAAACGACGGTTTGACCGCTGTGATCAGAGGGAAGGTAATTTACAATGGATTTATCTAAGAAGTCGCAGCAACAGAAAACGTTATCAATACATGTAGCGGTATTTGTAGTAATTCGGGTTGGCTCCGAAAACACATTCAACAAATTAAATGATTTAAAAAGATTTAAGAATCTACTGCTATTTGAATTTTCATCTAAAATATTGATGTTAAAGTCACCACAGATGACTAGCGATTTATTACCTGTTGCAAGTTTTGCCAAAGCATCTTCCATTACTGACTCAAATATCGAGTAGTTTTGATAATTTGGGGGCCTGTAAACACACACTATGACATGCCTATCCAGCTCAACACAAGACAATTCAATATTATGTTCAACCGATAGATCAATTATATCAGAACGACTTCTAAATTTAATACTATTTTTGACTAAGATTAGTGAACCCCCACGCATCTTAGATTTACGGTTAAAGCAACTGCCTACACTGTAATTTTCATAATTAATTAACATTTCATGATCTTTTAGCCAATGTTCGGTGAAACATACAATATCAAACTTGGTTTTTTCTAAAAACAATTCAATCTCTAGTTGTTTTGACTTGTTGTTGTTGTTTTGTTTAGTAGTTTAGTTGTTTTGTTTTAACACAAGTGGTATACCAAAAAATATATAGTATTCTCAAACAAAATACGGTAAAGTATTGGCCACGTAGCACGGGTCTAGTGGTCCATCTCCACCACACGCTAACTTCCTAATACTTCGGCTGGCCGCCTCAAGTTTGAACGAGCCCGTCCGAATGGCTGTGACCATGAATGCTCTACGTTTAGAAGATATTTAATACATAATCATTTATATCAAGTATGAAAAGAAAACATTAATATTTGATTCAGGATGAGACACGGAATTATGGTGGTAATATCGAAAATCCTAACATTTTACCGCCATTGTCACATTATATGTGAGAACTGTTCTGTTGGTATCGCGGTCGGAAGTGTAACTACTGAGCACGGGGTCTTAGGTTCGATGCCCAGATCGGCAGAGTGATACTGGGATTTCCTATTAGAAGTTTTTCCGTCCCTCGTAAAGCAAGTTAAGCCGTAAATTTTGCGCCTGATCTCTCTCCGGTGATGTTGGATTGCTGTCCCATCGGACTATGATAGAGAACAGAGAGTATACCTGTGCCTACGCACACACTTATGCACTATTATATCTCTCCGATAGCTAATCTCCGCTAAGATTAGCAATAATAAAAATCTAAATCGGGCACGGCTCGACGGCGTGGCCGAAAACGTTCAGGACTGAGAAGCTAGCGCGGGTCCTGAACGCCAATGACACAAATTTGTGACAAAAATTGAGGTGTGAATAAATGGTTTGGCGTGGAGGACACACGCGTGCGTTCATGCTCTGGCGTTCAAAAGGTTTAATCTCACCACGTAAAAGATACCTAAGCATGCATCCATCATGGATGTCAACAACGACTTGCAATATCAATCTGTTTAACAACTGCCAGTAACTATGACAGTCGCCAAAATGCTGTTGACAAAGCTCAGTGCAATATTATACACTAGCCCCTTAAACGTAAGGCGTATTTTCAATCAATCTCGGTGACCTTTTAGTTGGTATGCTGAGCATGATGAGGTCTTGGGATCGTTTCCCGGGTCGGGTTTTCTAGCAGTAATTTCTCAGTAGCAATCACGGAGTATGGATTAGTGCCTGGTTTATGACAAGAGACTCGTATACTTCTGCTTAACCTTTCCATGCGATGCGTGAGGCGTAATGATGATGTTACTTGTATGCCTTTTTTTCATAGTTTAGTTTCAGTAGAAAGGATACATCGATCAGATGTTCTGAATCAAAGCTGGGTATAAAAAGTTTACATTCGTACTCCTAACCGGACAAAGACCATTCCTGGGCCCACATACTTTATGGTGACCACCGAGAAGTCCAAGATTCTAGTCACGCGCCGGCCCGAATTGAAAGGTGGCGAAGATTGAATAAAGATGGCGCCCAGCCCTTATCAAATCATCCAGCCTGCGTTTGAAACGAATAAAAACTGATTTCGTTATCACCCTTAATTTTGTGCGTATGTATCACACTGTCGTGATGTAGTTCTGAGATTGTGAAGGATTTCTAGATGTTATTCTGTAAGGTTTTTGTGAACTGCGTTAAAAAAGGCTGCAGTTTTCCGATTCATGAATAAAAATGTGCCTTATCATATATTTAATGTTCCAGATCTTTGCTGAGATAGGAGCCTCTTCGGTCTTGTACTGCATCAATTCAATTTATTGTAGGTGTTATTTTTTATTTGGATGAATCGTACCCAGGACGAACACATGACCAACTGGGCGATGGGTGCACGAAGTACAGAAGATCGCGGGGAAAACCAGGAAGAAACTTGCACAGGAAAAGGACACTGCTGAGACTATGCTACATTATGCATTGGCTGGAACAAGACTTCAGGTAACGATGATGAATTAACTTGTGGCAAACTATAATTAAAAAAAAACATTCTTTAGTTCACTATTCTCGTATTCCTACATACTCTGTACCTATCTGTTTGAATTGAATTTCAGAAGAAAATCCCGAGCGACGCTAAGTTGAAGCCATGTAAGCAATAGCCATAAACTGGTGTGTTTTATAATGCTGTGCTAACAAACGATGTTACACGATGTTTCCCGAAGGTTGCACTATCCCGTGCCTCTCTGAGCCTGCTTTACGATCACATACACTATTTAATATTACTCTAACCTATTGTTATGGGCTGCTGAAGCAAATTCCATTAGGTATCTATGAAATTTTAACAGACTTTAGGATATTTAGGAGGTTCCCAGTAGTGGGATCAAGGCTGTCATGTCCAGTAACTGCACAGCCCACGATAATGTTAACTGTACTTGGTAGAAAACCCGAGAAGCTTGTTTTTTTTCATAATTCAGTCTGTAAAAGGTCGGGAAAGTGTTATTGGGTCTTTCCTTTACACATGTACCAGTAGCAGCTACAGTCCCTAGATTTGTGCCTGGTTGATTAGAGCGTAGCTGCGGGCGCCAGCTAGTGTGAAATATAGTTTATCCTACAAATATTATAAGTACGAAAGTTTGTAAGGGTGTATAGTGTACATGTTTGGTTACTCTTTCACGCAAAAATAAATGCACGGATTTTGGAACAATTCGCACACAGATAGTTTATAAACTGGAATACCATAGAGGATCCCGCGGGACAATACCGAACTCGCTACAAGCTTGAGCTAGTAAGTGATAGTTTTTTAAAATGAAACTTTTACTACATCGTCTCAAACTTTTTCGTCTGTGTGTTGCATGTCGCGTGACGGTCAGCCACGAAGTAGGGACGTCTAAATGTAGACATTTATAATGTGAAAAAATGTTTCACATTTCCGTAGTCTCATAAAACCACACTTCAATCCTTTTTTAGGGTTCCGTAGTCAACTAGGAACCCTTATAGTTTCGCCATGTCTGTCTGTCCGTCCGTCCGTCCGTCCGTCCGTCCGTCCGTCCTCCCTTAATCTCTGTGACCGTTAGCACTAGAAAGCTGAAATTTGGTACCAGTATGTATATAAATCACGCCGACAAAGTGGTAAAATAAAAATTGGAAAAAAAAATTATTAGGGTAGCCACCCTATATGTAAAGTGGGAAGTGTTTTTTTTTTAAATTTCAACACTATTGTGTGATATATTGTTGGAAAGGTATTTAAAAATGAACAGGGGTTTACTAAAATTATTTTTTGATAATGTCAATAATTTCGGAACTAATCGCTCCAAAAGCAAAAAACAATGTGTCCCCCCCCCCTCTAACTTTTGAACCATAAGTTTAGAAAATATGAAAAAAATCTGAAAAGTAGAACTTTATAAAGAGTTTCTATGAAAATTATTTTGAACTTGATTGACACAACAGTTTTTGTACAAAAAATACAAAAAGTTGTACAAAATAATTTCTGGACTAAGTTTGTAGTATAATCGTATATGCAAGCTTTTTTTTACATATTTTATTATCCTGAACGTATCTTTTTTCAAACAAAAAAAGAATGATTGAAATCGGTTCTCGCAATCCAAAATTATTAAAAAAGTATTAATTAGTAACCCAATTCCCCGAGAGATGGCGCTGTAGGTACTTATTACATTAGATCGGGTATTACCGAATTGTTCGGTTGGTCTCTCCTTGGCATTGGCGGTATCTTATAACTACATAAAACTTTTATAAAGAACATGCTAAAGCAATTTAGAACAAAACTAACATTAATTTTTTAACATCACCAAAATGTTAAGGTAAAAACCAGTTCATAAATGGTTCGATAGATGGCGTTGTGTAATGACGTAATTTTTTAAAAGTCGATGTTATGATTTTCCGTGCTTTCATGACCTACCGTGGTAAAATAAGTTGCACCTTACATATATTCGTAATTTTATTTATGAGTACATAATGTAATTAGTCGTCGAGGTTTGAGCGCTCCCCTTTGTTTTCGCGCTAAAAACCGTCACAAGTCGGAGCCGGAGCGCTTGCTGCGGACCTTTAAACTCATAAGTGGGAACACTTATTGACACGGACGGAAAACTACGGAACCCTACACTGAGCGTGGCCCGACACGCTCTTGGCCGGTTTTTGTGTTTAGCTTAGGACATTAGACTAAGCTCTATAGGGTTATTTGTAGTTTGTAGTTGCCGTACGTCTTGTAGTCCGATGATGGAACGGGCTTGGCGGAATTAGGCTGTGCAATTTCATCGCACACTCTCCGAAATGTAACAGATAGAAAACCGAAAGGCTGGCAACGCGTCGGCGATGCTCCAGGCCCTGGAGCTTTGACTCAACCAGCGCGTCGTTGCCGATGAACCTCTTGGCTCGTTTCTCTATAGACTCTAGCGCTTCAAGCTGGTATTTGGCGGATTCGTCCCAGAGATGAGAACAGACACAGAGCACTGTACAATACACGCATAAATCCGAAATTTTGCAGATCTTTGACTTGGGAGTTTGAAGGTCGGCTAGAGCGATTACAAGTAAAAATCTATGATTATTTTAATCTTTGTGGAAATACCAATTTATGAATGATTGTTTTTACTGCAAAAGCCATTGTGACAAAGTTGTGTGCAAATGCTAGGTATGTTATTTTCAGTGACTTTCATTAACCCATAAATGTTATCTCTTTGATTCCCCATTCGCAAAAGTTCTCAAATAGATAAGGGAAATCGTGCTTTCCCAGTTAAATTGCGTTTTGAAATAAAATTGCTTTGCTAATATTATTTTCGTGAAAAATCACCCTAATTTAGGTTTTTTAGTGTTTCTTTCATCAATTTCATCTGCGAAACCTAAAAACACCAGAGTATTCATTTTATACTAAAATGGGTCAGGTAAAACCTGGTGTAAAAATACTCTGGTACGTGCATCATTTATGATATAAAACTTTTGCAAAAGCAAAATAAAACAATAGCCACAACTGTGACTCTGTGAAATCCATGGAAAAAATCCACGGAAAAGCTCAATTCTAGCGCCACAGTACAGTATTAATAACAGTAGCACAGGTACTAAGATAACTAAACCCGGACATAAAATAATTATTATGATACGTCTTGTTTTCGAACACTTCAGTGTTCTTGTACTTTACTTGGCTGCTATACTGAAATCACAAGTCGTTCATTTATTTGTTTTTCTAACATATCCTTACATTTTTAAACATTTCTTAATAAAAAAAAACATAAAAAAAACATTTAAAAATATAAAAATAGTAGCCCACCGGTATCGGGAACAGGATCTAAGCTACCGGCGGTCAGGGCTCCAGAGAAAGGAACCTCCTAACAATACGAGCCGTGTCCAGGAGTACCGCTTTCTGTATCAAACCCTTGATCCAGCTGCCTAACGAGAGCCTTCTCAGGTGTTGGTCGAGGCTCTTAGCAATTAAGCCATTGGCTGTAACGACTATCGGCACAATGATCGCTGAGTCCACGTCCCACATGTCGACAACCTCGCGAGCCAAGTCAATATACTTGATTTGCTTATCTTTCTCGGCTTTCACGAGGTTCTCATCATGCGGGACTGTTATGTCAACAATAATTGCGCGCCGCTCTGATCGATCCACCACCACTATATCAGGCTTGTTAGCAACAATAGTCCTGTCAGTGATGATGGATCGATCCCAGTACAATGTGATATAGCCATGTTCAAGAACTGGGTCGGGCTCATACCTGTAGTACGGCACTTCCGATTCCACAAGGTTGTACTTTAGAGCAAGTTGCTGATGGATAATCCTGGCTACAAGGTTGTGTCTATGCAAGTACTCTCCGTTAGCTAGACGAGAACAACCGGAGATAATGTGTCGAATTGATTCACCCGGACGGTGGCATGCCCGACATATGTCAACCGTGCCGTCCTTCACAATAAATCTCCGGTAGTTATTCGTCATCATAACTTCATCCATAATTGCACAGACAAAACCTTCGGTTTCTCCAAAGAGGTCCCCGGAACGTAGCCAGGCTACGGACGCTGATTGATCTACATCGGGTCCATGTAGGGCCCGGAAAAAGCGTCCGTGAAGCTCCTTACTTTGCCATACCTCCTTGCGGTCGTTAGTGTCAAGTATTACAGGTTTGCGCCAGTTCTCTTTAGCCAAGGAGAGCGGGGTGAGGCCTTTGTCCACTGCAACTACATCTCGATGCATTCCCACGTCTGATTCTAGAAAATATTCCCTGAGACTGCATATCTCGCGATTGTGGAGAGTCTTGGCGTTTAGAAAGCCTCGACCTCCACAACTCCGCGGGATATACAATCGCATGACCGAAGAACGTGGGTGATGCATACGAAATGCCGTTAACAATGTACGGACCTTCCTATCCAGGGCGTCCAGTTCTGTTTGAGTCCATTTGAGTATGCCGAAAGAGTACATCAAAACCGGCATGACCCAACCGTTGAAAGCACGCACCTTGTTTCCGCCTGATAAAAGACTATTAAATACTTTTTTCAGGCGGCCAAAGAAGCGCTCCTTCAACGATTGCTTCATGTCAGCAACATTGATGCCCAGCGCTTCCGACATCCCCAAATACTTGTAGGTTTCGGTTGCTGAGAGGGATCTAAGGTTTATGGAATCTGAGAGCTGGGTTCCCACAGATTCCACAATTTCCCCTCGCTTTACATGCATGACCGCACATTTGTCCACACCAAATTCCATCCTGATGGCGCTACTGAAAGTTTCAGTTACCTTCAGTAGCTCCATCAGCTGCAAATCGTTGGGGGCAAAGAGTTTCAGGTCATCCATGTAAAGAAGGTGAGATATAACCTGACCACCTCTCCTCAATCGATAGCCCAGACCTGAATTCTCCAGCAGCGTGCTTAGAGGATTCAGGGCTAAGCAGAACCAAAGTGGACTCAAACTATCGCCCTGGAATATACCTCGCTCTATCCTTATCGGTTCACTATTTCTCTGAATCTGCCGACATCCTGGATAGCGAAGGACTGTACTCCATTGCCTCATACACGAGATCAGGAAGGTGCGCAGAGTTGCATCAACTTTATACAACTCTAGCACCCTCATGAGCCATGTATGCGGCACGGAGTCATAGGCTTTCTTATAGTCTATCCAACATGTCGACAGATGCCTTCGGGAACGGCGAACCTGTTGACTAATGGCCATATCAATGAGGAGCAGCTCCTTAGTACCGCGGGACCCGTTCCTACATCCATTTTGAGAAGCAGACATGATTGAATTGTCATCAATGTGTTTAGTAAAATCACAAGTTATTATTATGTTAAGAATAAATGCGAAAACAGAAAAAAAAATATGTTGACGTCTTGTTTATACACTCTAGTAGCCGTTTTTAATCTGTGTACAACTTCAATTTTTATTTAGGTTGGTTTAATGCACTTTACTTATTTTATACGAATTCAGAATTTTCTTGACTAATCCTTACTATCCTTACTTAATAATATATAATATTATAATTAATATTTAATTTAATATTTAATATATTTTAATATTTTTAATATATATTTTATATAATAATATTATAAAAGCGAAAGTGAGTTTGTTTGTTTGTTTATTTGTTTGTTTGTTACCTCTTCACGCTTTAATGGCTAAACCGATTTTGATGAATTTTGGTACAGAGATAGTTGGGAACCAGGAGACGGACATAGGCTAATAAAAAAGTGGGATATGAGGGAGAACGAGGGAAGAAAAGGGAAAACTTAGCGTTGCTATTACAAATCCATCAGGCGCAAGAGCAAAAACTGCAGGTCTGCTTGGTGTGTTATACCGAATTTTACGCGAGCGAAGCCGCGGGCAAAAGCTAGTAATATTATAAAAGCGAAAGTGAGTTTGTTTGTTTGTTACCTCTTGACGCTTTAATGGTTTCACCGATTTTAATGAATTTTGGTACAGAGATAGTTGGGAACCAATAGACGGACATGCTTTTTAGGCTTTTTTTAAGAAAAAGTGGGATGTGAGGGAGAAAGAGGGAAGAAAAGGGAAAACTTAGCGTTGCTATTACAAATCAATAAGGCGCAAGGCGAACTGTGTATCCCCGAATTTAACGCGAGCGAAGCCGCGGGCAAAAGCTAGTAAGAAATTTAGTAAGAAATTACCACTACTTTAGATGCATCATATTGATTTATGTTTTCATAAAATGCAGAATATGTTACCCAAAATATGGTGAAACAAACACACATTTACAAAATATGTAAATCCTGCTAAACATAGCCTTTCTTTTTATGTATCTGTAATGTCTATCTGATTTAACCTACTGTAAACTACTGTCACTAGGCCACTGCATCGCACGCGGCGGGTGGCGCGGGCCGCATGGGATTTGTCCCGGACGCGGGCCGGACGCAAGCTCATCTGGCTCCGCTCCGGCTACTAAATATTGTATGATAATAATAAGCGCATAAAATATTACACGATTGCCTCATTGGTTCAGTCGCTTTTTAGTTGAAAGTATTTTTATTTTTCTTGTTAAAGTTAGCAGACGCTGCATGTAAAATACTGGTAGCTATATCGATGCATTCGGTAAAACTGCAAGCTGTCTGCAACACAGCTGGGGAAAGGCGAAGGTGATGGAGATAGATAGCTCTTTAGGGCACAAATTTCAGATCAAGGTAGACCCGGGGTTGCGGGTTGTTCGAAAGAGATACCGCGGCCCCAGAACATAAAGGCCAAAAGAAAGAACATGGGTAGGTTTTAGTCAATAAAAGTCTGAAACTTCCTTCTGGTCCGCCCATAACGGGGGAAGTTATTTGATGATTTCCCATCTGCAAAAAAGGGACAGATGACGGAATGTATTTTTGAATTATCTCGACACTGTTACACTGTTGTCCCTGTTGTTATTGGGATGGGCTAAGCTAAGCACTTGTTAATTGGAACGAACGACAAATAGTAAATTTTGCAGCCAGTGAAGTTGGCTTAAAGATGATGAATCCTGATACCAGTCATTCTTAGCGGCACGGCATCTACTCTAGCATAGACACCATTCCGCCATAAAGAAGCATATTGCATGCATTTTTGTAAAAAAAATATTGTCACACTAGCTGTACCAACGAACGTAACTGTGTTTTAGGAGAACATTACTAATTACTAGCTTTTGGCCGCGGCTTCGCTCGAGTTAAATTCGGGGTAACACAGTTCCCCTTTCCTGATTTACAGGTACCTCATACCTGTAGTTTTTGCCCTTGCGCCTTATTTATTGTAATAGTAATGCTAAGTTTTCCCTTTTCTTCTCTCTTATCTAAATCTTTTTACAAAAATATTGCCTATGTCCGTCTCCAGGGTCCCAACTATCTCAGTACCTACCAAAATTCATCAAAATCGGTTTAGTCATTGAGGCGGGAAGACGTAACAAACAAACAAACTCACTTTCGCTTTTATAATATTATAGTAAGGATACTTTCGTTGAGTCTTTACAATGCCAACCTTTATGAAGACGGAAAATAAAGATTTTGTGTTAGGTACCAGAAGACATATATGAATATCAAAATAGTTACCCACAAAGAAATTTCACTTAACACACTCATTTAGTTTTTTCTCAAAGTATGTATTAGCGCTGTAGTTAAGTTATGGGATTTGTTTCCTTTACGACGCAAAATGCTTCTATTTTAAAATAAACTTTCAATGCAAAAGACTTCTGCTTACCTCTTTCTACAACACGATATGCCGGATAGCCTGATCCGCCGGTCCCGGGTGCGGCCCGGAACCGACGCTCATCTGCCGCATAGAACTAAATTGTTAACTCACAGCCTTTTAAAACATCCCAACTTTTGCCCGCCGGGAACTTGCCGCTATGTGGATAATATGACCGTGTTTTTGCGGCAAAAAACAGGATAAAGACTTGGCCGCGAGCTACTCGGTCAATCCATGTGCGTCTTTTTAGCGTGTGGGAAATTCATCAAATAACTTCCCCAGCTCTAGGCGGAGCGGGAGGGGGGAGTGACATACTTGTACTGACTAAAACCCACCCATGTTCCTTCTATTGCCATTTATATTCCGGGGCCGCGGTATCTCTTTCGAACAACCCGCAACCCCGGCAGGCGTGGACCTGGCAGGCCCCTCTGCTTTACTGACATTTCTTTGAGGCGCGCGTGAAACACTAACGCGCCGTCGACGCGGCCTGTCGTCAATAGACGGATGGACGGTGAGCTACCCATTGCTCATCGACCACAGGCCCGCATCTACGGTGGCCGGGAGTCGTCTTGCGGCGCCCGACGCCCGACGCCCGGGGAGTCTCCCGCGGTGGCTGGGTTGGTTTGAGATTCACTTCCTTAAAAACCTGGCCACTTCCTTGGCTAGTGCATCTTGCTTTGCAACAGTGACTCCAGGACAACCTATGAAAAAATTTGTTAAGAGCATACCACGAGACACCGCGTGACGGAAACAAGTGAGTATAGAAACAAGAGCGCACGAGTTTGTTGTGTAAACGTCAAGTTAATATGCCGCAGACTTTGTTGACTGGAATGGCATGAAATTACAATTATTTTGATCCTACTAATAATCCTACTAACAATATAAATGCAAAAGTTTATGAGTATGGATGTATTCACGAAAAAACTACTGCACGGATCATGATGAAATTTGTTACAGAGGTAGATTATAGTCTGGAATAACACATAGCATACTTTTTTATCATCACGCGGGCGAAGCCGCGGGCGCCAGCTAGTATTAGAATATTTTTTTTGTGTTAAAGTTCTACGCGTCTACACAAATTACCCGTTTCCAAATCAAGATTATAAAACCAATAATGGTTACCATACAATGATTTGTCTGTACATTATAATCTTGTTTTGTAGAGAGTGATATTGTATTGTCTATGGTTATAGGGTCTACCCATTCAGCTATCCATTGTTATCATTGAAAATTATTATTTATAGTACATATATTATGGAATACATTTTCGTCCAATAGAAGATAACTAGTTCGTGTTGTGCCTCGATTTGATCACCTGATAGGCAGTGTGGAACTTGGTTTATTCACTTATAAAGAATCTCAAAGTCCAGATTTGTTCCCGATAAATTAAGAACATCTTCCTTAGTCGCTAACTCACAGTCACCGTAGCTCAAAACTTGTAACAAAGTTACAGTTACCGAAGTACGAACTATGTGTCTAATTAATAGAATGCGCTCTCTAAGTGAATTGTTGATTCATTTGCTTGAACTTGCTGCTCAGACTCCATTGTAAATAACTAGGAAAGGCGGTTACGATTGTGTAGACTTTGTGGCTGATGTTTACTTTGTTAAGTGAAATATCGATGCTTGAAGAATTTTTGTAATGTTGTCTATAAGCAACAAGCACCTAGCACGGCTATTACAATGCTATAGGATAATTTTATTTTGAAATTGAAAATACAATAAACGTTTTAGTTAAGCTTGATTTACAACAAACACAATACGTATCATTTACAGATTTGAAATGCAATGCAATTTTTAATTAAATGTTACGTGTGAACCAAGTATTTTTAATATTTAAAGTATTTTTAAGCTATTTACTTTTATTCCCTATTTCCAATTAAGTATATATTCCATGCAATAACTGAACGTAGATGACAAGACAATCCCTTGTAAAATTAAATAGGGGTCGACTTCCAATCTAACCAGATGCAACTTAATTCTAGTATTTTACATGGAGCGACTGGCTATCTGACCTCCACAACCCAAGTTAGTACTGATTAATACGGTAGTACTGATTAGTACGGTAGTACTGATTGCTAAAGTTTTAATGCACAGAGGAAACTTGGTTAAAAATAGAAAGTCACCCATCGACGGACCGACCTTGGCAAGCGCGGTTTAACCTAGAAGATTATTTAGTTTTGATTTGTATAAAACGAATTAAATAAAAAAGTAGGTAAGTAAAAGAATTCGTAGTCATCGCGTAACCACATTATCAAACAGAAGTTCTCCATTCTATGTATAAGCAAGGAAAATTCCACATTAAAATGACGAACACAAAGGCCCTATTATAAGTAATTCTAAAGCTATTTATTTCGCAGATTACATATAATTGAAGTGTATTGTCTGCGTCACAAAGGGGCCGGCCCACTTTCGAACTTGTACTGTAATCGTTTTATTCTGAACACTTGGCAAAGTGCGAACAATGAACGCTGCCCTTTTCAGCCTGTAAGTAAAAGAATACGCGCCTCGGTTATTATCTGTGAAGAAAGTTTGGGAAGTCTGGGAGATGTCTCGGTTGAATAGATAGGGTACATGGATCTTTTAACGCCGTGGCCAAAATCGGAACTAATTCCGCCATCTTGGTTTTTTCCAGTACAAATTCATGAATCACTTTCGCAAATGTTTAAGCGGAAAGATATCTTTGTAGCACCGCAGCCTCATGATATGTACTGTATTTTAAATAAAAGTTTTATGTTGAATGTCGCGATGGCCCAGAGGATAAAGCCTCGATGCACGAGGTTGTGGATTAAAATCGGGACCAGTACCAATGTGACTTGTTCAATTTATTTAATGTTCTTTTCTCTTGGACACCACACACATCAGTGAGGGAAATATTGTGAGGAAACCTGGACTTTGAATTAATATAGGTCTGAATTCGCCAACCCGTCTTAAGCTACCGGGAAGATCAATGTTCGTGCCCTATTATATGAGAAGAGGCCTTTGCCCAACTGCGTGAAAGTAATAGGCTGACAAAACAAAGAATTAAAAAATATACTACGAAAAATGTGATGAATGCAACGTTTTTTTTTTTTTATTTTGCCCCACACTAGGATTTTTTCTTTTATCGTGGGTGCGTTTAAACATTTAAACTCACATACACAAACAGCCAGACCCGAAACAACTATCTATAGGCCTAACAAATATTTGTTTCGTGCAGGGATCGAACCCGCGATACGCAGCCTAGCCGTGGATCGCTCAGCCACTGCGCCAACCGTGTCGTCAATCGCATTCATGTTGTTTGTTTATGATCGCGTAAAACCTAATCAATCAGTTTTAACTGTGAATGAAAATGAATCTGTCGATTATTTGATAAGATCTGCAGGTTTTAACAGACGTAATGGTACGATAACCGTTATGAAGTAGATATAATAAATTGTAAGAGAGCCTAAAATACTTCATTCGGATTGTTCGTTACGCTGAACTCAAAAGTTTTATAATTTTCCTTGTCACTGCCAGTCAAACGAAAAGATTGAGGGAAAAAGAGTTTTTTCTTCAAAAATAAGCAATTCTTTTAATCAGACCCCGTCCGTGATAAAACTCTGTACGTACTGTGAAATTTTTCCGGAACTTATCCGGGGCAGTTTCGACCCCGGGACCCCGGCCCCTCAAAACGTGTTTCACGGGATGGACACACCGCTCCGGGACGCGCTTAGAACGCTTTAAAACTTAGAAAATTCCCCTTTTGAATTTGTGCTAACGTACTGCTTTTGGCTATGGGAGGCGCTGCGATCCTTTTATTGATTTTCACGACTAAGCGATAAATAATTTCATGAGAATCACGAAGATCTTAGTAAACACTTTTTT
Organism: Ochropleura leucogaster; assembly: GCA_958449745.1. Classification (NCBI taxonomy): domain Eukaryota; kingdom Metazoa; phylum Arthropoda; class Insecta; order Lepidoptera; family Noctuidae; genus Ochropleura; species Ochropleura leucogaster. The sequence continues at coordinate 1,234,092 of OY288206.1, forward strand.
ATTATTTCATTTCTGGAGTCTTTGCTTGTATCCACGTCTTACTGATAAAAATCAAAATAAATCGTTTACTAAAATCATTTATTCAAACTAGGCTAATGTTAAGCTCTTTTTAAATACACAAGACATACCTAAAACGCCAACACATCCACTTCCTAGTCTTTAGCTGCGAAAAAAAAGTGGTGGAACCCTAGAAAAAAATATAATCGTCCAATCTTATAAGTTATAATAGTCAACCAATCAACTCAACCACTGAAGAATTAATTGGAGAAAATGATAGTTGGTTTGTTAATAAACACATTTTATGAACTTATTTTGCCTGAAACTGTGTAAATTAGAGATTAAACGAACAGAAGTAGTTTTATTGAGGCAAAGTTGATCGACCGAGGGTTTCATAAAGAAAGCCAGAGATCTTTATACGGCTTGCACTGTCATTTAGGAATCCTCTAATCGAAAAAAGGTATGGTTTTAAATAAATACTTGTCATAAAAAACCAACTGCCAAGAGAGGAAAGGCCTAAAAAATTGTTTTCTTTTTGTCGTCAATGACATAAAAATCTCTGAGTAATACAGCACCCAACACCGTCTGTCTCTGAATAAACATATTTAGCTTTGAGCAAAAATAATCTTACAAAGGCACCTTTTCTTTCCGTAATTTTCTCTGAAATTGCCCTGTCTCTCTGCAACAAGAGGACGCAATCATTAAGTTCGAATAATGTTAAGCAGAAAGGAAAGTTGTTAAACGCCTGCACAAACACAATAGCAACAAGTTTCACCCCGGCGCTCTGTCAGCCATTGTCAGCAGGCGTCCGTCTCGTGCCATTGCATAACTTAGTGCACCCCATAAAGTTCTTTGATTTCACGGCCATTTGCTTTTATAACTTTAACTATAATTATATTTAACTTCCTTTGGATGGAATATTAAACTAGTCTCTGCCAATAAATAAGTATTGTAAACAAGATGCCGAACAAGTCGTCACAGCAAAGAAAATGAAATTAATTTTGAAAAGAGTTTATCATTTAGTTAAAGTTTTCTAGCAATAGAACAATGCAGTTTAAAGTTTTCTTGTTAATTATTGTGAATATTTGTGGCATCATTTGCGATGATCAGGAAAAGCCTATCGGTGCCACGAAAGAGATGGACTACACAATTTTAGCTGGGGAAGCGGAAAGGCATAAGAGTGACATATTGGATTTTTTAAACCAAACACATGTGAGGGAACAATATAAAACGTTATATAACTGCCTCCTGTCAAAGTTAATCGAAGGTAAGTTGAATATTTTATTGATTGTGCCAACAATACGCGACACGGTTAGTTAAAGATTCGAAGAAACAAATTAAAAGTTACGAACATTCGTTCGCGAATCGATCACGATGTCAGTAATGTTTAATTTAACTTTTAGTATTTGTTAGAAGTTCCGTTTCTTGTTTTTTAGACTTTCTTATCTCTCTTTGCCAACGATAACAAGCGCGATATTGGATTTCTAAATAACTTGGCTTTACAGTTTACAAATTACAATACAACCGTTTCTTGTGTGATTGTTTCTACTATATGTGGGTGACATTCGGGTTCTACATAAGGTTAACTACCTCAATTACCTCTGTCCTCGGAAAAAGATTGAGGAAAATAATAGGCCTATTAATTGAAAAAATAACACCATTGGACAAACAATAACTATTAAGTTTCTTTCACTTTGGTTCATATCTACTCTTACCAAATCGCCTTTAATCAACAAAATCCCTTCTGTAACAAAAAGTTAGGTTTTTGGCGATTTTCACGAATTTTGGGGGCCAACACCCGTAATGGCCCACGCTTGCCACACTTCACTTATTGCAAGAGACGCGATCCCCCAGTGGGCTATTCACGCCAAGTTTGCAGTTAGCGTTATTAGTTCCTCTTAGCATTATGGCAAAAAAGAAAGTGTTTACCGCTGAACCGATTTTTTTTATGCAAATGACCTTCAATTACACCAAAGGGTAACATCTTTAATCGACTTTTCTCCCCCATTCATCGGTCGTCGCAAAATCTACGCGGGCGAACAAAGGGACATATTGTATGACCATCATTGTGCCGTTAACTACCCACAATGGTCTAGCAAAAACATCCTTACTATCCTTACTAATATTATAAAAGCGAAAGTGAGTTTGTTTGTTTGTTACGTCTTCACCCGGCCCTTAATGGCTACAAGTATTTTGATGAATTTTGGTACAGAGATAGTTGAGACTCTGGAGACGGACATAGACTTTTTTTAAGTCAGAAATGAAAGAGGAAAACTTAGCTTTACTATTACAATAAATAAGGCGCAAGGGCAAAAACTACAAGTAGCAGGTACCTGCAAATTAGGAAAGGGGAACTGTGTTATCCCGAATTTAACATATTATGTATATAATTTAATGTGTCTGCACTGGCTACCCATGGGCCATGCACAGAGGGTTAAGAGTCCTTCGGGGATTACAGACGTAGTACGGCCAACGAGAAGCGATACGAAAGGTCATTAACCTAAAGAACAACAGTAGCGTTGACAATCTAATATTTAGCTCTTTCCATCTTGTCCCTTTGTCGTAATGTCTCGTTCTCCCGGCAAAAACATGACAACGTTAAGACGGGTTCGCCAACATTCGGGCGGCCATTTTAGATGGGGTTTTAGCATGGGTTTTGTTTACATTTGGTATCGCTTCTCGTTGGCCGTGCTATAGACTATATTGATGCTACCTGCCATTTTGCGGATGGAAAATCAGCGGGGGGGAGTCAGACTTGTACTGACTAAAACCCACCCATGTTCCTTCTATTTCCCTTTATGTTCCGGGGCCGCGCTATCTCTTTAGAACAACCCGCAACCCCGGATGCTACCTGCCTCTGTGAAAGTTCAGGTTTAGTAAACATTTATTGCTTTGTTTCAGACGACGATCACTCTAAACCAGAAAGACGAGGTAATACCATTTTATATCGCTAGGTACCAATGACTATATTCTCATATACTTAATATTTATTGATGACAATCAGTAATCAGGCAACTCGTCGATAATCTGTCCATGTAAAGCAGCCTTTACTATGCTTTCCGAATAGCGAAACATATTGTCAAGATATAACCTAGACAAGAGTGACCGTAGAGATTTAAAGATGTTTCATGCGATTGTTCCGCCAGAGGCAAGGCTGAGTTAATTTAGTTTGGGGTTTGCTGCACCAGCATGACTTTTCAATTATTTCTATATTTGGCGACACTTCATCTGTCGCCTCCTCTTCTAGCTACAAGTATGTATACTGTTTTCGCTATGGCAAGGTGCGGATAACTTAGTTAAATGAACTGCTACCCTACCATGACGTGTTAAAGCAGAACTTATTCCGCTGAGGGAAAGGGACAGAGCTATACAGGGTGTCTAGCACCATCTCTTTCACTCAGTGGAATAAGTTCTGCTTTAAGATGTCATAGTAGGCCTACTGCTCGTCTTCAATCTGGAACGTTACCGCGTTAATTCTATATCCTTACTAATACTATAAAAGCGAAAGTGAGTTTGTTTGTTACGTCTTAACACCTAAACGGCTAAAACAATTTTGATGAATTTTGGTGCAGAGGTAGTTGAGACCATGGAAATGGAAATAATTCATTTTTTTTAAGTGAGAAATGAGGCAGAAAGAGGGAAGAAAAGGGAAAACTTAGCTTTGCTATTACAATAAATAAGGCGCAAGGGCCAAAAACTGCAGGTACCTGCAAATTAGGAAAGAGGAAATGTGTTACTCCGAATTTAGTGCGAACAAAGCCGCGGGTAGAAGCTAGTATTATATAATTCAAGGTAAAGTCTAGTTTAGTCTAGTTTATATTATAGTCGTAAAGGGGTAGTCCCTTACGACTATACCATAGCAATACATCCCGTCACTAAACATGTATTTTCATCTAATGTCACCCGCACCACACTACAGGAAACATAGTATATCATCATACACAGTCATAACAAAGAACCGATAAGGTTTTATTTTGCAGCTTCAGCTTCAGAACTGATCATACCCAGCTCCACGCGTCGCATCGTCTCCGGGCGCAACACGTCCATCGCGGCGGTACCCTGGCAAGTCTCTCTGAGGGAGAAAACCTATCCTATCTGTGGAGGCTCGGTAGTCACCGACATATGGCTGCTGACGGCTGCTCATTGCCTTTTGAGGTAATTTTAGATACAATCTAAGTTGGCAGAGGTAATATTTAAAACTGACAATGTTAGCACCACTTAGTTGATGGCAACTTAGACCACTCTGTTTTTGTCAGTCAAAACCAGTATATTTTTAAAAATTAGGTGTGCCTAACGTTAGAATTACGTAAGGAAGCCGCCAAAACGCTCGCTCTTCACTTCTTTCTTATGTTTCAATTGAGAAGAAGTGGCGTTACAAAGTCTCCAGCATCATCTGCCTGACCAAATCGATAGTTAGCTGTAAGTAATTGCTCTCGTTTGTGGACCAGTTAGTAGTGATATACATCTAATTACCTACTTTCTTTATTTACTATTTTATTGAAAACTATTACGGTCTACTTTTTTCACGCTTCACAAACAATAATTGCAAATACTGCTTTCGTTTCAAGTACTACAGGGTTACCATGACATCTTATAGCAGTTCTTATTCCTGTGTGAGAAAGAGATGGTGCTAGACACGCTGTATAGCTCTGTCTCTTTCCCGCAGTGAAATAAGTTCTGCTTTAAGACGTCATGGTAGGGTAGCTGATTTTTGCGGGTTGTTCGAAAGAGATACCGCGGCCCCGAAACGTAAAGGGCAATAGACTGAACATGGGTGGGTTTTAGTCAGTACAATTGTCTGGCATGCCCCCTCGCTCCGCCCAGAGCGGGGGAAGTCATTGGATGATATCCCACCCGAAAAAAAAAGGGTAGCTGATTTCGTTACGCATATTTTTAAAGAAAAATTGATGATTTTAACTGCAGAATCGATCGACCATCAACCATAACAACATCTAGAACCCGATACTAAATAGACGAGTGGGAATAAAAGCAAAAACAATAAACACCAAACAAAAACCAGCGAAGAGGAGCCGCGAACTACTCGAAATAAATTCCCGCCGTACCTACTGTTTTTATGGCCCACCCCTAGCGAATTGCGTTCCTTTCGCCAATTTCAATTTATACCCTAGCAGCGTTGTAGGACTGAGTTTTTCCGATGCAAAATAGCAATCGCCAGAGGCCATGGAACAAAGCAGCCACTGTTTGTTAGTAAGGTAGTGTGTCTCGCGGGACTTTACGATTGCTCCGGAGAAATTTATTGTCACCCACTTGGAAAACGATACGTTGTTGGCACAATGTTGGGACACGTTCCAGTTCAATATCCTTCGTATTAGAATTGAGATGGTTGTTTCTTGTAATGTGTTTTGCGAAATGGGTTTATAGGTGATGGTTTTATTTGTAGGACTTTCTGATCTATGGTGCTTATTACTAAGACTACTTCCTCGTTCGTCTCGTGGTCGCTACCGTTGACTGCTCAGCATGAAGTCCTGCTTTCGATTCTCGGGTCGGACAAAAACTGTGGGTGTAGGTACTATTAGGTAGATGTTTGCCTGACCATGTTATGTTTTGTTAATTATATGACTACCTAAAAGAAACGAGTGTGAATGTGGAAAGAAAGCAAGAAGGAAAACATAATTATTTACTTGGCAATTGCACAAGCGCACACAACAATATGAAAAAATAACACTTAACTAACTAATCTTAATCCTATCACTAAAAAGAACTTCAATATTAACACGACGAAGAAAAAAATATTAATAAAAAAAAACAAAGCTAAAATTCGGTACTCCACAATAACTTGTTAATGCTTTATTTTGAATCTATTTTTATCAACTGGCTACACACGTCAAATGCATAGATACACATTATTTTATCGGTTCTATTCTAGTAAAACTGCGCCCAAATATTCGCAATTCTCTAAATTCGTGTTAATTGATAACAAAAACATTTCCAATTGCTATTTAGTTTAATATTTGTGTGTTTACACAATAACTCGTACCTAATTACAAATTAAACCGGCACGTGAACGGTTTCAATTACGTTTTTACCGAAGGTCGCCTTTTTTACGACAACAGATGTTTTCGCAACGTTCTGTTCTCGATCGCTATCGTTTATTGCGACAATTATTATATTATTTGCATTGTTATAGAGCATGACGTCATAGCTAGATCATGTTTTGTTCATGACTTTAACTGGACCGTTCTGAATGGACGTACTGTCTAATTCGTGGCTTGGTTGTAGAATGGATTAGTAATAACTTTTTGGTCAATATTCAGATAGACGATTCTTATTGTCTTTTAAGGGAACAAGAAGGTGGCGTTTTAGAGGCGCCGATTTTCTGGCAAAATATACACACTTTTCAATCCAGTTCAGCATTAAGGCTCTAAAACCAGATTAGAAATAGAGCAGGTACTAATTTCGAACCATTGCTTCTGGAACAAGTACTGGATTAATGTAATGATGTTTTTTATTCGTATGGGGAATAACTTCTCCCGCTCTGGGCGGAGCGAAAGGGAGTGTTAGAAACTCATTCATGTTCCTTAACATGAATGAGTCCTGCCCTTTGTGTTCCGGGGTCACAGTATCTCGACCACGGTTCCTAGAACTGCAATCTATGCTCTATAGTAATGATACATAGAGGTAAAGCTTGGATGTACGGAAGAATCTTCTTAACAATACATTAAATAAGCTTATTGACAAGTACACCAATTTTTGCAAACACATCATTAATTACATTAATGTTGATTTATTTCATTGTGGGAAGTTCCTGTAACCAAGAGTATTATTGGGTATATTTAAAACGTTCCCGTGGTATGATTATCAAAAATAATCGGAGCGAAGCCGCGAGCAAAAGCAAGTGTAAAATACCTTTCTACCCAACCAGAGCTCGAGCGAGCGAGCTGAGCGTCCGTCTCGGCTCATCATGGAAGACTCACGGTGGCGAGATGTACGACGTCAAGGAATGTTACGTCCACCCGCGCTACGTCAGCAAGACAAAGACCAATGACGTTGGACTGGTGCGCCTCTACTCGCCGCTGCGGTTCTCCGCCAGGGTCCTGCCCATCAGACTTGTGGCGAAGGAGGCGAGGTTACCAGCGAATGAGCCCGCTATTGTCAGCGGGTGGGGAAAACTTAAGGTACACTCCTATATAAGGCCTTAAAATAGTCCATCATCATGTGCCTGGTCTATTCAGCCGTCCAAATATCAACGTTTCACATAGAGTAACAGCTTTTCTGATATCTACAATTTAGTTTCTGGAAAAAGTAAATTGAAATCATTTTAATACAATGCTTACCAGGAGGGCTGGTTTGAGGAGACCCGAGAAAAAACATCGTAGAAAGAATATGGGAGACCTTTTACCGTCACGGGAATAGAACAGCCGAAATATAAAAGAAATGCGGGAGATTGCGGGAATCCAACAAATATGACAAACACAGGATTTGTGATGGTTTTTGAGAGAGGCTTAAATCTAGCAGTGGACATGTTTTTCTGGTGATGAGGATGTCGTTGAATACGCAATGTTGACTAGCTTATTTTGCTTTAAATGTACTTTATTGATACTAATTACCTAAATTTCTATGCCCTGTAAAGTCCTTTGCGATTCCTAGGAAGGAGGTCCATCTGCAACATACCTGCAGTCCTCAACCATCAAGACGATTGCAATGAAGCTGTGCCGTCGCTCCGGGCTGGACCGTAAGGCCATCGACCCTGCCTCCATGTTCTGTGCTGGTTCCTTCAGTCAAGCTTCTCCTGATGCTTGTCAGGTACTAATGATGCTTTTTAGATCAATGAACTTTATCCTCACTAAACTTGTAAATCACCTTCACTACGAGCGAGATATTCGCGGCGATAGCTCTTAATCTCTAGCCTGATCTTGCATTCAAAGAAAGGAACTATTTGAACACTGTGTGACTGTCACAACACTTCTCTAGTCCGGGAGACAACACCCAAGCTAACACATATAATTATTTGGTAAATTACAAGTGAGTAAACTGTCGGCACTATTCTACTTTCCAGATGTTTTAAGAATAACAGCTATACCTAGTGGTTTATGCAGAAACTTAGTGTAATATTTTAACTGGAATGGGGGGGGCAAAAGTACAAACCTCGAAATCAGCCAAATCAATATTGCTGGCTTACAAGAATTTCTTTGGTGTACATGTCTTTATATAGTCATACATGGTCTACTTACGTTACTTCCTTTACCTTTATTCACACACAAAAATATCCCCAGGGTGACAGCGGCGGGCCTATCGTGTACGAAGGTGTCTTGATCGGCGTGGTGTCCTGGGGCCTTGGTTGCGCCCGAGGAAACTTCCCTGGCGTCTACACCCGCCTCTCCTACCCACTCATCTACGACTGGGTGCACAATCACATCATCAAGAAAGATAACAATACCTCTTTATAAATAAAATAAATACATTATTTAATGTCGTGTCATGATTCCCATAGTTCTTATCCAAGTTACATGGGCTTTTTTTTTTCGGGTGGGAAATCATCCTAAGACTTCCCCCGCTCTGGGCGAAGCGGGGGGGCATGTCAGACTTGTACTGATTAAAACCCACCCATGTTCCTTCTATTGCCCTTTACGTTCCGAGGCCGCGGTATCTCTTTCGAACAACCCGCAACCCCGGTAGGCAGTTACATGGGCTTCTATTATTCTATTTGGTTGATGTTTCTGAAATAATATGGCAAGAAAGGAGGACCCAGATGAAATGAAGAATAATAGAGGAGTATGAAGAAGGGGTTGCTGCACCGACCCTAAATAACTTGGGACAAGGGCAGGAGAATGATGAAGTCTAGGTACTGGAAAATTACTTCCACACCCACACAAAATCGACCTCAGAACTGCTTTATTACTTTATGAACTACTAGCTTCCGCCCGCGACTTCGACCGCGTCGCATAGTTACTTTGGGCTAACGCTAACTTTGACCTGCGTGATGATCGAAAAAAAATATATTTTTCTCTCCTCTTATCTTCCCTCTTTCTCCCCCTTTTCCTACTTTAAATATGTCTGTCTCCAGGGTCCCAACTATCTCTGTACCAAAATTCAATAAAATCGGTTAAACCATATAAGTGTGAAGGCGTAACAAACAAACAAACTTACTTTTGCTTTTATAATATTAGTAAGGATATATAAAAAAAAGCTGTGTGAAGTTAAAATTTACTGAGACGTATTTTAGGTAAAAGAAGTAAAGCAATAAGCTTTAATTGAACTTGCCTTTTCAGTTCATTTGTAAAAATAATGTGAAATATTTAATATTCTAATTTAAAAGAGTGACCATGGAGTTTCTTGCCCATTCTTCTCCATAGAGATCATCGCTTTGGAATGGGCAACTACAGTACTTTCACAAGTTATTATGTCTTGTGACCGGGACTGTAGCTTTAACAATTTGTTTGTTTTTTGACATTCAAAAGTGCCTGTAATGGTCTAATTGAAATAAATGATTTTGATTTTGTATGGAACCAATTGTCATGTTTTTTTTTTCGTCCAAATTGAATTCCCTATGACCTGACATTTCAGTCACTAGCCCATGTGATTCTTCACTCAATCCATCCATCGTTCCACTCATATAGGTACACAGTCTACAAACTAATGCACTACATTTTCTCCCCTGTCGTTAGCTAGACTCCCCTGCCGATGGCTAGTCAGTAGCAGTCGAGTATTTCGGACTATTAGAAGATCATAAGGGGACAATAAAAATGCAGCGATTTTGAGAATTGTTTATTGAAAATCGTTTCCACGTATATTTCTGGATTGGAAATAAATAAAGGCTTTACAAAAAGTTCCTTACGAGTTAATTTAGTTTGATTTATAGAATTAACTTTTCAAATAAAAACGATTCCGTTAAAATATCGAATACCTACAGAATTTAACATGATTTAAAACATTTTATTTCATGACATAAATTAGGCTTAAAGTAGGCACTTAACATTCAATAAAAACAAATATGTTCAAGTTTCAACAAGAGCTAACCACGATTCGTCTATGCTAATACAGTACTACTAAATAATAATACTCGGAATAATACTAAGTACATTGCAGTGATTTTTAGCTTACAATCAATAAATATCACACTTCAACGTGTCAGCAAAATAGCGTTTTGACATCATATTCTAGACAGACAGTAACATACAGATCCACTTTCTCCATAGTTTCCGTGCTTCCACTGTACTGGATGTCAGGCAAATCTCTTCAAATTCTTCTATTCTGAGAAAAGTTTGGGTCCAATTAAAACTATTGAGAGTTTGTGAAACTACTTACAAATCAAGTTATAACTAATAAACAACATGAAGTATGAAAAATAATGATTTTATCTATTTGTTACAACGCCATCTGTGGTACAAAAGCAGAACTTCTTTATTCACACTGGTATTATAAATGGAAACAAATGAGAGATTAATCGGTTCACCTAGATCTTATTCACACATCGTGAAAAAATAAAGCAAAACTAATTTAATCGAATACAATTATTTTACGTATGCAAGTTCTTTAGAAACAATAAAATTTCACGTTTCGACAAAAATGATACCAGGCCAACAGAACAGACGCCAACATAAAGAGGCACCAAAAAGTATAGCCAAGTTTGTTAACAGTCTACAATTCTACATAATTTATTCTACACAAATAATATTATACAGTTGTGCTTAGTTACTTTGTGCTTTTTATAACTACATAAAACATATACCACTTATATACATACGTTGACTCAAGACAACTCAGTATGCTTTCATTTAAAGCGGGGCCTGAAAAAAACAACCATTACTAAAATTTACGATTTATTGCAAAGAAAGAGTGTTTGTTATTTTTCCAAAAGTAACAAAAACACAATCACTTTATCTTATTATCTAGGGGATTAACGACCTCATTATAAAGTAGTCACAAAGTAGCCTTTCATGAACTCAATTCAAACTATCCATAAGTAAAATATAATACTTGGTTTCAAGTAAAATATAATGTTTTCTTTGCTCTGTATTCATTATTAATTTGTGTTTGGAACTATCTACAAGCTTGTAAAGTTGCAAGCTTCTACATATTTTAAAACAATATAATATATATTTTATTTTATTTTTACCCAAATAAATCAACAATGATTTAAAAATAAAATACTGGCACCACATATTTCTTACAAAAACGATAGCAAATGCCATTTTATATTATCTACTCAATTTAAGCTCTGATGAGAAGTTTTTTGTAATGGATACATCTACATAATTATAAATTACTTACAACAGAATGTACAACAGTCATAGATAACTATTATATTACAACTATTGCGATACAAATATATACAAAGATATAATTACTTGTGTATATATTATATATACAGATTTAATAAATAAATTAAAAATTTACAATTTCTTCATTTCACTTACTACTGGGTATCTACATAATAGGAACGTGTAACAAAAAAATAGCTTAAATACTAAAAGTATACATTTATCATAAGTTTTACTCTATAGATAGACTGAGAAATTTTGCAAAATCACGTAGAAACACGACATTTGACCAAATCACTCAAACATTAGTACCAGAAGTAATAAAACTTCATTCCGAATACACAACACTATACAACACTGAACATCCTTCAAACATTCACATCTTCTGGTTATCAGAAGATACTAACATGAAACAGACACAAGCCAATACAACAGTCTAAGTCCATCCCTTCTTCTCTTACGTCAGAAGAGCCAAGAAGACGCTATTACTGTAAAGAATCCGAGGCCGGCGAAGATGGCACGGCCTCGCGATGCCTAGGTCTTCTTCCCTTGCTGAGGTCTTTTAAGCAAATGCAGGGGATCTTTCCGGTACCTCGCGAAAAGTTCCCTCTTGAAGGTTTCGAAATGTTTTCTGTTCTTCTCGTTTTGTTTCTCCCGCCAGAGGGGCCGGTTCCTTCTGGCTTGTAGACCCCAGTGGATCGTGAAAATCGGAGATAGCACCTTGAATTGGTAGCCGATTAAGAACATCTCGTATACCTGGAAACGAAATTTATAATTCAAAATTTTACTTCGGGAAGATTTGAATTGTCTGGAATGTTTTTATATATATATATATGTAGGAAATATTAATAGAAATTGTCAGACTACTATTATTGATTATTTATTTATTTATTTTACACAAACTCGAAAAAAAAACATGTACAGGATCAGACTAACGAGAGAGAGCAGGTAAAAGTTCAATTTCTAGTTCTGGACTATATTCGAATACAAATAAAACAACACTATGTATAAAAACTTTATTAAAATCTGTCTTTAACAACAATAAATAAAACATAACTCTTAGACAGTCTAGGCAGAGCTCTAGATCGCTGAAAAATCACTGCAGACAGCTCGTTACATACAATTAAACAATTCTTCAGAAGATTTCTTACAAGCTTTGATACAAATACGCTGTTGAAAATAAAACTCATGAAAACTTGGAACAAAAACAAAAAGCCTCCATGCTACACTAGAGTACACAAACTTAATCGTGGGTATAAAATTACAAAAACAATATTTCCTGGTAATCGAAAAAGCTGGCATCAAGCCAGGATAACGAAAGCACTAAGTTAACCAGGAGAACTTAAGCTCTGCTGGATCCTACATACATTTATCTATCACAGTGGCGCTGAAAATTAAATCTATATGGTGGAAGATAGGGTTGAAATTGGGTTAAACGCCGGTGTTGTCTGTGACCCAAGTTCTGAGGGAGGCTATGTTTGTGAAGACGGTCGGCGAGAGCGGTAATGCGCATCCTCTGGCAAACGATACGACGCCAAATGCTGTGCCTCGGAACACCGCAGGACCTCCCGAGTCACCCTGGAAGTGTAACAGATAAGTGAGTTCGATGGAAATAGTGCAATACAACGATAATACAACTCGCGAATATTAGGCAGATTCCTATTCCTAACTCTAGTTCTGCTAAATGATTCGTTAAAAGCTATCGAGCTTTTAATGAATAAATTTAATCATTTTCAATGGCGTAATCTCAATGATTGGTAGACTGCGGCCTAGCTCTTCAGAAATTACGAATGTGATACAAAACTACGGTTATCAGTTGTTTATTTAATCTTAACGGAAACAAAAGTAGACTAAATACAGTAATCAATCTGTCCAGAGTATATTTTGCAACTTAACATACAAACTTTCATCTCGCCACTCACCTGACAAGACGACACTCCTCCAATGAGGAAGTGCCCTCCACAGAACATGTGGGTGGTCAGAGAGTCCCCGTAGGACAGGCGACAGAGCCAGTGAGGTACTACAGGCACGTTTGCCTCCATCATTATGCGCGGGATTCTACGCCCTCCTACCTGTGGGATAGAACAGTTAAAATTACCATCATCTGAAGATTTTATCAGATATTAAATACACTCGAAAGGGTTGTGTGTGACAACCTAATAAAAAAATATATACTTTGTACCGCTATTCTTTGGAACGTAATATTATTAAGTTTGGTATTTCAGATAAATTAAACAGAACAACTTTAGAAAAATGACTTTTGGAAATCGATATTTATTTTTTGATCATTCATGTTGCTCGCGTCAGTTCCTAAAGAAAATCCATATTTTTTTTGCGGAATGAAAACTTATAGAACCACCGTAAGATTTTGCTTTTGTAAAGGAGGTATCTCCCTTGGGCTCACTAGTATAAGAGTAGGATATTAATTACCGGTATCCTCAATTATCTACGTCAAGACAATCTGTCTTGCGGGTTCTCGTTTCCTTCTTAATACCGGCAGAACCCAAGAAACTAAGATCACTTGGTCATCAGGGTGTCGTTTAATAGCCCACCTATCATAATAAGTTCAAATATAGTTCTTATACTCACAGCAGTAAGGCCCCATCCAGTCACAGTAAGCCTCACAAGCGGAACTCCTTGACCTCGTTGTGGTAGTCGAATAGCCCGTATATTATCATTGAAGGTCAATGGCCTGGCCAGCCTGAGGGCGGCTATGTCGTTGTCGAACTGTGGCCTTCCGTACTGAGGGTGTACTGTCACGTTAGAGACTCGCACTATCCTGCCTCCGGAGTCGCGACGAGTACTGCCTACCCGCAGGCGGATGGCGCGGGGAGAAGTGCTGAAATGGGGCAGAAAGTGTAAATAATGTTTTTGTATGAAGTCATTCAAAATCATATTCATCCAAAGCCGGACTTCACACACTGCTGGATAAGTATAAACCAATCTCCATTTTATCCATTAAATCATACCAGTAAGATACTCAAGAGCCTAGAAAAGTTGGCGGAAAGATTCGGATACTACTACGTAGCCTAGTGCGAAGTGACTACTAACGAAATACTGAGGCAAGAAAAGTCGGCGAAAAGATCTGGACACTACTTCGTGGCCTAGTGCGAAGTGACTACAAAGAAATAATGAGGCAAGAAAAGTCGGCGAAAAGATCTGGTCACTACTTCGTGGCCCAGTGCGAAGTGACTAATAAGAATACTGAGCCAAGAAAAGTCGGCGAAAAGATCTGGACACTACTTCGTGGCCTAGTGCGAAGTGACTACTAAGAAATACTGAGGCAAGAAAAGTCGGCGAAAAGATCTGGTCACTACTTCGTGGCCCAGTGCGAAGTGACTAATAAGAATACTGAGCCAAGAAAAGTTGGCGAAAAGATCTGGTCACTATTTCGTGGCCCAGTGCGAAGTGACTAATAAGAAATACTGAGCCAAGAAAAGTTGGCGAAAAGATCTGGACACTACTTCGTGGCCTAGTGCGAAGTGACTACTAAGAAATACTGAGCCAAAAAAAGTTGGCGAAAAGATCTGGACACTACTTCGTGGCCTAGTGCGAAGTGACTACTAAGAAATACTGAGCCAAGAAAAGTTGGCGAAAAGATCTGGACACTACTTCGTGGCCTAGTGCAAAGTGACTACTAAGAAATACTGAGCCAAGAAAAGTTGGCGAAAAGATCTGGACACTACTTCGTGGCCTATTGCGAAGTGACTACTAAGAAATACTGAGCCAAGAAAAGTTGGCGAAAAGATCTGGACACTACTTCGTGGCCTAGTGCGAAGTGACTACTAAGAAATACTGAGCCAAGAAAAGTTGGCGAAAAGATCTGGACACTACTTCGTGGCCTAGTGCAAAGTGACTACTAAGAAATACTGAGCCAAGAAAAGTTGGCGAAAAGATCTGGACACTACTTCGTGGCCTAGTGCGAAGTGACTACTAAGAAATACTGAGCCAAGAAAAGTTGGCGAAAAGATCTGGACACTACTTCGTGGCCTAGTGCGAAGTAACTACTAACGAAATACAATCTCTACCCCCTTCAAAACTGTTGGGTATAGCTAGTACCTAATCAATAATTAATTAAATTCATTTAAATAAAAAATATGTTATTTTATTTAACATTTGCACGCCGAAATTAAAAGTAGAATAAGGGAACAATCTTGTAAGTTTTGTCAACCTTCTGTACCGTATTTTCTCAAACAAATTGATTTGACGCGGAAAAGAGTTCTTAGAAGGACTTAGGATAGACCTTTGCCCAATACTGACCAAAAGTCACACAAGATAGGATCTCACACGTCTACAGCATGGTGACATAGAAATCTTGTGAGCCTCTCGATCATATAATATTTTATTCAAGGGCTAATATCGTGTATTGATTTCTGCTATTACCTAATGAATATTTAACTACACAAGTATCTACATATCGTAATTATGCTGTCTCCACCATTCGGACGTCGCGTGCCAACTACACAAATCTATATGCCTACTGCATACCATATTACGTTCGATTGGAAATGTTTGCTTGTGCTGCTTCTGATAAGCTGTCAAAAACACAATCTGAAGCTAAACTAAAGATAGATCTCGGTAGATAAAGATAATATACATGAACTCATCGTCTGTTTTCCATGAGGATAAACAGAGATTATAAAACGGCACTTGTAACGAGTCTTACATGTTCTTCTGAGGATCATCACCCATGGTCATATGGTCATACTAGCTTATGCCCGCGGCTTTGCTCGCGTTAAATTAGGGGTAACACAGTTCTCCTTTCTTGACGTACCTGCTACCCGTGGTTTTTGCTCTTGCACCTTATTTATTGTAATAGCAAAACTAACTTTTTCTTCCTCATTTTTCACTTTATAACCTATGTCCGTCTCCAGGATCTCAACTATCTCTGTACCAAAATGGATCAAAAACGGTTTAGCCATTTAGGCGTGAAGACGTAACAAACAAACAAACTCTCTTTCGTTTTTATAATATTAGTAAGGATGGTCATACATGCACGCAGCGAGCTGGTTGCAAGTACTACACACTTGACCTTTCTGAAGAAAATTAACTATAAGTAGTCAATATTATTGCGTGTTCCCATCAGGATTTTTTCAGTAGCAGCTACGAAGACTGAGTTTTGTGCCCATTTGATGGCAATGAGCTCTCCTCCCATTCAATGGAAAAAAAAATAACTGGCAAAATGTAGGCGTGAGGTCTCTGCCGTGTGGACGGTAAGCAATGGGTAGTTCACCGTCCGTCCGTCGATTGACGACAGGCCGTGTCGACGGCGCGTTCGTGTTTCACGCGCGCCTCAAAGAGAGTCAGCAAAGCAGAGGGGCTTGCCAGAAAGAGATACCGCGGCCCCGGAACGTAAAGGGCAATAGAAGGAACATGGGTGGGTTTCAGTCAGTACAAATCTGACATGCCCAATGACTTCCCCCGCTCGGCGGTGCGAGGGCTCCGCCCAGAGCGGGGGAGATCATTGGATGATTTCCCACCGGGAAAAAAAAAAGGTCTCTGCCCTTAACCCTTCGGGTATTACAGGCTTGATGATATGTTATCACCAATGAGGTCGGTGTTATGTCACCCAGCCCCCCGCAACGTGTACAAAAATCTTGATCTAAGTAGATCTTTTCAGTAAACAGCTTTTATCTGAAAACTATTGCAAATAATCTTGCTGTGCGGAAACTCAATAAAAACCGGATTAAAGAAATCTTAATCAGCGCTAATAGACTTGTTTCGAAAACTTAATTGAGATCTAGGTATACTGTGGAAATCTAGAAACAATAACTGCAAGTTTTTGTGCCTTTTTTGTCTAGATTTTTTTATGGCTAGAAAAGAAACAGCGCGATCTATGGTCGCAAATTAACTTCAATTTTATAGATGGGTACATATATGTGTCAAGATCATGGGGGCTTAAAAACTAAATCTTCATATCAAAGAGTTGTAGTACAAATTCTAATGAGTGTTGAACGACTAAGGCCCGGCGCCCATTATCGGCATCGGCACGACTGAGGATTTTAGGTGGCAAATAGCAATATACATTAACATAATGGCAATAATGTAGAAATTTCCATTATATATGGTCGACAGTGTGCGCTTGCATGTAGGATGCCGAAGAATCCTGTTCCTTGCCGATGTCGATAATGGGCGCCGGGCCTAAGAAATCCCGAATTCATTTTATATTCGAGTTTCATTCGGTTCATGCCGATCGGCAAAGTCCAATCGACAGCTAGCTCCAAAGAATGATGTTGGTGACTCGGCACGATTCGACAATAGCCGAGCAACTCTTTCTCGAATTAATATCTAGATATTCCATCTTACTACTCTACTGCAAATCCAAAATCAGTGTGTAGATTTCATGCATAAAGCTCTACGATTTCTACAGATCTATGGTTATCTAAGAACCGCTCACAAACTACCTACTTAAAAGTTACTGATCTGATTTATCCACAAGACCCATTCAATCATCCTCTCCAGCTGTCCATCAAACCAAAAATGAACCCTCAACGTCCATGAATATCCGATGGACGAGCAAGAGTATTGCATCGTAAACCGACGAACATTCGATTCGATTTAGTAAGCAGATTTTTTCAAACACTTAGAAGTATTTTTTATCTAACTAAATGAGGTCTACTCGAGAAGCAATACTGAATCAAAGTCAGAGGTATTTTTAAAGTTCTATTCTATTCCATTCTTCTATTGTCTTGGACAGGTCATACCACGCAGATTAGATATCGTCTTTTGAGGGATGAGATTTCCTGGAAAGTCAATAGACGCATGGAATTTGCGACAATAAACGTAAAGCTTAAGTCAAAACTTAAGGAGCTCAACGATTAGTTCAAAAAGAATAATTTTAGTCTAAATTCATCAGGGCAGTTTTAAGAATTTAAATTTGTAACTCAGACAATGTGCCGTATTTATCTCAGATTCTTTGTAAAAAATAAGCCGAGCGTTTCATTCGCAAAACTAAGAATCGTCAAAGAGAATATAATAACTGAAGAAGACTGACAAATTAGCTCATTAGAAATAATGAAACCCAAAGATACTGAGCAAATGATGGAAGACTTGCAAATCAGCATTAAGAATTTTAGTACCGCGCTTCGCACTATGGAAATGAAACGTTCTTCGAGGAAATATTTCTTGGGCATATATAATTTTCCTCGGCCTATATATTTAGCGGGATCCTCGAAGTGATAAGCAACAATGTTAAAGAAGACCATAAACCCTAAGTCTCGCTCCTCTGGTCACAGTTTTATTATTACTAAAGTCGTAAAGTTAAGAAACGTTACGAGGGTGACCTTGACACCGGAGAGCCCAAAATGGTGTAGTCTACGAACAATATCTCCGAATTTACTACGCCTAGTAAAAAGTATAACTATTTTTATGATTACTGATAAAATGGAACGTCAACAAAGCCCCATTTATGGTCACATTAAATTCCTCTTTGATTTTTCCTGCCGGAATAATTTGGATTCAGAGGCTGACCGTAAAGTTTATGGGCTTTTAGATTCAATGTTTGTAGATCTATCGGGCCATTCCATTACTGAAGAGGTAAAATCTTTACAGCAGATTTACTTTCTCATTTACTTTCTATATTTATTTTGATTCTGATAGCTACTTTACTGTAAAGTTGCTGTCTGAACTTCTGAACCATGAACAGTAATTTGAAATCGAACTCAAATCGAATCGAACACAATGCTGATGCAGCCTAATACTAAAATACTCTAAGTAAGTGTGGCACCTGCCTAGAAAGGAACAACACAGGCTATAAAAATGCATTAAAATCCCACTTACTTCTGTACACAATGAGCGGCAGTCAGCACGTAATCCTGACTTATAATGAAGCCTCCACAAAAGGAGTTCCCATTCAGAACCATAGACACCTGGTAAGGATGCCTGTTCACTGACGTCGGTCTACCTCCGATGATCTGACCACTCAGCTCTGGACAGGCTTCTTCTAACTCTACGTCTAGTTCCTGTTGAGGATCTTGAGTCTCTTGAGCATCGTCTGCTAATGGGTCTGCGCAACATTCTGCGTCTACTGCTTCTTGGAGATCTACAAAAAGGTTTCAATTTATAAAAAAAAACGTGAATATGTAAATACTAGCACAGCACCTTCATTATAACTCACAAAAAAAGAAGTCAATTTTAAAAACAGAATAAGTTTTCGACATTGATGCAGAAAATAAAAACAAAAATAGGCATCTTTACACACACATACAAAACATATAAGAAGTAACAAGATCATCACTCACCCACAACACCGACGAGACACAACAACAGCAGCCCAGCGGTGACCGCAACCATGATGCCAGGTGAACTCCACCTGCTTCAAGCACTGACTTAGCCGCCGACGCGGGCGCAGCAAACTGACCCAAATCAAATTATTGCCAAATGTCTGGCGCAGGTAATTTCGCACGGTAAGTCCACGGTCACGACCTTTTCACTGACTTCCATTAAATCGAGTTAAGTCAAGGTAGGAGGGAAAAAAATTGAAAATTGACGAGGTGACTTAATATGCGTAACGTTTATACGACATTAGGACGAGGGCAAGATAAGTATTTAGGTTTTGATGGCTGTGTGTTCTGATTCACGATTCTCTTAAAATTTACGAGCGAGCATCGTAGTTAGTTTTTACCTTTATCTAGTTAGAACAGCAGTAACTAGCACTGTGGTCTAGTGGTCGTAAGCGCGACTACTGAGCACGAAGTCCTATGTTCGATTCCAGGTTCTGGCAAATTAGTATTGGGTTTAGCCATTAGGAATTTCTCAGTAGTAGTCACAGAATCTTGAGTTTGTGGGCGGTTGGTGGCAATAGATTCGACCCTTATTACATAAAAGGCCTTAAAAATAATTGGCGAAATGTGAGTGTACTATTAGATACCTACACCCCTTACTAATCCTGTGGTAATTACAGGCGTGATGTTATGTTATGTAACAGTGATAATTTTCAATTTGCCATTAAGTCGAATATTTGGTGACGGTTGTTATGAACTTTTGGTTAGGTAAGTAGTACTGCCAAAAGTGTCAGTTAAAAAAAACAAGCAAGTTTATAAAGACGTTCTTTTAAAACACCAAAATACATCTCAAAGTATTACCTTAATCTGAAACTGCAATATATTTACAATACAAAGCTATAGTATCTATATAAAATTAAATTAAATCTACAATTGCCTTATACGTAATTAATGTTCACTTTCACTTTCCTCTTTTTGTAAACAACAAAGAAAACTTAATAACAGGTGACTGCAAATTGGTGAATTAAAAACGACAATTTTGTTGAAAAATAAAATCAAGCAATCAGTCTTGCCAAGGGGTATTGTATTACCCAGTAATAAGTGGGTTGTGGACCGTACGACATTGCTGCCGCAAGAATATCCTGGTGGAGGCTAGGACTAGAGCTGGAGCTGGGTATAAGCAAAGATAAGCCTAAGCCCAGCAGTGGGTTGGCTGTGCTGGTCAGACCAGCAGTCGCTACATTTAAAATATATTTATCCAGCTGCATCTGGTTAGACTGACAGCCGACCCAAAAATCATGATCTTCTGTTCAATTGTATAGAAAATTAGATTTGTATATTAATTTTTGACCATGAATTATTTTAACACCACTCTGACTACCAATCTTTGTATAGAAAAATAGACTTTAATAATAAGTTATGGTCACTTGCTTAAAAATCATGCTGTATCTCTCTTCACCAAACGATTGTCAAACTTAGACCGAATGTTTAAAACTCCTGTAACGATAAATCATACGTTGAATTAGCCTGAGAGTCAACAATTTTCTCAACGTCAAAGTTACTAATGTGTTTCCTTCATCACTTCTTTGAATATTAGTTGAAAAGGAGAAGTGGCCAAGGTACAATGCAAAACCTGCATGTACTTCAAACCTAGATTTCTTCTAGGCAAGCCTATCGCTTTACATAAGGCGAGGTGTAGCCAAACACAATCCTATTCAGACCTATTTTACGATCAGCCTATAACTTTCCAACTGTTTAAGATTAAGCTCCTCCGCGCGGGACCAGTAGGGCTATTCTCTAAGAAAACAGCGTCGAACCCAGCGCAGATCCCAGACGACTCTCTATGAAACATGACGCTGCAGCAGCGCTAAACTCTACTCTACGGGTTGGCTGATGTCCTTTGTTTTTCGACCTTCGGTTCTAAGACTTACCATTTTTCCATCAACATTTTCCTTTACCGATTTGAGAACAGTGAAGATGAAAGATATATTTTTTTGTATTAAATTTAGCCTGTGTGCAGCAATGGGACAGCTGAGCATATACCTCAACGAGAGCCAAGATATGGACATCGCCGACCTAGAAAGCGATAACAGGACGAGTTAGATTCATACCATAAGGACTAGTTCGAGGTGGCAGGAGAAAAGAATTCGTGGAAAAAATGTTAATAAATTCATCATCTGCTTAGCCTTTTCCCAACTATGTTGGGGTCGGCTTCCAGTCTAACCGGATGCAGCTGAATATCAGTATTTTACATGGACCGACTGCCTATCTGACATCTACAACCCTGTTAGTACTGGGTAATGCGATACCCCTTGGTAAGGCTGGTTGCCAGACTTTTGGAACACTGACTTACCCGTAACGACTGTCAAAGATCTACAAATGACAGCCGGAACCAACGGCTTAAGGTGCTTTCCGAGGCACGGAGGAAACTCGGTATATAACGGGTGGTCACCAAAATTGACTGCCTTGGTTCATACCCACGATCTTACCCAGCGCCCCCACTAGAGTCTTCAGTCTCGCTCAACTTCAAAGACGAGATAAACAAGATGGTTATCGTATCTTGATAAAACAAGACCTTCAGTACATAATAAAGCATCATCATACGTTAAAATACGCCTTTACGTCAATGGCAAATTAGCAGCAACACCCATAAATACAATATTGTTGACGAGATGCTTGTTTTACGAGATACATTAAAATATTCCCAACTGTCGGCTTCCAAACTAACGGGTTGTTTATTTTTAAAACACTAACTTTTGCACACGACTTCGTTTGAATGGTTCACAAAAATTGGCATGTGTGTTGACAATATCTCTTCGCGTACGTGGTTCCGTGGGCAATATATATTATTTTGGTTTTGACAGTAAATGTTTCATAGGTTAATGTACTTTTCAGTTTTGCTATTACAATACTATTTTTTTTTACAGATACGAAAGCTTTTGAATGAAAACTTGAATCTTTAACACCCATATGATATCCATAAACAAATCGAAGAGATAACTTAAATAAAAGTCATTATTTAAAAAAAAATTTTTTTGCTATAGTTTATCATTGCTTGAAGTTAGAACTTTTAATACCTAGGATTCTTAGCTTTACTTGATTTGACGGTTCTTTGTTTAAATTCTTGTTAATTGCATTATTTTTTTATATTTTCTAATATACTTTTTTGCTGCTATCGCACCTACTGTGTTTTGTCTCTGCATCACCCTAAGGTAGACTGGTAGAAAACGCCTAAGGCATAAGTTAAATCTGTACAAAGGCGGACTCAATGTCCGCCTTTGTACAGTTTTAACTTGTGCATAGAGTTTTCTATACTAATATTATAAAGAGGAAAGATTTGTTTGTTTGTTTGTTTGTTTGTAATGAATAGGCTCCGAAACTACTGGACCGATTTCAAAAATTCTTTCACCTTTGGAAAGCTACATTATCCCCGAGTAACATAGGCTATATAACATCACGCTACGACCAACAGGTGCTGAGCAGCGCGGGTGAAACCGTGGGGAACAGCTAGTAATAAATAAATAAATGTTTGCATAAGATCAAGCCTTAATTTGACGAGACTACACAACCTAGCCGATTGTGTGAATTTCACCAAAAATAACTCAATCAATAACTCAGTCAAATTTCCACAATCAGCAACAATGATAGCACTGACAACTTTTGAACGCAATTTTTGTGCGCTGATCGCCTCAGTATAGTGGGGGAAGTTCAGCTCGAACCGGATCTTGCCTACCTTAATATCTTAAAACAACATAAGAAAAAATAGAAACAAAGAATATGATGAAAAGAAAATGATGTATCAACATTGAACGCGTTTAGGTAAACATTTTCGTGTTTATGCTCTTAATTGTTCTTTCGTAAAGAGGTGACCCCAGCTGCAGGATCAAATAATGTCTGCCACTAAAACAAATTGTAACTAAAACCAAAGGTTTATGCACAATTTAAGCTCAGTCGGGTAAGGGGAACTGATTTAAAATTAAGTCGTAAGATTTGACCAAAACACACCAACTAACTAGGTGATATAGATAAAAGCTTATAAAATTCCAAAGAAAATATATATAAAAATACTAGCTGTCGAACGCGGCTTCGCCCGCGTAATGATCGAAAAATAGGTATCCTTTGTGCCAAATTTCATCAAGATCCGATCAGCCGTTTTGATGTGAGAGAGTAACTAACGTCCATACATCCTCACAAATATTTGAAGTCATAATATTAGTAGAATAACTGCAAGAAAATCTGAAAACCAGTTAGAAGTAAGTCTTGCTATATTAAAAATAGCCAGAGAGGTGAAAACCGATTTGATATCGCGCAATATAATTCCGGTTAGCAGTGGAAGTGTTTCTATTTTAAAATATGCTAAGGCTAACGCAATTACTTATTATTTTTCTACTAGCGTTTTTATTAGACTTTGCTTGTAATAATAAATCCATTGTAACATATATATTACAATGGATTTATTATTTATTTGCGTTTGCAGTAAGTAACAGTTTTACTAGAACTTTTGTTTGAATGATTGTCTCATTCACTGTCGATTTTTTTTTCTTTGTACACCCAAAACCTAACCCCATACCTGAAGTTCCCCCGTAGGAAAGGAGGGGCAAGCCTAGATAACAAAGAATAATTTGAGATTTTTTCTGTTACCTTTGCATAGGGAAAATCAAATCACTTTTATTTGTTTTGGGCATGCGGCGCAAATGACCCAGTTTAGGCCATATTCCCGAAAACTAACATCATGCTTTGATTTATTAGGGGAGGGTGGGGTATCATCAATCAATAAGTAGATACCAAATAATTTAAATTTATGAGCCCTATGTCAAACCCCAATTAAATTTAAAGACGTCAAGAATTCATTTAAAACCAACTTCTCATTACTCGTTTGATGTAATAAGTAGTATGTTTAAAACCGGCAAGATTAAAACATTCCACATGGACCAACAGACTCACTAACACACATACCTATTTCTACTAATTTTAGCCTTCAGCATCCGGCGACGTCTAAAAATAACTATAAATCTAACGCTTGCAACACCGAGCTTTATGAAATTTTAAAATATCTTGCTCTGCAGCGATCGTGCTGAAACCGATGATTGAATTATTTGTTATTTAGTTATTCAATAAAAGTATGAAACATAATGTTCTTTACTGTTCACTGGAAACTTTTAACAGATTTACGGGAAAAAGAACTCTTTGTTGGTACATTTTGTAACAATAATATTTTTATGAAAGAAAACGTGTCTAGACGTAATCTTACTTAATTCATCTGATTTATCACAACACTGTTAACTTCATAAAACAGCATTATTCCTGTATGTCCATGAAGATGATAAGTTTTATGCACCCGCCGTTATTCCCAATGTCAGTAAACAAATTAATAAACCTTTTATGAAAATCAAAGCAAAACAAATAAATTTACAACAACTCTTTTTATCTGTTCGATTTTTAAACACATTCCATCAAGTAGTCTACTTTAGAATAGAATAAAATAGAATTTAGCATTTATTTGCAAATATGGGTTATACAATTATACATAAGTTGGTGGTAGTAGGTTTGCATCGGTTCTGCCATATTTCACCATTCGGCATGCAAACATCATCATTATATAAAACTAGCTGTTCCACGCGGTTTCACCCACGCTGCTCAGCACCTGTTAGTCGTAGCGTGATGTTATATAGCCTATAGCCTTCCTCAAGAAATGGGCTATCCAACACTAAAAGAATTTTGACCAATTGCAACCAGTAGTCCCTGAGATTAGCGCGTTCAAACAAACAAACAAACTCTTTAGCTTTATAATATTAGTATATAATTATTAGTATAGATTGTTAAAACTTAACTTCATATACATTAAATTAATAAATAACACTTTGATGACTGAACTCAAAATAAAACATTTTCTTACATAGCCAGTAATTTTCATCCCTCTTAAATTAAGTACCCCCATACGAATTCTATTGTGTGATGTTCAATCCAAAGGTCATCGCTTTGATTAGTAAAATCCATGACATGGATACGATTATTAAAACTAATTACTACACACTATATATTTTAATTGTGATTCGAAACATTAATATCGAGGTAAAATTCTTTACCATTTGTTTTAACCAAGCTTTACAAAACTAGTATTGAATTTTCAACTCTCGGCTCAGCGTGGACAGTTCAAATTTCAGCAGTGCAATAACATATAGGTATTAAATTAAACGTCACGTACAGTATGTCAAAACGGGCCAAAATATCATACACAGAACGCGCCGCCTAATTGCGCACCTAATTTATCCCAATCAATTTCCTACAGCGAATGCCAAAATTAAAAGAATTAGAATATTTGGCGATCGATTCTTTGACCAAGCTGATCGCTATTTCAACAATATCTATAGTCTATGCTATGTAACTGTAGTCGAGTTAATCAGTCGATGACTCACTGGCCTTCTACTGGCGGTGGACCGCGACAAACACAGATGTTACTGGACAAGGTATAAGAGGCAGCGAATAAATCATCGCTTATATTATAGCGAGTGGCACTGTTCTGGTCGCACCTCATTTAACCTGAATCAAAACGACAGAGAAGAATAATATAATAAAAAAACTTGAGAGGTGTCAAGGGACACCCGGATGGATCGAAGTTATTATTTATTATATACAAAAAACCTGTAAACACTCAACAAAAATAATCGTCGCGACACCACACTGTTCAATGCGAAATAGAAAGACGAAACGAAAATAACTGGCTTGCTTTCTATGCTTAAGGTACTGTGTCTGTAACCTTACGCTTTGAGCGCTGAACAGATTTCAGAGAGAGAATAGAATATACTTTATTGCACACGAAAATTGAAAATATTAAAAAAATGTTGCAATGGTGCTGATAGCAATACCTTCCAGACAACCTTCGAATGGACTGTACTCACATAAAATATAACAAAAGGTATTCAATGGTGTACCTACTGCTAATACTACACAAACAATAAAAAATATTAAAGAAAGTTATTTAATCAAATATATAAACACAAATTTATCGAGGCAGTGTGTTCCCATAGTATCATTTCGAAGATCGATTGTGAAAAAGTCGCGGGCAAATACAGTTTGTTACTAATTATCTAGTAGCTTTCTAATAGCGTACATGAAAATAATATTTTCGAACATAAATGAATGAACAACTCACAGAATTAGCAGAAAATTCTAATTAAAATCCTCTCTAATTTAGCTCTAACCTCATTAAAGAGCAGAATGCGAGCGAACATTCGGAACCGTTCGACATTGTCAAGATTCCAAACCCGACGTAGTAACGTTTATCCTCTACTAGCGATATTTTGGAAACTCGCCATGAGGACACACAAACATTAAAAAACAATACGGCTACGAGTTTCTCGTGAATTACGGAATAAATTAGACTGCAGGTAATTTACGGGCGGAAGCAATATCGGGTACTGACGTCAGGTGGGTATGTGATGTGCATGCGCTGCTGTAAACCGACCGGAGTACCGAAATAGTCAAAAATCACAGTACAACACTCTAATCTAAACTAACTAACTCTACTAAACTCCTTATTATTTAGAACTAGCTTTTTTTGGGGTGGTTAATCAGCAAACAACTTCCCCGAGTGCCAGATTTTTACTGGATAAAACCCACCCATGTTCTTTCTATTGCCCTTTGCGTTCCGGAGCCGAGGTATCTCTTTCGAACAACCCGCAGCCCCGGGTTTAGAACTAGCTTCTGGCCGCGACTTCGTCCGCGTGGCATAGTTACTTTGGGCTAACTTTAACCCGCATGATGAGCGGAAAAAAAAATCTTTCTCTCCCTCTATCTTCCCTCTTTCTCCCTTTTTCTCACTTTTTTACCCTATGTCCGTCTCCCGGTTCCCAACTATCTCTGAACCAAAATTCATCAAAATTGGTTTAGCCATTAAAGCGTAAAACAAGCAAACTCACTTTCGCTTTTATAATATTAGTAAGGAAGTAAGGATTACATAACATAACCAATATCACTTAACCTGACCTGGGAAACGAACACAGCAGCAAATTCTCAACAGTCGCGCTTGCGACCACTCGACCAATGAACTAGTAACCGCCATATTATTTTATAACTATAGCAAAAACGCTCTGAAACAAAGAATCCACTTATAAAAACAATATTTGGATTCATACATGTATTTCCACAACGACTGAGAATTTTGGATGCGGCGGATTAAACTCATTAATCTGGTGTTGTTTCAATATCGGAACGATAGCGTCTATAAATTTCCGTGTGACCAATTACGTTCTGTCCCGAATGGATAAAAAAGTATGTTATTTATTACGAATTCGTATGCTTGAAGAGCACGTTCTTGAATAGTTTTTCTTTTATTGAAAACATGAAAACTTACATTAGCCTTTTTCTTTCTGGGGTTGCGGGTTGTTCGAAAGAGATACCGCGGCCCCGGAACGTAAAGGGCAATAGAAGGAACATGGGTGGGTTTTAGTCAGTACAAGTCTAACACTCTCCCCCGCTCCACCCAGGGCGGGGGAAGTTATTTGATGATTTCCTTTCCGCAAAAAAAATCCTCTTTTTTGCTCATTCTCAAGGTTAAGCTTACATAACACATAGTACTTAAGGTAAAAGACAGAGAGCCCGAGTTCTTACAGTGGGGCTCCACTGATTCACAACCTGGGTCCAGGAAGAGGTTCGTGGTGGTCACATAATTATCTTCGAATTTTTGAATTAAGAAGATGCTGCTTGCTGGTTCTAGGAATTCTTTTGATATGTTATTTTTGTCCTATTCTAGTTTATAAATAAATATCTATATTTAGTGTTGTTATTCTAGTTTATAGATAAATCGATTTCACGACCACGTAAAATTAGAAAAAAAACACCGCAGTCAATAATGTGTAAATCGCAATTCACTGAATTAGCGACGTTTCATTATTTTAAGCATAGCAAACGATTTCCGACAAGTATTAAATTGATTGAACTGTTGCCGTTTAAAATACAAACTTAATAACTAAACATGAAATACAAAATCAATTTCTGAAAGAACCCTGATGCAGAAATACCTAAACAAATCGCAAACATTTCATGTTGCATGACTGACAGCTGTCTGTCGGAATATTTAGAAGATGCACTATTATTTCTAAAATAAATGACATTCGAAAGTTCACACTCGGGTATTTTTAGATTTGAGTAGGTACTTCGTCGTTGACAGCTATGGTTTATGGTTTAGCTGATGTTTACAGCTTTAGTACTGGTAACCGATATAGGTACAAGTAATGAGTTAAAACCCAAGCATAATGAGATGTGGCCGGGCGTTTGAGGGAGGGAACATCAGGCCAACCCAGCCGCCGCGGGAGACGCCCAAAGCGCCGGGCGCCACGTGACGACTCCCGGCCACCGTAGATGCGGGCCTGTGGACGGTGAGCAATGGGTAGCTCACCGTCCGTCCGTCTATTTACAACAGGCCGTGTCGACGGCGCGTTCGTGTTTCACGCGCGCCTCAAAGAGAGTCAGCAAAGCAGAGGGGCTTGCCAGAGCCTCCGCCTGCCGGGGTTGCGGGTTGTTCGAAAGAGCTACCGCGGCCTCGGAACGCAAAGAGCAATAGAAGGAACATGGGTGGGTTTTAGTCAGTACAAGTCTGACATGCCCACCCGAAAAAAAAAAGCTTGATGAGATTAAGAGTCCTCCGAGTCCTCCTCAGGGCAGATGTTACAGTTATTTCCCCTACTACTTATGGACAGAAGATTAGTTACAGACCTTAACTAAAAATGAATGAAAAAC
Source organism: Ochropleura leucogaster (assembly GCA_958449745.1). Classification (NCBI taxonomy): domain Eukaryota; kingdom Metazoa; phylum Arthropoda; class Insecta; order Lepidoptera; family Noctuidae; genus Ochropleura; species Ochropleura leucogaster. The sequence goes on from OY288206.1 coordinate 1,263,271, forward strand.
CGATTGAACAGCTGTTCCTACTTCTGATTCATAAAGACATCTTTCTTGAAAACTCATGAATCGAAATATAGGAGTAATATGGGTGTAGGGTTCATTTCGAAGTATCGACCTAATTTTGAACGGGCCCGTATTTTCGTTGACGGACTAGGGTTGACCCCCTCAACAAATTTACTCGTACTTTCAGAATATTAGCGATTAAGATAGAAGCAAAATCACAGAACGAACATACATAAGAATTCAGTTGATTAACTTAATTATGTTTTTTTTTATATTATTATATAGAACCTACTGAAAAATAATTCACAGCTAATGTTTAAAAAAGCAGCAGTGCTTTCTAAATAGGAGCATTAAACTTTATTAAAAAATACATCAAATTTTCATTTTCTTTTAGATTTATTTTAACTTTTTCTTTTTTTAATGAATTGTTTTAACCTGTGTGGGTCTAATAAACAGTTTTTTTTAACCGACTTCAAAAAAAGGAGGAGGTTCTCAATTCGACTGTATGTTTTTTTCTTACCAATAAGATACATACTTATGTATACGGCCGGTGGGTTTAGAATATAGCGGTAGTAATACTGCATTCAAATTACCTAGTATATTACGCTTCGATGCTGCTTACACCAATTTTCAATGCAGATACTTTGTGTCGATAAAGTGTTATAGTCAAAACCACAGTACCAGCACCTCTAGAAGTTTCTCCCTAAGTGTAGTGGCCGTTTTATAGCCTTCAAGAGAATTTTATTTTTGTTAAGGAACCCCTATTTTTATTGCGGTCCTTAAACCCAACACGTAACTCGGTACAAGGTTCTACGCTTATATGACGACGCTTACTTTAGCTCGAGGTTTCGCCTGTGTTGGGACTGGAAATAATACTTTGGAACCTTACTACTGGGTTTAAAACTAACTTCCTCCTTTAAATCCATCCAAAGGTTGTCTTGAAAAGATCGCTTTTACCGATAAGACCGCCCATTGTGTCACCCTATTTATAATTTGTTTAATGTTATTCTTGTGATAGGTGTGGTGTACATAATTAAGAATATTCTATCTATCTATCTGTCTACCTATCCGCCTTCTCAAGGCGTCATACAAGGTAAGAAGACAAACAGACAGTCAGACATGAATAAATAATAGTAATAAATATCTTGGGACAACTCACACACGGCTATCTGATCCCAAGCTAAGCAGAGCTTGTGTTATGGTAACCAGACAACTGATATATATACTTATATAATTTATAAATACATACATACTATAGATAAATCACACCCAGACACAGAACAAACAATCATGCTCATCACACAAAGTATGTCCTGGGTGGGAATCGAACCCACGACCTCCGGCTCAGCAGTCAGGGCCACTAACCACTGGACCAACAGGCCCTCGTGAATGAATGTCGCAGTTATGGATGTTTCTATTTGATTTAACGCTGACCACTGATTTTATTTTTGTTAAGGGCCTTGGTAATATTCATATTTATTAATGTACATACAAAATACTTATTTCATTAGAAATTTCTTCCAGCAGACCTACGAGAAATAGAATAATAATGAAACGTAAATATCGAGATTCAAGTATTTTGATGCTTTTAAAAGTATTTATTTTATTTAAAACAATTATTATTTTCAAACTACAAATAGATTCAAGTATACTATTGGATAGTTTCAATAAAACGATGAGCCTAAACAAACACACGGATTGGAACGGACTTCTGGAACTTTCTGGAATTCCAGTAACCGGCCAATATTTCAAAGCAACTGCTACCCTACTATGACCTCTTAAAGCAATTCTTATTCCGCTGAGGGAAAGAGACAGAGCTATACAGAGTGTCTAGCACCATCTCTTTCACTCAGTGGAATAAGAATTACTATAAGATGTCATAGTAGCCCTTCTGATCTCAGTGCATATGAGATAGAGAAAAAAAGTCACAGCCGATAAGGAAACCTTCAATAAAGCAATTCAATATAACAGACAAAAACTGTTTGTGTAACATGAAAAAAATGTAGATCATAACGCTACAAGAACATTCCTTGTTTTACGTATTTCAACGATTCGGTGCGTTCAGTGTGGGCTATGAGCGTCGGCGTTATATTTACACGACATAAATTACAACAGATATTTAAAAATAGCCAGTTTCGCTACGTAACAGCAGCAAGACATTCAGACGCTTCAAATTAATCGAATTTAAGTGCATCCGGAACCTAGGACCAAGCTAATCGATCGGAAAGATTTATTCGTCCAATCTACTTTACATTGCGTTTTTTCTTTAGAGTACTCGTTCGAAATATTGCAGGCAATGTGCATTGGATTGCAAACGGTTAAAATTTTAGTGTCGAATAATTTCATAGTACGGTGATTTGCACACAAGTGCAGATTCCCAAGCATTAATTGAAATGCTAACTGTTATTGCGTCGTTCTGAATGCGTCTATAAAAAATGTTTGTGCATGCCAAATGGCTCTTATTATTACTAAATGGATTTACTCATTTAATCTCTACGGATTGTCCTACCAAATAATTAGTTTTAATAATAAAATAATACCATGCTTCTTCTTATAAAAAAGAAAGAAAGCGAGCATTGATCACCACCCTTACTCAAGGCGGTTTGGCAATTTCATACTATACTAAATTGGAATGATATTCGTAATGCGTCTTAAGAGATACTTAGGTATGATTTAATTAATCGAGTAATTATCATGCTATAGACATAACCAAAACCGATATACCTACAATAATGACCTTAGTGGGTTCACTTAATCACACCATATTATAAAGACGAACGTTTGTGTATTTGTGACTCCTTCACACTCAAACAGCTAAACAGATCTGTATGAAATTTAATATCAAGATAGCTTATATTCTGGATTAGCTATTATTGCCTCGGAAAAATGCGGTCTTATAGTATAGTCTTTTCACGGTTAGTAACAATGCAGGGCGCAGCTAGTTTAAATTATTTAAAAATTTGGAGAGTGATGAATATTAAAGTTGATGGGTGGAGAAGCAGGAGAAGATAAAAACTAAAAAAAGGTCATAGGATTGTATGAGATTTTGCCATGAAAGAATAAGGAGAAAAAGATGGCGATGGCGCTGCGAATGATAAATGTCGTTATGGTTGAAAAGAAGAATGAGAAATACTGGATGATGATAAGGATCGGAAAGAGGATGACGATGATGATGGTAGGAATTCTTCAGTGGTGTTACTGTTAGCGTCATCCCCCAGCATCCACTGGGCAAAGGTACCCATGATTTCTAGGATTCAGAGCTAATGGGACCAGCTCCTGGATTTGCCCAGCTCATTCCTCCATCTTCTACGAGGTATGCAAAATTCTTCAGTAAACAAGTTTAATCAAAGTATAGAACTATGCCAAACACTTTACAATTTTGCATAGTAACCATCTTTACATCCTTACTAATATTATAAAAGCGAAAGTGAGTTTGTTTGTTACCTCTTCACGCTTTAATGGCTTAACCGATTTTGATGAATTTTGGTACAGAGATAGTTGGGAACCAGGAGACGGACATAGGCTATTTTGAAAAAAGTGGGATATGAGGGAAAAAGAGGGAAGGAAAGGGAAAACTTAGCGTTGCTATTACAAATCAATAAAGCGCAAGGGGAACTGTGTTACCCCGAATTTAACGCGAGCGAAGCCGCGGGCAAAAGCTAGTATAATATTATGAAGTCGCTTCCACTGAAAGAATTATGCGAACAGACGCTTAGTTCTTTTAAACTACTTAACAGATTTTAATGCAGTTTTCAGCAATAGATAGAGTGATTCTTCATTGAGTAATCTACATGAACAAAGCCGCGAGGTGCAGCAGTTATAAATAAGATATAATCAAAAATATCAATGAAATAAATAATTCCTTTGCGTAAATTAAAAACGTTATTAATTTAATTTTAGATGAAAGAACGTAAATATCTATTAAATATTAAACAATTTATGTTCCAGAGTGGTAGAAACTTATCAACGTCAAATTCTTCAGATTCTTTCGCTATAATTTATCGCTTTTACTATAAAACTGTAAACAACAAGGGATTACTGAAATCTTAGAAATATATTTCACATTTTCTTGATATTGTTAGGGTTAGTTTACAACAACAAAACAAAAATAGTGCGATAACGTGCAAGACATTTCAAATTTAATCTTAAAAATGAAATACGTCGACAGTCTGGCTCATTGGTTCTATGAAGCTGAGCATGGGTTCTGGGTTCGATTTCCGAAGTCAGTCTAAATGTTATCTGCCGGGGTTGCGGGTTGTTCGAAAGAGGTACCGCGGCCCCGGAACGTAAAGGGCAATAGAAGGAACATGGGTGGGTTTTAGTCAGTAAAAGTCTGACATTTCCCACCCGGTAAAAAAAGGCTAAATGTTATTGGGTTTTTTCTGACAGGAGCTACCACTAGCTATGTCAGTTACTCGGAACTCAAACATAAATGACAAGTTTTAGGTATACCTCTGCTTAACCTTCAAAGTTAACAGGCGTGTGTGTATTCATACATTTTTTTACTGATAATGTTACCCACATTACAAAAGTAACAAATACGGTGCAATAACCTACCGAGATAATTTAAACAAACTGCTACGTTGGTTTATTGGCCGCCATCGCGACTGCTGACCATGTGGTACTAGGTTCGAGTCCCGGGTCGGGCAGAGTTCTATTGAATTTTTTCCATCAGGAATTTCTCAATAGAAACCACGGTGTCTGAAGTCGTACCCGATTGCAATAAGCTCGCCCCATATTACATCCTACTTAATATTATAAATGCGAATGTTTGTAAGGATGTATGGATGTTTATTACTCTTTCACGTCAAAACGGCTGAACGGATCTTGATGGAATTTGGCACAGAGGTAAAAAGTATCCTATGTGTTATTCCAGACTATAATCTATATAGTTTAGAATAACACATAGTATACTTTTTCGATCATCACGCGGGCGAAGCCGCGGGCGCCAGCTAGTGGGACATAAACATAACTGGCCAAATCCCCTTAACATCACATCTGTTATCCCATCAGACGTAATGTTATATTATAATTCATATTTCAGGCTAAAAATTTAGGCAATATCCATTTTCAAGCACACCGAAAATATTGAAAGTCTCCTAGAATCACATGCTGCTAATTATAATAAGTTAATGATTCAGTTAACGGATGCATATGTAAAGCAACATAACGTCTATTGAAGTTTACCTCCCATAACGAATCCCTTGAAACAATAGCGAGCGAGCAGCAACGTAAATAGCCGCGCGGGTTATGAAAATACTCGCGCGGAATATTTCTGTACCGCGGCGTAATACGATACGTGATACTGCGCGGGGTGCGGGAGGGGGGTTGGTCTTTTGGTTCTTTGCATTCAGAAGACCAGGGCGTCTAAAATAGTCGGTTTAGCAGAATCATAATGGGATATTAATTAAAGTTTATTTTTTTTTAAATACACAGACTAAGTTACTATAGTGACTTTGTGACCAATTTAAGAAAGGTATCGTAATTCATATTTAATTTATATATGATTCTGCTTAAGCAGCCATTTTAAGCCCCCCGGATAGTTCCACACTACTCGGTTTTATTTAATGACGTATTGAAATTTAAACCGTAGAATTGTTTATTTTTTCAAATAACGTCAAAATTCATAATTATCACACGTCAGGTCACGTTCTCATTTGTAATTTCTTCTTAGACATTTTTTTTTTGTTCTGAACGCAATATAACGGTTAATTACTAGTACTAATAGTAATAAGTAACATGGGTATTTTTCTCTTCTGTGACTTTCTTGACAAAATTCATAGGAACACTGTTATTCCATGTCAATTAATGATACAACGGAACCTCATTTGACGTTTACCTTTCGAATTTAAAACAAACTCTCGAAATGACGTCAGATCAGTTATTTTTTTTTTCTTAACGCCGCCGCCGCCTAAATCCAAAGTCCTACAATATGGTTGGCACAGTTTGCGGATACTAACTTTTTCGTAATATTGGACTAAAACAAAACTAGTGAACGTTATATGGTTAGTTTTTCTTTTACTTTGTTCCAGTTATCCTTAGTATACCATTGTGAAAGTTTGTGTGTAAATAAAATGTTTTTTCGTCTTCACGTAAAAACTAATGAACCGTTTGCAATGAACCTTGAAAAGTACATAACTATTACTCTTATATCCGACTATGTGCGCCGCGCGGCTTCAGTTGCGTGATGATAAAAAAAGTATCCTATGTGTTATTCCAGAATATAATCTACCTCTGTGTCAAATTTCATCAAGAGCTGTTCAGTAGTTTTTTCGTGAAAGAGGATCAAACATGCATGCATACTCACAAACTTTCGTATTTATAATATTAGTAGGATATTCCGACGGAATCGAAAGTTACGCGGGTGAAACCGCAGGGCGCAGCTGGTTCTAAGTACATTTAGATGCAAGGGAAGCGCCCTGTTGTCTTGGTATGGACAAATGATAAGAAGATATGCACTAGAAGAGTGATGAAAATCAATGTTGACGGATGAAGAGAGAGATAGGAAGACTAAAGAAAATATGGATAGAATATTTAAGAAATTATATAAAGGATAGAGGAGCAACAGAAGGAACATGCATGGATTTTAGTCAGTACAATACAAGACTGACACTCCCTTCCGCTCCTCCGAAGTCATTTGATGATATCCCAGCAAAGTAAGTACGTAAAGTGCGCAAAGGCATCAACATATTATCTTCGAAACGGCACCTACAAACAAATAGTTGCAAATTCG